>CM075066.1:28130852-28730852 GCA_037428765.1 Rubia yunnanensis
TCATATACTCAAGCTTCTAACAACATCAATGCCATTAACAATTCACATTCAAAGCTCAATAAATGCGCAATAGCAAAAGCACTAAATAGATAGATATGGTTCTTACTACATAGATATGTAAGCTTCAAACTATTGCTCCCAAGATAAAACTAAGCTAGATAACTAAAAGACGTGATTAACCTACAAAAACTAAGAAAAAGAAGAAGAGAAAAACTAGGGTTGCAGGAAGAAGATGTTTTTAAGAGGAGATGATAAGGTGAGTATTTATAGTACAAAAAAGCAAGAAAGATTTCTGGCCATACGTCTGTCGCGAGTCGCGACGGAGCCCAGTTCCAGCATCTTGATTTCTTTCTTCTTCTTGTTTCATATCCTCCTCTTCTCCTCACTTTCCTTCAATTCTTCAAATCTTCAAAAGTTCAAATACAAGTCTTCAAATCTTCAAAGGTATTCTTCAAAGTCTTCAAACAAATTTCCTTATCACACAAAATCCTCTAGAAAAGTAATAAAAGCGTAAAAGTCGCTTTTAACTCTACTTAGAGAATTTCAAGGCAAAATTCCACATTTAGAGCACAAAAGTATACAAAAGTGAATACTAAAAGTCCTAATATAACCACAAAAAATGGGCACATCAAACGTCCACCGACCCAAAATCCATTCAGGTCCCACTTAAAACGATGCCCAAAAGTTGACGAATTTCAACCTTTTAACCATCATTTTCCAACAATCCTCCACATGAATAGATATTTATGTAGAAATTAGTACAATCACGTCACACGGAGTTTGACTTGGTGATAGATTCATTTCGATGGCATAGATGCTGCATAGGATAAGTAGGTGTCACCATTTGAACTTTCCCTTCAGAGAGTACACTTAGCCCACTGGTTAGGAAGTAGATGCGATGTCCTTGGACATCCCCTACCACTTATGTGAACGAAAATGCACTTCCCATAGATATCTTTCCTAGCCCTTGTGCTTTCCTCGATTGTGCCCATTAATCAGGCCCTGGCACACGCCTATTCTATAAGGTTTCTAAAGAATTGCATCCCAACAATTCCTTTTCGAAGCGGCCACACTTCTCGCTTACATATGTGATTCTTGGCATAAGAGCAGTTCCGTAAACATTAAAAGCAACTTAGCGCTCTTTCAAATACTACACACTCGATGCCATGAATCATTAAAAGCAACTTAATGCTTAACCTCCATTCACATCACTATTTCTTCATCGTAAGAATAAGACAGGAGGTATGAAACCCCAACAGTGATTGCAATGGGTCTTTGCAGTTTAGTTGTCCCTTTGAACCTAGATATTAGGATCTCAATTCACATAGGTTGGGTGTCCACATACGTAACCCATCATTTAATGGACTTCAGTCACTTTCCGCTCGATATGTTTCAACTACCTCTCGATTCAACCCTTTAGTCAAGGGATCAGCTATTTTGTCCTTCGACCTTACATAGTCAATTGTGATCACTCCAGTTGAGAGAAGTTGTCTTATGGAACTATGTCTCCCCCGAATATGACGAGACTTCCCATTATAAAGCATATTCTGAGCCTTTCCAATAGCATATACACTATCACAATGTATACATATGGTTGGCACGGGCTTCAGCCATCTAGGAATTTCCTCTATGAATTGAAGGAGCCTTTCAACCTCAGAATAGGCCTTGTCTAAGGCAACAACCTCGGATTCCATCGTGCATTGAGTAATAACCGTTTGTTTAGAGGACTTCCACGATACTGCTCCTCCACCTAGTGTAAATACATACCCACTAGTGGATTTCAGATCATTTATATCGTTTATCCAGTATGCATCACTGTATCCTTCAACTACAGCTGGATAACTCAAATATTGTAGACCATAATCACAAGTAAAATGTAGATATCTCAGTACTCTAGTTATTGCTTTCCAGTGAGTCATACTGGGGTTACACGTGTATCTACTCAACCTACTTACAGTGTAGGCAATGTCTGGTATAGTACAATCCATCAAGTACATCAGACTCCCAATGACTCTAGAGTACTCCACCTGATTAATAGCCTCCAATTTGTTCTTTTGTAGATGCAAATTTGGATCTATTAGAGTCATCGCCACCTCTGAGTCATTCTTATTGAATTTCTCAAGAATTTTATTTACATAATTAGACAGGGTTAAGATGATACCATCAGAGCTTTGGATGATCTTTATCCCCAAGATCACATCCGCCAATCCCATATCCTTTATGTCAAAATGAGAATTCAACATGTCCTTGGTAGATTTGATCATCTTTTCATTACTACCCACAATGAGCAAGTCATCTACATATAAACATAGGATTACATATCCATTTTCCATGTCTTTCACGTAGACGCACTTATCACACTCATTGATTTTGAAACCATTGGCAAGAAATGCATGGTCAAACTTCTCATGCCATTGCTTTGGTGCTTGTTTAAGACCATACATTGATTTCACCAACTTGCAGACTTTTCCTCCTTGATCAGGAGCCGTAAGCTCCTCAGGTTGCTCCATGTAGATTTCTTCTTCTAAATCTCCATTCAAGAAGGCAGTCTTCACATCCATTTGATGAACCTCAAGCTTACGAAACACGACGATAGCAAGTATAATTCTAATAGAGCTTATTCTCGTGACCATAGAATAAGTATCAAAGTAGTCGAGACCTTCCTTTTGTTTATAACCTTTGATTACATGTCTCACTTTATACTTGTCAATCGAGCCAGTTGCTCTCATCTTCCTCTTGAAGATCTATTTGTAGCCCGGTGGTTTACACCTCAGAGGTAAGTCCACTAGCTCCCAAGTATGATTATGTAGAATCGAGTCGATTTCTCTTTTAATTGCTTCTTTCCACATAGGCCCCTCAGACGAATTCACAGCTTCTTTATAGCTTTATGGCTCGCTTTCAAGCATAAATGTTAGATATCATGACCAAATAATTTTTTGGTCCTAATCTGTTTACTTCGTGTAGGTTCATCAACCTCCTCCCATTGATCCTCGAGATCATCAAGAATCACTATGCCTTCGTCTAGCGACTCAATGGTCCTCTTCGATGATTTGGCCCTTTCTTTGGTAAGGAACACATCATCAAAGAAATTTGGATTTCTTGATTCTATGATCTTGTTCTTGTGAATATCGGATGAAGAGATTCATGTACAAGGAAGCGATAAGCACTACTCTCATGTGCATATCCTATAAAGATACAGTCAACCTTTTTAGGCCCTACCTTTAACTTCTTGGGGTGGGATTAATACCTTCGCAAGGCACCCCCACATTTGCAAGTACGTAAAGGACGACTTCATGCCATGCCACAACTCATGGGGAGTTTCTTTCTCATCCTTACGAGGTATCTTATTCAAAAGATAGTTGGCCATCAAAATAGCCTCCCCCCACAATGGCTCTACATATTCACCTTCACGGCCACTTTTAATCACTTTGATCTTCTTATCAAGTTTATTTTCAACTTTTCTTTTGTAGAGAACAAATTTCTCAGTTGCCTTATCTTTGCTTTTCAGCAAGTACACATAACAGTATTTTGTGCAATCATCCACGAAGGTGATGAAATACTTGTTACCTCATCTTGTTTGCATGAACTTGAGATCACAGATATCAGTATGTATCAAATCAAGAGGTTTCATGTTTCGTTTAACTTGTTTGAAAGACATTCGAGTCATCTTAGCTTCAACACAATTTTCACACATATGCTTTGCATCAATTTTCATGTTAGGTTTGTTCTCCATTTTAATTAATCTTCTTATTGAATCATATTTAACATGTCCTAGTCTACCATGCCATAAATTGGAAGACTCAATCATGTAAGCCGAAGAAGAAGCATTCATTTCATCTTTCTTAGGAGGTACAACCATGGTGTTTAACTTGAACATACCATTTAGCTCATAACCTTTGCCTACAAACATACCTTGCTTTGACAAGACTAACTTATCAGACTCATACACTAGCCTAAAGCCACACTTGATCAACACAGAACCGGACACAAGGTTCTTGTGAATGTCTGGCACATACAAAACACTCTTCAAAGTTAACTCCTTCCTAGATGTCATATTCAGCACCACAGTGCCATGCCCTTTCACCATGGAAGTTGCAGAGTTGTCCATGTAGATGGTCTCTCCATCTTCAATTGCCTTGAAGTTTGAAAACACTTCCTTGACAGAGAAGATGTGCTTAGTAGCACTAGTGTCAATCCACCATTCCTTTGGATTGGAGTCCACCATGTTGACTTCAGAATTCACAGCACAAATATCGATGATGTTCACATATCGTGCAAGATTTTCAACCATGTTGGCCTCATTCTTGGCATTCTTTGGCTTCTTACACTCTAAGGACTTGTGGCCAACGAGGTTGCAGTTGTAGCACATGCCAATGAACTTCGAATTCTTCGAAACTCCACCCTTAGCTCCCAACTTGGATCCCTTCTTTGCCCTAGGCTTCTTCGACTTGGAGCTACCTCCATGAGATTGGCCTTTGCCACAGGCACATATCCATTCATCCTCTTTTCAGAGATGTAGTTATCCTCCTCAACACAAAGCTTTTGGATGAGATCCCTCATGGTCATCACCTTTCGCTTGTGTTTCAGATAATTCTTGAAGTCCTTCCAACTTGGAGGTAGCTTCTAGATGATGCAATAGACTTGGAGAGTCTCGCACATTGTCATCTTCTTGGCTATGATCTCATTGATTATCATTTGAAGCTCTTGAGCTTTACTGACCACAGACTTGGCATAAACCATGTTGTAGTCATGGAACTTGTTGATGACCCACTTCTTGGATCCAACTTCCTCACCCCTGTACTCTTGGTCAAGAGTTTCCCACAAACCCTTAGAAGGCTCCTTCACCTGATAAACATTCCAAATGGCATCGTGAAGGCTATTCAAAATGAGGTTGCGACAGATATACTCCTTAGAGTTCAACTCCACCGCATCATCTTGAACTTCCTTAGTGCTTTTCTCATCCACAACGAGACGATCTTCATGAACGTAATGTTAGAGCATCTTCTGTTGCCACATCTTGCAGTTCATACCATTATTGAACTTCTTGGGTTTGTCAGCACGAGGAACAACCATAAGAGGCGTCGCCCCATGGGTAGTCTTAGCAGCGTCATTGCTCGACATGGTTCTGGGATTCACCAATGTGTACATACAAAATTATTCATGATCAAATATAAGTACACATCAAATATCGTAGCATAATATTATACATAACAAATTGCTCAATATGATTTTGTTGCAAGCAACCAAAATCCAATAAATTTTCAAAGTCATAAGGGTTTCAAAAATAAATTTTCCGCACAAATTAAGCATGCTATCACGTAACCATGCTATCAAAAATTAAGCATGCTATCCAAAATATGATTTTGTTCTTGCATGCACTGTTTGCCGAAAGCAATTTAATCCAAAATATGTAATTTTGGAACCTTAATCATGCATAAAGTGTCTGTATGCAATATATCTGGTAATCACGTAACCATATGGCATGCAATAACATAAATTTTGGATGCCATTTTTAAACATAACATCAGAGCTTAATTTCGTACATATTTAAGCACACAATTTCCGTAATTTCCATACATATGTGAAGTAAACAATTTTGCAGATTCGGGCTTGCACCTTTATCGCATAATCAAGCATGCACCGTTCGGATCAATATAGTTCAACAAATTTCATTCGCTTCAAGACTGTTGGATATATATATTGATTATATTATGTTAAAAATCAAATGACAAAAATTGGACGAGTAATTAACATATGCAAAATAATAAACTTTTATAAATTATTCAAGCATACAATCGAAAAGGTTAAATTACAAATAATCAAAGAAAAAAATCAAGTTTCAAGTAATCAAAAAGTGATGGAGTCACGAGTAACACTCGCTGCCCTTGAAATGAATGATCCTCGTCGTGAACATCGTTCCCTAGGGTAAAACCATCGTAGGTAACAATTAACTCATAAGAATTACCCGGGATTCACGCAAGGCCCGAAGGACTATCACCGACAGAGAGAGAAAGAGTGAGATTCAAGTTTAGAAGAAATGAGGAACTTGAGAATGGTGCAAAATTTTCTGACTGGGTTAGAGGTTCTATTTATACTGCCCTAAGAGACTCTAATCATGGAAACGTGATATTCTGATTTTCTGTAGTTAGAGAAAAATATTCTGCAATCACCAACTCACCAAATCCGCGACATTCTATGAATACTCGAATCAAATATGCTGGAAATGAAAGAAATATTTGCACAAATATTCTTCAGTGTATTAAACATGGTAAACCGCGTATTTATTGAAGACAAAATATCTCACATAATATGGAAGTATTTCGTTCTTATCTCTTAAGAATTACACACAAGAAATTCCATATATACTATACGGTTGGGCCTTCCAGAGACTTCCACGCGGTCCATACACATTTTGGACAATCTAGAGAAAAATTAATCTGGGCTAATTTCTGCATAATTTTTCTCTTTCAAGAGTGACATTTCAAACATCCATATCTCATTCACCCTTGATCTGTTTTGAGAGTTTAAATAGTAAATTTTATAGTACTCACAGAGGAGAAACCAAAAATGACATTCACTGACCCAAAACCCATTCAGGTCCCACTCAAAATGATGACCAAAAGTTGACGAATTTCAACCTTTTAACCATCATTTTCCAACACTTCCTCCCCTTTGGTGCTCCGCCACCATCTCGCCCTACGGTCCTCCTCCACCGTCGTCCTCGCCCTATGATGCTCCACTGCTAGTATTTTCTCCTTATGGTGCTCCGCCATCGGCTTATGGAAGCCCTTTCGCCTCTCTAGTCCCGTCGATGTTTCCTCCTGGGACTGATCCAAACGCCGTGCTTTCAGATGGATGACCAAGATGGGAGTGGATTGATTGATGATAAGGAGATTCAAAGTGTTCTTTCATCTTACAATGAGAGCTTCAGCTTGAGGACTGTTAATCTTCTTATGTACAACTTTACCAATTTCAACATCCGTAAAATTGGTACATCTTAATTCCCCAATTACTTGAGTTCGGTCATTTTCTCAGATTTGTTATTTCTTTGCTCTTGTAAAGGGTTGGATAAAAGTATGTTCCATTTACTTTTCTACAATAATATATGTTTAGTTCTTATGGAGATGAACTATAGTTGTGTCAGCTATAATATTAGGGTAATTAGCCAGGTATATTTAACTTTGTTAGTTAGATTAGGGGTTGAGTATGGTTTGAGATTTAATGGACTAAGGGTATGGCCTGATTCACCAGAGGATTTTCTTTTGTTTTTTTGTTTACGGGCAATACATGATATTACATTGTAAGGTAGTTAAATGCCATGATCTCACATGTTAGGTGATTGTTAGGATAGAAAATTTTGATTTGATAGGATGAAAGATGGAACTAACTTATCCTTTGGTTATAGTGTACTCCCTTTGGTCACTTTATATTGGCCCCTTGTAAGATGGCACACATTTTTTTGGAAAAGTAGAATTTGTGGTGGAGGCAGTATTGGGAGAAGAAAACGTAAGTTGAATAGATGAAATTAATCTAGTATTTGTCATATAGAGTAAGTGTCAATTAAAAAAAACCATCCCAAAATGGTAAGTGTGCCAATATTAGAGGACCAGAGGGACTATGTTTATCTCTATGCTTCCCGGACATGGCAACTTTTGAAGCGTACCCATGTCGACACGATTACTACACGGATACAGATACTTTTACTGTGTCTAATTCTATTGTTGCGGGTTGGATATAGGAGTTAGAAGTCAGTATAAAAATTTAAAGATAAGCTTTACATATTTCAAATCTATAACCATACTTATCTAATTTCTTTGTTTGTCTTATGTCATTTGATTTTCAAACCTTTCAAACTTCAATTTTACGGCTGTAAATATCTTTCCATAACTAAAGATTAAATTTTCCTTCTTTCAAAAACATTTCTAACGTTGCATCTTCTAATGCATTCCCCATTACAATTTTCAGAATTAAAATTTTACTATTTCCTAAAGAAAGATAATATTATGCTTCCATCTTCTAATCCATTCCCATATCTCAAGTTTTATGAATTATGTTTTTTACTATTTTCAAACAAATGGTAACATCTATCCCATACTCGTGTCTAATACAAGACGTGTCCCCGTACATGTGTCCAAATTTAGGACGGTGTTCGCGTATCATTAATTTTAGAATATTAAGTGTCAGATACTAGGATCCGCACCCGTGTCGGATCCTGACACCCGTGTCCAGGTATCATAGGTTTATCTACGGATCCACCCCGTTGAGAAAACTTCATCCCCCCAAATATTGTTGTCATTCTGATTTCTAACAGTGATTTCTATTTTCCAGCACAATGACTCAAATTTGTTTGTCATAGATAGCTTCATTTTCTCAGTTCAGGTAGTGGTTTTGGTAATGTAGACTCAAGACTCTGATTGTTGCACGAGGCTTACAAATGCTTTATCTTTGAGTAATTAATGTGTTCAAGAGTTTGTGTGTTTTTTTATAGTATACCATTATCTCACCTTCAACCCTCACCTCCTTCTAAAGCTCATTTTCTTTTATATGGATTTATAACCAAGTTAATGTTTGTGGACCTTCTATTTTGATATCTAGATTTGATGTCGTTGTACCCAGGTCCCAAATAGTTCACTTCATTTTTCAACAGTCTCCAAAACTGGAGGATTAGTAAAAAAGAATTTCAGATCTCCTTAAGCATTAGAATGATGAAAATTTTCTCATTCTGCATGTATCTAACCTACTCATTCTTCTTTTAGTCCATTTTTAAGAGATTCAATAGGGATAGGAACGACAAAATTGATACCTCAGAATTGAGGGAGGCACTGCTTAGCCAGGGATTTTCAATTTCACCGGTGGTGTTGGATTTGCTGGTGTCTAAGTTTGATAAAACTGGTGGAAAGAGCAAGGCCATTGAATATGATAACTTCATTGAGTAAGTACACGTTATATGGATGCAACTTTTCACTTTTGTAATTATTATTGCTCCATGTTCACCAATTGATTTGGCTTAATATTCTTATGCTTGATTTTGGTGTTGCCTCACTGTTAAGGTATTATTTCCCCCTTAAACTCAATAACTTTCATGTTGTATATGTCTGTACTTCAGCAGTCGTTGTTGCTGTTGTATATTAATCATGCTAGTAATATAATATAAGTCAATTTAATCTATCTGTAGGATTTGACAAAGAAATTCAAGGAGAATGATACAACATACTCTGGCTCGATAACCTTCTCTTATGAGGTTTCATGTTAACATTTTTGCCTCTTCTGATAGCCTAGTAGATTTATGTGAATATGTGTTGGCTGTTAGTTTGCTTGATTTTGGTGTAATACTATAATTTCTAGTTGGCTACTCTCTGGCATGTGAAGCTGAAATAGCTACATAGTTGATATTGTTATTGTGTTGTTGAATGAGAAACTGTATTTTGATGGAATTAATAATCGGATGTATGTATGTTAACTTTTGGCTAAAGAAGCCTTAGTTGTTTGAGTTTTATGTGTCTAGTGATGGTGTTTGTAGAGTTTAATTCCCTGTAGTCACATCTGATACCGGGCTGCGAAGTATTTATCAACTGCGGGGTATATGTTTACCCGTAACTCTTCCTTTTTATTCAGTAGCTTCCTTTGACTAGCTGGTTTTTCCCTTTTAACCTCAGCTTTCAGTCAAGATCAAAAGTGTTTGTTTCTCATTTGATAAGAGACAACTTAAAACAAGTGAACACTGTAACTTAAAAATTAACTTGTGACCAAACTGAATATCTGTGAGATTTAGACGGTTATTTTACATTTGAAGCAGAATGATAACAATGCAAACTGCCATTGTTGAATCCATTGATGTTAAAAAAAATGGATAAGACTAATCTGACGAGCCAAAGATAATCAAACCAAATTGCCATTTCTAAGTTGTAACAACAATTCATCAAGACCATCCACCCTCAATATGTGGCGCTACATTCCACCTCGTTGAATAGAGTCGTTAGGAAGTTAGACTAATTCTGAAATGTGATGGTTTCAGGAGGCCATTTCCAAAGACAATCATGCTCGTATAATTTAGCGGAAGATAAATTAAATGTAGTATAGTTTGCGTGCTTGGGAAATTCCCAAATCACACCAGAGAATTATAGATAAACTTCTTCAACGGACCTTCTCAATTCTTCTATTCGAACATCCATAAAAGTTTTGGACACTTTTAGCGCATCAAAGAACTCGTTTAATTTGTGGAACCAAAACATGTTTATGTGGTCGTCATTGCATTCAACCAACTTAATCTCAGAAATCTATCCGTTGGAGTTACCTGGAAATGATAAGTTTGGAATACTGAAGCTGGTTTTGCTATAGTTGTGGTTGTGGAATTGGAAGGCATTAATGTTAGGCACGTCAAAACACGCCTCCCCTAGTGCTCCCCATACACCTACACGTATTCTCTTAAGGGACGAGCTCAATATTTTGATTCTTTGCATGGTCATGTTCTGAATACATGAATATTCAAAGTATGGACATTTATTTGCAAGGTTGGCGAAGAATTCGTCGTCCATCATGGTATATTACAACAATAAACTCTTGAGATTTTCATATTCAGAATCATCCAAATCTAGCCGGCCACGAATAGAATATATATAATCCAAATGCATTGCAGCATTTTTCACTTGCAAAGTCTGATAACCAGATAGCCTAGCTTCCAGTTTCTTAAGGTAGTGAAGATCCAAAACCTGAAAGTTAAAATCAAGGGAGTTTTCACAGCATTTGTTGATCTTTAGCTCTTTAAGTAATGGGGAACCCCTCATCATATTCTCAAACACCCCCTCATCCTCCATAACGACACCATCAAGATATAGTCGTCTTAGATTAGGTCGCATTGTTTTTCTCAGTCGCTACGAACCATAATCGGTGAGTGATAACTCAACCAATGATTCAACTTCGAAATGGGCTTCGGGCAAAAGGTAACTGCGTTGCATATAAAGATTAAGGTTCTTGAGACATTTTTTCAATGCCATCCGGATACATAGATTGTGAACATGATCACTACAACCAACAAGAGGTACGAAGGTGAAGGTGTGCAGATGAGTATCTTGCTCCCGGAATGTAGCCAAAGTGGAGTGAATATAATTGAGGACCTCCAAAAATCTCTTTCTCTATTCAATGACTGTATCGTATTTTTCAAAGTTGATCAAATTATGATTGAAAACCAAATTGGATAGCTCTGTATTATGCTGGACAACTCCTTAGATACAAGGTTTAATCTAACCAATTCTTCATTAGTTAGATTAAGGTAAGACAACAAGAGATGGTAAATGTTATTGAGCAGTTGAAGTAGACTATCCATAGCTTCCGAAATCGACAATTACATGTTCACGTTAGGGACTTCACGTACGTTTCTCATTTAAAGATTAACTTATTTTATTTAGAAAAAAGTGCGTTGATAACCCTACCTAGTTGACATAAGTACCAATATAACCTTTCAATATTTGAAAGTGCCAATATAACCCTATCTAGTTAGTGAAAGTGCCAATATAACCCTCTCCGGTAAATTTTAGCTGGAATTTTATAAAATTACATATTTACCCTTTCGGTGGTGGTCCGGCGGCAGTCCGGTGGTGGTCCGATGAACTATGAGGGTAAAATTATCCACCTAATTTCAAAGTTAGCCCAAAGGGTATTTTGGTAAATTTACATAGAGTGGATGCCAAAAAATTGAGGTCAATGCCGGAAATAGGGTTTGAGGGTTATATTTGCACTAAAAATTATCATAGGGTTATATTGGCACTTACTCAAGTAGATAGGGTTATATTGGCACTTATCTCTTTTGTTTATATAGAAAAAGTGCATATATAACCCTATATAATTGATGAAAGTGAAAATATAACCCTGTGATAATTGAAAGTGCAAATATACCCTAGATAATTAGTTTTTGTGCAAATACAACCTTTTCCATCAATTTGAGGCCGGATTATGATGAAAAGACAAATTTATCCCTTTGTAAAAAAAGTAAAAATACAGAAAACACTGAAATTACTTCTGTCATCCTCTCTCCCTTCTCCGACTCGGTGCAATTCAAAAGAGCAATCTCTGCCTCGAACTGAACCACCCAATTTCTGATGAACCTATCGACGAAGGCGCCGGAGATGACGAGGTTAGCAGGAGAATTACTCTGGGAGGATGGTTTCGTAGCAGAATCGCGAACCCGGTGTCGGTGCGTGTTCATGTCTCCATCAAAAGTTTACAAGAAAATGGATTAAGATACTTCGTAGGAGGCGATAGCGATGGCGAGAACAGAGACGAGATGCTTGAGATTCTACTGGACGGGAAGAAGGCGGCGGTGGCAGTGGTGACAGTGAAAGAGGACTTCAGCAATGATATTGAAGAAGAGGATAATTTGATTGAAAAGAGGATTGATGGCGGGGGAGGCTAGCGGTGGGGCTGGGCTGGGCTTTTGAGAGGGGCTGTAATTTCGGCGGCGGTGGGGGTAGGGTATCGCCGAGCTAGTTCCTAAATTCTGGAAGCTCGAGACTTACTTTTCCTTCTCGGGGTTTCGGAGCTGGTTCCTATTAGAAATTGACACACGCGATGCTTTTCCAAAATCAAGCGACGGTGATGAAAGTTCCCTCGTGGTGGTTGAAAGTGGTCTGATTCTAGAAGAAGCTTCAACTTCCATGGAAAAAAGTAAAGAATCATCGGCTCCAAAACCATCCTGTTAATATTCACCATGTGTTGTCTTATGGGTGGTGGAGGTGGTGGTTGTTGAATGGTGGTGGCAGGGTTTGAAGGTGGTGGTGGTGGCAGGGTTTGAAGGTGGTGGTGGTGGCCTGGCGGTGGAGGTGGTGGTGGTTGGCGAAGAGGGTAGAATTGCCCTTCTCATTTAAGGCTTGGGGCTAAAGGGTATTTTAGTCTTCAAGTGGGTCAATGGCCAAAATTCGTTAATCAATGCTGGAATCATGATCGGAGGGTTATATTTGCATTTTGATTCAGGGTTATATTTGCACTAAAAAATAGTTGAGAGTTATATCTGCACGTTTCTCAACATATAGGGATGGGGATGGCGATAGAAAAAGAAGAGGAAGTACAAAACAGTTCTTGATTAGGATTCGGAAGGGTATGGAAGACAAGTTCTCGAGGATTTGGTAGTGTTTTTTTACGAATTTGATTAGGATTTGTAAATTTTAAAGTTACAACTGGTTCCTTCCTTAGAAACAAAGATTCTTTTTGACAACCTTCCGCTTCAGAGCATTCCCCGCCGAAACCCTAATCTTCTTGCAGGTTTTTTATTCCCGTTGGAAAAAATGTCGGTTAGAGACCTCGCATTCTCATAAGCCGCTCTGATCCTCCACGACGATGGCATCCCCGTCACCTTGGAGAAGATTGCTACCTTGGTGAAGGCTGCTAACTTGAACATCGAGTCTTACTAGGCTGGGGCTCTTCGCCAAGCTCTGCGAGAAGCAAAACATCGAGGATCAGCACCTAAACGTCGATGCCAGAGGAGGGGTCCTGCCGTTGCCGTCACCGCCCCTGATTGAGGTGCTGCTCCTGCCGCCGCTGCACCAGTTGCCGAGGAGAAGAAGGAGGAGCCTAAGGAAGAGAGCGATGATGACATTGGATTCAGCTTGTTTGGTGATTAGAGTGTGAAGGTGCTTCTGTTTTGGGCATTTTGCTGGTCTTTCATTTCAGTAGAGAGAACGACTAGTGGGATTTTGAAGATAATTACTGTTAGGATAAATCAGACTCCTGATTAGATTATGATTTATTATAATTAGAGTTCTTTCCTTATTACACTTCTATCGTACTCTCTATATATTTAGATATCAATAATACAATTGATTACGGCAAATCATTCTATTATGGTATTAGAGCAAGTTCTGATCCTAATCCCTAAATTTTAATTTACTGTTCAGCACCTCCCCCTTCTCTTTTTTTCGGTAAAATTCCAGCGAAATTTTTGGTCAAATTCCGGCGGCAAAGTTTCTGCCCACTAGAGTATCAATAGGTTCATCGGCATCGGAATTCTCTGCGGCTGCCGTGCATCAGGTTCATCAGATTTCTTCCGGCGAGTTCTTCCCGATGTCTTCAGATCAACGTTTCCATCAGCGGCCGAAGTCTTCACATCGACGTCTCCAGCGGCGAGCTCTTCCATCAGCTCCGGCGTCTCCAGCAGCGAGCGGCCAACGTCTCCAGTGGCGAGTTATTCCAGCGCGAGATTCACGTGCGTTTTCCAGCGCGTGAAAGGCACGCGCCAGCTCAGTCGAAGAAGGCATCTCCAGCGCATGAAGGGCTCGCGCGTCAAGTGTATTTCTCGCGGTCTTCAATTTCTCGCGAGTTGAACCTATTTATCGTGAGTTGAATATGTTTCTCGCGAGTTAAACCTATTTTCTCGTGAGTTGACCCCATTTCTCGCGAGTTGAACCTGTTTCTCGCGAGTTGAACCTATTTCTCGCGAATTGTTCAAATTCTCGTCAGTACCCAGACAATTTCATTGCAATTTCGGTCCTTTGCTATGGTTTATTTGGGCCCTATATCTCGGGAAGATTGCTCCACTAATTGGATTGCGGACAAGGTGTTTTTTCAGGCCAGTTTGAATGGTTCTAACCGTCATTCTTCGTCGAATCAGTGGATCATTGATTCAGGTGCTACATCTCACATCACTGCTCACACCAGTCATCTTGATCAGGTACAACGTTATCGTGGTTCTGATTCTATTCTTGTTGGAAATGGTGAATCATTATCTATTTCTCACATCGACCAATGTCATTTATCTGGTTTCTCTGTTAATGATGTCCTTGTGGTCCCTAAGATTACTAGAAGTTTATTGTCCATTAGTAAACTTACTCATGATCTACCAGTCCGTGTTATATTTGATGCCGATGCATTTTCCATTGAACACAAGCTTACATGGGCGATAATTGGTAAAGGTCGTCATATGTCTGGTCTTTATTTTCTTGAGACTGGTGATTCCAGTTTTTTAGGCTAACTACGCTCTACAAAGCTTCATGCTTCTTTTGAGCAGTGGCACTCTCGCCTCGGTCATGTGTCTCATGATACTGTTCAGTTATTGAATCGACGGGGCCTTATTTCTATCACTTCTGCTATGCATGCACCTGTCAGTTGCTCTCCTTGTCAGATGGCCAAGAGTAGCCGTTTGGCCTTTTCCACTAGTGACAAGCGCGCTACTGGTTTATTAGATAAAGTACATTGTGATTTGTGGGGACTAGCTCCTATTTTATCTATCAACGGTTTCTCTTATTATGCCATTTTCATTGATGATTTTTCGTGATTCACATGGTTTCTTTCGATGCGGCATAAGTCGGATTTCTATGACACCTTTATCCAGTTTCAGAAATTCGTTGAGAATCAGTTTTCTGCTAGGGTTAAAATTTTTCAGACCGATAGTGGCACCGAGTTTACTAATCACCGACTTCAGGCTCATCTCATATCATATGGCATTCATCATCAGATGTCCTCGCCCTATACACCTGCTCAGAATGGCCGGGCTGAGCAGAAGCATCGCCTGGATTTGGCATTCTCGGTCAACACGGTGAGTCAGTTTCTTCAGGATCCCAGAAATGATCATTTTGCTGCTGTGACTCGGATTTTGCGGTATGTTCGTGGCACTCTTCATTTTGGTCTCCGATTTTGTTCTGCTAGTACTCCTGATGTGTTAGGATACTCTGATGCTGATTGGGCTCGCTGTCTGGAGACTCGTCGGTCCACATATGGTTATGCAGTTTTTCTTGGTGGGAATCTGGTTTCTTGGAGTGCCAAGAAACAGCCCTGTGTTTCTCGCTCTAGCACTGAGTCTGAATATCGTGCTCTCGCCAACACTGCCTCAGAAGTGGTCTGGCTCACTCATTTGCTTCGTGATCTTCGGTTTCCGCTTTCTGGTTCTCCACTGTTGTTATGCGACAATAGTAGTGCTATCTTCTTGGCTCAGAATCCAGTGGCTCACAAGCGGGCAAAGCACATCGACATCGACTACCATTTTGTTCGTGAGTTGGTGACATCCGAAAAGTTGCGTGTTGCTCATGTTCCGACTTCTCTTCAGATTGCGGACATTTTCACCAAGGGGCTCTCTCGTCCACTATTCGAGTTCTTCAGGTCCAAGTTGTACGTCGGCGAGCATCCGACGCTCCGCTTGAGGTGGGGTGTTAGGATAAATCAGACTCCTGACTAGATTATGATTTATTATGATTAGAGTTCTTTCCTTATTACACCTCTATTGTACTCTCTATATAATTAGATATCAATAATACAATTGATTACGACAAATCATTCTATCAATTACTCCATCCGAGCAGCCGTACACTTTTTGATCAATTTTTTCAAGAAACATATGAAAATAAATTTTAATTAGTATATGACACCAATATCATTATTTGAGATATTATTGAATTTTATGCATAATGTATTTTTCAAATATTAAATTTTAGCACATCATTAATATACTTAACTAAAGTTATCGTTGGTCAAACAGAACCTGAAAAAGTTGGCTAAAAAGTATGCACATATGGTTGGGATGGAAGGAGCTGTTTATTTTGCTCTAAGTTGTTGAAGGGTGTTAATGTTTGTTAAAGATATTTTGGAGAGCTATGATTTGGATGATATATTCCTGTTGCCTTTTTGTTCTACTCTATTAAAAAAAGAGTTAAGTGGTTATATAATTCTATGTTTTGGTCGAAAATGCCAATATAACCCTAATAAGTTGAAATTGTTTGGAATTTTATTAAATGACCTTTATATCCCTGATTTAAATTTTTTTAAAAAAAATTAAATAAATAGAAAAGATCATGTTTGCCCTTCCCTCCTCTTCTTCTTCCCAGTTTTCTTTTATTTTCTTTTATTACCTCCCCATTTTCTAAACCCTCGTCTCCAGACTCTTGCCTTCATATTTTTCCGATTCGTCCCCCTTTTCTGAACCCCGATTCTACCCCGATTCGTCTCTCACTAGTGGCGCTGCATGTGATGAACTCCACGACGGGGATCCCGAACTCCAATGCAACCGCCAGAGTCCTCTGTTGAAGCAGGTCGTAGATGACGAGATTCGGCATGCACGCTTCTGCAGATACGACAGAAAGTGGAAGATCCGTTGGTGGTGTGGAAGTGCTGCGGGAGGTCGATCGCGGTCGCGTAGAGGTGTAGCTCCACTAGCTTGATGGAGTGGGAGAGCTTTCCAATGGTATTTGACTGGGCGGAGCTGAGATTCGCCGGAGTTAAGCAGAGGTGGATTTTGAAGTTTCTGGTGGTGAGTTTCTTGGAAGTTCCAAGAGATCCAGGAGCCCCGCTTATTTTTATCCATTTTTCCGGTCAAAGATGCTTACTTTGATTGAATGTCTTTGTAGTACTAAAATTTGATTCTCAGTTGGAATCAAAACTAGGTGAAGCCAGTATCTTTGGGTGCATATTCATTTGGATATTGTTGATATTTAATAAATTTCATTTTTGCCACTTTTGTTGCTTCGGCGGCGGTGGTGGTGGAGCAGTTGTGAAGAGGATGAAGAAGAATCTAGGGGTAATTTTGTCATTAGATTTTTAGGTTTAAGACTAGGAATGTTTTAGTCATTTTAGGTTTGGTCATCGCCAAAAATTACAAAGTCAATGCCGGAATAGTGCCAAAAGGTTATATTGGCATCATGGTCATATCGGCCCTTTTCTAACTTCACAGGGTCATATTAGCACTTTTGACCAAAATATAGGGTCATATCTGTATTTTACCCTAAAAAAAGCTTTTACATATCATTATTGAAATTTGTGAATTCGCTTCTTAGAGCATGTGCAATGGGGGTTCCCACTCTGGAACCCAATTGGAATTTTGGAGCCCCACAATGGGGATTCCAAAAGGGTTCCACAAAAGGGAAACGAACCTTCATTTGGCCAAAGGTACACACTGTGTTTTTTGTCAACCCGCACGTGAAGTACTCCTTTTTGTCAGCCCATGTGAATCGCATCCCATGTTGTCTTTTTTTTAAAAAAAATCTTCTTTACCCTTTTGGGACACGTGGCGTCCTATTATTGGTCCACGTGTCCCACTTAACCCCATTTTTATTTCAATATTTAAAAAAAATTAATTTCTTTTCTGCCACTTAAAATTTAATAAAATTAAATTGAATTTAAAAATTAAATTATAAAAAATGAAATTAATTTTTAAAATTAAAAATGTATTATGAAATAACACATTTCAATTTGTTTTGGGTAGAAAAATTTATTTAAATTAAATATTGAAGATAAAATTAATGAGTAGGATAGAGAGAATCAAGTAGAGTTCATGGAGTGGTTGCAAAGTGGTTCCAACCATTGTAGAGAGAAATATGGAGTGGTTCCTTTGTGGTTCCAATTGCTAAAGTAAAGGAGAGAGATTGAATATTTAATAAATTGAAACTGCAAGAGCGATTCCAAAGCGATTTTACCGTTGTACATGCTCTTAATAGTATTCTAACGTGTTTCGAATGACCATGTTATTAAGGAATATGAATATTATTTGTAATTTTAATTAGATTCTGTTTCTTTTTCCTAGTTTGTACAAGTCTTCTATACCACTATATAATGTACCCTAAGATCATGAATGCAAACACACAGTATTACACTTATTTCTACATGGTATCAGAGCCTAAAATCCTGAACCCTAAGAAAATTTTTCGCTGCCTTCTTGAGCCGCCGCCTCCAGCCGTGCTTTTGCCACACATGTTGCCGGTTTTCGCCACCGCTGCTTGCCAATCTTCGTCTGTCGATCACTGCATCGTTTCTCCAAGTTTTCGTGATCGTCCGACCGTCCGCTGCTGTTGAAGCCGTCTACGTGTCACTCTTCACGCGCCGACTCTAAGGTCCAAGCATCGTCGCATCGTTTGTCAACGTTTTTTGCCACCTGCTCCTGGTTGCTGCCGATCTGATTTTAAACAGCCATTATGTCAACTTTTGACTCTACTCCCGATAGCACTGAACAGGCCCACATCGCTACCAAAGCTGAGACCAATAAGCTACGTAATCTGAATGCCTCCGAGGTGATTGCAGCTTTTCTCAATCAATTGCAGTTACAATCTGGCACTCCATCATATGTACTTGTTTGTCGACATTCGAATGATCCCTATTACCTTGGCTCTTCCGACGGTCCCGACTTGGTCATTTGTCTCGTCATGCTGAAGGACGAAGAGAATTATCTTGAATGGACTACTAGAATTTCTAGTAGTATGTTTACTAAGAACAAGATTGGTTTTATCGATGGAACCATTACCAAACCCCCAGAAAATCCTGACATTGTTGATTGGCCTGGAGTTAATGCTACTCTTTTCTGGTGAATCTTACAGACTGTAGATCCAACATTGATTCTCTACCAGCTTCTTTGGCACCGTTAAGGAATTGTGGGATGGTCTTAAAGCACGATTTACCCTTGGTAATGGTATGAAAATATTGTAGACACGTGATGATATAAAGAGCCGTTGGTAAAATGGTTACATTATTGCCATTTATTTTGGCAAACTGAAGAAGTTGTTTGATGACTACAACTCTCTTCGGCCTCCTTTAGTTTGCCCCTGTAAAGCTTGCAAACCACTATGTACCTGCAACCATACCTTTGTTGCCTTCTACGAGCGCGAAAAAAGATTTGATCTATCAATTTCTCCTTGGTCTTGATGAAGGCTATCACACCTTGCGATCCCACAACATGAGTTTTGATCCACTGCCACCTGTCATGCGTGTCTATGCTCTTATTGCTCAGGAGGAGAATAAAAAGACGTTATTTGGTCTCGCAAGCCTTTTTCTGACTCTATGGCATATGCCGCACGACGGCCACCATCTTTAGGTTCTTCAACGGTTGTCCTTACTTCAGCTGATCACAAGAATCTCCTTTGTACGCATTGTCATCACAAGGGTCACGACAAAGCTTCTTGTTTCAAGCTGACAGGCTATCCAGAATGGTACACGGAGATGAGGGAGAGAGTTAACGCCGCCAAGAAAATGGTGCCACCTCAGGCGATTGCCGCTAGGAACGGTGTTTCGGCCACCGATATTTGTCTACCTCTGCCACCATTTTCTAGAGCTGTAGTGTCACCGTTAGGGTTTGCTGCAACGGAGTCCAACGGTGGTGCCCCTACCCGATCTGAATTTGGCCCTGCTATACTTGACGACCAATGGAGCACAACCATGCATTTATTTAATTACTTTAATTCTTTGTCTGACCATGGGTCAGGTAAGTATACTTTTCACTGGATTCTTGATTCGAGAGCCTAATGCACATGACCGGTGACAAGGGTTCTCTGTTATCTGCTACAAAATCATTTTCTATTTGCTTTGGTGATGTCACCCTTACTTATGTGCTCCATATACCTACTTTATGCTCTGAATTGTTATTTTCCTTAAAATATCTAGCTTTGTTTACTGAAAATTATTGCATTTTTAAAGAAAATCAGTACGAGAGAACTGTGATTAGTGTGGGTGAATAGCAAGTGGGGGGTGCCATTGGCTTCGTTTGGTGGATACTCATGTCCGTCCTTATATCATGCAGTCTATTTCAGCAGTTGCGTCAGTTTCTTCATCAGATTTATGGCATCAGGGTGTTGGACATCCTTCCTCTACGATGTTGTCTTCCGTTTCTACTCTTGATTTTAGCCCAAATAATATTTATGTTCCTTGCTCAGTGTGTCATAGACCAAAACAGATTAGACTTAGTTTTCCGTTGAGTTCTTTAAATGCAGGTTCATTGTTTGAATTAATACATTGTGATGTTTGAGGTCCTTATAGAACACCATATTCTAGTGGTGCATTTTATTTTTTAACAATAGTTGATGATTATTCCTGAACTGTTTGAGTTTATCTATTAGTTGCTAAGTCAGGTGTAGCTGCTAGATTTATTGAGCTTTGTTCTTTGATCAAGAATCAGTTTGAGCGCTCCATTTGTCGTGTATGTGCTAATAATGGTACACATTTTATGCCTTTGAGATTATACTTTGTTGAATCTGGGATTATGTTTTAGACATCTATGGTTGATACACCACAACGTAATGGTAGTGTTGAGCGCAAGCATCGTCATTTGTTAATCTGCCAGTTGACTTTTGGGGAGAATGTGTTCTTACAGCTTCTTATTTGATTAACCGAACACCAACAAAGCAACTCAATGGTCGCACTTCATTTGAGTTACTCTATGGTCGGGCTCCAAACTACAAGCTTTTGTGTGTATTTGGATGCTTGTGTTTTGCTTCCTACATTCCCAGATGCCGTGACAAGTTTGCGCCAAGAAGTAGCCGATGTTTGTTTCTTGGATACCCTGCCAGAAAAAAGGCTATCGCTTTTATAATTTGGAATCGCATACCTTATTCAATAGTTGGGATGTTGATTTCTTTGAAGATTAGTTTCCGCATGCTGTAATCCCTGTCTCTTCGTCTTCGGCTTCACCAATGCATACTAGCGGCGCCACCACCTCACCGCTAGTATCACCACCGCCGATCCTAGAGCCTTAGCCATTATGGGCCATTTCCCTACCATCGGAACCAAATGCAATGGCCAGCCTAGATTGCCAACTTACACTGATGTCGGGCAATCAGACCTCCGACGCACAGCCCAAGCCATTGCCCGACACACCGCATGCGCCTCACGCGCCACCGATCGACATTCGAGACCCTCTAGTATTGCCGCCTAATGCAGCATCCCCTGCTCCGGACTTATATGTCCACCGTCAAATGACACCGCTCCATCGCCTGTCTCACTGGTTGTCCCGACACCGCCTTCTGCTTTCAAGCTGCCTCTTCCCCGATAGAATGTTCGTGATCATAGACCTTCTGCATACTTGGAAGATTATTTTTGTTCTGTTACTGCTAATGACCCCCCCCCCCCCACGGCTACGATCACTTATGCGTCATCACTCTCTTCAGGTGTTCTCTATCTTCTTACTAATTTTGTAACTTGGGATAAATTTTCTAGTACGCATTCTAGATTTTTGGGTGCTGTAACTTCTAGTGCAGATCCCACCACTTACTCTGAGGCGTCGAAGTATGTTCATTGACGTGATTCTATGGCTAATGAGATTAATGCTCTTGAGCGCTATAAGACATGGACTATGGTTTCTGTACCTCTGGATAAGATTGCGATTGGGTGTAAATGGGTTTATCATACCAAATTCAAGTCTGATGGTACTATTGAATGTCACAAAGCTCGCATGGTGGTTCTTGGGAATCTTTAGATTTAAGGATTTACTATACTGAGACATTTGCTCCTATTACAAAGATGAGTTTGGTTTGTCTGTTCTTATCCGTTGCAGTCATTCGTGGTTTGGAACTTCATCAAATGGATGTGCACAATGCTTTTTTACATGGTGATCTGCATGAAAAATTATTTATGCATCCTCCCCCTGGCCATCTTACGCCCCCTGGTCAGGTATGTCATCTTCAGAAATCTCTTTATGATCTTCGACAAGCCCCTCACAATTGGTTTGCCAAATTGACTCAGGTTTTGCATGCATTTGGATTTGTTCAGAGTAAAGCAGATTACTCTCTCTTTGTGTTCTCCCGTGGCTCAGTTTCTTTGCATGTGATTGTTTATGTGGATGATTTGGTTATTGCTGGTAGTTTTTCATCGCTTATCTCTGAATTCAATAAATACTTGAGCTTTTGTTTTCATATGAAATATCTTGGTCTGCTTAACCATTTCTTGGGTATAGAGATTGCTAGAAGACCGGATGAAATGTTTCTTTCACAACGTAAATATGCCCTGGACATTTTATCTGATACAGGTTTATCAACTTCTAAACCGACTGATTTTTTGATAGAGCAACAACACAAGGTTCTCTTTACGATGATCCTAAGCAACACCAGTGCTTGGTTGGTCAAATGATTTGCCTCACCAATACACGTCCTGAGCTTAACTATTCGGTTCATACACTTGCTTAGTTTATGAATTCTCCTTGTGCTTCTCACTAGCAAGCTGTGATTCGAGTTCTTCACTACATGAAGAGTCATCCTGGTCAAGATTTATTTCTCTCTTCACGTAGTGTATTACAGTTGACTGCTTATTGTGATTCTGATTGGGCTGCATGCCCTATTACACAACGTTATCTTTCTGGGTACTTTGTGATCATTAGTGATTCTCCGGTTTCATGGAAGACTAAGAAGTAACCTACGGTTTCTCGATTTTCTGCTGAAGTGGAGTATCGTGCTATGACTGCTACTTGTTGTGAGTTGTGTCTTAAATCTTTTCTTAATGACTTAGGTGTTGTGCATTCTGCTTCTATGCGACTGTTTTGTGACAGTCAATCTGCTCTTTAATATTATGGAAAATCTGGTGTTCCATGAACGTACAAAGCATATAGAAAGTTGATTGTCATTTTGTCCAGGATCTTGTACAATTTGATACTATTGTTACTCATCATATGCGCACTTAAGATCAACCTGCAGACTTGTTTACCAAAACTCTCAAACGGAATCCGTTTCATTCACTACTTAGCAAGTTGGTAGTTTCTGACCCTCATACTCCTACTTAGCAAGTTGGTAGTTCCTGATCCCCTTACTCCAACTTGATGAGGAGTAATAAGGAATATGAATATTACTTGTAATTTTAATTATATTTTGTTTCATTTTCCTAGTTTGTATAGATTTTTTGTACCACTGTATAAGATGTCCCGAGATCATGAATACAAACAGATATTATTACCCTTATTTTCTTATTTTCTACACGTGTCATTAGAAGAACGTCTTATAAATTTTTAAAAAGCAAATATCTAAAAGTGACAGAAATCAATTTCCATCCTGAAAATAGTTGTTAACTCATTCTCTTAAAAGCAAGCTTGCACAGATGACCGTAACTTAAGGGCATTACTATATCTCGCCCTGTATTTTACTATTCTCGCCCTAATACGTATAAATACACGTATTTTGAATTAAAATAAAATAATTTTTAATTTTAAAAAAACTGAAAAAAGAAAAAAAAAATATTAAAAACCCTACAAAAAAACTATAAATACCCCTCTCCCCCTCCCTCTCTCCTTCCCTCTCCCATTCCCTCTCTCTCCCCCTTCCCTCTCCCACTTCCCTCTCCCCCTTCCCTCTCCCCCTTCCCTTCCATTTCCACCTGCCGCCCGCCGCCCGGCGCCGCCGCCCGCCGCCGCCGGAATCTCGCCGGAATTTCGCCGGAATCTCGCCGGAATCTCGCCGGAAAATGTAAGTTTTTGAGAAATTTTTTTTTTCTTTTCGTGGGAATCGTTGCCCGATCTATTCGAATTTTGTTGAACTTGTCGGAATTGTTAGAATTTTGTTGAGCTTGTCGGAATTAATGACATAATTGGACATGATGACATAATTGGAAGCTTATTGTGTTTTTTAGTAATTATTTAGTTTAAATTTGGCCATAATATTTTAGAAATTGTATTTTTTAGAAGTTGAATTTTTTAGAAATTATGTAGTTATGTGACATAATAGAAATTACTTAGGAATTATTTGTTTAGAATTTGTGTTGTTCTAAATTATTTAGGTATGTGACATAGTTGGAATTAAAACGAAGAAATTGTGTTCTGTGTAAATTACTTAGTTTAAATTTGGACATAATATTTTAGGAATTGTTTTTTTTAGAAATTGGGTTATTTAGAAATTATTTAGTTATGTGATATAATAGAATTTATTTAGAAATTGTATTTTTTAGATATTGGGTTATTTAGAAATTATTTAGTTATGTGACATAATCGGAATTAAAACGAAGAAATTGTGTTTTGTAGAAATTACTTAGTTTAAATTCGGACATAATATTTCAGAAATTATATTTTTTAGATATTGGGTTATTTAGAAATTATTTAGTTATGTGACGTAATTGGAATTGAAACGAAGAAATTGTGTTTTGTAGAAATTACTTAGTTTCAATGTGGACATAATGGTTTAGAAATTGTATTTTGTAGAAATTGGCCAATTTAGAAATTATTTAGGTATGTGGCGTAATTGGAATTAAAACGAAGAAATTGTGTTTCGTAGAAATTACTTAGTTTAAATTTGGACATATTGTTTTAGAAATTGTATTTTTTAGAAATTGGGTAATTTAGTAATTATTTAGTTATGTGACGTAATAGAAATTATTCAGAAATTATTGATTAGGAATTGTGTTTTTTGGAAATTATTTAGTTATGTGACATAATAGAATATAGTTCTATGTAAACAAACTTTAGTAATCCGATGTAAACAATTGTGTAGTAAACTGTTACGATATGTTTTAACTATTGTTTCCTTGAATGTTAATAATAGTGCGATGTGGTAAGAAAATAAGATTATTTAGTTATGTAATCTCCAATTTGTAACTAGAAAAAATGTTCCAGTTCGTTGATGCACTGTTCGAAAAATCAGTTCACACGTTGTTGAAATGTATGTTAATTTATCTTATCATATCAGTTTGATTCACTTGTTGTTATACTAATTACATATCTTGTGTCGTAGATGAGCACTGGTGGTCAACCTGACGGTCATGGTCGTTCCATACGACGAAGATGTGTTAGTGCCTCGGCGAGACAGGCTAGAGGCCGCGTGGTCGAGGATGAACCGTCGCCTCGCCCGCAGGAGTTTGATGTAGGAGCGGAGCAGCCTTCTCCACCGAGCGTTCGTGCATTCGATCCCATGCCGACATGGGACGGTCCGGAGATTAACATCCTCGCGCCCGGTGGTATCCGTCATGAAAGTGATTGGCAGATGAATTATGACCTGCCCGCAGATGTCCCCCCGGTGGGCCAACCTGGTTCGAGTGTTCCATTGGATGCCGGGATCGAACGTTATGCTGAAGCTGGAGCCAGGCACACCGTGAGGAACAGAGCTGGTCAATTCGCACAGTCTTCTGGTGGATCGTGCAATGCCGGTGAGCCTAGCACCGGAATGGCACCGAGGAATAGGAGGAAGCGACCCGCCGCCGATGAGACGTGGCTAGTGCGGGGACCAGTGGCTGGTGGCCCGCAGGATGACCTCGTCATACCAAGCTTCGGAGGACACGTCGCGCTTGACGTTTGGAATGGTATAGAGCGAGGTGTGTTGAGATGCCATGCTCGGTCGCCGCTATGCAAGCAGCTAGTCGACACGCTCCCCGAACTGAGTGATGTTGCACAGGCCCGGATACATGCGACCGGGTTGGGCCACCTGCCTGCGATTATGTTCCAGTTCCTTGACATGGCACTGATATCCGCTTTTGTCGAGAGGTGGCAGCCGGACACGAACACGTTTCACATGCCGTTTGGGGAGATGACCATCTTGATGCATGACGTTGAGATGATTCTTGGCATTCCCATCGATGGTGGCGCTGTTGCGAGTACCATTTCGGCGGAGACTATTGAGGAAGCGTGCGCCGAACTGTTTGGGAAAGACGTGGAGTCCTTTGTCGCGGAAGACTGGAACGGGGGTAACATAGATGCCCAATCTTTGATGGCGAGGTGTGTAGCGGCGGGGCAGAACCAGAACTTCCAATTTATGTGCTACATGCTGACCCTGTTTTCATCCACGCTTTTTGTGGATAAAACTGGGAATAAGGTTAGAGCCAACCTTCTACCCCTGCTTGATTCGCAGTTGTCGCAGTTGTCGTGGGGCTCGGCGACGTTGGCCAGTTTGTATCTGCAGTTGGGAATTGCGTCCCGGTCCAAGGCGCGCGGCCTATGCGGATGTTGCACGCTGCTTCAAGCATGGATATACGAGTACTTTCCGATGTTTCGGCCGGGACCGAGTACGTTGCCAGCTCTTCCGGGTCGCGCCAGTCGGTGGCACACAGGGGTTAGATCGGGGAGGGGTACGGGGAGGCTCGGTGCCATCAGGCGACAGTTGGATGCCTTACAGCCCGACCAGGTATGAATTCCATGCTTTTACTCTTATTCTGACAGTAGTAGATAGATCGGATTCCATAGAAACGTAACATGTCTGTGAAACTTTTTGCAGGTGGATTGGTTGCCATATGGAGTGGACGTGGTTAGGGCTGCGGGGGGGAGGACTCACTACCGCGGCATGATCCGATACCTCGACGCAATGGAGGCGTACATGCCAGATCGCGTTGTGCGACAGTTCGGTCTCCTACAGGGTATACCGCGGGGTCTTGCTATTGCGCCGGAGCCTTGTTCCCGCCCGGCTGATCCAGCCGGCTATTCAGTGACCTACCCAGGGAGGCTGCAGTTGACCCTATGGGAGATGGCACACACTTGGCACAACGAACGGCTTGCGGCGTTCCCGGTAGCCACGCCCCAATCAGAGTGTACCATGGATTACGAGGACTGGTACGCGACTCATTCGCACCCAGTGATCGCAAATCCTGAACATGCTGCCGCGAGTGGCCCGGACAAGACACATCATCAGTTATCGGTAAGTTTTCACTAACTGTTTGCTTCGAGTAATTATATTACATTTTATTGTCTCGTTATTGTAAACTCCGTTTCCTGTGTAACAGATGCTGAGTGACGTGATGAGCGCACTGGATCCGTTTGGCTCGGCGACCGTTGATGGACTCGGCGACCCCAGCATGAGGGAGTTGATGACGACTCTGCTCGGTCATCGCGATGAGTATCGGAGGCTCGGTTATGGACCCATTCCTTAGTCGAATGTTTGTTTATGTGTGAGCTCACAGTTGTGCCATATTCTGCTCATTTATGTAATCGGCTATGTTTTTGCATATCACATTTATGCGTCATTCATTTTTGCATCGACAACGCTTTCAAAATTAATTACGCGACGCGTAGGCAATAACTGTAACGGTTGCGTACATGCCGAGTTAATAACAACAGTTAATTACTCTGGGAGTATGCTCTTCTCCAAGCGCTTAGCCTCCTACGAAAGGGTAACTCCCAACCTACGACATCAGGCTTCCTTAGCGTGGTCCACAGATTAACCACGGGGGGCATGGGACAGTTTTCCTTCATGTTTACCCGGACGAAATGGCTTGCACTGCGAACGTATACAATGTGCAGCTCCCTACTTGTTCCAGCCTCGCCCCCACCTGCCCTCAGTGGAAGGACTGTACAGCAATGGTCCGCCGACCCGTTCTCTAAAATGTAATATAAAACCACGACCGTGTTGTAGTAGGTGGCGACGGGAAACATGTCCGCAATGACCGTGAACCAATGCTCTGGACCACATGGACCGCTGGTGTGGTGTATACGGGCTCTGGCGAGTTCAACGTCATTTTGCGAACCGTAAATGGGAACGTAGTCAGGCCAATGAGTTGATATCTCGTTAAATACTGCCCGACGCGCTGTGGACCATTCACCTTCACCGTCTACGTGGAACGCATCAGCAACGCATCTGAAGCCACAGTTACCATCACTCACGACATCGTTCCAGCCTTCGATGTAACGCCTGACAATGTGGGGGACACTTTCGAGGAACGGGAATGTCGCTGCAGGACAACACATTAACATAAATATCTTGTGCAGGCGGCGATATACATTTAGATAAACAATAAGATAAACATGTTGTACTTACCGTGGCGGCGACCGCTCCCTGAAGCACGCCCCGGGGACCTTGAACTACTCCCGTATCGCCTGTTCACGTGCTCGTGGTAGCTCGGTGAACGTCGGGTTGATCTTGATCGGGGGACCTGCTCGCTTGGTCTCCCACGTGCACTGGTACAGATGTCCGGCTCGCCAATGCCGCTCTCCTCCGGATGCAACTGCGCATCTACGTAGGATGCAACTCGTCGTCGGACCGAAGGGTCGCTGCGTGCCAACTCCTCCAACAGAGTGTCGAACCGCGACTGATCCTGTTCGGCCCTCGAGCTGTTCTCCGTGCTCTGCGAGTGATCACCCAATGCCAGGCTCTTAAACAGCGGATGAATGTCGTCCAAGTACAAGGGGATTCCTTCAGCAACTGCCGCGGCCATGACGCATGCACACGGTATTCCGTATGTCGAGCGCAGCACACAGCCGCAGTAAGCATATACCTGTGCTCCCAGTGCATCAATCCTGCGGTACTCGACCCTCAATTTATCCAGGCAGAATTTGGACACATTGTTGATCAAGTTGCTGAAAACGGCCATACGGTGCAATCTTCCGATACACGTTCTTGACTTCTCGAGGCCGGTCTTGATCATAGTAATCTGCTGGGCTATCTGCAGGTCGACACGCCTCCATACCGTGTCCAGTGAACCAGTCGACGTTTGTAACCACCCTTTCAGTGACGAGTGTGCACTCTCGACCCTGCACGTAGTTGTGTTCCCGAAATGCAGAAATCTGTTCGTCCATGCCCTAACAAATTTTTCCTTATGGGGTGTGAGCCACGTCGTCTCAGCGTAGCTAATAACAGCCACGCTCCAAGACCATGCAGCCCTCATATCAACCAAGGCGGTTTCGTACTCTGTAACGGTGGACGCATTGCAAATCCGGAACCATGCACCGTTCTTGAACCCTGACCCGTTCCTCTTACTCCCCGTCAGCACGGTGACACGTGCCTCCACATCCTTGTTGATATGCCAGGTGCAGAGCAGATGTTTCGATTCTGGAAACACAGTCCGAAGTGGCCTAATCAGTCTCATCTCCCGATCGGTGACCACAACCTCAGGGAACGGTCCATCCACAAGCAAGTTCTTCAGAGCGTTCAGCACCCACTCATAGGTGTCTGCCGTTTCGTCAACAACAATTGCGTAGGCAATCAAGAAGTTTGTGTTGCAAGGGGACATCCCAACCATCTCAATGAATGGCATGCCGTACCGATTGGTCTTGTATGTTGAGTCGATGGCCACAACCCACGGAAACGTGCGAAATGCCACAACAGCATCGGGATTGGCCATGAATAAATGAGTCAGAGTGCCATCACCTGCTGAGCGGTGACTAACTACATACCCTTTCGCGGTGGCCAGATGCAAACAATTCTCCGCCGTGTTGCGCCCGCCTCGCCTTTCCGTTACATATGCCGATCTCTCATTGTACACCTGCCTAATGTTCTGATGCAGGTCCGGAAACGAATTACTGAGGCTGGCATTGATATGCCTTGGAGCTGTTTCTGAATCTGTCAAATCTCTGATCATCTGCTTCGCGTCCGCATGGAGCTTGGAGCTCTGTCTGTGACCCTCGGGGTACACTGAGAAAGAGTGGTTGTGCGTCCCTCGTCTAGGATCCTTACACGGCACTACATTCCAACCATTCCCCGTGATTCCCTGTTTCAAGACAATCGCGAATGGGCATTCACAACTTCTGGTCGAGCTGCTACTCCGTCGGACTACATCAGATTCGCTCGTATCTACAGCCTTATCCTTCCGGCCCCGATTGCAAATGCAATATAACCTCAGCGGACCATTCATGTTCTGTTTGTAGGACCCCGTCACAAGTTCAAATCCCACCTGCAGAGCAATCCGTTGCAGGTACGAATAAGCCTCGGCAACATCTGGGAACACAGCTGAGGTGGCAAATGGAGAGTATCCATTCCGCCCTGCAGCAGCTTCACATGACTGACTGTCATCCTGAAACAGCAATAAACATCAGGTAATTAGTAGGACAACAAAATCAACGCTACAGTAATTAATCGGACATAAATTATTGTACACAAATTCAAAACAGCATTACGTAGTTAAATTAACATAGTATTTTCCATCCAATCAGAATTACAACGGAACAACCAAAATTAACGTTACAATAATTAATAGGGCATAAATTATTGTAGATAAATTCAAAACAGCATTACGCAGCTAAATTAACAACAAAATTAACGTTACTGCAACTAGTAGGAGATAAATTCATAGGAGATAAATGCGCAATAATTTCTACATAACAGTTAACAAATTAAAACACAAAGAGTAGCACAAATTTCTACGGCAATAATTAACAATTTTAACAGAATAACAAAAGCAACGCTACAATAATTAATAGGACATAAATTACTGTACATAAATTCAAAACTGCATTACGTAGCTCAATTAAGAACAAAATTAACGGTACTGCAATTAATGGGAGATAAACTCGTAGGAGATAAATGTGCAATAATTTCTACGTAACAGTTAACAAATTAAAACACAAAGACGGGCATAAATTTCTACAGCAATGCTTAAGAATTTTAACGGAACAACAAAATTAACGTTACAATAATTAATAGGCCATGAATTACTGTAGATAAATTCAAAACAGCATTATGTAGCTAAATTAACAACAAAATTAACGTTACTGCAACTGATAGGAGCTAAATTCAAAGGAGATAAATGTGCAATAATTTCTACGTAACTGTTAACAAATTAAAACACAAAGATGAGCACAAATTTCTACAGCAAAAATTATTAAATTTAACAACTACTTACGGACAGAAAACTAATTAGTAAAATTACCTCCGAAGACATGGAATTTGTAACACCCTTTTTGGAGTTTTTTTTCCTCGTCTCGGATAGCAAAAAAATTCAAGTGCCATTGGAAAGAATGGAATCCGAGCACATTTATAGAAGTCAAATTTTTGAAAAAAAAAAAAAAAAAAACCTGGCACGGCTCGCGCCCAAGCCACGGCGAGCCGAGCCGCGTCCGGCTCGCACCCACGGCCTGGCGAGCGGACCGCGTCCGGCTCGCGGCGAAGGAACGGCGAGCGGTGGCTCGCGCGCAGGCCAAGGCGAGCGGCGCCGGTCCGGCTCGCGCCCGGACCGTGGCGAGCGGTCCGGCGGCGGCACGCGGCCTGTCCGTGGCGAGCGGACCGGCGGCGGCTCGCCGTCCCGCGGTGGCGACCGGACCGCCGGCGGCACGCGGCCATGCCGCGGCGACCGGACCGCCGGTGACTCTCGGCCGGGCGGTGGCGACCGGACCACGGCCCAGACCTCGGCGAGCGGAGCCCCGCCACGGCTCGCGCCCAAGCCGTGGCGAGCCGACCGGTGGCGCCTCGCGCCCAGGCGATGGCGAACCGGGTCCGGCGGCGGCGCAAAATTTTTTTTTTTCCCCCAGATTTTAGCTTTTTTAAAAATTTAATTTTTAAAACTATAATATAGTTTAATTTAGTTATTCAAATTAAATTAAAAATATATACTGTATACGTATTAGGACGAGGATAGTAAAATACAGGGCGAGATATAGTGATCCACTAACTTAATGATTAATGTCCGGATAACTTTTCCACTTATCAAACTCTACTCCACATTTTCAGTGTCTTATAATAAATGTAATCGTCTTCATTTTGAAAAAGGAAAGAAAAGAGAACAGAATTTGCCGAAGTCATACCCTTAAATGTCGGAGTAACTTTTGCATAACTTTGAGCAATTTCGATGGTATGAAGCCTTTTTTTTTACACGTTATGTTTTTTTTCTTAAATTTGGGCAATAACTTAAATAAGCCCCCAATAAAATTCCTCCCCTCCCCTAAGATTCAATTAAATGACCTCATGGTAGTAGCACTAGACTTCAACTGCTACACTAACATTCAATTCCCTTTTACACGTTATGTTGATAGATACGGAATTACAACGTTGTTCGGTATTTTTAATTAAAAAAATTAATTTAATTATAATGTAACATTTACGTTTCATATTAATTTTTTATAAAAGATTATGAAAAATTTTCATCTAAAAATAACCATAAATTATAAAGTGAAATAATTAATTTATATATTATTTTTAAATAAGAATTTACTAAATAATGAACAAATTGCTAATTTTGTACACTATCATTAACAAATCATAAATGCAAGTATATGTATGAAGTAAGTAAAACATAAAGAGAAATTCTCAGGAAATGCGACTTTTCCATAAGGTTATTGACAGTACACAGGGCCATTTACCTTAAATGTTGTAAAATTTTTTATATAAAATTTAAATATTGTATTTTATTAGTTAAAATAATTAATATTATATATTTGAAGGTGAAAATATAACAATATATGATATGAAAAAATATTTTCAAAATTTTCAAATTTTGTATGTAATTTAACGAATACAGTATATAAGGTAAGAAATAAGTGGCATGTCCATAAACATATGGACAGACCGCCTATCAGGACACCTACTCAAACATAAAAGAGATGGCTCCTGTGAGGCAGCCTAAACTTTAGGCAGGAGCTTTTATGCAATTCTAACTCTACTCTAGCTCCCAGTGACCTATCGTAATAATTTTATAGGGACCTATCTATAATATTTTTCAAGGACTTTTCTTTTCAATTTTTTCTCATAATTTTACTGCAAGCTGCAATCCGCAAAAAAATCAAAAAATATTTTTAAAATGCAAAAAAAAAATCAATATGATCATCGAACTGAAAATTATAAACATCAGCTACAACTAGCAAAACAACAACACAGAATCATAAAATATCAATTAAAAATATTCAATAAAAAATATATTAAAAATCAAATAAAAATCAATACAAAATTGTAAAATCATCGACTACAATTAACAAAACATCAACTGAAAATCATAAACATCATAAACTGAAAATCATAAAAATATCAACAAAGCTTAAATTATCATTTTTTTAAAAAAAAACTACAAACATCAACCTATATCACTCAAAAGCTAAATACATTAATTCCTATCACCTAAACTTCACCCGAAAAATGAAAAACATTAACATAAGGGAAAAAACACTACAAAACATCAACCATATCACAAAAAAAAGTACAAAAACCAACTTCTATCACCTAAACTCACATAGAAAATGAAAAATATCAACATGAGAGGAAACAAAACTAAAAATGTCAACCCATATAATCCCAAAAAACTGCAAAACATCGACTCATATCAACTAAAACTCACCCGAAAAATGAATAAACATCAACATGAGAGAAAAAAAATAAAAAACATCAACCAAAAAGCTACGGTACCTCAAGAGTATAAATTCTTCACTCTGAAAATCATAAAACATAAACAATTTTTTTAAAAAAAAACTACAAATATCAACCTAATATCACTAAACAAACATGCAAACATAAACTCCTCACACCTAAACCTCATCCAAAAAATGAAAAACATCAACATGAGAAAAAAGACACTACAAACATTAACTACTATCACCTAAACCTCACCCGAAAAATTTAAAACATCAACATAAGAAAAAAAATTTTAAACTACAAATGTCAATCCATATTACCCAAATAAACTACAAAACAACAACATATATCATATAAATCTCACCCAGGTAATGAAAAACATCAATACAAGAGAACAAAAAAGCTAAAAACCTCAACAAAAAAGCTACAACACCTCAACAACATAAAGTCTTTAAAAAGAGGTTCTAATGGTATTTGAACTCAAGGCACTAACCTTAAAGCCCACGTACTAACCACTATACCAAAGAACAATTGATTAACATTCTTTCAGTCAAATAATAATAAACCTCAACATCTATCTTAAGAATATAAATTCTTCAAAAAATAGAGCCCCGGACGGGATTCGAACTCAGGTATTTAGCCTCAAAGACTAGATTACTAACCACTACACCAAAGAGCCTTTAGTGATTATATACTCAGTCAAATAATATTAAACCTGAGCAAGTCATTGAAAAAAAATAAAACACGAGATTAAACTCCACCTCTCACGAGCAGAACATCTCCTGCAACTTTTTCAACTGCCGTTAGTAATGTCGCAGCGCCTTCCATTCTGCTGCAACCGCCGCCGTTGGAAACGTCGTAGCGCCCTCCGATCTGCAGTAACCTCCGCCGGGAACATCGATCTCGTCGTTCTGCAGCAAGCGCCCGTTGTCAAGTTTCAGCGTCGTTCAACATCACGGCGGAGCTAGGGAACGATTCCTGTCAAATCTGGTGTATAGGTTGTTTCCTTCTCACCCATCGGCGGAAGTGTTGGAAGCATAAATCGTCGCTAGCGAAAGCATCAATCGTTGGCTTCAGAAGCATGGATCTCGTTGGTGGAAAACAAAGAAAAACTGGCGGAAAATCGACAGAAATTTGGCCGACAGAGAAGATCGGCGGCAGCTGCGGAAAAGGCGGATTTTCGATGGTAACTGTCGGGCAAAGACGATTTCCAGCGGTTACAGGTTTTCGACCGGTAGGAGGATGAGGAATGAAAGATAAAATTTTGGATATATATATATATATACATGTGTATATATATATACATGTGTATATATATATACATGTGTATATGTATATATATTAAAGATTTTGATAATTTCACTGTAGGTCCCTAAATTTTTTTGCATATTCTAAAAAAACCCCATCACATATAAAATTTACAATAGTTGCACAATAAACCTTGGGCTAAAGTTTAGACCACCTAAAACAAGACTTTGTGAACATAAAAATATATTTGATTTGTAAAAATATACAATTTATCTTCGAAAATACAAGTAATTACAATTAATTAAAAAAATGAAATTGTGCAATAAATTTGTCCCTTATATTGTTTAGGGTAATAGATTCAGATATATAACGGATGACAAATCTATTTACAGAACTTCTAAGTGAAGATAATTTTAGTGATTAATTTACTATATTATCCTTATGACCTGCATTTAGTAGTTTTGGACATGTAGTTAAAATTTAATTCCAATTATATAATTTTAGTACTAAAAAATTTCTATTTCTAAAAATATATAATCTCGATAGACATTACGAACTACCTCATATTTTTTTCGGTTGATATTAATTAACACCAATCATAACACAAATTAACACTTAAAAAGTCCACTTAAAAATTTAAGTCCTATTTGAGCCTTTGTGTAGTACTGATAATGTCACATATAGTCGCAATGGTTTCTGATTGCATCCTTCAGGCTCGAAACATCTTGAATCATCAGGAACTTGATGTCCTTCTCTCTCATTTTTTCTCTCCCTTCTCTCTAAACCAATTATTATTTACGCAATTTTGTATTGTTCCATCCCGTTTATATCCGTTTTGTCAACATAACGGTCTCAAACGTCTACTGTTCTCCACCGAGCCATGGCGGCGCCTTCGCTGAAACGCCGTGGCACCCATCTGGATAGAAGTTTCCTTCAATCCCTCGCTAATCGACCACCTCCACTCTATGCCTCTTTGCCATCAAACCCAGAAATCACACCAAAGACCACTTACAAGGGTGACATCGCATGTATTGTTACTCGAAAGGAAGCTGAGATTCTCGCCGGCCATAGCAACGCTCTAGTTGGTAAATTCATATGGGGAAAGCCGACCATGGAGCAACTTAATGAAGCTTTCAAGTCAGTTGGATTCAAAGGGAAATTTCAACCGGGTTCGATTGATTACCGTCATGTGCTGATTAGGTTTGAGGAAAAGGAGGATTATCAGAGGATGTGGCTAAAGGGGCAGTGGAACTTTCTTGGGGCATCAATGAAGGTACTCAAGTGGTCTTTAGATTTCTCTCCAGATACTGAGTCATCTATTGTCCCGGTATGGATTACCATTAAAAACGTGCCTATTTTTTTCTATAATGAAACCATGATTCAGAGTATGGGCAACCAGATAGGTCAATTCATAAAAATGGACGCTGCAACTGTAGGAGTTACTAGGCCATCTGCTGTGAAACTATGTGTAGAAGTGGACCTTAGGAAAAAACTCCCTGCGTTCATTAGGGTAGGTATTGAAGATGATGTAGCTGAATATAAGGTTCTAAAGCTCCCCATTGAGTTTGAAGACTTACCATTATACTGCGACCATTGCCAGTCTATTGGACATGATGACTCTACATGTATTTATCTGCATCCTGAACACAAAAGAAGTAGATATAAACCAGCTGGTCAGAAAATTAACCAAGAAGCTAAGGATACCAATCTTGGTTTAAACCCTGATGCTATGGCTGATTGTACTACTGATGAAGTGATAGGAAACACTGGCAACAGAGCTGATGGAAAAGGTACAAGTTCTGGGGATCCGGCGATTATTCAGGAAGGTGCATCTGGTTTGTCAACAGTGGAAAAGGACAAGGTTTTTAAAACTCAGCAGAAGAAAAGTTACTATGTTCCGAGGGGTAAGACAAAATCCCCTGATGCTGACAATTCAAACATCCTTAAAAAATCCCAACTCTCAACTGAGCTCCCTCTCTCTACCTCAAACACCCAACACTCATCCGAGTTTCTCCACTTGACCTCTAACAATGAGAATATAGAGGTTCAAAATGGTAGTAGGGATAGAGCTTCCTCTCCTGCCCCTGAAATGATCTCCTTTACACCCAGCCCCGTCTATAGGAAGAACTATTCCAAGGATGATCTCTGGACTGATAAAAAGAAGATCGGAAGGAGATCTTCTCCAGAAAAGATTTTCCACTCCAAAGAAGGTCACAGGAATAACAGATTCTTCCTTCTACTTGATGTCCTTCAAAATGGGGTAGATGGGGACGAGGAGGATCAGGATGCAGAATCTTCTGAAGTAAGTGCTGCTGCAGATACTGAGGAGCATACTGAAGAGCTCTTATTCTCCCAAGCCACTGCTGAACAAAACATTGTCCGTAATGAAGAGGTAGACACAACAAAGGTATGTAGTCTTAAAAATACTCAAAATATGCAAGATCGTAAGGAGTCTAGAAAAAATAATTTTTTCACTCAGCTCAATAAGATAATGTCCCCTGGAAAACAACCCAGTCCCAACAAGATCATCACTAGATCTTCAAAAGGTTTTAATAAAAAAGGTTTTAATGATTAGTACAACCATTAAAATCAATTTTATGGCCTGGAATATTAGAGGCATGAAAAAATCACTCTGTAGATTACATGATCTTGTAAAGACACACAAAATCCAATTATTATGCCTTATTGAACCATGGCATAATAATGAAAAATGTGGTAAATACATGAAATATCTACACTTCACTAAATGCATGCAGGCTTCAAATGGTGAAATATGGTTAATGTGGAATGATCAAATTAATGTCACTCTGTTAGTCGATCGTTTGCAATTTCTGTCAGTTAACATTCACAGTCTTAAACTAAATACCTCAATGGAGGGGATTTTTGTTTATGCACTCAAAACAATTGCTGGGAGAAAATTGTTGTGGAAAGCTTTGAGTGACAGAAATATGAATGATACCCTACTCATTGGGGATTTTAACACAATATCTTCGTTCAATGAGTATAAACGTCCCTCGTTTCCAAAAAAATCCAGTATGGATGACTTTAATAGGTTCATTGATGATAATGCACCCTATAACATCAACACTGTTGGAAACATCTTTACTTGGTCAAATGGTAGACTTAAAAACCCTACCAGATAGAGGTTAGATAGGGGACTTTGTACCCTCCAATGGTGTACAAAATTTCCTTCTTCTTCTATCCAAGTACTTAATAAAGGTGCCTCTGATCACTCCCCTCTTCTTCTTATTGTTGGTAGCTCTATTCCATCATCCCCTAAATTATTTAGATTTATCAATGCTTGGTTTAATAGGCCTGGATTTTTAACACTGATAAAGAATGATTGGGAATTACCTCTAGCTGAAACTGGAATGCTTGGTTTTTTCTTAAAACTTCAGAGGTTAAAAAACAAAATTAAGGTTTGGAATAAAACTGTTTTTGGTAATGTTCAGGATAATGTTACAAAGGCAGAGGAGGATTTGAGAATTCAGGAAATCATTTATGACTTAAATAGTTCAGAAACTGAATTGATTAAGCTTAAACAGGCTCAGGCTCTACTCCTAAGGTCCCTCAAAGAACAGGAAAAATTCTGGAAACAAAAGTCCAGAACTAAATGGCTCAAAGATGGGGATGAGAACACTAAATTTTTCCATAACTCTGTTAAAGAAAGTAGGGCAAGACTCAGTATTTCTAAGACAAAAAACTCACATGGGGTCTGGATTGAGGATATTTATGAAATTGAAACTGAGGCTATTAATTATTAATCTGATCTTCTTTCTGAACCTTCAACTGATTCAAATGGTGAGTTCTTCTCTCACTTTCTGAGTCAAATTCCTAAAATTGTAACAGATCAGGATAATGCTTTGCTTATTAGGCCTGCTACCTTAGATGAGTTTAGTTTGATTGTTTTTGGTCTAAATAAAAATAGTAGTCCAGGGCCTGATGGTTTCTCATCAAAATTTTTCACAAAAAGCTAGGAAATAATATGCCAGGATCTGTTGATAGCTGTAAATGATTTTCTTTCTGGTTCTCCCATTCCTGGAGGAATTGCAGCAACATGGATCACTAATATTCCTAAAAAAGAATCTCCATCTTCTTTTCATGATTACAGGCCTATTAGTTTGTCCAATTTCATTGACAAGATTTTTTCAAAACTGTTCATGGAGAGGTTAAAACTGATTATGCCTAAACTCATATCCCCACATCAGTCAGCTTTTATGACCAATAGGGACATCTCTGACAATTTTATTTATCTCAAAGAGATGCTGAGATTCTTGGACAGGAAGAACAGAGATCCAAATTGTGTTATTAAAATGGATTTAACAAAGGCCTTTGATAGGGTCAGTTGGGCTTTTCTTAATAGTATTTTGTTAAAATTTGGACTCCATGGTAAATTTGTTCATTCGGTTATGAAAAATATCACCCAGGCTTGGTTTTCTGTGTTGATTAATGGTAAGCCGGTAGGTTTCTTCAAATCTTCTAGAGGTATAAAACAAGGTAACCCCCTATCCCCTTTTCTTTTCAATATCTTTACTGAGGCTTTCACAAGAAGTTTAGTATATGTGTTTAATTCTGGTAAACTGCAATTTTTTGATCTTCCTCAAGGGCCCATCCCAATTTCCCATCTTAGTTATGCAGATGATACTATTATCTTCTTGAAAGCTAGTAAATTGAACCTAATTCGGATGAAAGCTCTCCTAGTGGTTTTTGAAAACACTACTGGGAAAAAAGTGAATTTCGAAAAGAGTGATTTTTACTTGGGTAAAGGGGCTACTGTGGCAAAAACAAGGCAGATTAAAGAGATTTTAGGAATGAAGCAGGGCACTTTTCCATTTAAATATTTGGGATGTCCCATTTTTAAGGGTAGAGTGCTAAATGCTCATTTTCAGCCCCTTTTAGAAATGGTGGACAGAAGGTTGCAAAACTGGAAAAATAGATGGCTAAGTACTGGGGGTAAAATGATTTTAATTAAATCTTGTATCTATTCTATCCCTCAACACATTTGGACTGTTATGAAGCCTACAGTTCATGTTGTCAAAAGTTTGGAAAGAATGATGTCTAAGTTTTTCTGGGGAGAGACTGATCTGGGTCCAAAAAAGGTTTGGAGGAGGTGGAGTAATCTGTGCTACCCACTGGACCAGAATGGTCTTGCATTCAGATCAATCCCCACAATCATAAGAGCATGTTCTCTTAAATTTTGGTGGAAATTTCAGCTTGGAAAGGCTCCATAGGCACAATTTATCTGGTCTTTATCCCCTTCTGCTAGAAAATCCCAAACTTGGAACAGGATTCAATCAGTTAATTCTTTAGCCGAGAGAAATTCCAGGGTTATTATTGGGGATGGGAAATGTAACTTCTGGACATCAAACTGGACAGGCAAAGGTCCATTGATGGATTATTGTGCTCATGATCTTACCAACATTCCTTTTAACTGCACTGTTAGCCACTTCATGCTAAATAGGGCAAGTTTCTATGACTCTATTTATCCATTTCTAATTCCCAAAATTTGTCTTGTCATGCAGGACACCAAAATCCGGGAAGACCGAGCGGATAGACTCATATGGATGCCTGACATAGCAGGGAATTTCTCTTTCAAATCAGCTTATAAGCTACTCCAACCTAACAGAGGTACCTCTATTACTCTTAGTATGTTATGGTTTCCAAGAGCTCAGAAAAAGATATCCATCTTTATGTGGAAACTTTTCAATGCATTTCTTCCTTTTGATGATGTCCTCAGAGTTTTTGGATTTCAGCTTCCTTCTAAATGCTTGTTCTGTAACAACACTAATGGCATCCAACACATTTTCAATGAATGTTCCTTTGCTACTCTTATCTGGAAAGAAATTCACCACATTATAGGGATAACTCCTCCACATTTTCAACTCTCTGGAATAGATTATCATATTACCTTACAAATCCAGTTCTAACTAAATTGCATTCTTGCTTATTTAGACTTTTACCTATGGTGGTTTGCTGGTTCTTATGGAAAGCAAGGTGTGAAAAAATGTTTGATAATACAACCCCTAATATTCAAATTACTATTACAAGGATTAGGGAGTATATTTTCAACATTTTTTATGCAAGGCCATTGTTCACTAACTGTGATGATACCAGACTGTTGACACAGTCAGGTTTATTACCAAAATGGCCAACAAAAACATTACCTCATATAGCTACTGTAAAGTGGAACAAACCGGAACTAGGTAGTAAGCTAAATGTGGATGCAGCTTGGAAGACTGATAATTCTGCTGGTTTAGGCCTCATTCTCAGAGATGAAAATGGTAGGGTAATTACCATGGCTAGCTATTCTACGGAGGCACGCAGTTCTGTAGAGGCTGAGATCCTGGCAATCCAAAAAGGAATTTATCTCTTACAGCTAGCCTCGCATAACAGTGTAATTGAATCAGATAGTTCACAAGCTATACTGCATATCATGGATCCATATAAAGCTCCATGGCCCTTATTTGATTTATGTTATGAATCTAAATTGAGCCTTGGAAATATCAAGCTTGTGCATACACTTAGACAAGGTAATGTAGTGGCAGATGTGCTGGCCAAAACTGCGGTTCATAGGCAAAATGGTCATTTTCACTTGGATTCTATTTCCAATGAAATCAGGGGTCTGATTTTACTGGATACAGCTAGGATACCAAATATAAGAATTAATGACTAGAATCGGTTGTTCTGATTTACCTAAAAAAATCAGTAATTCACCGTGATGCTTGCAAATTTTCCTTACATTAAATCCAGTTATTCTCCCTATGTTAGCTATTGGAATAGACTACTGCTGCTATTTTCTCTTATGGCAGGTACACGACAACACCATTGAACTCAAATGCATGCTTCGTATGGCATTTTTTGAAGCAACGGTCCAACAGGATTTCGACCAACTTGGAGGGACCGCATGTCCTCGAGGGGGCTTCATGTCCTCGAGGGGGCTTTGAGTCCTCCTCAGGTTTTCGAGTCTCTACGGGGCTTCGAGTCCTCAAGGGAGCTTCGTGTCCTCGAGGGGGCTTCGAGTCCTTGAGAAGGCTTCGAGTCCAACAGGGGGGTTCGTGTCCTTTAGGGGATCTTGAGTCTTCGAAGGGACTTCAAGTCTTCTAGGGGGCTTCGAGTTTTCTTCAGGTGGTCGAGCTCACGAGGGGGCTTCCAGTCTAAGATGGGGGCTAGTGTCCTCGAGGGGGTGCTTCGAGTTCTCAAGGGGGCTTTGAGTCCTCGAAGGGCCTCCAGTCCTCGAGGGGCCTTCGAGTCCTCCAGGGTGCTTCGTGTCCTCGAGGTCGATTCCTATAGAAGGCTTCGAGTCCATGAGGGGGCTTCGAGTCCTCGAGGGGGCCTGAGTCCTCGAGGGGGCTTCGAGTCCTTGAGAAGGCTTCGAGTCCAACAAGGGGGTTCGTGTCCTTTAGGGGGTCTCGAGTCTTCGAAGGGACTTCAAGTCTTCGAGGGGGCTTCGAGTATTCTTCAGGTCGTCGAGTTCACGAGGGGGCTTCCAGTCTGCGATGGGGGCTAGGGTCCTTGAGGGGGTGCTTCGAGTTCTCAAGGGGGCCTCGAGTCCTCGAAGGGGCCTCCAGTCCTCGAGGGGCCTTCGAGTCTCCAAGGGAGCTTCGTGTCCTTGAGGGGGTTTCGATTCCTCCAGAAGGCTTCGAGTCCATGAGGGGGCTTCGAGTCCGCGAGGGGGGCCCGAGTCCTCGAGGGGGTCTCGAGTCTTCCAGAGGACTTCGAGTCTTGAGAATACTTCGAGTCCTTGGGGTTTTCGAGTCCTGGACGGGTCTTCGAGCATTTCAAACTGCCATGGGTTTTTCACCATGACGACATACTGAACATGGGTTTTGGAGCTTTATTGGTTCCTTGGGACTCACCATCAAATACCATCTGGTTTTGTGCGCTCGAACACCTAATGGACTTCCAACTTAGTTTGCTGCAAACAATACATTTGTGGCTGATAAGAAGAAATCTCAAGTCTTTTTTGCTAGATTTGGATTTTCTTCAGATTAATCTTTGTAATTTTGGATTGAAGTTGCCTAGCCAAAGGGAAGAATTAACACAAGGGGTAGAGATTCTTTCTTCTGGAATCGCAATTTCAATAACTATCCTCTATATGTTTGGATAGTTTTGACACATACTACTCTGTAGATAGTTAGGGCTTTTGGAGACAACTATGTCGCCTCAATGCTCATTATGAACAAGCTAACATCATGTACATTTTATTGATCTTGGTCTTAGGTTTGGGGAACCTTAATATATCATCCCTCACCCTCGGGTGCTTTAATTTTAAAAAAAAAAGAAACATCTTGAATCGAAAATTAGTGGTTCATGATCCATTCCAAAGTGATTGCTAGTTGCTCAGCAAAACTTGCAAGATCAGACTTGCCGTTTAACATATATGGCAAGTTTGAACAAACTGCTTCAAGGTACTGCATAACTAAGAAGCTTTCCATTGAAACATGCATGATGCATCCAACATATCCTTTCGGGTTTTCTTAATCTTCATATTGTAGCAACCTATCATCTTTTCTGGAGACATCTACGGATTCTATGTATTACAATCATCCAATGGAGGTATCATTGCAGCAGACACCCCCATATGGCACCAGTATCTGGGTACATAGGTATTGGTAGACTATCGGTGCCTAAGTATGGTGGTGCTGAAATAGTTACAAAAGCACATGTATAGAAAATCGGTGCTAACATAGTAGATTCAGCACCGGTATAACGAATCGGTGCTCTATGTATGATTTTTGCATCGATATTTAAATGCCGGTGCTGGTTGTTGAATTGTTGTTTAGGCATATTATATTATTAATGATCACCGGTTATTTCCTAGTGAAATTTGGTTTTACCTAATTAGTTCAATAATTACTACTGTGTTCCAACATAGCCTATCTAACCAAGTATGCAATAAAATAAAGCATGAACACACGAGACTTGGTTACATGGTTTGGTGAAATCCACCTACATCTGCGGGGCCTGGCCCAGTTCAGAATGGTTCCACTAATCCAAAAGATATAGTACAAAGTACACCATACTTATCTTAACTAGTTGTGACTCATGAATTCTGCTAGCTCCCCCAGCTACCGATCCGCCTTGATCAGACTCCTTTTGACCTTGAAACTCATCGACGCTGGATCTCCTCCTCCTGAGGAATTAAGGTATACGATTCTGAACTTGATCAATAGTTTAAGTTCATGATGAAACACAGACGAATGACTCTAGAGAACTTCTCAAAAGACATGAAAATCTAAATGTAAATTTTCTTCTATTCAATTCGTAAGTTACACAGTCGTGATGACCATCAGTATATACCATGAGCATATTGGAATTTTCCTAATTTGTCTTCAAAATATTCCGTTTCCAAATCTGCTTCTGAAGCATATCCAAATCCCATAAATAAAGAGATTTTCCTTATCTCAAATATCTCATAATATTCCATGAATCTAATTCCATATTTATAGGGATTTTACATAAACCCATTATGCTTCTACTACATGCATAAAATACCATATTTCAGAAATTTAACTTCCATAAAAAATATCCACGCAATATTCTGTCAACGGTTAAAAACTTTTAGGCTTCAACTTTCCATATGTTATAATATAGAAAGTCTTGGGTGAATATAATTACTTCTCCATTTCAAATTATGATTTTAATCAAATCCCTCGGAGATAGGAATTACCAAATTTAATCCCTTAAAGAAAGGAAATAGATTATTTCGTCCATATTATAACCATAACCAAATATTCCAATTCCATTAATCTAATCCAATCACACAAATATAGGAATTGATATATTCTGCAATCAAATACAACTGGACGAAATATAACTCTTCTTGGATTCCACCTCCGAACTTCTTTAAATCACCGAACCTTCCTTCTTTGATGTTACAACATAATAATTTCATATTTTCATAACTTTCACAAATTGACAACTAGATGAATTTAGACTTTACACATAGATTACAGTTACCAGCACCGGTTTGTTAATGATTTTCCAGTGCTCCATCTTTGGGGGATGAATGTTCATTGCACTGATGCTAATATTTGTAGCACCAGTGCTTGTATTTTGAAACCAATGCTTGAATTTTTTTCAATTTCAATTTCATCTTTTATTTTATCCAGGCCCACCCCAAATCAAAACCCGGGAAAAATCATAGAAGAAACTTGAAGAACCAAGAACATGGATTATAAAAACTAAATTGATGCTAAGCAAGAAAATTTGAAAAATTAATAATCCAAACAAGTGAAAAAATAGAATCTCATCCATATGATAATTTAAGCAAAAAAGTAAATATGTCTTAAATCAAATACACATTGAAATAGACTACGTCCGCCGAAGTGTTGAATTGTTTGTAAGACACATTCACCCAAACTTCACACCATGTGTTCGCGACGTCTGTTATCTCCTTACCATTGTAGGCTCCTCTTTTCGTGCATTGCATACACAATAACTCAATTATTAATTACGTGAAAGTAATCAGTAAGTAAGAATAAGAAACATTTAATTTATAATATGTCAACTAACCTCTAGAATATCTGTAAAGGTACTGTTCAGCACTAGTTTTTCCATTAAGTTTGTGCACAGTACGATTTGTTGAAGAAAACAATTTAAAATGTCGAAATGATGCAGTGTTTAAGCATCACGGAAACATGGTGTGTATAACTATGTTTTAACTATGTATTTAACATCAACTATGTTTTAATGTTAAACACGCCATGTTAAACAGTAAATGTTAGACACACCATGTTTGCTTGGTGCTTATACACTGCAAAATCTTCACATTTTAAATTGTGGAGTTCTGCAAATGTTACTGCACTTTTCATAATTGAAGAAGCATTACTTAGCTAGAGGGCACTACATGAATAGAGAGAAACCAATAACCTGAGAAAAATTAAGATTTATCCCAAACTAGGCATAAACATCAACTTCAAATCATCAAAAGCAACACAAGGTTTGCATGCAGTGCCTTATAACAAATGCTTCTTCCATTAATTTTGTGCACAATATGATTTATCGAAGAAAAGGATTTAAAATGTTGAAATGATGTAGTTTTTAAGCACCAAGGATACATGGTGTGTATAACTATGTATATAACATTAACTATGTTTAATGTTAAACACACCATGCTTACGTGGTGCTCATAGACTGCAACATCTCCACATTTTAAACATCAACTTGAAATCATCAAAACAAGCAAAAGAGACCCTTAATCTAGTTCATCCTAGAATCAAAACATTGTAGTTTTTTGAGGCAATTCAAACTATATCATAAACATTTCAACATCTCACAATCAACTATATCTCATTAATTTTAGAACTTCACCATCGTACATGCTCCATTATATCTCACATGACCAATGACAAACACTACAACATCACAAAATCAACAATATGTCATACATGTTATAATATGATACACATATTATGTCCAACACCTAAATAGCACACAATCATCTATATCACACTTCAACAAAACACAATCAATAATATCTCACACATTTTAGGACAAACACCTAAACATCAAACCATACTCCACTATATAATAGCTCACACATTTTAGGACAAACCCCTGAACATGAACCCATACTCCACTATATGTCAAAAATTTTAGGACGAACACATCAACATCACACAATGAACTATATCACTATATCATATACACTTTGGATTGAATCACAAAATGAAAAAAAAATTCCACACACCCCAAAAATCACCAAAATGAACTAAACCTCACACACCCCTTGAATAACAAAATGAACAAAATCTCACGCACCCCAAAAATCACAAAAAATGAACAAAATCCCACACCCAAAAAATACAAAATGAACAAAATCCAACACAAATAGTGCCCATGCACAGAGGATGTTGCGCCTCGAGGGGATGGTGCGCCGCGGGGAGGGCGGAGAAGGGGTCATTGTCGTCGGCGTCGAAACCTTCAAGGTGGGGTTAGGCGGTGACGGAGATGGAGAGGTGGAGGAGGAGGGAGAAAATAGAGAGGAGGTAGAGGTAGGATAATGGGAGGGCAATGGGGGCGGGTTAGATTTAGGGTTTCGGATTTTGGTTTTATGGAAAAAGTTTTAATGGTTGGGATTAAATCAACAAAAGAAATCAATTGTTCAGATGAAACCAAGTTGGCCACTTTTAAAATTTTTGTTACTGGTGTTGTGTCATCCAAAAAAACGGTGCTGAATGTTTATAATGCTGCTGCTTGATTCTTTTTTTGTAACCCGAGAGCAGACTTATGAAATTTTTTCTAAGTCCAGAACATCGATTTATCAACCGGTGCTGGTCTAGGGAAACATGTGCCATGAAAACACTAAAGCAGCCGCTTAATCCCGGCCGTGATTATAATCCCAGCACCGGTTTATAATACTGGTGCCTACGGAATTGATGAACCGGTGCCAAAACGAAATTGACAAAATTTTAAATTTCTCACCCAGGTATAGACCAATATTTTAGGATTTTTCAGCCTTAAAAACCTTAGCACCGGTGGTGGTTTACATTTCTACTATTTTGCAATATTTAATTGAAGTCCCTCTCTCGGGGGATAGTTTTGTCCATTATTTTTTATATGCAATTGGACTAAAAAATATTCAGTTCAACATTTAATGGAGCCCGTGTTTTAAAATTGTGTCCAATGGATACCCGAAAATCCTCCGATCAGAACCTTGTTAAAATAACACTGTTGCCCAAAACTAAACTACAACTTCTTTTTTGTAGCCAAATAACCCCATATTGTGTATTGTTGGGTTACTATATGTTTTAAAATAGAATGTCATGTTTTAATAGAATTTGGTAAAGCGCTAGTATATATCCTAGAGTATCTTACTCTAGATAACTTAGAAGTTAGGAAGTCCAAACGAGAAGTTTTCTTTATGACTTATTTCCATCAAATATGCAACATTTTCTTGATTCGTTCTTGGAATTGACATTTGGGTCCCATAATGTAGGATTTCATCTGAGCGGAACTAAATTTGGAGCTCCGAGTGAAGTTTTTGCCCTTTTCACTTAGATCCCTCCAAGAATCTTGGCATTGATGAAACATGAAATTTGGGATTCAATAGTGCAATTGAGTATTGTATGATCATAACTACGCGATTATGACTTGATTGGGTAAATGGAACATCCTCAAAACTGATCATAGAAAACAACTGCAACATTTTCAGAAATTGTAGTGTTTCCCACAACTAAGTTTCACCTTAAGCATTGATTTGAAAGACTTGATTCTTATTTTTATATCCTAAATAACTGAATTCTAAAGAATGGAATTTTGTATTGTATAAATTTCAAAGCAGTAGTACATGCCTTAGACTAAATTGTAAAAAAAGTTTGAAAATATTAACGGAAAATCATATTTCATTAACACCATAAATTTAATTTAAAAGCATGATAATCATCAAAGTAGTGGATAATAATTATATTTCATCTGCAAAATAACATAGAATTGTTCCAAACCACCACGAACAAAATAATTTGCAAAAAAAACTATAGTATTAGGACAATGAGGATCGAAATTCATGAATAATATCTAACAAATGACTCTTTATCCAACATTTGTGCATCTTCTGAGCTGGTCCCAATGTTACTCTGCCCAATGCCCGAGCCTGGACATGTAGGGAAAGATCCAAAAACTTTCATGGCGTCTGAAAACTGGTATTGAAAAACCTTACCCATGCGATCGCACCAGGACCTTTGATATTGTGATTACGTCAGCAGACTTTGTACACCCACGTCCAACGCCGTGACTCTAGATTCCAAAGAAAGACCCACATTATCCTAAGGAATTTTGAAGAAAGGGTATGTTGTAATCTTACCCATTGGTTGCCCGTATATGTCGTGCGGATAGTAGGGGACACCTGCTTTTATGCACAGTTCGGAGATTAGGCTGCATAAACTCTAACAACCTGATCTCTCTACATCATGTGTAAACTCGCTCACTATTTGCCTATCTACATTCCATCGTAGTTTTTTTAATGGCTTACAGATGTGTCAACCTCGTACTGTGAACCTTAGTGTTCACTGTGATGTGGTCAATTCTGGATGCTACGAAGTGGTACCATCCATTCATCTCGGCCGTGAGGAGCTTCTTTGGAATCTTTGTCCAACCCGATTTCACAAGAGACTCGATATCGGTTCCCACCCTAGTTACCATCCTCACGATCTCCAGTCCTGTGGGATTGTCAAAATCCCAACCCTCATTAGTCTTGTAGTGGAATGCAAGAAATCCATCCTCCTCGGGGGGAGCAATTGGCAACCCGTACAAATCGTTTATGGATTCACCAGTCAATTTCATCATTTTCCACAACAGAATGCATCATCCCACCTCAAACTACACCAAAAATTAGCATATAACTCACTCACTATGCTGAGGTTGAACATTAGAGATGTGTCACACAATTTCTCCCACCAAAGTGCTAGGATAATTTCTTCAAAGGGGGGAGCATTTTTTATTCCTCTCTCCGGAAAGTGTCACCTTGTTTGAACATTTGTTCAATTAACTTTGCCTGCTCCAAAATGAACCTCTTCTCATGTTGTTGAATATTGATTGCATCTCCGGAGAGGAAGAAAATGCATTGTGTGACCTCTTGTAGGGAGTTTTTGGTGCCATATCCTACAATGTCCACTTGGGCATTTCAACAAACACCTTCCATGCAACAAAAAAAACCTATAGAATACTAGTTTTGATGAACATTAACAAACCCTCAACGAGAGTCAATCAAATCGAAGATATAGATATATGTAGTTGTTACACATTAACTAGGTGTACATGATTGCAACATCGAACAGAGTTGGAGAGCAAAGTGAACCAACGTCGAACAAAGTTGTTATTTTTCCAAAACCATTGGGTTCATGATAAATAATTTTGTAGAATGAAGAGCAATGTTTGAAAGAGAGCTCACCTTATTCCTTTACAGAGCTTGGGTGTATGAACCGATGTGGGGATAGATTAGATTTCCTCTCCAAGAGTTAGAAATTGAAGAACAAGCCCCTATTGATATGTATTTATTTTTGTAACTTAAAATAATGAGCACTGGTATAAAGCTCATAAATTGGTTCAAAAAATAGAATAAGCAGCTGCCTGAGATTGCTTTGAATTAATTTTTCGGCCATTTCTTCCAGCCCGGGAGCAAACTTGCCAAATTGATTCTAAGTAGCTAGCACCGGTGTAACAAACAGGTGCCTGGAAAAGGAAAAGAAGCTGCTTATGGCTGCTATTCCTGATTTTTTAAATTCCTTTTCCCAACCCAAGAGCTAATTCAAATAATTTATTCTAAGTAGCCTGCACTGGTATTAAAACTGGTGCTGAAATGTAAAAAATCGGTGCATGGAAAAAGGAAAAGCAGCTGATTATGGCTACTATTCCTAATTTTTAAAAATCATTTTCCCAACCCGAGAGCTTATTCAAATAATTTATTCTAAGTACATAGCACTGGTCCAATTTCCAGTGCTATGTAAACAAAAACCGATGTCGTACATGCAACATCGCACATACTCTAATTTTTAGCACAAAAAAAAACCCGCTAACATGACTATTTTCTGCACCGATTTAGTGTTTGCACCTAAATTGGTGCTGAAAACACAAAATAATTATCCTCCTCCCATCTGGGCCCCATTTTCCAGGCACCGATTTTATTCATTCCGGTGCTAGAATTTATCATAGGCCCCGACACAATTATTTGTACCGGTGTTATTAGTTTCCCTCTGATTTTTTGGCGCCAAAAACACTGTTATGCAGCTGAAACCCTGTACAAGCACCGGTCACCCTTCGTTTGTACCGGTGCTAGTTCTTATGTATGGCAATGGTTTTGGACACCGGTTTCAAAATTCTGGTGCTTATAATAAAAAATAGCACTGATTTTTACAATTTCATCTTAATACCGGTGCCATACATAATCTCAGCGCCAATTATGGAGGTCGCCAGGAAATGTACCATTGCCTAATGTTAGAATAAATCAGACTCCTGATTAGATTATGATTTATTATGATTAGAGTTCTTTCCTTATTACACATCTACTGTACTCTCCATATATTCAGATATCAATAATACAATTGATTACGATAAATTATTCTGTTATGGTATCAGAGCAAGTTTTGATCACAATCCCTAAATTTTAATTTATTGTTCAACGCCTCCCTTCTTCTCTTTTTTTCGGCCCTGATCCCGACAAAGTTTCGGTCAAATTCTGTCCACTGGAGTACCAGCGGCGTCATCATCTTCCGCGAGTTCATCTTCCGGCTTCCTTTCTTCAGCCAGCGACGGTATTCATCTCCGGCGTCCAACAAGTGGAGCCTCAAGTCCTTCATCGGAGTCGTCATCATCGCAATCAATTTTCCGGTGAGCTCTTTCCCAGCAACGCCTTCTTGGTGCAATTTTCCATCTTCCAGCGGCGAGTTTCCTGCGGCAAGATCCACGTGCCCGCTTGAAGAATAACTCTCCACCGCGTGAAGGTCATGCGCGAGTTGACTCGTGCCGCATTGATTTTATTGCATCCTCCAATTTATCGCGATTTGAAGCTGTTTCTCGCGAGTTAAAGCTCTTTCTCACAAGTTGAAGCTGGTTATCGCGAGTTGAGGTGCTTTCCCACGAGTTGCTCAAATTCTCATCAGCACCTAGTCAATTTCTGTGCAATTTTTGGTCTTTTGCTATGGTTTATTTGGGCCCTACATCTTGTGAACATTGCTCCATTTGTTGGATTGCGGACAAGGTGTTGTTTCAGGCTGGTTTGAATGGTCCCAACCATCATTCTTCGTCGAATCAGTGGATCGTTGATTCAGGTGCTACATCTCATATCACTGCTCGCACCAGTCATCTTGATAAGGTACAATGTTATCGTGGTTCTAATTCTATTCTTGTTGGAATGGTGAATCATTATCTATTTCTCACATCGGCCAATGTCATTTATCTGGTTTATCTGTTAATGATGTCCTTGTGGTCCCTAAGATTATTAGAAGTTTATTGTCCATTAGTAAGCTTACTCGTGATTTACCTGTCCGTGTTATATTTGATGCCAACACATTTTCCATTGAGCACAAGCATACATGGAAGATAATTGGTAAAGGAATTCATAGTTCAGGTCTTTATTTTCTTGAGACTGGTGATTCCAACTTTTTAGGTGAATTACGCTCTGGAAAGCTCTAGGCTTCTTTTGAGCAGTGGCACTCTCGCCTCGGTCGTGTGTCTCATGATACTGTTCAATTGTTAAGTCGACGTAGCCATATTAGTGTCACTTCCGCTATGCCAGCATATGTTAGTTGCTCTCCTTGTCAGATGGCCAAGAGTAGCCATTTACCTTTTTTCACTAGTGACAGGCGCGCTACTAGGTTGTTGGACAAGGTGCATTGTGATCTGTGGGGACCAACCCCTGTCTTATCGGCAGGTGGTTTTTCTTATTATGCCATTTTCATCGATGACTTTTCGCGATTCACATGGTTTTTCCCGATGCTGTATAAGTCGGACTTCTATGACACATTTATTCAGTTTCAAAAATTCGCTGAGACCTAGTTTTCTACTAGGGTTAAAATTCTTCAGACCGATGATGGCACAGAGTTTACTAATCATCGACTTCAGGCTCACTTCCTATCATATGGCATTCATCATCAGATGCCATCGCCCTATACACCTGCTCAGAATGGCCAAGCTGAGCGGAAGCATCGTTACATCACAGAGACTGGTCTTGCCATGCTTTTTCACCCTTTCGTGCCACACTGTTATTGGGTGGAAGCTTTCTCCTCTGCGGTTTACATCATTAACCTTCTGCCAAGTTCAATTCTTGATGGAAAATCACTTTTTGAGGTTGTTTTTGGTCATGTGCCTTACTATACCCTCTATCACCCATTTGGATGCCGTGCTTTTCCGTGTCTGCGTGCTACTGCTATTGATAAGTTTGCACCGTGATCCATTCCGTGTGTTTTTATTGGCTACAACCCTCGTTACAAGGACTTCCAGTGTCTCGACCCCACTTCTAGGCATATCTATGTTTCTCGCCACGTTTGCTTTGATGAAATCTTATTCCCTTATGTCTCATCTTCCGGGGACAGTCGCTCTATTTCAGATCTGGAGATTTCATCATTTTTTGATGGAGCTGTTACTTCCTCGATAGGGTCCACCATGCCTGTGCCTGTTCCAGCCGCCCCTCCTTCACCACCATCTTCCATCTGGAAGGCCGACCCGGACCTAGCTCCTCGGCCAACGGCCTCCACTCCTCGGCCAACGGCCTCCACTCCTCAGCCACCGTCTCAACCACTAGCAACCACGTCTCAGCCAGTATTGGCCATCCTTTCTCTGATGACTTCCGACGGCCACTCTCTGGTCAGCGCATCCCAATCTTCCTCAGCGTCGTCAGCTGGTTCGACTCCTCCAGCTTCGCCACCACAGTTCCGTACCCATCGGATAGCCACTCGGTCTTCAACTTGTGCCATTCAGCACTGGGATTATTTTGATATTATTGCTCATGGTCTCACCTCCGCACTCCTCTCTCAGACAGAGCCCACTGATTATCGCTCTGCTCTTCAGGATCCAGCCTAGGTTTCTACCATGGATGATGAGATGGGCGCTCTTCGTGGTCAGCACACTTGGGATTTGGTGCCTTGACCTTCGAATGTCAACATTGTTGGCTCCAAATGGCTCTATAGACTCAAGTATCAACCAGATGACACTATTGAGCATCACAAAGCTAGACTTGTGGCGCAGGGTTTCTCGCAGATTTTGGGTTTTGATTTTGACCACACTTTCAGTCATGTGGTCAAAGCCTCCACTGTTAGGATGGTTCTCGCCATAGCCACCATGCGTTCCTAGTCACTTCATCAGTTGTATGTCAAGAACGCTTTCCTTAATAGTGTTCTTGATGTTCCAGTCTACATGAGGCAGCCCGTTGGTTATCAGGATTCTGTCCATCCAAGCTATGTTTGTCGCTTGCGAAAGGCCATTTATGGTCTTAAGCAGGCTCCCCGGGCTTGGTTCCAGCGTTTCAATAGTTATATGACACAGTTTGGTTTTCAGTGCAGCTCGGCTGATACTTCTTTATTTGTCCTTTAGAAAGGGTCGTCGTTACTGTACCTATTTGTGTATGTGGACGATATCATTCTTACAGGCAATGACTCGACTCTTCTTCGCCAGTTCATTGATCGAACACACAGAGAGTTTGCGATCAAGGATCTTGGTGCTCTTCATTACTTTCTTGGTCTTGAAGTTTCACCTACCTCCTCAGGGTTACTGTTTGGCCAAGCAAAGTATGCTCGTGATATTTTGAATCGGGCCGGTATGTCTGATGCGACACCTATTTCTACTCCATTTGTCGCTGGTTCTCAGCTTCACAGCTCTACCAGTCCTCCATTCTGGGATCCTACATTTTATCGTTCTCTTGTTGGTGCTCTTTAGTATCTCACTATCTCTCGCCCGGATTTGGCATTCTCGGTCAACACGGTGAGTCAGTATCTTCAGGATCCTAGAGATGACCATTTTGCTACTATGACTCAGTTTTTGCGGTATTTTCGTGGCACTCTCCATTTTGGTCTCAGGTTTTGTTCTGCTAGTACTCCTGATGTGTTAGGGTACTCTGATGCTGATTGGGCTCGATGTCTGGAGACTCGTCGGTCCACTTATGGTTATGCGGTTTTTCGTGGTGGGAATCTGGTTTCTTGGAGTGCCAAGAAACAGCCCACTGTTTCTCGCTCTATCACTGAGTCTGAGTACCGTGCTCTCGCCAACACTGCCTCCGAAGTGGTATGGCTCACTCATTTGCTTCGTGATCTTCAGGTTCCACTTTCTGGTTCTCCACTGTTGTTATGCGACAATAGTAGTGCTATCTTCTTGGCTCAGAATCTGGTGGCGCACAAGCGGGCGAAGCACATCGACATCGACTACTATTTTGTTCGTGAGTTGGTGACATCCGGAAAGCTGCGCGTTGCTCATGGTCCGACTTCTCTTAAGATTACAGACATTTTCACCAAGGGGCTCTCACGTCCGCTGTTCGAGTTCTTCAGGTCCAAGCTATGCGTCGGCGAGCATCCGACGCTTCGTTTGAGGGGGGTGTTAAAATAAATCAGACTCCGGAATAGATTATGATTTATTATGATTAGAGTTCTTTCCTTATTACACCTCTATTGTACTCTCTATATATTCTGATATCAATAATACAATTGATTACGGCAAATTATTTTGTCACCTAATCACCTATTTCTTAGTAGTGTATAGTTATCCCTTCAATGAGCTCAACGATCTTGTGTATAGAGTCGCTCATGTTAGACTTCAAGTTTCGAGCTGCCCCTTCTCGAAATGTTGATATTACTTCCAGTTTCTTTGTTAGAAAATCCTCTTTTAATGGCTTACTTGCCAAATTAGTTTCTGTAATAGATTTCAGGGCCAACATAGTATCAGTTGTCCACACCTCGTTGCCAGCTCTCTGCTTTGCTCTGCTCAAGCACGGAAAGAGAGAACATATTCCAGATGGTTTGATGCTAGTTTACTAGTATTTATGTTCTCGTGATTTATTTTACTAGTTGGAGAATTTTTTCTTTTCATTGTACTTTGGAGTATTATTTTATTCTTGATTATTGTATAAAGAAGAAAATTCCGTGTCATAGAGCCTGCGCTCAGGCCATGAATGTATCATTCTTCAGCACTTGTGATGACTGATGACAGATGGAAGAGTTTCGGTTGGAGGGGAGCAATCCACACCCGTTTTCTTTTTTAAAAAATGTTCAGAAGAGATTGTTTCATTTCTATTTAGTTGCACATATACCGTCTTTGTCAGTATTTTCTCCTCATTAGCGCTTTATTTCTGTACTTCAGTGTTTGTTTTCCCCCACATCCACCCTAGATGAGCATTCAAGTTTTTAGTGTATAAATCTAATTTCCCGAGAGACAAAGTTGAATGTGATGATAATGAAATGGTGTATTTCTATTACTTTTGTGACTGTTAATTTTTTGTTTTAAGTACATAATAAACTTAAAGTTTAAGAATTATGTTGCTAAAACTAGAATAAGATCATTCTGATGTTGCATATTAACTCATTTAAGTCTTTGTTGGTCGAAGTGTGGATCAGTAGATACCTTTTAACTTCTCACCTTTGAAACAACGTAGTTAATTTCTTGACGTCCTTCTAGACTAGCTACAAGCTTGCTTTTATGTTGGTATGCCTTGAATACGTATTAGCCGCTTCGACAGGTTGGTACGGGGATCTCGCTGCCCGGTCAGCGAGTCGGGAGGTCCAGGGGGGCGGAGCGCACTCTGGCCTGGGGGTCCGGGGGGGGGGGGGGGGCGCGGAGTCGCCCCCGGCCCGAAGGTATAGCATGTCCTCTGTTTGGGCTGTTATTGGCATTCTGTCTCCTGTTCTGGTTTGTGCCAGATTGTTTCTGGGCCCAAAGCCGTTAGGGTTTAAGGTGGAGATGACTAGATATAGTGCCTCATCTTTTATTGTAACCTGTAAGAGATAGGATTGGTAGAGAGTAGGAAATCTGTAATTCTGACCTTTTCTCTCTGGTGGAATCCGATCTTGGTCGGCCGTGGATGTAGCCAATTGGTGAACCACGTAAAATCTCGGTGTTTTGTTTTTCGCTTTATTTTCTTGCTTGTTCTTTCTCGGGTATTCCGCACAACAAACTGATATTAGAGCTTATGGTTAGATCCGCGGTGGGTCTATCAGATTTTGGGTTTATCAGATCTGGGGTTGTCGGATCTCTAATCTGATCGGAGAGAAAGATTGCTGCGCTGAACGTGAAGGTAGACAAGTTTACCGGGAGGAACAACTTCAGTTTATGGCAGATCAAGATGCGAGCTTTATTGAAGCAACAAGGGTTGTGGACGCCGCTGACGAAGGAGTTCTCGTTCGTTGGCACTTCGGACATAGTGGGTCTGGAAGAAAAGGCACATTCAACAATTATGATGTGTCTCGATGATGAAGTCATCACTAAGGTCTCGGATCAAGAGACTGCTGCGGAGCTGTGGTTGAAGTTGGAGAGCTTGTACATGACGAAGTCTTTGACGAACAAATTGCTTCTGAAACAACGTCTATTCGGTCTCCAAATGCAGGAAGGTACGGAACTCAGAGATCATCTAGAGCAATTGAATACTTTGTTATTAGAAATGCGAAATATAGATGTGAAAATTGATGATGAGGATGCTGCTTTGATATTGTTAGTATCTCTACCACTTTCATATGAGAACTTTGTTCAGTCATTTATTGTCGGGAAAGATTTTGTGTCTTTGGAGGAAGTTAGATCCTCTCTTCATAGTAGGGAGTTGCGTCATAGTGCTAGCAGTTCAGGAACAGATAATCAGGCATCTGGTTTGTTTACTAGTTGCGATAAGGGAAAGGGAAATGGCGGAAAGAAAAGAGGTAAGAAGTCAAAGGTTCCCAAGCCCGGTGATATCTGTAGGTACTGTAAGGAGAAGGGACATTGGAAAAATGAGTGTCCAAAGAAGTTGATGATGAGGCAATCAGGAAACAAATTGGGTTCTGCTGCTCTAGCAGAAGGAGACGTTGATTCAGAAGAGGATATTGCTCTGGTTGCTCTAGTTGTGCGCTCCGCCCCCCTGGACCCCCCGACTCGCTGACCGAGCAGCGAGACCCCCGTACCAACCTGTCGAAGCGGCTAATACGTATTCAAGGCATACCAATAAATCTCCACCTTGACTTGAATCCTCAAAGCAGAAACTCCAGACGCACCATTACAGTGCCAGATGAGCAAACTTATCCCTCCACTCCTGGGACTACCCCACCGGGCAACTACTAATCTCTGATGTTAAGCAAGTTCAAATAGTGTTGAAACTTGCTATATGGAACAAGCTTGGTGAACATATCAGTAGGATTATCAACAGTTCCCACTTTCTTCACCCTGATTCTCCTCTCACTCAGGAAATGATATCTGACATCAATGTGCTTGGTCCTCTCATGATGGCCCTGATCCTTGGCTAAGTAGATAGCACTCAAGCTATCACAATACACAGTAGCCTGATCGTGGTGTAGACCAAGGTCACTGACTAGCCCCTTTAGCCATATACCTTTTTTCGCAGCCTTCGTCAGAGCCATGTACTCTGCTTCCGTAGTAGACAAAGTCACTGTAGGTTACAAAGTCACCTTCCAGCTAACAACAGAACCACCCAAGGTAAAGACATAGTCGGTCATAGATCTCCTCGTGTCAACATCCCCAGCATAATCAGAATCAAAATAACCCGTAACCAGGCACTCAGTATCACCCCCGTAAATGAGACCTACATCAGACGTACCTCTAAGGTACCGAAAGATCCTCTTCACAGCTTGCCAATGTTCTCTACCTGGTTGCCCCATGAACCTTCTCACAACACTGACCGCATGTGCTAAGTCTGGCCTCATACACACCATAGCATACATCAAGCTCCCCACAGCGCTAACATACGGAACTCGAGACATATACTCCTTCTTCTCTTCTAACTGAGGAGCAAACATGGAAGTGAGATGGATATTTGCAACACTAGGAGTGTCAATAGGCTTGGCTGAAGACATGGAAACCTAGCCAACACCTTCTGAATGTAGCCTTTCTGTGACAAGAAAAGCTTCCTCTGACCTCTATCTCTGAGAATCTCCATTCCTAGTATTTTCCGAGCTGCACCCAAATCCTTCATCTCAAACTCAGCATTAAGAAGACCCTTCATCTTCTGAACCTCATGCTTACTCTTTGAGGCTATCAACATGTCATCTACATAAAGCACCAGATAAATGAATGACTCATCTCTTAACTTGCTATAGTAGACACAACAATCATATGAACTCCTTGTGTAGCCCAACTCAAGCATGTAGCTGTCAAATCTCTTGTACCACTGCCTCGGAGACTGCTTAAGCCCATATAAAGACTTCTTCAACTTGCAAACATACTTTTCATTGGCAGAAACTTGGAACCATCTGGCTGAGTCATGTATATCTCTTCCTCCAACTCTCCATGTAGAAAAGCGGTCTTCATATCAAGTTGTTCAAGTTCCAAATCCTGATGTGTCACTATAGCTAGCAACACCCTGATGGAAGTGTGTCTGACCACTGGTGAGAAAATCTCATTGTAATTTACTCCCTCTCTCTGACTGAAACCTCTAGCAACAACTCTAGCCTTGTACTTGACTCCCTCTGTAGGTGATATCCCTTCCTTTTTCTTGAAAACCCATTTGCAAGTGATAACCTTTCTCCCTTGAGGCTGTTGAACCAAATCCCATGTCTGATTCTTCTGGAGGGACTCCATCTCATCTCCCATTGCTACAAACCATTTGTCAGCATCAGTACCTGAAACAGCTTCTCTGTAGGGTTTAAGGTGGAGAGGACTAGATATAGTGCCTCGTCTTTTATTGTAACCTGTAAGAGATAGGATTGGTAGAGAGTAGGAAATCTGTAATTCTGGCATTTTCTCTCTAGTGGAATCCGATCTTGGCCGACCATGGATGTAGCCAATTGGTGAACCACGTAAAATCTCGGTGCTTTGTTTTTCGCTTTACTTTCTTGCTTGTTCTTTCTCGGGTATTCCACACAACACTTTAATATGTGGAAGGTTTGCAAGGAATATATGTTGGAGCAATAATTTCATGTTGTTCTTCATTGTCATATTTCTGTATGTCGATTCTACGACATTTTTGTTTGGTAGGAAGGTTGCGTGATGCATTTTGGTTACAAGAAGAGATTAAGATGTTGTGTTTTGTAACAATTGATAATAATCTTCATTCAATTCTTCGTGTTGGACTTTGCAAAGAACATTATATACCGAAGCTTCCTAGATAGCAAATCACATCTTCATTCAGTTTCCTATGTTGAAGATATGATTGAACATTTAAAAAGTTCTCGTAAACCCTAATTTCCAACACTACCTCTGTTCTACCCAACAGATCTCCTCCTTGCACAAGGCTCTCTCCACGCAAAACTTAAATCTTTTGACCCGGTGGAATTTTCAACATCAGCAAACTCACTTCTTTAAGCATAGGTTTATATTTGTCAAATCAATGGCTTCGTTGGATATGTCTGTGGAAGATGTGATTAAAAGTGGGTGTAATACTAATAGAGGAGCTAGAGAACAAGGGATTCAAGGCCACCGTGGTGGTAGAGGAGGGCCCCAAGGTTTGTTTAGAAGTGGCAGGTCAGCAGGAGCTCCTACGAGGGTCCCACTTGGTGTGAATACTCAACAGTCAGCCCATACTATTACCAAGTCTTTTCGCAAAACCAGGAACTTTCCATGGCAGAATGGTTTATTTGAAGATAGCCTAAAAGGGGTTGGATTCTCAGGTTTTGATAGCGGCACAAAATTGTTTGTGTCTAACTTGGATGCTGGAGTAACTACTGAAGATATAAGGTGTTAAGATAAATGATACATAGAATAGTTCAACAGATCTTTATATAGAGGGAGTACATTATTTACTATTTATATCACGTACTCTTCTTCGTAATAATCATTGAGCACTATCCATAATAAAAGTTGGGGCCATAATAAAAGATATAGAAGGAGTACATTATTTACTATTTATATCACGTACTCTTCTTCGTAATAATTATTGAGCACTATCCATTTGTCATTTTTCATTTTTCACTCTCTCTCTTTTTACTGCTATCATGGCTTCTTCTGACTCAAAGCTGCCATATACCACTTTAATTCATATACCACTTTAATGAATTAACACTAGGTGTGGAGGTTCGTTATTTTGGAATCGCAACTAATTTTCCTCTAGTTCTTGCATACATATAGACTCATTGATGATATTTTCTGACCATTCTTTTGGAGGCAATGATGTTGCTTTTTGTATAAACTACTATGATGACTCTGCCCCGCTCTTTAATGGCTTAGGGTACCAATATATCAAACCCCACCTTCGCGTGTTTTCACTTAAAAAAAATATACTGCGGAAGACCCAGATTCATCATGTACTTCGTTCTCAAAATCTTTTTGGTTTTCTTGATGGCACCTTACCTTGTCCACCGGCGTCGACTTCTTCCTCCAGCGGGTCTTCTTCTTCCACTTCTTCTTCGACCGGAGCTCTAACTCAGGCCGTGTCTTTTGCCGCTGCTGTCCGCCCTACCATGCCATCTTCGTCCACCGCTGCTGTCTGCCCTACCATGCCGTCTTCGTCCACCGCTGCTTTGGACTCTACTTCGGATGACTATCAAGCTTGTCTTGCTGAATACCAGTGTCTACGCAGTCTTTTATTTTCGTCCCTCTCACCGGAGGCTATGGGAGAAATTGTGGGCTGGCCACCTCTTGTCAGATTTGGGAAACCCTCGCCAATGTTTATCAAAATCGGAGCAAATCCAGTGTCCTTAATCTGCGGGTTCAAGTTCTTAGCCTCCGCCGTACTAGTTTTGTCCACTATCTTCATCTTCGGTTCAAAAGCATCTTCGACAGGTTGGCGACGATGGGCTCTTCGGCGACCAAGTTCTGTGGTTTCTCACCGCGCTCGGGCATGAGTGCAAAGATTTCTCGGTGCTGCTTCTTCACCGTGTTTCGACTCCGGCGTACACTGATGTTGTTGCGCAGGCTGAGAATCATGAAAGCTTTCTGAACGCTCTTACTGGTTTCAGTTCCTCCCCTGTCATGCTGACTCACCCTGCAGCTTTCGCCATTTCAGATCTAGCACCTTCTGGACGCGCATGGAACAATGCACCAGCTGTTGGTTAAGCTCGTCTTTCTTTTTGCTGCAGCATTACTGCAGTGTTAGTTTCTTGTTTTTTAAGTTCTACATTTAACAAATTGTTGCAGGTTTCATTCATACTTAGTCTGGAGTTTGTTTAGTTACTTGCATGTATTTAGGAGGAAGAAAAGTAGCATGTTTAGTTAGTGGGATGGTGACATTCAGAAAGGGGAACGTGGTCATGTTTTCCACATTTGTAGTTGCTCTTGTTGTCTTGCATTTGGTATAAATAATGCATCAGACCATCAACAAAGCAGTACTTCAAGACTGTACCAAAAGAAATCACTCTTGCCTTCTTTGTTTACTGCAAACACAAAGCTTTCTCTAGCTTTCTTTTCCTTTGTGAAACTACAAGTGGTATCAGAGCATGTGGTGTTTGATCCAAACCTCTGTAGTCGTTCAATGTTTGATTCGCTTCGACAAAATGGCAGGACGAGGAACAAGAGCAGCAGCAGGCGACAAGAACAAAGGGGTAGCTTCAACTCCACCATCAGAATGGCCGAAACTCGGCGAAGGGAGTGAGACACGCATAGTGGAGTGGGTTTTAAGGGAGAGTGACGGAGCAGCGCACTATCCAACTCTCACTCGAACCAACTATGCAGATTGGGTGATCCTAATAAAGGTGCAACTTCAAGCACATGGCTTGTGGGAGGTGATCGAGGATGGTCTAGGAGATCAACGTGATGTTCGGTGGGCAATGTCGGCACTCCTTCGAGCAGTCCCGCCAGAGTTGGTACGTACCCTTGGAGTGAAGAAAACTGCCAAGGAGGCCTAGGATACACTCAAAGTCATGCGAGTAGGTGTCAAACGCGTCCCGGAGGCCAAGGCACAAACTCGTCGGACGGATTTTGAGTATCTTGCATTTAAAGATGGTGAGGGAGTGGAGTCTTTTAGGATCCGACTCACGATAATTGGGAATGATCTTTAGGTGTTAGGCGATTGGGTGGGCGAGCACAAGGCGGTGCTCAAATTCCTTCGGAGTGTACCACGAAAATACAAGCAGATGGCCATGACAATTAAGTCACTTGTGGATCTCAAGACCTTGTCCATCGAAGAGCTCACAGGACAACTTCTAGTTGTAGAGGAGAGTGGTTAAATTGATGACTCTGCACCTGGAGGAGGTTGTTTACTCCTCACGGAGAGGAGGAGTGGAAAGCACAATAGCAACGACGCGGACATGGCTCGTCCGACAGCTTCAACAAGCAAGCAAAGGCTGCAGCAAAAAAAAAAGTCTTCATTCGGGGACAAGGCAAAGTCAAGCAACGGTGGCAAAAGCAAACGAAAGAAAGGAAAGTGTAAGTACTATGGTATTCCAAGACATTGGCTATGGAGTGTCGCAAGAAAAGGCGTGATCTGGACCAGCAAGAGCAGGACAATCTCACTCAAACTAAGGCGGATGGTGATGATGAACCAGCCTTGCTCATGGTACAGATTGGGCTATTGGATGATGCGGCTCAGAAAGTATACTTGAATGAAGAGAGGGTGGTGCCAGTAGATGCAGGTAATGGCGTATAGTATCTCGACACCAGCACCAGTAGCCACATGATCGAAGACAAGAAGGCTTTCGAGACCCTTGATGAAACAGTGCGTGGGGTGGTACGATTCAGTGATGGTTCGGTGGTAAATATTTGTGGAAAGTGATCAGTGATGTTCGCACATCTCACCGGCGACCATCGCATTCTTTTGGACGTATACTACATTCTAAGCTTGCGGAGCAACACCATTTCACTCGGGCAACTCTATGAAAATGGATGCAAGATTGTTATAGAAGGTGGGGTTCTTTGTATCCTTGATCGAACACGCAAGGTGCTCGCACGGGTATCACGCATATGCGATCGACTCTACACTTTGAGCCTAAACCTTGCAACGCCGGTAAGTTTGATGATGCAAAAGGATAACATTGCTTGGCTGTGGCATGGTCGCTTTGGGCATCTACATTTTTGTGCTTTGCACAACCTTTCACGGAAGGATATGGTACATGGAATTCTATACATAGAGCATGTGGAGGAACTTTGTGATGGATGTGTAATTGGGAAGCAACACAGAACGCTATTTCAGCAAGCCTCGACATTTCGTGCACAACGTTATTTGGAGTTGGTGCACAGCGACTTGTGTGGCCCAATCACGCCAACAACCGCAGGAGGTAAAAAGTACTTTCTACTCATAGTCGATGATTTTAGTCGATTTATGTGGATTGAGTTACTCAGGACAAAAGATGAGGCATTTTGGTGCTTCAAGAAAATCAAGGCAATGGTTGAAGTAGAACTTGAATGCAAATTGCTTGCATTTTGTTCCGTTCGCGGCACCAAATTCAACTCTAGTGAGTTTGTGAATTTCTGCGAGCAAAATGGCATTAAGCATAACACTACAGCACCTTACGCGCCACAACAAAATGATGTGGTGGAAAGGCGCAATCAAACAGTGGTCAAAATGGCTCGATGTCTCGTGAAATCGTTAGTTGTGCCAAGGATGTTTTGGGGAGAGGTGGTTAAAACTGCAGTATATATCCTCAACCATGCACCAAAAGAAGTTTGGATGACATGATACCTTACGAGGCATGGCACAAGAAGAAGCCGATCGTGCACCATCTGAGGACTTTTGGATGTGTCGTACATGTCAAGAAAGTTGGACCAGGCATGGACAAGCTTGCAGACCGTTCGACGCTAGGGGTGTTCACGAGTTACGAGAAAGGTGCAAAGGCTTGCCGGGTTTACGATCTGTAGAAAAGCAGCTATACGTAACAAGGGATTTTTTTGAAGAACATTGTAGCTGGAGCTCGGAGACATCAATTGGCATGGAAACAACTATGCCGACCATGTTCACTATATTCTACAACACAGAGACCAGTTCGGTGAGTTCATTAGCACCATGGGCACTAACTCCTGAATCCATCATACAGGAAGCTGATCTAAGAACACCAGCAGCAATGCCGATGCAGATTCAATGGGCTACGCAACCCATACACGATGAAAACCTAAGCTCCAACTCAGTATCTCGGTGATACCAATAAATTTTGGATATTTATCATGCCACAAATGAGATCAACAATGTGAAAGAAGGAGGTCGGTATTTCTTGGCCGCGGAGGAGCTGACGTGCGTCGAAGAAGCGCTCTTAGATGTGTCTTGGAGGAATGCCATGAAGAAAGAGATTAAATCAATCGTCAACAACAAGACATGGGAGTTTGCATCTCTTCCATCCAACCAACATGCTATCAGGCTCAAATGGATTTTTAAAGTGATAAAGGACTCTGCTGGCAACATTGTTTAACACACGGCGAGACTCATCGTAAAGGGATATGCGCAGCGTCAGGGGGTGGACTTTGAGGAGGTTTTTGCTCCAGTGGAAAGAATGGAGACAGTGCGATTATTACTTTTGCTCGCAGCACATAATAAGTGGAAGGTGCATCACATGGATGTCAAGTCGGCCTTCTTGAACGACGACCTTGTGGATGATGTTTATGTAAAGCAACCACCTGGTTTTGTCAACAATGCCAATGAATGGAATGTGCTTAAGCTACGTAAGGCTTTGTACGGGCTTCAACAAGCTCCACATGCATGGAACTCAAAGCTAGATGCCTTACTCACTGCACTTGGGTTCACGAGAAGCCAACTCGAGCATGTCATTTATCGGAGAGGTACTACTTAAACTTTTCTGCTTGTGGGTGTTTATGTTGACGATTTAATTATGCAGCAAGTGTTTAAGATGAGCGATCTCGGTCTTCTTAGTTATTACTTGGGAATTGAGGTACATCAAGGTGATGGTGAAATCACAGTTTGCCAAGGAGCTTATGCGACAAGGATTTTGGAGTTTGCAGGTATAAGTCGTTGTAATCCCTGTCATTCTCCGATGGAAAATTGACTTTTCTTAAACAAGAAAGATGAGAGCGGTTATGTGGATGCAACGAAGTATCAGAGTGTGATTGGAAGCCTTCGATATTTGGTGAATACACGACTAGATATTGCTCACGCGGTGGGGATTGCAACCCATTATATGGAGGCTCCAAGTTAACAACATTGGGCTGCAATCAAACAAATTCTCAGGTACATTCAAGTACTTTGAATTATGGGTGTTGTTATAAGTCAGGTTTAGGAAAAGTGGCATTGGTTGGCTATAGTGATAGTGATCTCGCCAGCGATATCGATGATAGAAAGAGCACCTTCGGGATAGCTTTCTTCTTCTGGAGCAGCATCGTTTCATGGACTTTGCAGAAGCAGAAGATTGTTGCATTGTCTTCTTGCGAAGCTGAATATGTTGCAGCTGCAACCGCAGCTTACCAAGGTGTTTTTCTTAGTCGACTCATTGGACATTTGATGGGGGGGCGATGAAATGAGTTTCAAACTACTGGCTGATAACAAAACAATTGTTGCACTTATCAAGAATCCAGTGCATCATGAAAGAAGCAAACACATCGACACCAAATTCCATTTTATTCGGGAGTGCGTAGCTTGCAGACATTCTAACGAAGGCATTGGTTCAAAAAAAAATTCATCGAGATGCGACAAAAGCTTGGTGTAGTTCGAATCAATGATGAAACGAGCTTAAGGGGGTGATTTGTTGGTTAAGCTCATCTTTCTTTTTGCTGCAGCATTACTACAGTGTTAGTTTCTTGTTTTTTAAGTTTGAAATTTAGCAAATTGTTGCAGGTTTCCTTTCATGACTTAGTCAGGAGTTTTTTTAGATACTTGCATGTATTTAGGAGGAAGAAACATAGCATGTTTAGTTAGTGGGATAGTGGCATTCAGAAAGGGGAACGCGGTCATGTTTTCCACATTTGTAGTTGCTCTTATTGTCTTTCATTTGGTATAAATAATGCATCAGACCATCAGAAAAGTAGTATTTCAAGATTGCTCCAAAACAAATCACTCTTGCCTTCTTTGTTTACTGCAAACACAAAGCTTTCCCTAGCTTTATTTTCCTAATGTGAAACTACATCGGCGCGTGGGGGTGGTGCGTTTGTCACATATGCCGCCCGTGGTGGCCATTCCGGTAGTCGCTGGCCTGGCAGAAACACCGTACGTGATTCTGGAGCATCTTGAGGCCGTGGTAGTTTTTTTTCAGTGCCTGTGGTGTGGAAAAAATTGACTTATTGCTTCCTCGTGCTTTCACTTGTTCTGCCCTCTTATTGGTCCGATTCTACCTATCTGATGGTGTCACTTCAGGTTTTATAGTTGGAGCACATTTTGCATACTTCGGGCTGGTATATTGATTCAGGCGCTACCAACCGTATGAGTTTCTTTACTTCCATCTTAGAGACTGCCACTCCTTATTTCGGTAACTCTTATGTTTCAGTTGGTAATGGTGTTATTATTCCTATTTCTCATATTGGTGACAACCATATTACTCATTCGTTACATATTTCTGATGTTTTAGTTGTTCCAAAGATTACTAAAAATCTACTTTTCATTAGTAAGTTAACTCGAGATCTGGGTGTTTTGATTTATTTTGATGAACGATCATTTACTATTCAGAATAAAGTCACCAAGGCAATTGTGGGCATGTGCCACACTGAGGATGAACTCTATGTAATGGATAGAGGTGGAGCTGCTCTGTTTTCATTCATTCAGAATAAAAAGGAGCAGGCATCATTCGAGCTCTGTTATGCTCGACTGGGCCATGCGCCTCACAACATTATTTCAACTTCAAATAAATCTGTAATTTTATCTGTTTCTGCTTTATTGCTTAAACCACAACCTTTTTCATCTTGTGGTATGGCGAAAGGTCATTGAAAGTCATTTGTTGAAAACTGTAAACGTTGCATGTACTTGATTTTATTCATTGTGCTTTGTGGAGCCATGCTCCTATTTTATTTGGAAATGGCTTTATTTACTATGATGTTTTTATGGATGATTACTCACAGTTTTCCTGGTTTTATCCTATTAGGCACAAGTCCGACTTCATCGACGTTTACTTGCAGTTTAAGGCCTTCGTCGAGAATCAATTCTTTGCTCGTATCATGGTCTTTTAGAGTGATGGTGGTGCATAGTTCCTTAATACTCGTCTTCGGTCTCATTTTGCCTTCAAAGGTATACATCATCAGGTGTCCTATTTGTACACACCATAGCAAAACGGTCGGGCAGAGCGTAAGCATCACCACAATGTGGAAATGGGATTAACTATGCTTTTCCAGTATCGCTTGCCTCTGTCTTATTGGGATGATGCCTTTGCTACTGCCGTCCACACAATCAACTGAATTCCCATGCTAGTCTTGCAAGGCGAGACCTCATACAGTCTTCTTTTTCAACGATCCCTGTTTTACTCTACCTTCCATCCATTTGGTTGTGGAGTCTACCCTTTTTTCCGCCCTTATGCTGCTAACAAGTTGGCGCCGCACAGTTTTTTGTGTGTTTTTCTTGGCTATAGCTCCTAGCACAAAGGATTTTGATGCCTTTCCTTCCACTGGTTGAGTTTACATCACCCGACATGGTCGATTTAAAGAACTTTTCTATCCATTTGCCTCTGGATCTTCTGGCGTCATAATTAGTTCAATGGATGTTTTCACGTTCTTGGATCCAAAATCCTCTGTTCCTGAATACTTCACCAACTGGATATCAAGAATGCTTTTCTGAATGGTGTTCTTGACGCTCCAATTTATATGGCCCAACCATTTAGTTATTAGGATCCTGCTTATCCAGATCATGTCTGCTATTTACGGAAGGCTATCTATGGGCTTAAGGAAGCCCCTAGTCCATGGTTTCAGTGATTCAGTACTTATCTTCCTCAGCTGGGTTTTCTCTGCAGTAAAGCTAATACATTATTGTTCATCTTCTCTCGTGGTGATAGCTTACTGTATCTTCTGGTCTATGTTGATGATATCATTCTCACTGGGAATGATCCCTCTACCAATCACAAGTTCATTGCTCGCATTGATTTTGAGTTTTCCATTAAGGATCTGGGTTCTTTGCACTACTTCCTTGGTCTAGAGGCTGAGTTCACTTCCTTGGGGTTGTAAGTGAAGTATGCTCGGGATATTCTGACATTGCTCCTGTCTCTACACCATTCCTCCAGCAGACTCAGCTTCGCTGTGCCACTAGTGAGAAGTTTTCAAATCCCACGCTCTACTGCTCCTTGGTCAGTGCTCTCCAATATCTCACCATCACTTATCGGGATCTTAATTTTGCGGTTAACTCTACCATCCAATACCTTCAGGATCCTCGTAACGATCATTTTACCGTTGTCACTTGTATTCTTTGTTATGTCTGAGGTACCATCCACTACGGTTTATCCTTCAATTTAGCTCATTCCTCCGAGGTCTTAGGATACTCCAATGCTGACTAAGTATGCTGTCTCGAGACTTTTCGCTCAACATATGGCTATGTTGTGTTCCTCGGTAGCAATCTAGTTTCCTAGAGTGCTAAGAAGCAGCCTACTGTCTCTCGCTCTAGTTCGGAGTCTGAGTATCGAGCCTTGGCTAACACTGCTGCAGAGGTTGTGTGGTTGTTGCACCTTCTTCGTGATCTTTGTTTTCCTCTTTCTAGAGCACCTTTCCAGATTTGTGACAAAGCAGTGCCTTTCTAGAATGCAATGATATTTTTCCAAATAGTGGTTTAAGAAACTAGCCAAAATACCATTGCATTCCTATAGGGGATTCGGAAGGCCCTTCCTAGGCCAGTTCGTTCAAAAGAAGAGGTCTACCAAAACCATGGTAGAACTTTACCAGGTTAAGCAAAAGCAGGAGGAGTTGACCCAGGCATACTATCATTGATATGCGGATGAGAGCCTCAATGTGATCAACCATGTTGAGGATGAAGTAATCTTGTGGTATATAAATGGGATGTCCAATATCAATCTATACGAGAAGCTAGTCTCAAAAAGGCTGGAGACCTTGCAAAAACTACAAGAGATCGTGGAACAATACTCCAAGATTGAAGAGGCCGCGAAAAGGAAAAGAGAGAGGGACAAAGGTGGCATAAAAGGCCCCCAAAACACTAATAAGTCCAGGAGACCAGAGGCTTATAAAAAGAGCTTTGGAAGCTACGTCCCCCTGACTAAGTCTGTGACAAAAATATATTCCATCCATAAGGGCCTATTTCGAAGACTACATCCAGGAAAGGATTTCCCCAGAAATAAGGACACACCTAAGTATTGTGACTTCCATCAAGAACGGGGTCACGACTTAAATAAGTGTCACCACCTAAAGGCAGAGATAGAAAGATGCGCTAAAGAGGGCTGCTCTTGGATTGCGTCAAAGGATCACATGAAGGAACCTCTTCGAAGCAAAAGAAAAGCCATTGGAAGGTTTGAAAAAGGAAGGAAATTGAGGGGCCAAAGAACAACAAGAAAATAAGGTCGAACAAGCAGGAAATAGGGTGAGGGAGAATGACGGACCCGAGGTTGAAGAAAGGGCGGATTGAAACCAAAGAGATGGGCTGAACCGGGTAATTAATTTCATTAATGGTATAGTCAGTGACCAGTCATCAAACACCATCACTAAGGCATAGTCTCGGTACATGCCCCCCGGAGAACCCATTTAGTAGCGGTTTCAACCAGAAGAATCGATCACTTTCTCAGAAGCAGACCCGGTTCCTAGCCGAACCCCCCATGTGAATCCAATGTCCATACATGCAACAATTGAGGATTTCTGTGTTAAAAGGGTGTTCGTCGACGACAGGAACACGATAGAAGTAATTTTTGCTGATTACTTTGATCAGCTAGGGCTTGGCCGTGAAAGTTTGAAAAGAAAAACCTCCCCATCTCCGGATTTACTGGGAAAATAGTTTTGCCTTTAGGGGTTATAAATCTTCCAGTAAGGGTGAAAAATGGAGAAAAGGAGGTCACGATTGATTGCAGTTTTGCAATAATTGATGCGGTATCCCCCTACAATGTGATATTGGGAAGACCTTGGGTGTGCCAAGCATGAGCCGTATGGTCCCCCTACCCTCTGACAATGAAATTATCCACAAAGAAGGGAGTAGGAGTTATGAGAAGGGATCTGGCAGTAGCCAGAAGTTGTTTAGACATTGCGCAAAAATAGGCTAAGAGAGAGGAAAGGGTGTCTTCGATCAATGGGGAGATCAAACTTATAGACACGAAACCAATGGTGGTTTGGGAAAAAGGAACAGTGCTTGTGGGAAAAATGATACCCTCCTCTATAAAAAAAGAGCTGAAAAACCAGTTAGATAACTATGTCGATGTGTTTTCTTGGGACAACTTCGACCTAACAGGGGTTCTGGAGCAACTGATGGTTCATAGAATGAATGTGGATCCTTCCCGAAAGTCGATAAAATAGAAGAGAAGATCATATGCCCCTGAAAGGGCGGAGGTCATAAAAAAAGAGGTTCAAAAGTTACTTAAAGATGAATTGATCGAAGAGGTGTTCTATCCCTGAATGGATAGCGAATCCGGTGATGGGTCCCGAGCACGATGGGGCTTGGAGAATGTGCATTTATTTTTTAGACCTTAACAAATGTTGCCCAAAGGACAACTATCCCTTACCCTCCATTAACGTACTAGTAGAAGCCATTGTGGGATATAAGGTTTTGGCATTTTTTTATTCCCACAAAGGCTATCATCAGATACCCATGGCTAAAGAGGATAAGCAGAAGATGTCTTTCATAACAGGCGTAGGTAAATTTTTCTATAGAAATATGCCATTCAACCTGAAGAACGCTGTAGCCACCTATAAGAGATTGGTCGATTAGCTGTTCCAAAGATAAATTGGAAGAAACGTTGAAATATACGTAGATGATATGGTGGTGAAAAGTAGAAGCTTTGATTAGTTCATTTTGGACCTTGAGGAAACATTCCAGACGCTTCAAAAATCCAACCTAAAGCCAAACCCAACGAAGTGTGTAATTAGGGCAGGAGAGGGAAAATTCCTTGGATTTATGGTCTTAGGAAGGGGTATTGGTGTGAATCCCCAAAAAATGAAGCTTTACTGTAGATGAAGCCCCCTCAGTCAGTAAAGGATGTCCAAAGATTAATAGGGTCCCTCGCGGCCCTTAGTCGATTCCTTTTAAAGGGGGTAGAAAAACACTTGCCATCCTTCGATGTTCTTCGAAAGGCTAAGAAGTTTGAATAGATGGCGGAATGTGACAAAGCCTTTCGGGAGTTGTAGGATCACTTGCAAAGTTGACCCACCCTAATGAACCCGTATAAGGGGGAGGATATGTACTTGTAAATCTCGGCATCCCCCTTGGCCATCGGTGCAGTTCTGATAAAGGAAAAGAATAGAGCCCAACACCCTGTCTACTTTGTATGTAGAGCTATGCATGGTCCGAAAACTAGATACACTACCCTCGAAAAACTTATATTGGCCCTTGTCCACCCTATGTGGCACCTTCGGCTGTACTTCCAAAGTCATAGGATTATCTTAATCACAAGTCATCCGATAAGGCAAGTACTTCTCAAACCGGAGGCATAAGGACGAATGATGAAGTGGGCCATCGAACTAGGTGAGAATGACATCCAAGTCCGCACAAGAGCAACCATCAAGGGATAAGCTTTATCACACTTCATTGTAGAAACTAATGAACCAACCGTAGTGCATGAAGAGAAAGAGTCTGAAGTGGCCTAGCAGGTGTATGTGGACGGTTCCTCACATTATGGAAACAGTGGGGCTGGCATCTTGCTAACAAGCCCTAAGAAGAAAAACTACCCCTATGCCTTACACATTGACTTCAAGGTCACAAATAACGAAGCAGAATATGAAGCCCAGATCACAGGCCTTTGAATAGCGACAGACTTGGGCGTTCGAAGTTTTGACATATTCAGCAATTCCCAGATTGTGGTCCTTTAAGTCAAGGGGGAATATGAGGCTAGGGAAATGACCCTACAACACTATCTAGAAGTGGTGAAGCCCCTTCTCGAATATTTCCACCACTATACCCTCACATAGGTCCCTCGAGAGAAAAATCACTAGGCCAACGCTCTAAGCAAGTTGGCTTCGTCCGATCTGGACTTGCAATCTTAAGGGCCTTTGCTGGTGGAGATGTTGAGTAAACCAAGATTTGATGAAGGGGCAACGGTGATGATGGTAGAAGAGCAAGATTCGTGGACAATGCCTATAATTGGCTTCCTTCGAGATGGTACCCTCTCGGAAGACACTGTCAAAGCCAGGAAGATTAGGTTTAAAACACCTAAATACATAATCCACGAGAATGTGCTATATCGTCGAGGATACCTGCAGCTGCTCCTCCGGTGCATAGCCCCCCCATAAGGCTGATTATCTAATTTGTGAGGATCAAGAAGGGACATACGAAAGTCACCAGGGGGCTTGCTCGATAGCAAAGAATATCCTTCGAGCTGGGTATTATTAGCCTAAGATATTTGACTAAGTCCATAAGCTCATTCAGGCCTGTCACCAATGCCAAAGACATGCGCCGATCACCCACGTCCCCCAAGAAGAGATGATGATCATCAGCAGCTCTTGGCCATTCAAAAAATAGGGGGTTGACTTGTTGGGTCCCTTCCCGGAGGCCCCTAGACACTTTCAATACTTGGTTGTGGCCATTGATTATTTCACAAAGTGCGTTGAGGTCGAAGCCTTAACGGGGGTGAAGGGAAAGTTGGTGATCGGTTTTTGCTAGAAAAATATCGTATGCCGCTTTGAAATCCCCGAACGATTATAACCGACAATGGTGCTCAATTTTCCAATGATCCATTCAAGAGTTGGTGTAGGGAGTACAAAATTCGCCAAAAGGTTACCAGCGTTTACCACCTGCAACCAAATGGGTAGGTGGAGGTCACAAATTGCACCATTGTTAACGATATTCGTTCAAGACTTGAAGGGGCAGGAGGAAGTTGGATCAATGAGCTGCCAAGTGTGCTTTGGTCATTTTGGACAATAGAGTTGTCTACCACGAGCGAAACCCCTTATGGTTTAGTGTACGATTTGGAGGTGGTTATCCTCATGGAGGTGAGACTTCCAACCTTCCCAAGGACCACCGTAAACAATGAGCGCCAAGAAGTTAATGACGAGTAGCCTCGACTGGATCTAGACCTCCTCGAATGGAAAAGATAGAAAACTTCCCTTCATGAAGCCAAGATCAAAGAGAGGGTTAAACGGTATCTAGACCGAAGGGTCAAAAAGGTTCAGTTTTCTCCAAGAGACCTCGTGATGAGAAAAAATGATAAAAGTCGAAAGCAGTTGGAGGGGAAGCTATCAGCTAACTGGGAAGGACCCTATCGGATTGTGGAAGTTGGCCCTGGAGGCAGCTATGTGCTTAAAACCCTCCAAGGTGAGGGGATTCCGTGCAGATGGAACATGTCAAATCTTAGAAGATATTATGCCCAAAAATCCTAGATGACTTGGTGAGATTGATAAATAGCCCACCCCGAAGTAGCTATGGATCGGACAATGTCCCTGATCAGCTAGCGCTTAAAATATGTAGGATTCTTTGTATCTTTGGGCTCCCTTTTTTATATGAAACTGCGTTCCTTATAATTGATCTTTCAAGAAAATCAGAATGCATTTCCTAGAAATGTAGTCAGAGGTGTTTGGAGGGTCTAAATTGCCCACCCAAGACATTAGGGAGGCAGATCCCTTAAACGTAATTGAAATAGGCCTCCTCGAACATCCTTTGGGCACGTTCTCCTTGGACGTTTGGATATCTCCTTAGGGGCACTAATCTCACCGGCTAAAAGTTCGTAAAGGGTCCAAATTGCCCACCAAAGGTCCTAGGGACACTGACCTCATAGGCCAACAATTCGCAAGGGTCCGAACTGGCCACTGAAGGCCATAGATTTGTGAAACGTATCTTCTCGAATATTCTTCGGTCATGTTCCACTCGGATTTTTAGATATTTCCGTAGAGGCATTAATCCCTCTGACTAACAATTCAAAAAGGTCCAAGCTGCCCGCCAAAGACCTTGGGCTACATATCCTTGAAACGTATCTCCTAGAATGTCCTTTGGGTTTGTTCCCCTCAAACGTTTGGAGATCGCCTTACAGGAACTAATCCCCTCGGCTAACAATTCAGAAAGCTGAACTGCCCACCAAAGGCCCTAGGGACACTGACTTTATAAGCCAACAATTTGGAAGGGTCTGAACTCCCCACCGAAGGCCTTAGGGACACTGACCCCGTAGGCCAATAATTTGAAAGGGTTCGAACTGCCCACCGAAGACCTTTGGACACATATCCCTTAGACATATTTAAAATAAACAAGCACTTAAGGCTTAGGCCTTGCAGAATATACGAAGGGTCAGCAAAGCCCCATTTGACTGTGTGAACCACACAAGGCAAAGACCTTGTAAATTGCTTGAAAAAAGGTCAGAGAAACAAGTTAAATAAATTTAGCTTGGGGCAATGACCCTACCTAAAAAGGGAAAAAAATGCTCTAATAATGGAGAAAAGAGAATGTATTATGATTAGGCCAACATAGCTATTTTAAACTTACACAAAAATAAATTGCAAATATTTTACAAAATGGGAACCTTAATACTCAGCGTCGGTGTCTCCTAACTAAAGGTTCTTTTTCTTTGTCATCGAAAGACCGTGGTCGACTTCAACCAGCCAAAGATGAAGAACCTCTTCCTCGGCCAGCGGAAGAGTGGCTTCAAGTCATGTTAGTTCTATGAGCTAAAGTCATGGGAGAAGGGGCTTCACCTAATCTAGAAGCCTCAATTCTCCTAGGGGTGGTACGAGAACTCGAAGCTCCCGCCTTTGCTTCCTGCACTCTGTCCAGCCACCTCCTAGCCTCTTCATACGCTTTGCGGTGCTTGGGGTTCCAAGTAATATGTTTTTTCTCCATGAAATTGATAGTGTCTCGAAAAAAGCCTTTGAAATCTTCAATCAATAGAGCTTCAGCTGTCTCAAGTTGAAGCCCGTATGCTCGAAGGTTGTTGGTCATTGCCTTGTAGGTTGAATACAGCCCCGAGAGCTCTTAATAAACTTTCTCTTTGTCCCTACAAATGGAAAAAATGAGGGATTGATTCTCCCTAATGTTTCATTCCAAAGATGGAACCAGGTCTCGCTGACAGATTTAGACTTCTTATTTCCACTGCCAAATTTTTTTGGTAGCAGTTGTTAAGGCCGTTAAAGCTACCTCTATGTTTTCTCGGGCTACCTAAGGCTGATGACAATAGCTTTTGAAGGACTCATTCAGACAATATCTTTTGAATGACTCATTCGGCTGAGAAGTGGATGCTCCATCAGTGGCTTTGTAGGCTTTAGCAGCTAAAAAACATTCATGCATCGAAGAAAACTGGCCTGGGTGGTTATATCTTCGATAATTTCATTGTGCCAGGCTTCGAGGGATAAAAAATATCCCAAAATTCCATCCTTACCATCAGCTAAGGAATCCCTTTCCTCCCTTGAATGGCTCAGTGCCTTGAGGAGTTCTTGTTGCTTTTCATGAAGACTATTGCGCCAGAAGCCCATTTCCTCGTATACTTCTTAAAGCTCCTCTTTCAACTAGACATACTTGTACCAAAATTGGGATGCCTCGATTTGATGCTCCTAAGCCCATTCCTCGATCCAGTGATACCACTTCTTCATGATTTGAAAGAAGAAATTGAAGGAGGTACCACTTTGCAAATAGGGGGGGGGGAATGGTACCAAGTCTAAATTCTGTGAAAGAAAAAGGAAAAAATAGATAAGTATGAGACAAAGGAGTCCTCATTAATAAAAAAAAGGAGTACATCAAGAGCCCCCAAAGGGAGAACTTTTCATACATTTTTCCTATGCTAGATGCCTCTTGAGATTAACCCGAAGGGGTCGGCTTACATCGAGATCTCAGAGTAATAAGGGGATTTGGTTATTTCCACTCGGTGTCTTCATCCACCTTTTGGCCATGGATCTTCTTTGTCGAGAAATACTTGCCGCATGCCTTCAAATGGTCGAGCAAGGGGAGTTTGATCCCCCCATCCTAGATAAACTTCCACCAAAGCTGACTCAATTTTTTAGGCTCCGAATTATTCTTGTAAACATCCAGAATAGTAGCATACTCGACCGGAAGGTCCTTGGAGATAGAGCAGGCCAAACTTTTCTGGGTAACCCCAACAAAGAGCGCAAAAATGGAGGAGAGAAACCCCATAACCCCTGGGTCTTAACTGCCCTATTGGTATAGGCCTCAAAATTCTAAGCCTGTTGTTCGGGAGAGCAAAGGCTAGATAGCCTAGAAATTTCTGCCTGGGCCTTCAAAAGCTTTTCCTTGAGCCCTTTCAGAAGACTGTTATTCTCGTCAGCCAGTTCCTCGAGCTCCCTTTTGTAAACAAAGGGATTGTTTCTATAGCTCCCTCTTGTGAATTAGGGCCAATTTCTCAAGCTCCCCCTTGTGAATAGCAACCCTTTTCTCCAACTCTGCCTGATGGCGAGGGTAGCAATAGCACGTTCGGCCTCGTATTCGGAGGCCACCTTCTCCAGATGTTTCATGTAATAGGAAGCAGCTTCACGCAACTCTCCTTCAAGATCCTTAGACTTAGAAATTTCTTGCTTAGCCTCTTGAACCTTCATCATATAGGTCTAGACAAAAAAATCCGAGGCAACTGAGAAGGGTTCCTCCGGGACGAGAGTTAGGCTACCCTTCACATGTTGAGGAGGCAGTTTGATCTTCCATGAAAGGAAGCTGGCCTTCGCTCTGGCATTCTTGGAGCAACCAAGTTCGGCCAGGAGGTTGAATGGAGGGGGGACATATCATTCCTTAGCCTTTGAGGGGGAAGGTTGAGGTATCGAGGCACTTTTGTGACCCTGTTTCATCCCACCGTCTTCACCTAATAGCTCCGAATGAACCTTGGAGTGATCGTCCGGTCAAATGGGGCTAAAATAAGAGTGTCTGTGAGAGGCTTCTGGAGAGGCCTCTAAAAAAATTTCCTCGGCCTCCATCTCATTGCCAAAGCCAAGAGTTGCTGCAAAATCCACAGAACAATAGGAAAAAAAGGGAAATACAGATTACCCAAAAAAGGAGAGACTAGATAAAAGCAAAAGTAGGAAAAAACTAAGCATGCCACAAACACCTTCAGAAGACGAAGAAGATATCTTGATAAGATCCTTTTTGGTGTTCTCTGCTAGGGCAGGCTTCAGCACGGCCTTATCAGTTTCAAAGGCACATCCAGAAGGTTTAAAGCTACTAACCTCAAACTTTCACTTCTTCACATCCTTTGAAACCCTTTCATCAACAGCCAAAGAGGGCTTCCATTTTACTTTTGTTCTGAAGGGCTAAGCACCCGCATCTTTCTTCTTGATTGCATCAGCCTCCTCCTTAGTGATAGATGTCCTCTTCTTGGCAAGCTTCTCTTTCTTAGCAAGCTTCCCCTTATTTTTCCCTTTGCTAGAAATAGACTCCACAGCTTTTCGTAGGAGGTTTATTCTGAATTGCACCTTGATTATAAATAAAGTCATATACTTCCTCCGGCCATACAAAGTTAAAATTCCTTGAGATATTGAGGGGATCACTCAGCAACAGATCTCTATCCTTCACAACATTTTTCAGAGTGATATGTGTGGAAGGATTCTCAAACTTAGGCTTTTGATTCCAATCCGGAACAAAGTAATCCTCGGCCTCTCTCTCAAAAGTAAAAATAGGAGCTTTGTGCCACCTTTTCAAGATTGTAGCGATCTTTATGGGGTGATATGATAATCTGTTACACAGAGTCATGATCCCCTAAGAGTTGTATCTTGACCTCCAGATGAATGCACGACTGATCTGCTGCCAGGGGGGTAGCATAATGACCTAAATAACTCATACCATGGAGTGACACCTATGATGTTGCACATGTTCATAAATCTCATAATCAGAAGGATGAAGTTAGAATGCACTTAGGCCAAGCTCACTTGATGCTCCTTCAGAAGATGAGAGAGGATGAGGGGTAAAGGGAAACATAATCCAAACTTGAAGTGGCACTCATAGACATCGCATCGACCGGGTCTTGTATCCCTTAAATATTCATCTTCTTGGAGGACCTCCAACTTCAAGTCCTCTGGAATTCTCAACCATTAAGGGAGGGTCTTCATCAACTTAGCTTTTTCCAGAGCCAGTGTTTCTGGGCTTTTGGGAACATGGGTTAATATCTTCTCAAAAGAGTAGGGCCTCCCTGCCTCATTTTCCTGAACCTAGGCCCAGTTTGGGACCCGGAACCTTGGCAGTACCCATTTTTGGCAGAAACCCGGGTGGAATAGAGCTACTAATAAACCCCTCCCCGCACCTGAACCCAAAGTAGAATAGCCGCTCATCGAAGAATGAATGGCGCTGGAATCTTGGAGCTAAAAATCATCAGCGCCAGAGTCCAAGGCGGTCGGAAAATAATTTGGAATAGAAACCTTCCTAGATGAATGCATTTGCGACATTCTCAAATAAAATAAAGGAAAAGGGTCAGGGGACTTACGAGGTAGTGGCTGGAAACGGCAGCCAGGGCTCTCAAAAAATGTGAACGGAATAAGGGCACTAGCAAAGTGTTCTGAGAGAAAGAGAGAAGAGTTATGGGAATTTTGAGAGTGAAAAGTAAGGAACAATGAAAGACTTTGCGTGTATACATAGGAAGTAGATAAAAGAGCAATTATTACCTCAGACCGCTAAGTGAAAAAGCTACTGTATGGATAAGTGGGCTGTAGATCAAGGTAACTATGGAGAAGTGGTGCGTGTGAAGCCCAACAGGGGCTCCACACACCTGGAGAAAAAGCATCATGTGCGTCTTTTCCACTCCCCGCTTTGAATTCAAATTCTAGTCCCACGTGGTTTTCTCACTTCCCAGTGTTAATTTTTAATTTTTGAATGCCTAGCTCTCTGAATGAGGGTAGGAAGGCCAAGGGCTAAACCCCTTATGACTTTGCATATGAACACTTTTAAAACTCAAGAGGATTAGGTCCACTAATCCAGGACCCTTACTCCTTAGTGGGGGGATTCGAACGCTTCGCTTTCTGACAATGATCAGAAGGCTTGAAGCCGAATCCCTTTACACTAGGTAATGATTTCAAAACCCCTATATCTTAGTGGAAGGATTTGAATGCCTCTCTTTCTAGCAAAGATTAGAGGGCTAGAGTTCGAATCCCTTTACACTAAGCAGCTGTTTTGAAACCTTTACTATTTAGTAGAAAGATTCAGACACTTCACTTTTTTAGCACAGACGAAAAACATAAAATTCAAATCCAACACATTCAAAATAATGGGGATAACAGATCTTAGACCCCGATACAGGTCAGTAAACTAAAGATCGAACCCTCTTTATCTACCCAGTGAGAATCGGAGACCCTCAGTTCCTAACACAGATTGGAAAACTAGGGCCTAAACCCTTACCCTAGGCTACTGAGGCCCAAAGGCCATCGGAGGATATAAAAGAAGTGCATACCAGGCCCTTAGCCCCTAGCATAGACTAGAAAACCGAGGGCTAGACCCTCGGTGCATATATCTGCTCGAGCAAAAAATTTTTACTCCCACCTAAAACGGACCCTCAACTTACCACGAGGATGCCGAAATTATACCTCTCATGCATTGGGAAGTTTTAGAGGCGAGCACGGATTCGAACCCCTAGTCTGGGGATAAAATTTGAAGGCTGAAACCTCAATTTTCTAGGGGTTATTGATAATGTGCAAAACTATACGAGCTTAATGACTTGTGCGTCCAACCATCAGCCCAAAGCTTTACCCTTTGAATAAATTTTGTGACAACCCAAGGTGTAGTACTTGCTCCATAAGCAAACGAAACAGTAGCTCTACTTGCCTACCTATAAAGACTAAAGGTAATCCTACACACTAAACTATTCATTCCTAATTACAATCTTATGTGCTATTTGCTTACTTGGCTGTTGGAGTCTCTTCCCTCTAGACACCTCTGGGGGCTTTTTCTTGCAGATATCTGGCAGGACGGACGGTGGCGTATAAACGGCAGAAAAATAGGGCACATCAGTTTCCACCAAGAAAAATAGCATAGCCATACGTGGATCGGAGAGTTTCAACGTCAGACCCAATCAGCATCAGAATAACCCAACACCTCAGGAGAACTGGAAGACCGAAAGGCAAGACTGAATTGCACGGTATCTCAAACATATCAGAGAATCAAAGTGAGAGTATTAAAATGATCTTCACAGGGGTCCTCAAGATATTTACTGACCATGTTAACTGCAAAAGCCAAATCAGGATGGGTAACGTCAGGTACTAAAGAGCCACGTCCAGAGAGTGATAAAGCGTCAGATTCCAAAACTGAGGATTGGTGAAGCTATGAAGCTGCAAGCCTAGCACAAATAGATTAGAAACCGGAGCACCATTGGACATTCCAGCACGAGTGAGAATATCCCTGGCATACTTTGCTTAACTAAGAAGTAAACCCGATGAAATGAGTGTAGCTTCCAAACTAAGAAAATAGTGACGAGTGCCCAAATTCTTAATGGCAAATGCCTTATGCGTCCTATCAATAAATTTCTGAAGAAGAGTCAAGTTGTTTGTAAGAATGATGTTATCGGCATAAAGTAGCAGGTACAGTAACGACGAGCCCCGAGACAGAACAAAAATGAAAGTGTCAGCTGAACTGCATAGAAACTTGAGCTGAATCAAATAGGTGGTGTATCACTGAAACTAGGTCCGTGGAGCTTTCTTAAGACCATAAATGGCCTTACACCAGCGACAAACATAACCAGGATGAAACAGGTCCTTGTAACCAAAGGGTTGCGCCATATAGACTGGAGTATTAAGGACACCATTGAGGAAGATGTTCTTAACCTCTAGCTGATGAAGATGCCAAGAGCGCATTGTAGCTATAGCTGGAAAAGTACGAACCATGGAGGCTTTGACCACCGGACTGAAAGTGTGATCAAACTCAAATCCCAAAATCCACAAAAAGTTCTATTCAACAAGCTGAGCCTTATGACACTTAATAGTGCCATCTGGATGATACTTCAGCTCATAAACCCATTTTAGAGCCAACAATGTTGACACCCAATGAGCGTGGCCCCAAATCTCAGGTGTGCTATCCATGAACATATGCTATCTCATCATCTATAATAGAAACCCAAGATGGATCCGAAAGAGCATTGCAATAATCTATGGGCTCAGACTAAGCAAGTAAAGCAGCAGTAAGACCATAAGTAACAATATCAGAATAATCTATGGGCTGAATAGCCCCAGTTGCCAATCAAATAGCCATATGATAAGCACAAGGCTAAGGTGGAGATACCAGAGGAGAAGTCATGGTTGGCGAAGGGGCCAGTGAGGTGGGTGGTGAACCGGGTGTGCTGGTTGGCAAACCAGGTGAGCTGGTCAGTGAACCAGGCGAGCTGGTCGATGGCGAGATAGGCAGAGCAAGATGCTTAGGAATGGCCACTGGATGGTCTGAATTGGCAGAACAAACAGAACATAGTTTCGTAGTCGGTTAGGACAATAGTATCAACGAACTAATAGGCCTAGCAACTAAAGTGACAAGCTGAGCAGAAGGAGATGCCACTTGGAGGAAGCAAGAATACCAGCTGGTTCATCAGTGGGATCCAAAAGAGTAGAGACATCTGGAGAGAACGAATATACTAAAGTAGAACCATCGGCATAGGGGAAGGAAGTGTTACCAAACTGAGTATTTCTGGTGACATATATCTTTCTAGATGTAGGATCCAAACATCGACATCCCTTATTCCGGAAGATGTACCCAAGAAAGATATGGGGAAAACTGTGAGGAGCGAGTTTGTGATCAGCAGATGGACAAAGATAAGGGTACACACGACAACCAAATACATGAATTTTGTGTAAATGGGAACCTATCCATTAATAAATTCATATGGTGATCGTCAGCCAAGAACAGGAGTGAGCAACCAATTTATAATATAAGTGGTTGCAGCAAAGGTGTTAGTCCAATGAGAGAGAGGGACTTGAGAGTGGTATAACATAGACAAGAACATCTCAGAATTGTGGCGGTGCTTGTGCTCAGCCTGAACGTTCTTCTTAGGAGTATACATGCAAGAAATCTGATGGTGAATGCCATTTGTTTGAAAGTGAGAGCGTAAACGACCATTTATGAACTCACCCCCATCACTCTGAAACACCTTAATGGCATAAAAGTCTCAAACTGGTGATAAACATCCCAAAAATCATATTTGCGGCATAGTGGGTAAAACCACAACAGTCGGGAATGATCATCAAGGAAAGTAGCATAGTGGGAGAAACAATCAGCAGATAAAATAGGAGAGGGCCACCATAAGTCACAAGAACTAGATCAAGTACCCTAGCAACAAATTTATCATTTATATGAAAAGATAAATAGTTCCCTTTAGCCTTTTCATACGTATCACAAAAGGTAGGTTTCAGAAAAATCGATGAGACAGATAAAGATTCAGAAACTCGCAAACCAAAAATAACAAAATGCAGAACATGACCAAGTCTAGCATGCTAGATTTCAAAAGACGCACGTGACTTATTTGATTCCACAGTAGATAACAAAGCAGATGTACCATAGTTTAAAACATAAAGCCCATTTTCACTATGTCCATAACCCAAAGTTTCACGAGTGACTTTATTCCAAATAATAAATGAGCAATCATCAAAGCACACTAAAACATTTAAATCCCAAGATAATTCGCTAATCGAAATAAGTTTTTTAGTGATATCAGGTACAATAAGCACATCATAAAGAGAGAGGGATTTAGATATCCAAGAATCACCAACATGAGTAATAGGAATTTGAGAACCATTACCAACATAGATGTGGGAAGAACCTTCATAAGGTGTGACATGATCAACAACAGTGGGGGACGAATCCATGTGTTTTGTGGTGCAAGAATCCAAAATCCATTTGGTGCCCATGTGCCTTGGATTTTGAAAAGACATTTTAAAAGACTGGTAGAGAAATCCACGCAATGTGTAGTGAAAAAAATACCAAGGAGGTAGAGATACGTGATGTGCTTCATTATGCGTGTGTTAACCATTGTATTCGGTGTAATAATTGGTTCATTTTATATGTTGGATTTCTAGTATTGGTTAAGTTTAGTGTGACAAGGGGTTTACACAGCTAGGTTTGGTTTTCTTGTCTAATTCCCATGTTATGTAGACTTTATTTGTACTAATGAACATCTTGTATCCATGGGTACCTAGATATTCCTTTGTGATCATCCTTACTAGGTCACTCGTGGGTACTTTTCATTACATTTTATATGAAGGTCGTTCGTAAGGACGGTAGAAGATATTGAAGGCCATTCCAAGGATGGTAGAAGTGGTTGAAGTCAATTCATATTAGAATGGTAGTAGATGAAGGCCACATACATCAAATTGTGGTAGTAGAAGGATGAATCCAAAGATAAACGACATTGAAGTTAAAAATAGCCAAGGAAGAAACGGAGAATCATGGTCTGAGAGTTCCAGCAAATTCATGGAACAATCGAAGAATAATCAGCCTTTGAGATTGATTCCATTGGATTTGTCTCCTCAAAAACCGTAAAATCAACTACCAAAACTCTCAAAACGGACTAACGGTTCCTTCGTAGCAAAGGAAAGATGTTTAGCTGGCCGACGCATCAACGGGTTGGCATAGATTGCTCATGGGTGACACCAAGAAAGTCACCAACAGCCTGCATCATACGATACGGCTCACACCAAGGATTTCTAGCATGAGCCACGCCAAGACCCGGAGCGGGCTGCACCAATCTCAACGGCCTGCGTGTCCTTTTTTCACAACAAAATGGCTAAGTATAGGGGTGGACCGTTCCATTTTTTATAGTCCACACCGTTTCAAGTGAAAAATGTCAAGACCAGCCAAAAATATGTGACGAATTAAGCAGCCCACGCTAAAAAGACAGAGAAAAAAAAGGATTCTGATGACGGCCCATCCCAAACGAGATGACCCGCGAATCAGAAATGCAAAATTGACTATCCTGATGATGGGTCGCACCAGATGACGTGGACCATGCTTGACACGACCAGCACCATATGCCACGACTCAGTCTAGATGCCACAGACCACGCTAAATTCCACAGCCCATGCTAGCATGAATCAAATGGACAGTGTCAAATCCGGTATGTAGCAAGGGTTTCACATTTCTTTTGGCCTATTTTGGGCCTATTTTTAGGTCCAATCCCCTATTACTATAAATATAGCCTCAGTCTACTAGGGTTAGAAGTCTTGGATCATTTTTCATTAGTTCATTTGTAATTAGGAGAGGAACTTAGAGAGAGGAACACTCTCTCTTTTCTCTAGGTTCTTTCTCTTTCTCTTTTTATTTTGCTTTGATCCTCTGATGTGTAATTCAATGAAATACTTGAATTCCATGTCTAGGGGGGAGTTTCTATGGCTTGGGGATAATTGTATTCATGTGTTCATTTGTGCTTTTGTTAGATTCTTAGTTCATACTAATTATTATGCTTGTTATTTTATTATAACTTATTCTTGAATGTTATAATTGTATGAATGGTACATTACATTAGCACACACTCTAGTCTACATTCATATTGGTGCAAATATTGATACCCCCTGGGGAAGAGAAACTTTGGATGTGATACGAGTAGCAAGTTCCGGGTCCATGTGGGTGTGTGCATGTAGGCCTTTTCTAATTTTACTATTACGATGATAACACACCAGTCTTAGTTGACTATTTATTCTGAAGGGTTATAGATAGAGATAGCGAAACGTAGCAAGCTAGGGTTGTAAGAGGTCATAGTTTTATAGATTAGGTGCCTACCTCTATTTTCCTTATTTATAGGCATTGGGGGTAGAGCATCTGTGGTAGAGTGGCCGGGACGTAATCCTACAGGGGAGAAAAAAACCTATAACAATGGTCAGACCTTGTTGTACTCCCCTAATTACGGAGGCGGTGCGATGGAAGATTGTAAGAGCACCCTACGTGGCAGGTACGGGGAAGTGCTGACCATCAACCACACTACGTGTTATGAGTACTAGATTAGGTTACTGAAATGTTACATGTGAATGAATCAAGGAGCGAAGCATTAAATCAACCAAGTTACGAAAATATTCCCCAAGTGTCTCGCTAATATAGTTTACTTGCTTTTTTAAAACTTTAATGTTAGTAGTTGATAGTTGAAAAAACAAACCCCCCATATTTACCATACTAATGATTCCTACCAACATGAAAGGATTGACAACCCATACCTGGTTGTGTTTAATTGATTGTTAGGCCCTAGCATCTCTGTGGACATACCTAGGGCTTACCGCTAACTGCCCTATCAGCAGCATAGTAGTGAGTTAGGTGCATAATGAAAATTTAAATTTGACCTCCTTTGATCTAATACCTTCGCTCAGTTTTAACAACCTCGAGTGAAGGTGGGTCAAATTTTGGAGCCTCTATCAGGGATGCTAATCAGCTTAATTTCCAATTAGCATAATGTGTTAGTAGAGTAGTTAGTGTTTCTTTTGTTTTCTTTTCATTTGTTGGTTCTTGTGTTGAGCTTTTGTGATAATTATCTTGTTATCTTTTAATATGTTTGCTAGTGTTACCCAGGTAGGGAACTGATATACCCTAGTTTATGGTATATACTCGTACCACATACTTTAGAGTTTTGCATTACCCACCTCATAACACAGGTAGTTGGAAACAAAAGAAGTGGAAAGCTAGAGTAGAAGTTCAGCCTATGTGTATCACATCCCCCTATTACCACCGAATATGAGCTGCGAGCTGAAGAGCGGAATGATCCATTGTCTTTCCACCTTCCATGGTATGGCAGGGGAAGACCCGAACAAGCCCTTGTCTAAGATGGAGCTAAATATTGCTTATACTACTTACCTCCCAGTTGTATAGGCTCCTGGATGGATATGAAATGGGAATTTAGAGAAGTACTTTCCGTCATCCAAATCTGCCGTACTGAAGAAGCAGCTATCTAATATCACCCAAGGAGCTACCGAGTCACTGTACTTGGAGCATTTCAAGAGGTTGCTTGCAAGCTGTCCATACCATCCTTTTAAAGAGGAAGACCTACTTTACTAATTTTTGAAGGGTTATGTGATGAAGACATGCAGGTAATGAATGTCGCATATAGTGGATCAATTGCCAATAAAATCCCGAAGGATGTGATGGATCTCTGTGAAGAAATGACCAGTGAGATGCAACAGTTTGGTACAAGGTCAAGGGTTAAGGTCTTGGATGAACCATCGCAATTGCCTAATTTGAAGGATTAAGTCCAAGATCTTACTTATATGATGAAGGAACTTTTACGAGGGAAGGTTCTTCAAGTCAAAGTGTGCAGGTTGTGCAACCTTGACCACAACACCGGGACGTGTCCCCAAGTTGTAGAAGATTTGAAAGAAGTTAATGACGTAGAGTACAACAATAGAGAGAGGCCACCATTTTCTAGGGGGCAACCATAAGGTTTCTAGGGAAACCAATACGATGCACGAAAAGGTCCCTACACAAATTCATTGAACCCAAGGTACTAAAACCATCCAAATTTCTGGCAGAGGAAAGACAATCAACCTCAAGGATATCGAGGTGGACAATCTCATAAAAATAAACCATAAAAATTTGCCTCAGAAATGCGATGACCCTAGAATGTTCTCTATTCCTATCTCCTTAGGAGGAAAGTTTGTTGAAAATGCCATAATATACTTAGGCACATCCTTAAATATGATCCCATTTAGACTTTATGAATGCCTAGAGATAGGTGAACTTAGGTAAACTAGAGTGATTTTCCAACCCATCGATCACTCTCAAGCTAGCCCTCGTGGGCTAGTAAAGGATGTGATGGTGCGGATTGGCAAGTTGGTTTTTCCAGCAGAATTTTATGTCCTACACGTGGCGCACGATAGAAGTTCATTCACAATACTTTTCGGAGACCATTCCTTAAAAATTCTAGGACTAAAATTGATGTCCATTTAGGAACTTTAACTCTAAAAGTTGATGTGGATAAAGTGGAATTTGAAAGTTATAAGTCTAGGCATGATTCGACTGATTCTTCTTTTATGTGCAAGGGTGTGACCCTATGTCATGAGCATAAAAAACATGAATCTTCTTGTGTGACAAATGAGAATCAATGTTTGGATGAATATCTTGCCCATTGGTAGGCCATAAACATCATGTGCACGAGCACTAACTCCCTTTCTTGAACAAAGCTCAGAGATGATACTGCAATAAGCATAAGATCCCATATGATCTCGTTCCCTCTACAACACAGGACAAATTCAATGACCAACATTCCATCAAAGCTCCCTCTTTATTGCATAAAAGAAGGTGAGGAAAATTTTGTGAACTTCCGTGTTAACAGTTATTGGATGGATTCTAGACGCCACAGAGTGGTACCACCATTTCATTTTCGGAGTTAGAGTTTTCTTAGGTATTTTTCTCTAACCTGATTTGACCAACTCGTCTATGTCTATACCTTCCCTAGTTACAGTCCCAATGATCTCCTTATCAATTGGTTGTTGTAAAATATAGTCTCATTTCCTAGAAAATGTAGTGCGAGAAACTCGTCTTTATTGTTTGGAGCATTGGGCAACCCAAACAAGCCATTGATAGATTCTGGTGTCACAGGGACAATTTTACCTCTACAATACACTTGATCATAGCTTGTCTTGCACTTCAAGTTTGTATAGAACTCATTTACAATGGTCAGGTTAAATGGTTGTGGAGTCTCCCCAAAATTTTCCCACCCAAGCTTCCAGATAGATTATTCGAATGAGGGAGATGCTTAAATTCCTCTCTCTTCAAGATGGAGCTAAAGATAGATTGTACTACTCACCTCTTGGTCGTATAGGCTCCTGGATGGATATGAAATGGGGATTTTTAGAGAAGTACTTTCCGGCATGCAAATCTGCCAGACTGAAGAAGCAGCTATCTAATATCACCCAGGGAGCTACTGAGTCACGATATTGGAAGCATTTCAAAAGGTTGCTTGCAATCTGTCCATACCATCCTTTGAAGGAGGGAGACCAATTTTACTACTTTTTTGAAGGGTTATGTGATGAAAACATGCGGATAATGAATGTCACATGTAGTGGATCAATCGCCAATAAAATCCCGAAGGATGCGATGGATCTCTGTGAAGAAATGGCCAGTCGGATGCAACCGTTTGGCACAAGGTTAAGGGTTAAGGTGTTGGATGAACCCTCACAATTGCCTAAGTTGGAGGAGAAAGTCTAAGCTCTTACTTATATGATGAAGGAAATTTCACGAGGGAATGTTCATCAAGCCAAAGTGTGCGGGATGTGCAACCTTAACCACAACACCGTGGTGTGTCCCTAAGTTGTAGAAGATTTTCAAGAATTGAAAGCCACAGAGTACAACAATAGAGACAGGTCACCATTTGCTGGGTGGCAACCACAAGGGTCCTGGGGGAACCAAGGCAATGCACGAAAAGATCCCTACGCAAACTCGTTGAACCCAAGGTGCCAAAACCATCCAAATTTTTGGTGAAGGGAAGATAATCAACCTCAAGGATATCAAGGTGGACAAGATCCACCTTAATCATATCCGAGAGGTGAAGGCCCTTCCAACAACCACGCCTTGATCTATAATTTGGACCGAGAAGAGATCTTAGAAGTCATCAGTCAATTGGGGAAGAAACATGAGATCTTTCCGGAGAGGAAAAGGTACGAGATTGAAGACCTTAGAAATAGGGCCTTTTTAAGTATAAAGAACCTTGAAGTACAAGCTGGGCAACTCGCCACCTTAATGAGCCGACTTGAGGCAAAAGAGTCAGGCAAACTCTCTTTCCAACCGAAGATCAGCCCAAGGAATGTGAGTGCACTAAAGTTGAGAAGTGGGAAGGAAGTTCATGAGTTTGAGAAGAAGGTGATACAAGAAGAAGATAGGGTATTGGAGGCGAACAAGGCAAACTTCGAAGAGGATGAGATTGTGGTCAAGGAAGCACCATCAAAGGAGCTTCCACCACCCGAGGCACAAGTGACTATCTCACCTCCATTTCCAAATTCTTTGAGGGGAAGGCTAAAGGTGGTGACCAATGATGCAAGCATTCAAAAGGGTGTTCAAAAAGGGTGAGGTAACAATCAATATCTTGGAGCTAATTGAAAATGTGTCATCTTATGCTAAGTTTCTTAAAGTTACATGCACAAAAGAGAGAAGTAGACCAACTAAGAAGGTAGGACATTTGAATATGAGGGGAGTCACTATTTTAAACCATAAAATTTTCTTCAAAAATGCGACAACCCTAGAATGTTCTCTATTCATATCTCCTTAAGAGGAAAGTTTATTGAAAATGCCATGATAGACTTAGGCACATCCATAAATGTGATCCCATTTGGCCTTTATGAATGCCTAGAGATAGGTGAACTTAGGTAAACTAGAGTGATTTTCCAACCCATTGATCACTCTCAAGCTAGCTCTTGTGGGCTAATAAAGGATGTGATGGTCCGGGTTGGAAAGTTGGTTTTTCCATATTTTATATCTACACGTGGTGCACGATGGAAGTGCACCCACAATACGTTTAAGAGACTGTTCCTTAAAATGTATAGGACTAAACTTGATGTCCATTTAGGAACCTTAACTCTAGAAGATGATGTGGATAAAGTGAAATTTGGAATTGATAAGTCTATGCATGATTCGACCGATTCTTCTTTTATGTGGAAAGGTGTGACCCTATGTGATAAGCATAAAAAACATGAATCTTCTTGTGTGACAAATGAGCATGAATGTTTGGATGAATCCCTTGTCCATTGGTTGGCCATAAACGTTATGTGCACGGGCACTAACTCCCGTTCTTGAACAAAGCGCAGAGATGATACTGCAATAAGCATAAGATCCCAGCTGATCCCGTTCCCTCTGCAACATAGGACCAATTCGATGACCAACATTCCATCGAAGCTCCCTCTTTATTGCATACAAGAAGGTGAGGCAAAGTTTGTGAACTTCAGTGTTAACTAGTTACTGGATGGATTCTAGATGCCACAAAGTGGTACCACTCATTCATTTCCGGAGTTATAGTTTTCTTAGGTATTTTGCTCTAACATGGTTTGACCAGCTCGTCTATGTCCGTACCTGCCCTAGTTACTGTCCCAAAGATCTTCTTCTCAATTAGTTGTTGTAGAATATAGCTGTCATCACCTAGAAAATGTAGTTCGAGAAATTTGTCTTCGTCGTTTGGAACATTAGGCAACCTAAACAAGCCATTGATAGATTCGGGTGTCACACGGACAGTCTAACCTCTACAATACACGTGATCGTAGCTCAGCCCGCACTTCAAGTTTGCATAGAACTCACTTACAATGGTCAGGTTGAATGGTTGTGGAGTCTCGCGAAATTTTTCCCACCCAAGCTTCCGGATAGATTGTTTGAATGGGGGAGATGCTTCAATTCCTCTCTCTATGTGATGATGCCCTTCTTTGTAGGATTTATGGACCAACCTAGCCTCCTCGCACACGAAGGTACCATCCAGGTAAGTGTACGGTGATACTTTTGGAAATGATGGGGATGTTGAATGGCGTATCCTTTTCGAATTTGATTTTGGAGGCCTTTCATCAAACACCTTACATGCAAGTCAAGCTATTCATGATGTCACATTCTCAATGATTCTATTTCATATGTAATTGTGAATTAATCATACAATAGAGGCATTGCAGTGGTTTACCTAATTATATGTCAACCTACATAGGATTTCAAAAAAGATGGGTAGTGATGGAGATGGTATGGTGTGAGAGATATAAATTCTAAGTACTGTGAAAATGGGGTGCTACTTGGGTTTTAAAAAGGGAATGTTTTTTATACACAATTATTATCAATATACCGGTATAAAACGACTGCTTTAGATAAAAAAATTTTATCTAATCCGGCCCAAGAGTAAATTTTACAAATTTTTTCGAAGTACCCAGCACAGATACAATTACTAGTGCAAATGTTACAAAAAGCATCTGCTTTACACTGCTTTAAATTCCAAAAAATTTATATTGTTGGGCCCGAGAGCAAAAAGACCAAAATATTTTCTAAGTATTGTGCACCGGTAGGAGTACCAGTGCTTAAGTAAAATATAGAGTCCCTCCCCTATTTTTCTACACCGGTAATTTCATCTTTACCGGTGTAAAAAATCAACACCTACTAGAAAATTTAATCTCAATTTAAACACATTTTCACCGGTTCAAATCATAAACACTCCATTGAAATCATGGATCATACCAACCAATTCATAAAAGAGTGTCAATTAAATACATTACACACTAAATTGCTGAATGATCATACGATTTTTCACTAAACAAGGTCACAAAAACAACGGGAGGGAACGACCAATCTATCACTTCTGCTTCAAGACATTGTCCCCACCTACTATTTCACCTCTCACATCAACCCACAGCCCATCGTCATTGATGTAAAAAACCTGCCGTGCCTAGGTAGCTAAGATGAACATGTCATCTTCATAACCTACACAATTCAAGTCGACAACCGTAAACCCCATGGGCTTCTCAGCAACAACAGAACCATGTTCCACCCAACGACACTTGAAGACAACAACCTTGAAACCTACATAATCAAACTCCCAAATTCCCTCAATCGCCTCATAGAAAGGCATCACAGGAACAACCAGATGTTTATCTCTCTTGCTTGTCTGCCACATGGATTTAGATTTAATATATACACCTCTATTTTGAGTGGTACTCTTCTCATCCTCCTCTAATGTTGAGAAGCTGAAGCCATTAATGTCATAACCAAGGTATCGTCTAACAGTGTAGTTTGGCTTCCTTGCAAATGCCTGTAGGTTACTGGGCATCCTGTCGACATTACAACGATTGAAAACCCAGTAAACAAACCTTGAAGAATGCTCGACCTAAATTTTATTCAGGGGCCAGTCTGGATGAATCTCTTCCAACAGGGAAACATACTCTTCAACATATGTTACAGTCTTGCTACTATTACGCAATACATACAGGTGAATAGTCATCAATTCAACGTGATAGGGTGTATGAAGCGTACCCTTAGAACATGGAATCCCATTCCACCTCCACAGTAGGGTTCTCCAGGAACACCAACCGCTCTTCTTCCAACCAAGTTCGCTGTACAATACTCAATGATCTCCCCAGTGACGTATCTCTGAACAATTGAGGCATCGGCTAACTACGATTATGAACATAACCCTTGAAAACAACCATGTAACGCTCAACGGGGTCATCTAATGCATTCAGGCAGGCCCGCACATATGTATCTCCCTAACCAAGTGTACCACTAGGTGCACCACGTTGTCAAAGAATGACGGGGGAAAATACTTCTCCAAATGGCACAGAACAACAGCAGCCTCTCGATCCAGTTCATCAAGCTGGTTCCTGCTAATTTTTTTTGCATATCGAGTTGAAGAAGAAACACAAGCGCATAACAAAAAATCTAACTTCCTCTTCCAAACACCCAAGTATTGCTACGGGAAATTTTTTTGCAAAAGGACATGACAATCGTGTGATTTCAAAGCATTAAGACGTAACTTGTCATTCTCAACCTGACTAACATTAGAGGAGTAACCGGAAGGTACCTTCATTCCTTGGATGCTCTCACACACCGATCTCCTCTCAGACATTGACAGATTGTAAGGAGCGGGGGGCAAGTATGTTCGCTTCCCTCTTACCTCTGGTGCCAGATCTAACCGTACATAAAGGTCAACTAAATCTTTCCTCGCATTCAAGCTATCCTTAGTCTTTCAATGAATGTTGAGAAGCATCCTAATTAGACTCTCACAAACATTGTTTCGATATGCATGACATCCAAACAATGGCAAACATCCAAATCTTCCTAGTACGACAAATCAAAGAAAATGGACCGCTTCTTCCACGGTCCGTCTACAACCTCACCACCCGTTAATAACTTCTTACCTAGAATAACATTAAATTTCTTCGCATTGTTGTGAATAGCTACACCGGTCAAAGGTTTGGGTGCCTTTCTCCTCTCCTTCCCACCAACGAATGCAACCTCATTCTCCCGCAACTTGTGACCCACATGCAATCATTTACAGTGAACCAAATAAACAGTCTTCTACCCATTACTCAACTGATGGTAATCTGTCTCATCCTCACAAACAGGGCAAGCCTCGTGACCCTTAACCACATACCCGCAAAGGTTACCATATGCCGAGAAATCATTTATGGTATAAAAAACATCGCCCTCAATGTAAACTCTTCACCACTACAACCATTAAACATTAAGGTACCTTCCAACCAAAGCACATTCAAATCTTCTATCAAAGGGGCAAGATAAGTGTCTATGTCTTTTCTAGGTTGTTTTGGGACTGAAATTATGATGGGCATCAACACATATTTTCTCTTCATGCACAAGTACGGGGGAAGATTGTAAATGGCAAGGATAACCGGCCACGGACAGTGTTTCGAGGACATATTCCCAAAAGGGTTCATATCATCAGTAAACAAAGCAAATCTCAAATTCCTAGGTTCGGAAGTAAAGTGTGGATACATCCTGTCAAATTTCATCCACTGGCTCGCATCTGCCAGGTGTCGAATTATATCATCATCTTTACAACCTCACCTATCAATGCACCATGTAAATTTCTTTGCATCCTTTTCATTCTTAAACAACCTTAACCTCGGAATAATGGAAAGATACCACATACATTTGGCGGGAACCCACTTCCTCACCGGTACAACATGCTTTCCACCGACAACCACATTTCTGTTCTTCTTATAACGTGATACTTTACATACTAGACAAAAAAATATTATCCTTAAGGTCACCCCTATATAGGTTACAATCGTTTGGACAAGCATGTATCATTTCATACTCCAATCCCATCAGACACAGAATTCTCTTAGCTTAATAAAGGTTATTAGGAACCCTGTTACCAGGTGGAAGTTTTTCATTCAAAAACTTAAGCAATTTATTCATGCTAGTATCACTCCATGACTCTACACCTTTCAAATTAAACAACTCCATTAAACACGATATAATAGTGTCTTTCTTCTTGTAACCGGGATACAATGGTGTATCCTTCTCACCAAGGAAGTTAGCCAAAACCTTAGGCCTCCCTCTAAACTTATTAACAACCTCCTCACACATGTCATCCAACTTAGCATCCCCAAACCACTCTCCATCACTACTAACTCTCACTTCTAGTGGTGATTTTTCCCATGAAAGGTCCACACAACATAATCTTTTAAAAACCCCCGGCTATATAAATGGAATTTCAGGGTGTCCTTCTTATCAGTATGAATTTGATTTCCATAATCACAACAGGGACATAATATTCGCTTCTCACGACTAAAAGCATGCTCCAAGAACTAATCCGCAAACATAATAAATCCATCGCACACCCTACTAACATTGGCATACACATGCTTACACCTTTCAATGATGCGATACAACTCTACATATCAATTAATGTCCAACAATCAAACCTCAACACATTTAATACAATAGAATTTTTCATTATGACTTCCTAATCATGCAACATCATAAATTCACAATGTACACCAACATTACAATTACAACATTCTCAACATGTCCAACACTATAGGAATTAAAAGCCATAGCCTTATAACTACAACAACCTTGAGAACAAATCACAAACTAATATCTACAATTCTACCTCAATCACCATCAAATGATCAAAAGCAAAATGTAAATATCTCTACTAACCAAAACCATACATGAAATCCTTAATATCCATAAATGTAATTAAAAAAAAGGTACCTTCAAGGGTCTTTATTGTGGAGAATTGAATGCCTTCATCACCCAAAAAACACCATTAATGAACGTCTTCTTCCAAAAATCTCATTTTTAACCCGCTAAAAAAAGGGAGTAGGTGAGCATTTAATGCTATTTTCTACACCAGTATTTAGACTTTACCGGTGCATTTGAAGCATTTTACATCGATAAAATCCATTACCGGTGTAGATTTTTAGCCAAAAGGAGCATGTTTTCCTATCCTGCACCGGTACAATCACAATGCCAGTGCGAAAACTAATAGTTTTAGCGCCAACATTCAAGAATAAGAATTTATTTTTTCACCGGTATTAAGAAAATACCGGTGCGTGATCAATTCCTACACCGATGCTAATTGTAAGTGGTGTACAAATGCAAATTTTTCCCTCTTTTTATAATTCCTGCACCGGTAATTTCCCATTACCGGTTTAAAAATTTTACCTCTTCGCACCAAATTGCACCGGTACATATACTTATTCAAATAATACTGGTGCAATATATTTGACATTGGTACCTCGGTAGAACCAACACTGGTACGAAAATAGGTGAACTTTACACCGGTTGACAAGATACCAGTGCGTATGTACTTATTTACACCTGTACTAATGTTAAAATAATAAATACCGGTGAAATTGGTTACATACGCATCGGTATACCTGTACTCATGAATTTATTCCGATGCGTATGTACCTATTTTCCAGTAGTGCAGGCACCTTTCAACGTTGTATGCTGAGTATCTTCTCTAATTTGATTGAGACAAGTATCGAGGTGTTCATGGACAATTTTTAGTGTCTATAGTGACTCATTTGACATGTGTTTAATTCTTCTTGAGCAGGTCTTAATACGTTGTGTGAAGAGGAACCTCGTTCTTAATTTTGAGAAATGCAATTTCATGGTGAGGGAAAGCATAGTCTTGGGACATATGATTTTAGAGAAGGGATTTCAAGTGGACAAGGCTAGGGTGGATACTATAGAGCAGCTCCCATAGAGCAACTCCCATACCCTACTAATGTTCGATAGGTTCGTGGATTCTCGAGGAATGCAGGGATTTCATCGAAGCTTCATCAAAGACTTTGCCAAGATTGTATAACCATTGGCAAAGCTCCTCCAAGATGATGTTCCTTTTGAGATGACTGAAGATCGAAATAATTCCAATGATTTATTTGAGAACAAGTTGATCTCAGCCCCAATCATACAGCCAACCAATTGGGACCTTCCATTTGAGATTATGTGCGACGCACGTGATTATGCGATTAGCGCAGTTTTGGGACAGAAAGTAGGGAAGGAGAGCCATCTGATTCATTATGCATCAAAGACATTTAATTTGACAAAAAGGAATTATACCACCACTAAGAAGGATTTTTTGGGCATTGTCTTTACCTTGGATAAATTTAGATCTTACTTGCTTGGCTCAAAAATTATTATTTATACTGATCATTTTGATTTGAGATACTTGTTCACTAAAAGGATCTAAGCCTCGATTGATCCACTGGATTCTATTGTTGTAGGAATTTTATTTTGAGATAAGAGACAAGAAAGGTGCAGAAAACCATGTTGTTGATCACCTGAGCCGTTTGATCAAGCCAGAAGATGAAATTCCCATTCACGAGATATTTCCAGAAGAACACTTGTACGCTGCGACAGGGTTCAGTTTGGCCAAGCGGGACATGTCTCAGTACTGAATTCAGGTAAGGTTGATAAGCATCTTTGGTATGCGGACAATGTAAATTTTATTACCTCTGGAGATATGCCACGCACACTGAGTCGTGCCCAGAAATTAAATTCAAAAAGTGATTGCTAGCATTACATTTGGGATGAGCCGTATGTTTGGAAGATTGGTTCCGACTAGATTATTCGACGATGCATTCCTGATGACGAGCAAGGTACTATTATTTTGCATTGGGCCTAAACGTATTGCTCATAAGGTGCTTGATTGTGGTGGACATTTTGGGCCTAAACGTATTTCTTGTAAGGTGCTTGATTGTGGTTTCTTTGGGTTAACTTTTCAGAAATATTCTTACACAATTTGTAAGAAATGTGAAAGATGCCAAATGACAGGAAATATTTCACAACAGGATGAAATGCCACAAATGCATGTAATTGTTTATAAAATATTTGATGTGAGGGGCATGGATTTTATGGGTCTTTTTTGAGTTCTTTTGGAAATGTTTACATCTTAATAGCAGTTGATTATATGTCAAAATGGGTGAAAGCTAAAACCACATGTACTAATAATGCTGAAATTGTTGCAGGTTTCTTGAAATCAACAATATCCTACAGGTTTGAAGTGCCACAAGAAATCATTAGCGACCAAGGAACTCACTTTAAGAATCGTACCATTGAATCTCTTATGAAGAAGTATGGAGTTCACCATCGACTTGCTACCACTTACCACCCTTAATCAAATGGCCAAGCAGAGGTGTCGAATAGAGAAATCAAGAAAATGCTAGAGAGGACAGTCAATCCTATAAGGAAGAATTAGAGCAAGCGCTTGGAGGATGCTCTTTGGGCATACCGCACAACATTCAAAATGCCAATAGGGATGTTCCCATATCGCCTTGTTTTTGGAAAGATGTGCCACTTACCAGTCGAGCTTGAGCACAAGGCATATTGAGCTGTGAAGCAATTGAACATGGAACCTCTCAAGTGTGAGAAGGAAAGAAGGTTCCAAGATGTGGAACTCCGTCTCGAGGCATTTGATCATGCTATTTGGTATAAGGATCGTACCAAGATGTCGCATGACAAAAATTTAAGGACCAAGAAACTCTTGTTCAGGCAGAAAGTCTTACTTTTCCAATCCAAGCTTTGGTTGATGCCCAGAAAATGTAAGTCTAAATGGATGGGCCCGTTCGTGGTGTCTTCGGTTTGGCCAAACGGGATGGTGGAAATTCAAAGTTTGGATACAGAAAAAACCTTTCTTGTAAACGGCCATCGCCTCAAGCCATTCTATAATGTTTCTCAAGCGGATACAGTGGAAGAAATTCCAGTGTTGCTTACCACTTATATCTAATTGCATGAGAAAGTCTAGCCAAAGACTGTAAACAAAGGCGCTAATTGTGAGGTGGCCCATTTTTCTTCATTTTTTTCCTTTAATTTATTTTTTTCTTTTTTTAAGAATTTTGATTTCTCACCTGCACTCAGTTGTTGATCTACTGAGTTGAAGTAGTTGAATTAGCACCATGGAGAATTCACACCTTTGGAGAGCTGGGACTCGCAGGGTTCCGTTTGGCCAAACCGGAAGTCTGCAGCAGAACCTGATCCTAATTCAACACTCTCTTTTTGTTGGTAACTTCTTTGGAAACCACCACTATAAGTTCCCTCTTTTCCATTTATTTTGTTTTTATCATGATGTTTGACTATGTGTGTAACTTTTTCCCATTAGAGCTTTGCATTATTTGCTTGAGTGCAAGCAAAGTTTAAGTGTGAGGAGGTTTCTTGTGTGTTTTGTTCCGTATTTTTGGAAAAAAAAATTTATAAATAAAATTATTTTTTGTGTCAAACATGTGCTTTTGTGTTGTTTTGAGTTGATAATTTGGCATGAAGAAATTCTAGTGGCTCTTGATAAAAGTACCATGTCGGTTGTAAACTTCATTGAAACAACTTGGTAAATCTGATATGCCTTAATGTTTTTGAATGAGATTTTTTATGATTTTTTAAATTTTATTGATTGATTTTTGGGATGACAGAAAAGGATGAGTTTATTGAATATTTTAGCCTACTAAAGTGAGGTTTGAGCTAGAGTAGAGCACTCTCTACATCAATCTTTATTCTGAGATATCACATTGTTATAATTGGAGTTGTTATGTATTTAAGTGATGGAAGGCACTAGGATGGAATCACATAGCTTAAATTGCCTACCAATTACATTAACCCCTAGTGAAACACTTTGAAACTTTGACTATGTTCTTTGATATGAGTTACTATATATTTATCCAAATCCTTGTTTGATCCTTTCTCTTGGCCCTATTATGCATGTTCTTGGAGTTAAAATTGATGAATTCATCCATTCTGTTCTCATGAGTTGATGACATTACAGAGTATGTGTTCTGTTTGCCCAGACATAAGGGTTTCAAAAATTGAAGACTGAATTTTATTATGAACAGTGAAATTATGATTCTGTTTGGTCAAACCAGAGGGGAAACCATATAAAAAAAGAAGAAAAAATATTATTATTTGTGATGTTGCAATTTTCCCTCATAAGTACTGATTTTAGACTATATTGGGGAAGAATGGTGCTGGAAAATAAAATAAAATAAAATAGTACCTACATTTGATGTGATATTACTTGGCTTTCTTATACTAGCCATGAGGCTGAAGATTGTTGGTGAATGTCTACTATACATGGGTTATGGTTCAAGAAAAAAACATGCATACTATTTTGATCAATATTGCTTAAGCTTAGAACCCTTGGAATTTCACCAATCTGAATGATTCCTAGCCCCGTGATGTGTCCATTTTATGTGCATATATTAGTACTTTTTGGGATCACTTTTGTGCTCTTTTGTTATCAAGAGCTTGTGTTTTACCTTGAAATTCTCTTAGGAGAGGTAAGAGAAACTCTACGCTCTTTTACCTTTTTCTAAGTGTATTTTGTGTGACAAAGGAAGAACATCGAGACTTGAAGATCGGAGACCATTGAAGATCACCTTTTGAAGACTTTGAAGATTTGAAAACTAGTTTTGAAGGTTGAAGACAAAAAAAAAGAATCGAGGATTTGAAGGCAAAGCGACACAAGGGTGAAAATGGCCATTCCCGCCAGGGCGAGGCCATTCCCTCCTGGGAGGGAGCCTGCTACACTTTTACCTTTTGCTTTTGTTTTCCTCCCTCTTGTACTATAAAAGGAATTTTTAGTCACCCATTTCATATCTTATCCTTCTTGGCCGAAATTCCTCTTCTCCCAACCCTAGGTTCTTCATCTTTTCCATCTTTTCTCTCTTCATTTCTCTATGCATTTGTTTATGTATGTTATTATGATTTGTATTAGCTAAATCTAGTTCCTGGGAGCAATTGACTAAGGCTTCCAAGCCCATGTCTTAAGAACAATTTGTAGCCTATTTTATACTCTTACTATTATGCATTTATGGAGCAATGAATGTGTTTGTTAATGTCATTAATGTTATTGAAAGCTTGAGTATATGAAGTACTTCTATGATATGCTTGTTAGGGTTTGAGGAAATGGTTTGATTTCCCCTCTTCTTGATAGGAATCCAAGAGTATGATTTAGAGCTTTTGATGGTATTGATGGATTGATAATTGCTAGATGAATATGATAATGTTGAACTCTTTGTCATGTTTGTTGCCTGTAGCAAATGAGAGAAATCTATGAATGCCGATCGTTCTTGACCAATCTTGTGTAAATGCATGAATTGGTTAAATGCTTAGACACGGTGTAGTGTTTATAAGTGTTGCCAAGCTTGTTGATTCTTCTTGCTAAGTGCCATCAATGGGATACTTTTAGTCGTGTTTCGACTACGGGAGTCATTGGTGAGGTTTGACAAGAGATGTCAAATTCACTCTTGAAAACTACTATCTAAGAAGGATAGAAGTTTAGCCTTCACAACAAGTAGTGAAATTAATAAATAGGTTGCATGTTCAATGATGGATAAGAGGATTGGAAGTGGAAGTCAATTGCGCCCAAGGTTCCTTCAAGTTGTTTTCATCTTATCTTTAGTTTTCTTGCATGATTTTCATAGTTCTCTTGCTTTTCTAATTATTGTCTTTCAATTTGATAACTTAGGATAAAAAACAAACCAAATCCCCCCCTTGTTTACATGCTTTTATATATATCTATGTATGTATATGCCTAGTATGTTTTCTCCTATATATGTTTAAACACTTGAAAAGATCCCTCTTCTCGTGGATAACCACGAATTTCCATTATCAACTTAATTGTAGATAGGAAGCATTAGGGATTAAAAGTATTAAATTTGAGAGGTACGATGATGACCTCCCAAATTTTGGCAACGCTGTCGGGGAAGAGGCGTTTATTTTTAAGTGTTTGGGCATATTATGTGTGATTATATGCTATTTGTAAATATTTGTTGGTTTGCTTTTATTTTGATTTCTTAGTTTATTTTCCATTTTCACTTGGCTTGTAGACGTATTTTTCGAGTTCTTGGTGTATGGTTCGTACGCTATCCTCTTTATAAGAACCTCTACACTACGACCCCGAGTTAGAGTTGAATTTGAGATGGGCTAGGAGGCTTTCTTTAGAAAGTGTGAATAACACCCCTCCTAGTGACTATTTTGTGAATACCTCTTCCTCTATGGAACATCAACTTGAGCATGAAGATGAGCATCCGGGAGGGGGACCTTAACATCCTCCTCTCCTAGAACGAGCTCATCTTCTCCAACAAAGGGAGATTCCTTTGGGGCAAGCATTGTTAAGAGACATCATGCCCCCCAACTTTGATCAACAACCAATGTACATTGAGTATCCCATGGTTGGACTGAATGGGCACTTTGAGCTAAAGACCGTGTTCATCAACATGCTACCCATCTTCCTTGGTAGGCAAGGGGAGAATGCCAACAAACACCTCACCGAATTTCACTTCTTGTGTGGTGGTACGGTTCCCCATGGAGTGGATGAAGATTTCTATAAGTTGAAAGCATTCCCATTCACACTAAGGGATGGTGCAAGAGATTGGCTCCACTACCTACCACCCAAGAGCATCAAGAGTTAGCTCGATATGAAAATGAAGTTTCTATCCAAATACTTCCTGGCCTCGAGGTCCACCGCCTTGAAGAAGGACATAAGCAACATCCTTCAATGGCATGAAGAATCTCTCTTCAACTATTGGGGAGGTTCAAGAAGCTTCTCGCAAGTTTCCCTTACCACAGTTATTCGGAGGGGGATTTGGTTTATTACTTATACAATGGCTTTCTTGATAAGGATCAAAGGTTGGTAAGAAGTTCTTGTGGTGGAACTCTTAGGAACAAAACTTCATCCGAAGCAATGCAATTGTATGAGGAGCTAGCAGAAGAATCGAGAAACTTTAGCTCAAGGGCCGATTTGAGAAGGAGAAATCCAATGCCTGCAAGTAACTCTTCCAATAGTGGGAAGCTCGAGGACCAAGTCTCAGCCCTTTCTCTATGGTGAAATCGTTGATGACAAAGCCCGGGAATGCGCCACATGTTAAATTATGTGAAATTTGTTACTTGGCACATCCTATGGACACTTGCCCTACTTTGCAAGAGGACTATGTCGAGGAGGTGAGTGCCATAGGATATCAAGGAAATCAAGGCTACCAAGGCAACCAAGGATATCAAGGTGAGAAAGGCTACCAAGGTTACCAAGGCTATTAAGGGTACCAAAACCGGCCGTACAATTTGGGAAATTGTGATAACTCAAACCTCCGGTATGAAAACCCTCAAGGAAGCGAAAACCCTCAACCGTATCGGCCTCCTCAACAACAATATAGGCCACCTCAATAACAATTTCAAAGGCTCCAAGATAAACCCCGAGACCAAGGGGAGAGCTCAGGGTTAACAAAGGATGAGGTGATGCAAGCCATTCACAGGTTAGGCATATGTGTGGAGAACAGTGAAAAATTCCAAGATGAAGCCAAGGCAAGCATCAAGAACTTGGAAACTCAAGTGAGCCAAATAGCTCAAGTGGTGAATCGGATGGAGGCCTGTGAAAAGGGTAAACTACCCTCCCAACTGGAGGTCAACCCTCGACAAAATGTGAGTGCAATCTCATTGAGAAGTGGAAGGGAAGTGAAGGGCGCAGGGGTTGTTGTTGAGTAGGGGGTTGAGAAAGAAGAAGACCGTGAAAGAAAGGCTGAGGAGTTGGACAAAGAAAGCAAAGAAGAAGAAATCAAGGTGGAGACATTTGTGCCAAGACCGGGATCAAATCCTGAAACCTCATCCCTACCACACAAGAAGTCAAAAGGGGCGTAGATCCCTATCTACACACCGGAACCACCATTTCCAAAGGCCTTAAAGGATAAGAGGACTAAGGAGGACACCAAAGACATCTACGAAGTCTTTTGTAGATGTGAGGTAAATATTCCACTCTTAAATGCTCTAAATCAAGTTCCTAGGTATGCTAAATTTCTTAAAGAATTGTGTACCGTCAATAGGAAACAACAATTAAAAATTAAGAAAAAGAGTGTGAAGAGTGAATATGTCTCCTCCATGTTTGATGATGAAATGCCACCTAAATGTGATAATCCGGGAATGTTTACAATCCCTTGTGAGATAGGAGGCAAATGTGTTAACAAGGCCATGTTAGACTTGGGTGCTTCAATCAATGTAATCCAATATTCCTTGTATGAAAGTCTAAATCTAGGCATTTTACACAAAACCGGGGTTGTTATCCAACTAGCCGATCACTCTAGCACATAACCGAAAGGTATTGTGAAGGATGTGTTGGTGAAAGTGAATTCTTTGACATTCCCCGCGGACTTTTATGTTCTTGAAATGGGAGGTGACAATAGTTCTAAACCTATTCTTTTAGGAAGGCCATTTCTAAAGACTTCAACGACCATAATTGACATGTATAAAGGAACATTGACCATGGAATTTAATGGGCGGAAGGTAGAATTTGACACTAATAATTCTATTGATCATCCTAGTATATACCATTCTTGCCAAGCTATTCATGTTATTGATGATAAAGAGCAAGATTTAATTGATCCCAAAGATGTATATCCTTAAATGTTGCCATAGATGATGTTTTGAGTGATGCCTTGATTTCAAATGTTGTTAGTACTAACTTGAAGGAAAACAACAATAGCTAATACACTCTTGGTAAAACAACATCAACACTTTTTGTGCGTCCATGGGTAAGCCAATAAGGGTGGTTTTTCCTCCTTCTCTTGGTAAGACTTCGGTGGAAGAGTGCAAACCACCACCGAAAGCTCTTAAATGTTCACCCCTTGGAGAAGGAGAAAAACCCCCGAATGCTCACGTGTTTGGGATCACTATGGAACAAAAAAGTGAGTTGTTGGAAATGTTGAGGGAACATGAAGAAACCCTTAGCTATTTGAAGAAGGTTTTGTTGGGGAATGATGTGAATCCCGATTGTTTTGACCCAGATCGGGGAAAGGAGACCGATCATCTCGGTTCATTTTGTGAGTAAACTCTAAGAAGGGGAGTAAGTCGTGCCGACAATGTTAAATAAAATTGATTTTGATCATCTCGATCGTTATTCATGACTTTTCATCGAGGTTATCTCAATTTATATTTTTATTGTTATTTTTCATTGTTTTAATTTATTTTGTTTCTATCACGGTTGTGTTTTCCATGATTTTGTAGCAAAATAGGTTGAGCATTGGAGAATCGACGACAATTTTGGAACGAAAATTTTGGAACGAAAAAATTGGCTATGAAAGAAGGAGGGCAAAACAAAAAAAACAAAAAAACTGATCAGGGGAGCTGGCCATGGGAAGCTGGGAACTCTCCCGCCCGGGTGGCCAGGCTCCCGCCCGCTCGATTGGCGCGGGCAAAAAAAATAAAACCAGAGAATAAGGCTGGTCGTGGATGCTGGGAGCCTTCCCGCCCGCGCGGCCAAGCCCCCACCTGCGCGGTGCGCGCAGGAACTATTCAAAATTTATTTATTTATTTATTTTAATCTTCATTGTCTCTCTTCTCCAATTTAAGAACTCCCCCAAATAACCCATCTCTATCTTCCAAATTTCACCATTTTTTGTGGTGATGTGCTATATTGTCAATTGGTCATTGGACTCTTGGAGCTTGGGGGAGTCGCCGCATCAATAGTTGTAAGTTTTTTCCTTTGTCCTTATACTTGAAACTTATTGCCTTAGGTGTTTTACATTCAGGGCAATGTATGATTTTAAGTGTGGGGAGGGGGGTTTAATGATTTACATGTACATAATTAGCTAATTTTGATTGGAAAAACACGAAAAAAATAATAATTTAATCCCGCTAAGTTGAAAACCCAAGAAGGCATCTTAGGCAACACTGGGGGCCCGGATAGGTTGAAAACCCAAAAGGGCGACCAAGGTAAAAATGAGAGGCTAAATGTGCGGAAAAAGGTGAGATATGAGCTAAAGAAACATGATGTGTGGCTAGGATGAAAACCCGAAAGGGCTCCTAGGCAAAATGAGAGAAGGAGAGAAAAACAAAATATGTTATGTGTTCACTCATTTGCCGGCATTGGCGTCATAAGGTTGTGGTGGCCATATGAATGGATCGGGTAGCTTGACATCTTGAGACCTCTAGGGATTGGGAAATTTAGCTGGAAAACGATGTAAGTTATGAAATTCTTGATTGTTGATATACTTCGTTTTTAGGATGATATGTGTTTGAACTTTATGTATACTTTCAGCTTCACCTTGTACCATTGGATTTGGGATTGTCAATTCAGGATTTAGAGATGTTTTAGGGATATCAATGAATTGATATGTTGATATGGTTTGGGTAGATTTAGGAATGAGGGTTGTGGGAAACTTCTCATTTGATCTTAATGTTGGGATGTGTGATATTGAGAGTTTTGTGAGGTATTGACTTGGGTGAATAGTAGTTAGGATGTGGATACGTTAATTTTTTCGTGCACTTGGATTTTCTTACTCGAGGGCGAGTAAGGTTTAAGTGCGGAGAGGTTTGATGTGTCCATTTTATGTGCATATTTTAGTATATTTTGGGATCACTTTTGTGCTCTTTTGTTATCAAGAGCTTGTGTTTTACCTTGAAATTCTCTTAGGAGAGGTAAGAGCAACTTTACGCTCTTTTACCTTTTTCTAAGTGTATTTTGTGTGACAAAGGAAGAACATTGAGACTTGAAGATCAGAGACCATTGAAGATCACCTTTTGAAAAATTTGAAGATTTGAAGACTAGCTTTGAAGGTTGAAGACAAAAAAGAATCTAGGATTTGAAGGCAAAGAGACACAAGGGTGAAAATGGTCATTCCTGCCAGGATGAGGCCATTCCCGCCCGGGAGGGAGCCTGCTACACTTTTACCTTTTTCTTTTGTTTTCCTCCCTCTTGTACTATAAAAGGAATTTTTAGTCACCCATTTCATATCTTATCCTTCTTGGCCGAAATTCCTCTTCTCCCAACCCTAGGTTCTTCATCTTTTCCATCTTTTCTCTCTTCATTTCTCTATGCATTTGTTTATGTATGTTATTATGATTTGTATTAGCTAAATCTAGTTCCTGGGAGCAATTGACTAAGGCTTCCAAGCCCATGTCTTAAGAACAATTTGTAGCCTATTTTATACTCTTACTATTAGGCATTTATGGAGCATTGAATGTGTTTGTTAATGTCATTAATGTTATTGAAAGCTTGAGTATATGAAGTACTTCTATGATATGCTTGTTAGGGTCTGGGAAAATGGGTTGATTTCCCCTCTTCTTGATAGGAATCCAAGAGTATGATTTAGAGCTTTTGATGGTGTTGATGGATTGACAATTGCTAGATGAATATGATAATGTTGAACTATTTGTAATGTTTGTTGCTTGTAGCAAATGAGAGAAGTCTATAAATGTCAATCGTTCTTGACTAATCTTGTGTAAATGCTTAGACACGGTGTAGTTTTTATAAATGTTGCCAAGCTTGTTGATTCTTCGTGCTAAGTTCCATCAATGGGATACTTTTAGTCGTGTTTCGACTACGGGAGTCATTGGTGAGGTTTGACAAGAGATGTCGAATCCACTTTTGCAAACTACTATCTAAGAAGGATAGAAGCTTAGTCTTCACAACAAGTAGTGAAAGTAGTAAATAGGTTGCATGTTCAATGATGGATAAGAGGCTTGGAAGTGGAATTCAATTGCGCCCAAGGTTCCGTCAATTGTTGTTTTCATCTTATATTTAGTTGTCTTGCATGATTAGCATAGTTCTCTTCCTTTGCTAATTGTTGTCTTTCAATTTGATAACTTGGTATAAAAAACAAACCAACCCCCCCCCCTGTTTACATGCTTTTATATGTATCTATGTATGTATATGCCTAGTATGATATCTCCTATATATTTTTAAACACTTGAAAAGATCCCTCTTCTCGTGGACGACCCCGACTTGCTATTATCTATTTAATTGTAGATATGAAGAATTAGGGCTTAAAAGTATTAACTTTGAGAGGTAACGCGACGACCTCCCACCCTGTTACAACCCTTGAGAAAGACCTTCCTGATTTGCATATTAACTTCTCTATGTTATAACTTATGAATTATTTGAGTGACTGCCGTTCATATATTGAGAGTGATTAAGTGAAACCGTGAGAAAGTATTCATTGCTTGTCTGATTTTGACTAAATTGATGATTATATTTCCTGATCTTGAAGATTTCTATTTCAATTACTTTGAGCATTGATGGTTTCCAGGTGCGTTAACATGATTCTTTACTCCTTGGCATAGGAAAATTTAATGTTATAAGAGCAGAATCTACAGTTTTTAAATGTTTAATGTCCGTCTATCTCGTCGTGTGATTTATGTTTCTATCTTAAATTTTCTTTTATAGGGTTATTTTAGATAGAGTCTTATGAGAGAATGAGAACTTATGAACATTGTTGATTATTTATTGATCTTATTTCCTTCAGTTCATACTTGATGGCAACCATGATTCAAGTTTGAGGATATTTGATGTGTGTTAGATTGTGTTCATATTTGGGGGATTATGATTTTAGATATAATTTTCACATTTAGGTGTTTTTTGTGCATGAATTCATGGATTGTGAAGAATTGAGAGGGAGCTATACATTGTACTCTTTTTCCCTTAACCAATGGTTTTTTTCCACTGGATTTTCTTTTTTTTAACCATCCAAGGATGGGGGGTGTTTATTAGGCTCCCCGGGCCATATAACTTGGCCATTGGCGCGAAAAGTTTGAATACTATTACAGGATGATCATCAAAAGGTGATCCGAGAAGTGGAATATCTACTGCATAAAACCGAGGCACTATAACCTCCTATTCTGTACTTAGTCTATCCCTGTGCAAAAGTATGCACCCACTGAGAGCCTGTAGCCAAATACCGCGAACAGGATGGGGAATCGAGAATTCAAGATCCCAATTTGTCAACGGAGTTTAAGCCATAAGGAGGCTCTAGTGATGTGTGCATCATGAAGACGAAATGTACCTTTGTTGTTCAAAATTTGGTGAGGCCGCAGATAATAATCTGAAGCTTTTAATCCTTTCAGCAATTATGATCTGGTGAGTATCATCAGGTATGTAACATAGGAGATCAGTCATGAGAGAGATCATTCAGTTCACATAGTCAGTTTCCTTCTCTATCCGTACTTGCTGGCATAGTACCTGAAATTGCAGAAGCAAACAGCAGTATCCGTGCTAACAAGCAGTAACAAAAGAGGAAGTTAAAATCACAGAGACCGATTCTATATCCTGTTGATATCCAAGTGAGATCCAACTCTTATTTCCGGGAAACCAATTGAATCTAAAAATAACAATCCCCTAAGGAAAATAGGAATTGACCTGATGTCTATATCACCTTGTAAATTGTTTGCCCTTGCAAATTTTTCCAAGAAGTCCGCAGCCATGTTAGCTTGTCTAGGTATGTGTTGAATTGGATGAGAGGAATGTTGTACATGAAGTGCATTACAAATAGATAATACTCTCCAGGGACATCTCCTAAGGTTTTGTATACTACTGACCGCAGTTAAGCAATCCGATTCAAGAACACATATTCCTAAGGCTAGTTCTGAACAAATATCATATCCCATTTTGATAGCAAATAATTCAGCATGCAGAGGAGATGGACTATGAAAATTTTTAACTCTCAGTTTGACTACATCTCCTTTTCAGTCCCTTATAATTACTGCAGCAAAGGAAGATCCAGTAATGATCCATGAAGCATCTGTGTTAATTTTAAAGCCAATAAGTGGTTTTTCCCAGATAGCTACTGTAATTGCAGGTCTATGTTTTTGAAAAATTTGTGGAATGATGTTGACCTGAATCCAATGTTTATGCCTATCCCTATTCCCATTCAATTTGTGAGCTGTGAAAATTGTGTATATATTCTGTTTAATGTCATGGACACAATTCTCACATGAGAGAGGTCTGTTCTCAAAAATATATTTGTTTCTACCAGTCCAAAGTGACCAAATTGTAGTTACAAAGGCAGCATTTATCAGGCTTGAGTGTATTTTTGAGTCAGCCTTGAAAGATAAATAATATTCAACCCTACTCTTTAGATTCGAAAAACTTATTTGTGGCAGCTTTAGTAGAGAGTGAATACTATTCCAAACTGAAAGGGATCTAGGACATGAGTTGAAGAAATGATCAAGATTATCCTTATTGCACAAACAAAAGGGGCACCTCCAAACCCCTTCTGGTAGCAACATAGCCGGTAACGGCTTTGCGCCGGTAGCGGCCAACCATGGCGGCCGCCCAATTTCCAGCCACTTCGGATAATAGTAATCCAACCCAATCTCCTCCTCCTCTGCTATCCTTCGCCGCAGCCTTGCAGAACAAATCTCCTCCTTTAGCTAAAACCTTACCCAGTAATCCTGAGTTAATCCCCAAATCCCAACACCTTGGAGATGTGGCCTGCCTATACTCCGACGATCAGATAGCAAAACTGTCATCTCATTATACAAATGCTCTAGTGGGTAAATTCACTAAAGGGAGATGCTCAATGGAGCAACTGGAGCACTTTTTCGGAACGGTTGGTTTCTCAGGTAAGTATCAACTTAGCTTATTAGACTATAAGCATGTGCTTATTAGATTAGAACTGCTTAATGACTATCAACGTTGTTGGATGAAGGGAGTGTGGAATTTTAGTGGAATCTTACTCAAACTGTTAAAATGGACACCTGAATTCTCAATTCACAAAGAATCTCCCATAGTCCCTGTGTGGTGTATTATTAGGGAGGTCCTTTTATACTATTACAATTCTGCATCAATTGAATCCATTGGTAACAGTATAGGGAGTTTCATCAAAAATGATATAGCCACTGATATGCTTACCAGACCCTCAACCATCAAGTTATGTGTTGAAATTGATTTGCAAAAACCTCTTTGTAACCATATTCGTCTGGGATCTGTAACAAATAACAAGAAATACCTAATAGAGTATGAAGACATCCCACTGTACTGTGATCACTGTTCTAAATTAGGTCATTCTATGGCACAATGTCGATCCTTTCCCCCAAACCAAACTGTTAAACCGCAGGAAGGAAACAGGTTAATTAATCAGCCCCTGTGGCAGCCAACTGGGAAAAAGTTTAATTCTCTTCCATTGATCACACTTGATGAACAACCTGATCTTACCAATATAGACAGTGACAAAGGGGCTACCACCTCTCACAATCCTCAACCCAGCCCCCCCCATTGAGAATACTAGTGTTTCAGACACACAACAGGCTATCACACCTGAAAAATGTGCCAGTCCTAATAATCATGATAGCATGAATAACTCTATATCTAAGCTCCTAAATAACTATGCTCTCACAAACTTTACCCTAAGGATATATGCCATTGATGATATCCATGTGGGAAAAATACATTATATCTGGAACAACAAAAAAACATTACTAAATTCTCACATGGAAGATTAGGAAATAGATTTGCAGTTTTGCAGGGTGAACAGGAAGATCTAACAGCAAATCAGGAAGCTATGGCTGCTCCTATGCACAGTTCCTCTTATCAAGTTAGCACGGTATCTCCTCCTAATCCAGGTCAGGAAACAGTGCAAGGTAAGTCCAAAGGTAAACGAACTAACTATTTCACCCAGATTAACAAAATGATGCTCAGATCATCTACCAAAAGTAGTAAATCTAGTGAGCAATGAATGGTCTCCCCTCAATAAATTTCTTGGTATAGAACATTAGGGGAATGGAATCATCAATGTTAAGATTAATTAATTTGGTTAGACTCAAAAAGATTCAAATGATGTGCCTAATTGAACCTATGCATGACAATTCTAAAATGCAATCATATATGGATAAACTTAACAATCCAAATGGCCTGTCTCTGTTTAACAGTAAAATCTGGATAATGTGGAATAACTTAATCACAGTTTCTCTTACATCCTCCCATAAACAATTTTTACATGTTCACATAAATCATCTGACCACAAATGTTCAAATGGATGCTGTCTTTGTTTACGCACTTAGGAATAGAGAAGGTAGAAAGAATCTTTGGAAAGACTTGGATCCAATATCTAATGGTGAGACTATTTTCATTGGAGATTTTAACACTATCACCGCGCTCACAGAATATAGGGGCCCTAGTACTCCCTCCTTAGGCAGCATTAGAGACTTTAATACATGGATAAATACTTTGGGTATACATGAAATTAATACGGTTGGAAATATTTTTACATGGTCCAACTCCAGACTTAGGAACCCTACATCTAAAAGGCTTGATAAAGGTCTATGTACTATACCCTGGAGCTACAGGTTTCCCTCCTCCTCCATTCAAATCTTAAACAGACAAACCTCCGATCATTCCCCTCTACTCTTACAGATCTCAAATCTGATCACTATTAACCCTAAACCATTCAGGTTTCTTAATGTATGGTTTAATCGGCAGGACTTCATCACACTGATTAAGACTAATTGGGAGAAAGACATGATAGAAACTGGTTTGTTAGGTTTTTTCCTTAAGCTAATCAGGTTGAAAAAAGAGATTAAAATATGGAATAGAGAGTGCTTTGGAAACATTGATGCTAATGTTTTAAATGCTGAGGAATTACTTAGAATCCAGGAATCAAACTTTGATCTTAATCCTTCGGATACTGAACTTATGGAATTAAATCGGAAAAAAGCTCTACTGTTGAGAGCCCAAAAGGAGAAGGAAAAGTTTTGGAAACAAAAAGCTAAAATGAAATGGCATAAGTTAGGTGACAATAACACTCAGTTCTTTCACAAAGTGGTCCAAGAGAAAAATAGTAGAATACAGATTAGCAAGATTAAAAATAAAGAAGGCCAATGGCTTAGTTATCAAACAGATATCAGTAATGAAGCCATCTCTTACTACACCGATTTGTTAAAGGAACCAAATCTATTGCCTACTGACACCTACTATTCACATTTTCTGAACCAAATACCTAATGTCATTACTGAATCTGATAATTGTGAATTGTCTAGATCTGCAACTGAATCTGAAGTAGAGGCAGTAGTTAAAGGTCTAAACAAGAACAGTAGTCCTGGCCCCGACAGTTTTACCCCAAAATTTTACCTGAAATGCTGGTCCATTATAAAAACTGATCTAGTTCAGGCTGTCAATGATTTTATTGATGGTACTGCCCTACCCAGGGGAATTTCCAATACTTGGATTACTTTGATTCCCAAAAAGACCACACCTTGCTCATTTGATGATTTTAGACCTATTAGCTTGTCTAATGTCCTTAATAAAATATGTTCAGGTCCTAATGGAAAGACTAAGACCACATATGGATAAACTGATTTCCTCTAACCAGTCGGCTTTCATGAAAAATAGGGACATCTCGGACAATATCATCTATCTCCAGGAAATGATTAGGTTTCTGGATAAGAAAGCTAGAATCCCTAACTGTATTTTGAAACTGGATTTACAGAAAGCTTTCGATAGGGTTAATTAGCATTTCCTATTGAATATTATGCTGAAATTTGGTTTCCAAGGTAAATTCTTACATGCTGTTATGTCAAATCTTTCCCAAGCCTATTTCTCTATTCTTATTAATGGCAATCCTGTGGGTTTCTTCAAGGCCACAAGGGGTATTAAACAAGGTGATCCCCTATCCCCCTCTCTGTTCAATATCTTCTCTGAAGCTTTTTCTAGAAGTCTATCTTTCATTTTCCATAATAACAAGCTCTCATATTATCAGCTACCCCCTCCAATCCCTACTGCATCCCATCTAATGTATGCTGATGAAACCATTATTTTTATGCAAGCTTCTAAATCCAATCTCATTAGGATTAAGGCCTACCTAGGTGTCTTCGAATATACATCTGGCCAAAAATTTAATTTCCACAAGTCTGATTTCTATACTAGCAGAAGAGCTTCAATTGGCAAACTTAATCAGATCAGGATGATTCTTAAAATGAAACAAGGCTCTCTACCTTTTCAGTATTTAGGTTGCCCCATTTTTAAAGGTAGAACACTTAATAGATACTTTCAGCCACTTATGGAGAAACTAGATAAAAAACTGCAAAACTGGAAAAATCAGTGGCTTAGTTCAGGGGGAAAACTAATCCTAATTCAGTCCTGCTTGTATTCAATGCCTCAACATCTTTGGAATGTTACTAAACCACCAAAAACAATAATTAAGAATCTAGAGAAAAGATTTGCTAGATTCTTCTGGGGTGAGTCAGATGGAAAAAAAAAACAAAGTTTGGAAAAAATGGGCTCATCTTGCAACTCCTATCTCCCAATGTGGTTTAGGTTTTAGATCAATTCGAGACATTCTGGATATATGCTCCCTTAAACTGTGGTGGAAAAGTCCACTAGGGAACACATTATGGGCTAAATTATTATGGTCTTTCTCAGAAACCCATAAAAAATCTGTCACCTGGAAAAGGATTTGCTCAGTCAACCTTTTTGCTGAACAAAATTCCTTTGTAATTCATGGAAAAGGTCTATGTAATTTTTGGACTTCAAATTGGTGCATGTCAGGTCCACTAACAAATTATGTTCCTAATCATATTTCTACACCATTTCAGTTTTACAATGTGGCAGAATTTATTAGGAATAAAAATGAGATTATTGCACTTACTTCTCCCTATTTAGAAAATGATACTCTCTTAATCTTACAGGAAGCTGAGCTTGTAGAAACTAGAGAGGATAGGATCATTTGGAAACCTGATCCTGTTGGGAAGTTTTCATCAAAGTCTGCATATAGAGCAATTACTGGCCCTTCAGGTGACTCTCTGGCCTCTAAGTTTCTATGGCATAAAGCTTTACAAAAAAAAATATCTATTTTTGCTTGGAAGATGTTACATTCTCTTCTCCCATTTGATGATGTGCTAATTTCCTGTGGGTTTAGTCTTGCATCAAAATGTCCCGTTTGCTACCATATGGATTCACTTGAACACTTTTTCACTGCATGCCCTCTAGCCAAATCTGTATGGTGCTACATGTCATCCTTAGTTCAATTCCAACTAACTGAACCTCATTCCATTGCTCAAACCTTTTTCATTTTTTGGAATTGTAAAGATCTCCCTAGAGGACATCAGCTGGTATGTAACATAATTCCTCCCATTACCTGCTGGTGCCTGTGGAAATCTAGGACTCGATATCTTTTTTAACAGATCCCTTTTTCTGCTGATTTCATCTGTAAGGAAGCTATAGAGCTTATTAGGCTAGCACTGTTCTCAAATCCCACATATCTGAAAGCTTCTAATGGAATGCCTCACCAAATAAAGAACCTTCTCCCTCAGCTGAGACCTCCTCCTAAACCAATTTTTCGAACTGTATGCTGGGAGAAACTGAAACAAAATTGCATTAAGATTAATACAGATGCATCTTGGTTCCCGGATAAGGCTGCAGTAGGGGTAGTGGTAAGGAATTGTACTGGTTCACCCATACTGATTCACTCTGTATCAATCTCTGCTGAATCATCTCTTCTGGCTGAGATTCTAGCGGTGAAAATTGCTTGCCAAAGTTATACCAATTTAGATGAGACTGTTACCATTGAATCTGACTCATCAATGGCAGTTAAAATGATATGTGATCCATATACTGCTCATTGGCCTTTATTCAATGTTGCCTACAAAGTTAATCTTCTACTTTGTGGTGTTGTGCTTAAGTATGTGCCAAGGGAGGGTAATGCGGTGGCAGATGCAATAGCTAAATATCATGCTGCACATAATCAGACTTTGAATCTCAGTAATGCACCTGTGCATATTAGGGGCCTCATTGAACTGGATAAGAAGCAAATGCCCCAGATTAGAACTCTCTCAATTTGCTAGGGTTAGAATTGATACTGCTGATGTTTTCTCTTTTCATGCAGGTACATTCTGGACTGAACTCTACTTGGAGATTGTCCCTCCTTTACCCTACTCATGCTGCACTACTACAAATGCTTACTTTTGGGAAGCTGCTCTGCATTCATCAGCAACTTCTTTGTTTAGTTGCTATTCATCACAACTCTCCATTTTTGCTATATCATTCAATAGCTCACTACTTCTTAGTTTAGTTGTCTGGCCAAAGTACGAATTAACACGGGGTGTGGAGATTCGTAGCTTTGGAATCGCAACTTACTAAATTTGACTGTCATTACCGATCCTGTATAGCTATTAACTTAGGTTGTTCATTTTGCGGGTAACGCTGTTGCCTTCTGTAAACTTAACTACTCTGCTATGGTTTTTTGCTTGGCTTGGGGAACCAATATACCTACCCCCACCCTCGGGTGTCTTCCCATTAAAAAAAAGTAAGGGTTAATTGTTGATTGGTTTAAATTAACTTAGTTATTAGTGTTAATATATAGAAATTCAAGTAAAGTTTGACCGTTGATTAGTTAAAGTAAACTTAGTCACTAGTATTTAAATATAGAAAGTCAAGTAAGGTTTGACAGTTGATTAGTCAAACTCAAACATTTTTATTAGTATTTATTATATACTAATTCAAACAAAGTTTAACCGTTAATTAGTTAAAGTCAACTTTGTTATTAGTGTTTATATATTGAAAGTCAAGTAAGGGTTTCATCATTGATTAGTTAAAGTCAACTTAGTTACTAGTGTTTACATATAGAAATTCAAGTAAAATTTGACATTTGATTAATTAAAGTCAACCTACTCACTAGTATTTATCTATTGAAAGTCAAGTAAGGTGTGATCGTTGATTAAACAAAGTCAAACATTTTGATTAGTATTTATTATATACGAATTCAAATAAAGTTGGACCGTTAATTAGTTAAAGTCAACTTTGTTATTGGTGTTTATATTGAAAGTCAAGTAAGGGTTCATCATTGATTAGTTAAAGTCAACGTAGTTACTAGTGTTTACATATAGAAATTCAAGTAAAGTTTGACCGTTGATTAGTTAAAGTCAGTTTAGTCACTAGTCGAAGGTAATGGTAAAAAAAACCGTGAGAGTCTACGGGAGTGGGAACATTGTCCCACTCCCGTGATACAATGAAACCTACTAAACTACCCCTGATTTGGATGGTACAATCAGGTGGCCCAAAAAAATGCCGTGGGAATGTACGCGAGTGGGGGCATTAGCCCACTCCCTTTATACATGTTACCTAAAATACTACCCCTGATCTAAATGTTACAACCAGGTGACCAAAAAAAGCACAGAAGGGCATGAGAACAAACTCACTAGCCCCTCCTCTATGGAACCTCCATCCAACTGGGAGTGGTAACCGGCTCTTAACCCATGGTTTGTTCCCCACAGGTGTAATCCCAACCATCGCTAAAGTGTGGTGACGGCCTTCGAAACCGAGAGTGATCTCGGCCTTCCAATGAATGAAGCAATACGTCCTCTCCGGGTGGAGCTGGTACACCGCTTCTACCATGTACACCCCTAAGATGAAGATAAAGGGGTGTTATTGGACTTCGGTAACGATCTCTGTGTGGGTGCTGAGGTTTTTTCTTTGGAGATGGGAGCCAGTTGCCCGTAGTCGATGGTGCTCCCAGTTGCTCCCCACGGATAGACCTCCTAATGATAAAAGACCGGGCATGACTTCTACCGCGCATACCCCGCGTAACGGTTTTGTAACCGTTCTCTCCATTTTTGGCAAATGGACAGCACTATGCCATTTCACACTTTTCAGTGCAGTGCAGGCAAATCGCGCAACCGTCAAATCCAAGTATCTCGGCTAGCAGTGGGTTAATTAATTTCGCGTAAGCTAATTAATTAATCCACTACCCAATTCAAGTAGTTGTGCAACCAAATGATGAGAGGTTACACTCCACTGGATAGGGAAAATGAGAACTCCCTCACCCGTGATCCACAATTTCAGCCCAAAAGGGAAGGCTGGAACTCTCCACATTTCCATAAATAAAATTTTATTTTTTTATTTCTTTTCCTTTCCTAACCCTTAGCCCTCGAACCACTGGCCCTCGAGACCTCACGAACCTCTGGACCTCGAGACCTCTCGAACCGGTGGCCCTCGAGACCTTCCGAACCTGTGACCTTTGAGACCTCTCGAACCAGTGGCCCTCGAGATCTCTCGGACCGCTGGCCCTCGAGACCTCTCGGACCGCTGGCCCTCGAGACCTCACGAACCTCTGGGCCTCGGGACCTCTCAAACCGGTAGCCCTCGAGACCTACCGAACCGGTGGCCTTTGAGACCTCTCAAACCTTCAAGAGGTCTCGAACCAGTGGCCCTCGAGACCTCTCAAACCTTCGAGAGGTCTCGAACCAGTGGCCCTTGAGACCTCTCAAACCTTCGAGACCTCTCGAACCACTGGCCCTCGAGACCTCTCGAACCACTGGCCCTTGAGACCTCTCGAACCACTGGCCCTCGAGACCTCTCGAACCACTGGCCCTCGAGACCTCTCGAACCACTGGCCCTCGAGGCCTCTCAAACCTCTGGCCCTCGAGACCTCACGAACCTCTGGACCTCGGGACCTCTCGAACTGGTGGCCCTCGAGACCTCCAGAACCGGTGGCCTTCGAGACCTCTCAAACCAGTGGCCCTCGAGATCTCTCGAACCACTGATCCTTAAGACCTCTCGAACCACTGGCCCTTGAGACCTCTCATACAACTGGCCCTCGAGATCTCTCGGACCGGTGGCCCTCGAGGGAGTGAGCCACTAGGGTTTAAGGTTAAGGGGGGGTTTTTCCAGACCTACCTACTTTGGTCAATTTCCAAACTGGGCCAATTTTAAAAAATCCATCCGGCTTGAAACTAGGCAAATAACCATCCAAATAATCACCCCTTAATGAGAATACAGCTCCCTCCATTCGTCTCCTTTATTCTTATGACTGATGATTCCTTATGAGTGTTCATGAGGCAGTAGAATAAGCTTGGTTGTTAGTATAAAAAATAGGGCAGGCTTGGCATAAGATCCAATTAACACAAGTAAACAAGGCTGGGCATTATCCAGGATTTGAACACAAGCGTGGCTGGGGGTTACCATGGTCTGGGCACCAGCAAGGCCGGGGGGTAAGACCGGGTTCTGAACATAGGCTAGGATGGAATTTTCCCAGGTTCTAAACACACGCGAGGCCAGAAGGTGTTCGGCATCTGAACACACGCAAGGCTGGGTGTTTACTGGGGTCTGTACACAAGTGAGGCTGGCTGTTAGGCCGGGATTTAGACACAAGCAAGGTTGGAATTATCCAAGGTTCTAGACACAAGCATGGCCGGGAGGTGACCGGGGTTTGAACACTAGCATGGCCAGGTGGATACCGGGGTTTGAACACGAGCTAGGCCGGTGAGATGCCCAGGTTTTGGACACTAGTTTACTCACATCAACAAGAACTCAGCCAAAAATCTGACACATATTTTTTATTCCTGCAACTCATCAATATTCCTTCTATCTGCCAACAATAGCATTTTTTGCACACAAATCCGCACATGGACAGATAGATTCCCACACAAAAAACACATATAGACCATGGAGGGAGTGAAATCGTCACCAAATGGACACTAATCTTCACAGAACAGAGTTCTGCCCACACAAAATCCACACTAAATTCCTCAGCAAAATCCACCCTAATTCCCTACCTTTCCAGAGCAGGCCACGCAAAATAGAATTTATGTACACATATTATGCAACCCACAGTACCTACAAAAATTTTGCAGAACATAGCACCCTACAAAATTGTGCTCTTTCCGAACACCGCACTTTGCTATCCACAAAACAGAATACAAATCACATTATTATCCACGAGATGAAACCTAGAAGACAGAGTTGTACCACAAACAGAGTTCCGCTCCGCACACACGGATTCATGAATTCAACACAGATTCTTTAATCACAATAGGCCTACCAGCGAGAGGTGAGGACTTACTTGGGACAATGCTGAATCCGTCGCCGTCAGCAGTAGAATCATCTTCCTCCTGTATCCAGAATACTCCACACTTCAAGACCGGTAGGTAGGTCTTCTTCCCAGAGGACCCATGGTGAAGCTATGGGTCGTCAAAATCCCAGTCCGAGAAGTTGAAGATACGAACTTCAAGGACCGCAAACCCGGTCTTCCTCCAGAATCGAGCTTCAAGATGGAGAAGCGATTCTTCCTCCAAGAAAACCCATAATCGAGGTATGGGTTTTCATAATCCAAGACCAAAATCCATTTTTTCCCAAAATTACGAGCTACGGGTTTCAAAGGAACTTTGAGAAACCCAGATCCGGTTTTCGCGACTTCAGAGAATGGTGAAATAGTTCGAGTTGGAAACCCTTTTATACCTTAAAAGATTCCCGGCGAGGAGCCCAACGTTATTTTCGGACTCCTCGCCGGAGAAGAAGAGCTGCGGAAGAGAAACTGGCGAAAATTGGACACGGTGAATAGTGTCAGGGTTGTGCCCTTTTTTCGCCTCAGCTTTTTTTCAGCTTCCTCAGTTTAGTCACTAGTCAAAAGTAATGGTAAATAAAAAGAAACCGTGAGAGTCTACGGGAGTGGGAACATTGTCCCACTCCCGTTATACAGTGAAACCTACTGAACTACCCCTGATCTAGACGGTACAATCAGGTGGCCCAAAGAAATGCTGTGGGAGTGTACGGGAGAGGGGATATCAGCCCACTCCCTTAATACATGTTACCTAGCATACTACCCCTGATCTAAATGTTACAACAAGGTGACCAAAAGAAACTAGTCCCGTCGTGAAGACCGGGGCCTGTGGAAACCATCCATGGAAAATATTACAACCCGTCGTGGTGACCGGGGCCTGTATGAGTCATCCCTTCAACAGAGTCCCGTCGTGGTGACCAGGGCCTGTATAAGCCATCCGTGAAAAAACAGAGGGGTAGGAGAACGAACTCACTAGCCTCCTCGCTCCATGTTACATCCATGCTACCGGTGGTGTGAACCGGCTCTTGCTACAGATGGTGTGAACCGGCTCTTGCGCCGTGGTTTGCTCCCCACGAGTGTCTTCAAATCCGAGAGTGGTACTCGGTCTTCTAATCCGAGAGTGGTACTCGGTCTTCTAATCCGAGAGTGGTACTCGGTCTTCCAATGAATGAAGTAGTATGACCTGTCCTCCTAAAAGGGCTTTGCACACCGCTTCTACCATGTACACCTCTAAGATGAAGATAAAGAGGTGTTATTGGCCTTCGATAACGGTCTCTGGATGAGGACTGAGGCTTTCTCTGTGGGGTTGGGTGCAGTTTGACCGTAGTCCATTGTGCTCCCAAGTGTTCCCCACGGATAGACCTCTTAATGATAAGAGACCGGGCATGACTTCTACCGCGCACACGCGTAACGGTTTTGTAACCGTTCTTTCCATTTTAGGCAAATGGACAGCCTGATGCCATTTTGCACTTTTCAGTGCAGCGCAGGCAAATAGCGCAAACCGTCAAATCCAAGTATCTCAGCTGGCAGTGGATTAATTAATTTCGCGTACGCTAATTAATTAATCTACTAGCCAATTCAAGTAGTTGTGCAACCAAATGATGAAAGGTTACACCCCACTGGAAAGGGAAAATGAGAACTCCCTTACCCGTGATCCACAATTTCAGCCCAAAAGGGAAGGCTGAAACTATCCACATTTCCTTTTTTTTTTCTCCTTCTGTTGCGCCAAAACTGGGTGAATATCCTACTGCTCCTTCCATTCGTCTCACAAACGAGGATGAGACAATGGGCATTTCATCACTAATGGTTCCGATTCAATCAATTCCCCATGGATAGATACCGGCGAACAAGTAAGACATAGGAAAGTTCTCCTAACAGTAATCTCTTGAGTTTTCATGAGGCAGGGGAATAGGCTGGGTTATGGCTGGGCTATATCCGGGGTCTAAACACAAGCGTGGCTGGGGGTTACCGTGGTCTGGGCACCAGCAAGGCCTGGGGGCAAGGCCGGGTTCTGAGCACAAGCTGGGACGGGAGTTTTCCAAGTTCTAAACACACGCGAGGCCGGAAGGTGTCTGGGATCTGAACACACGCAAGGCTGGGGGTTACTGGAGTTTGGACACAAGCTAGGCCGGGTGTTAGGCCGGGGTTTGGACACAGGCAAGGCCGGAAGTATCCCAGGTTCTAGATACAAGCATGGCCGGAAGGTGACCGGGGTTTGAACACTAGCAAGGCCGGGTGGATACCGGGGTTTGAACACGAGCTAGGCCGGTAGGATGCCCAGGTTTTGGACACTGGTTTACTCACCTCAATTTGAACTCATCCAGAAATTTGACACATGTTTTTTATCCCCACAACTCATCAGTATTCCTTCTATCCACCAAGAATATCATTTCTTTGCACCGCATGGATAGATAGTTTGCTACTCAAACAACACATAGAGACCACAGATGGGGATAAATCGGAACCAAATGGACACTAAGTCCTCACAGAACAGAGTTCTGCCCGAAGCAGAGTTCTTCACAAAATCCACCACAAAATCTGCAGTTAGCCATTTACTGAAGCAGGGTTCCGCATATATTTACAGATTCCCACACAAGAAATTCGCACAAAACACAAAAACAGTGAAATTCCGTTTCACCTAAATTCTAAACCTTTATGCCAAGTTGTTTAACAGTTTGGTGTTGAAACACCAAGTTCAGTTTGATGTTAAAACTCAAAACGAAATACGCAGTGCACACACAACTTGGTTACGCAGTTCGGTGCAAATACACCTACGTCTGCGGGGCCTTGCCCAGATCAGAAAGCATCCACTAGAAAGCAGTCTTTAGTACAAGAAGCTTAACTTAAATACTAATCCATTGCTAACCTATAGAGTGAATGTTGTGAGATCCCCTCACTGCCGATCCTACGCCGTTGAACCCCCACGATCAACACGTCTCTCTGGATCTCCTCCTCCCGAGGAATTAAGGCTTCCTTGTTTCTGATCTTTACGAACTTGGTCGGTTGTTTTGACGAACCTCCAAAACCGAGACGAACAGCTTCAATAACGTATCTCACGTAGAGATAAAACCTTGATTGCTTCGCTCAACTTTTTACGAACTTGGTCGGATGAATTAACACTCCTCCAAACACCACCGGCAGATCGCTCCAAACTTCTCACGTAGAGATCAATTCTTGGACGCTTAATGATTGCGTTGTATCTTCTTCTTTTTATATCCTTCGCAATCCTGCCTTATATCAAACTCTTTCCTTGTCTAACTCTACCAAGAATAGACTTCTAGACTAAGGAAAGATCTAATCCTAATCTGGTTTGTAAATGGACAATCCTTTATTAATAGGAATTGTACCATAAATAAACTATTTAATCAATTCCTAACTATTACAGGAATATTCGTTTACCAGAATTAGATAGCCACAAAATCACATACTTATCTTCACAATATTCTGATCTGATCGCATAATTATCCTCCATAATTAGCTCCATAATTCGCGGCTAAAACCTGCTGTCCAGAAAACCTGATCGCAGTGGTGTTAAAACACCAGATCCCAGTATTCACAATATGCCATAAAGAAGTCCAACTCCTGAGGACTCTACAATCTCCCCCTTGGCATATTTGTGAATTCAACAATCCACAGACAGCATACACAAAATGAATAAATCATCCAGATATCCATATCAAAATATCCAAAACTCCAAATTTCTCCCCCTGAATTCATGAATATGACAAGAAAACCAATTAATCCATATCATCAGATTCTTCCACGACATCATCATCCTCTTGAACCATCAGTATCTGAACCATCAGCATTCTGAGTTGCTGCAGCCAGCAAAATCCCTCGCTCAGCCTCCAAAGCAGCCAACTCCCCCTGAAGCTTTGCCAAAATAGTCTGATGTCATTCAATCAGTTCCTGGCATACTCCAACTCGAGCCTCAATAACTTTCAACCTCGCCATACCAGCATCCAAGCAAATCTCTTCCGGATGAATCCAAGGTAAGTCCTTGATAATTCGACCACTCAGAGTCCTAAGTGTCGGTTTTTAAGGCTTGTGTAGAGATCCACTCGTCAGAGTCCCTTATAGCTGCTCCCCCTTTTTGCAGCACCGTGGTAATTACACACGGATGTAACAGAGCTTCCTTCCTGGTCTTGCGATCACAATCAATGATATCATTAAAAATCAATCTGCCCATGTTTACCTTTTGACGCGCTCCCAAAATGTATAGTAATGTAGCCATCTCTTTGGTGATACTCGCGTTGTTTACAGAGGGAATCCAATTATGCACGGCGACCACATACAAATAATACCTGGACGTGAGGTTAGACGCAGTTATCTGTTGTCGACCAGTCACAAGCCATGTGCTATCCACTCCACCAGTAAGCTCTACAGCCACCTTATCATAATCTTCTGGCATCTGGTGTTGGAACACCGGTTTGTCATCCCTTGACGAGCTATGCTTCAGACACTTGTTCAGCACCTCTGGCGAAAACTCAACAATCTCTCCACGCACATAAACCTTATGAAACCAGGGTGATTCTACATCTTCACATTCAGCTTTCAGATTCGAATAGAACTCCAGCACAAGTTGCTTGTTATCGTCACAGAAACAGGTAGCCGCCTTAAACACCTCGAGATGGTGCAAATAATCCGTGAATCCACATTCCTTATATTTTACAGCATCAGCTGGCCTTTCCGCCAATATCTTCCTGTCACAGACAAACTTCCACTTTTCTTGACTTGCATCATCAAAGAATTCAGGGCTAATGGATTCACTCGCTTCAGGTACAGGTTGTGCACTAGACTCAATTGTCTCAGCTTGTCTTTGCTGTCTGGCAGCACGGAGCCTCTTCATCTTCTTCCCAATCGGTTCATCGCTGTGCTCACCTGCTTTCATATTCTTATCCCTGCATCGCTTCGAGTTTTGCACACCCTTGAAAGACGAGGCCACACTGTCCCTGGCCTTCTTTGAACTTTGAGTAACAGGAGTTCCCACAGACTCTGGTGGTGTTTCAACACCCACCTTCCTGCACTTTCTCTTTGATCCACGTGTCTTTCTGGTCTTCAGTGGTATTTCAGCACCAACACCAGTACCCTCTAAGTTTCCTTCACCACTGGCTATCTCAGTCAACTCTGCCAAGTTTTCAAGGTCATACCCCTCAGAATTTGATTCCCTATCAGCAAAATCCACATCCTGTGCTTGATTCACAGGTACCTGGTCATCACCATTTGATATCCCATCTGGTGTTTGAATACCAGAAACAACCACATTATCACACTCTTATTTTTCAGCAGTTCTATCTGCATCTTCTCCATTTTCAGCTACTGGCTCAATCAACTCTGACACAGTCTCAACTTCAACGGTTCCTGGTGTAGCAATACCGGTACTATTCACATCATAGCTCTCATTGGCAGCACCTGCTTGCTGGTCCATAACATCATTCTCGACTTCTCCTATCTCAGACACATTCTCCAATATCACAGATGCACTCTCAGGTTTCTTCAACATAGACACTGTTTCAATTTCAACAGCTCCCCCTGCATACACTGTCTCCTCATCACTGTCACTGATTTCCACGACCGGAATGGGCAATTGTCATAGATATTCTTGAAGCATGAACAATGGACCATCAAAGCTCTCCAACTCCATGCCTTTTGCTTTGGCAAAAACAGTGGCCTTAACCACTTTGACCCAGGGATGCAACACAGCCTCATCCCCCCATTCTCCTAATGACTGGCCTATGTTGAGCCCTTCTGATCTACTTCCACATTAAGTCAACTGTCCAGTAACTTTATCCCATAGTGATTAAACACCATCACTTTATCCTGTGGTGTTTAAATACCACCTCACCAAATTTTTGGTATTTTCTATTTTTCTATTTTTTTTTCGACTGTATTTAAAGGAAAACAGTAAATAATACAACAGAATAGACAGATCTGGGTACCTCACAATCGACACACTCCCAAGTGCTGTCTGAGTCCTTCAAAAGTCTCGCCATCCAGAGGCTTTGTAAAAATATCAGCAAGTTGTTCTGCAGTTGGGACATAATGGACTGTAACTTCTCCTTTTTCGACCAAATCCCTGATAAGCTGATGTTGGATATCGATGTGTTTTGTCCTCGAATGTTCCACAGGATTCTTGGAGATATCAATGGCGCTTTTATTATCACATAAGACTGTCAAACTCACATCATTGAATCCATAGTCTCGCATCATCTGCTTCATCCATAATAGCAGATTTGATCCAGCAAAGAAGCATCCACCAGTGGTACTCTTACAATCATCATCATTCCCGGCCCAGTCAGAGTCACTGAAACCTACCAACTGCGAATCCTTATTCCTAGAAAACCATACTCCATACTCCACTGTTCCACTTATATATCGAATAATTCTCTTCACAGCTGCCATATATGATTCCTTTGGATTAGCCTGGAAGTGAGCACAAATACCAACACTCAACCAGATGTCTGGTCTACTTGGAGTTAAATATAACAGGCTGCCAATCATTAAGTCAACAAACTCCTTCACCAATGCTGAAGAGGTGGATCCAAAGACAATATCATCAACGTAAATCTGTGCGATTAGAATATTTGTCCCCTTATGCAGCACAAACAGTGTACGGTCCACTCCCCCTTGACGATATCCCTTCTGACTCAGAAAGGTTGTCAGTCGCTCATACCATGCACGGGGTGCCTGCTTAAGGCCATACAAAGCTTTATTCAACCGATATACATGGTCAGGAAAATGTGGGTCTTCAAATCCCTTGGGCTGCTTCACATAAACTTCCTCCTTCACTAGACCATTCAGAAAGGCACTCTTGACATCCATTTGATGAAGAGTAAAGTCTAGAATACAGGATGCCGCCAACATCAACCTAATTGACTCCAATCTGGCTACGGGTGCAAAAGTTTCATCAAAATCGACCCCTTCTACTTGTGTGTAACCTTGAGCGACAAGTCGAGATTTATTTCTTGCGACGTTACCATCTGCATCAGATTTGTTCTTAAAGATCCACTTGGTTCCGATCACATTTACATCAGCAGGCCGTGGGGTGAGGCACCAAACATTGTTTCTTTCAAATAGCTGCAACTCTTCTTGCATCGCCGAAATCCAATACTCATCAATCAAAGCTTCTTTGTAATTCTTGGGCTCAGTAAGAGATATAAAACATGATAATCCTGCCAATTCTCTGTAATTTACCCGTGGCTGATCCCGTAACTGCATGTGTCTGGTCGAACTTTGTTCAGATCCATGTGCTACTGTTTCCGGAGTTTCAACACCGGTTGACTGTGCTGGTGTTTCAACACCAGTAGGATTCACTTGATCGAGAATATCACTTTCACCCAAAGTTTCTTCTTCTCTAACTGCATTTATGTGTCCCACTTTTCTGTGCAACAGAGCACTGACTTCTTTTTCCGAGCTAAAGCAGGTGACATCTTGATCGAGCAAATAACAGTTATCCATTGATCTAGACCCAGTGAATACTTCAGTTCCATGGTTTACGACACATTTCTCCTTGTCGAAAAACACTGTCATTTCATTGTCACATATATGGCTAATGCTCAACAAGTTTGCTTTCAGACCTTCCACCAGTAATACATCTTGGAACACCGGAAGCCCTTTGATGGCTAACTCACCTTTGCCGATTATTTTACTGCATTTCCCATCACCAAATCTAACATATCCACCAAATCCAGGTTTGAATTTTCGAAGAAATTCAGGTATTCCAGTCATATGCCTCGAGCACGCACTATCGAAATACCAGGAGTTTCCTGTATGTGCCCCAAAACAAACGAAACTTGAAAAACAAACATCTTGAGATTTTCGAACCCATACCTGGTTTACTGATCGATGGATGTGATTAGGATTTTGATTGACACGTGTGTTCAGAAATCCGGTTCTGTATCCTCCAGTGTTGAACCGATGACGTGACTTATATCCTGGCATGGTGTTGAAACACAGATCTGCTGTGTTGACAGACAGTGTCCTAAGCAGCTTAAAACATCTGTTCCTAACATGCCCTTGAGCTCCACAGTATCCGCATCGTCTGATCCTCTTGATGGGACAATTCTTCTCGATTATGCTTGGAGCTGATACACCTTGATCTGCCTCGTTTTTCAACACATTCACTGTCCTTTCATAACCAATTCCATATTTGGTCGTCTGTCCCATTCGTAGACAGTCTTCGAGCTTAGCTTTCCCTGTATTGAGACGTCTAATAGCTTGTTCTGCTGCCTCTGCTCGTTGCACCACTTCAGTAAATTCCTTCTTAAACTTTTTCAGTTCTCCAATTGCCTCTTCCTTTTCTAGTTCATTCACTTTCACTTTCTCACTCAGTCTCTTGTTCTCAAACTTGAGCTCTTTGTTTTCATCCGCCACTTTTAACTACATCTTGTACATCTCCATACTTTCCTTGCGAATGTCATCATCACTAATGCTTCTAGTCTCTTCATCTGAGCTACTACTATCATCTTCATTCAGCACACCGAGACCGTCCGTAATAGAGTCTTCTAACTCCATCATTGACACACCGAAAGCAACATGATTTGTATACTCTTCTCCATCCTTAACATCATCTCCTCCGTCATCATCACTCCAGGTTGTGGCATACGATTTTCCTTGCCTTTTAAGTGTATTGGCACACTCAGCTTGTATGTGCCCGAAGCCTTCACATTCTCTACACTGGATTTTCCTGTTCAGGTTTGGATTTGTTAATTTGAACTTTGGTGTTTCAACACCAATTGCTTGGCCAAATCTTGGAGTGAAGTTTGCGTTTGGATTTTTGCTTCCACTTGGCTTCTCTTGTGGCTTCCTGCCCACATTCTTCATAAATCTGGAGAAGTTCCTGGTTATGTTTGCAATTTCATCGGACTCTTCATTGTATGTATACTCTTCTGAATTTCCAGCGGTTATGCTTGAGAAAGCCATCTCTTTCTTACTTGCTTTTGTTTGCAGCATCTCCATCTCATAAGATTCCAGTGAACCCATAAGTTCATCAAGCGTCATTGTTCCTATCCTTCCATTTTCATTAATCGTTGTGACCTTCATGTTGAAACGTGGTGGCAGTGCTCTCAAAACCTTTCTTACAAGCTTGTGATCTTTGTACTTTTTGCCAAATTGAAAGGCTTTGTTGGTAATATCTCGAACTCGTCCATTGAACTCAGAAATTGTCTCATCTTCGCGCATCTTTAGATCTTCGAATTGTGCCGTGTAATACTGCAACTTTGATTCTCTGACAGAGCTTGTCCCCTCATGATAAGTTTGTAACACATCCCACGCCTCTTTAGCAGTCTCACAATTTAAAATCATCTTAAACTGATCTTCATCCACTGCCGTAAAAATGGCATTTAACGCCTTTGAGTTGGACACGTGTGCTTTGAGCTCCTCGGTAGAATATTCAGAGAATGGTTTAGCCGTCAATGAGCTTGATCCCGCAGATTCGGCTACTGTAGGTGGAGTGTACTGATTTATGACATTGTTCCAAGCTTGATCATCTAATGCTCCAATGAACACCTTCATGCGTGCCTTCCAATAGGCGTAATTTCCTTGTTCCAGCAATGGTGGTCGCGTGACCGAAGCCCCCTCCTTTGGTGCCATGGTGAAACCTGATCTCACTCTCCCTGTTTAGGGGTCAGCAAGTGCCTTGCTCTGATACCAATTGAAATTCCGTTTCACCTAAATTCTAAACCTTTATGCCAAGTTGTTTAACAGTTTGGTGTTGAAACACCAAGTTCAGTTTGATGTTAAAACTCAAAACGAAATACGCAGTGCACACACAACTTGGTTACGCAGTTCGGTGCAAATACACCTACGTCTGCGGGCCTTGCCCAGATCAGAAAGCATCCACTAGAAAGCAGTCTTTAGTACAAGAAGCTTAACTTAAATACTAATCCATTGCTAACCTATAGAGTGAATGTTGTGAGATCCCCTCACTGCCGATCCTACGCCGTTGAACCCCCACGATCAACACGTCTCTCTGGATCTCCTCCTCCCGAGGAATTAAGGCTTCCTTGTTTCTGATCTTTACGAACTTGGTCGGTTGTTTTGACGAACCTCCAAAACCGAGACGAACAGCTTCAATAACGTATCTCACGTAGAGATAAAACCTTGATTGCTTCGCTCAACTTTTTACGAACTTGGTCGGATGAATTAACACTCCTCCAAACACCACCGGCAGATCGCTCCAAACTTCTCACGTAGAGATCAATTCTTGGACGCTTAATGATTGCGTTGTATCTTCTTCTTTTTATATCCTTCGCAATCCTGCCTTGTATCAAACTCTTTCCTTGTCTAACTCTACCAAGAATAGACTTCTAGACTAAGGAAAGATCTAATCCTAATCTGGTTTGTAAATGGACAATCCTTTATTAATAGGACTTGTACCATAAATAAACTATTTAATCAATTCCTAACTATTACAGGAATATTCGTTTACCAGAATTAGATAGCCACGAAATCACATACTTATCTTCACAATATTCTGATCTGATCGCATAATTATCCTCCATAATTAGCTCCATAATTCGCAGCTAAAACCTGCTGTCCAGAAAACCTGATCGCAGTGGTGTTAAAACACCAGATCCCAGTATTCACAATATGCCATAAAGAAGTCCAACTCCTGAGGACTCTACAAACAGAATTCCACCCAAAAACAGATTCTATGCAATACCACATAATCCGCACAGAATTATGTATTTCCTTCACAGTTCACAGAAATCCACACTAGTTCACATAAATCCGCACCAATTCATAGAAAAATTCCACGAGGAGGTTGGAGACTTACTCGGGACCTTTCGTCCGATTGTCCTCATCAGCAGCACCAATTAAGGGCAGAGCAAAACCACCATGTTCTGTGCCGGGTTCGAGTAGGTCTGAGAGCTCCATTTACTGGGAGGCTTCTTCTTTCTTGGTACGCGGATGAGGAAGCTTTTCCACTGCTGAAGACAGTAATCTGAGTTTTCTTCCTAGAAAACCCATATTTTTCGTAATCCAAGAACAAAATCCAATTTTCTCCCAGGAAGTTCAAGGATCGAACTTCAAAACTCCAACAGTGGGAACCCAGATCTGGGTTTATATTTCACGAACTGTAGCATACCATACGTTGAAAGATTCCCAGCGAGGAGCCCAACATTAATGTCGGACTCTTCGTCGGAGAAGAAGAGCAGAGGAAGAGAAACCCGGTGGAAATTGAGCACGGTGAACAGTGCTAGGGCTGCGCCCTTATTTTCGCCTCAGAGCTCCTCCTCAGTTTAGTCTCTAGTGTTTCTATATAGAGAGTTAAGTAAAATTTGATCGTTGATTAGTTAAAATCAACTTAGTCACTAGTGTATATATATATATATAAAGTCAAGTAAGGTTATACCGTTGATTAGTCAAAGTCAACCTAGTTATTAGTGTTTATATATTGAGAGTCGAGTAAAGTTTGACCGTTGATTAGTTAAAGTCAGCTTAGTCACTAGTGTTTACATGTAGAAAGTTAAGTACAATTTGACCGTTAATTAGCTAAAGTCATCTTAGTTATTAGTGTTTCATTGAAAGTCAAGTAAAGTTCGACCGTTAATTAGTCAAAGTCAGGCTAGTTATTAGTGTTTATATATAGAAAGTAAAGTAAGGAACGTTTATTAGTTAAATCTAACATATTTATTAGTGTTTATATATTGAAAGTCAAGTACAGTTTGACCGTTGATTAGTCAAAGTAAGTCTAGTTATTAGTGTTTATATATTGAAAGTCAAATAAGGATTAACCGTTAACTAGTCAAAGTTGTATTTATGTATACTAAGGTTGTATTAACCGTTAACAAATTTTATTTTTATTTATATATATTAGGTCAGTAAAGGTTAATCGTTGATTAATTTAACTTAACTTAGTTATTAGTTAAAGTCAACAAAAGAAGTGAACGATTTTGAAAGGTAAAAAAATAGCTTAGAACGGCTGCTCCCAGCCCGTGAAATTTCTGGCAAGATTATATGAAATTTTTGGTGAATTTTTTAAAAGTTTTTTGGCCTATTTTTTTGAATTCCTTGGCATTGAACTTTAAAAAATTCCGACGAATATTTTGAAATTTTTGGAAGGAAGATTGAATTTTACAAATGTTTGGCGATTTTTTTGGTGGGGAAAATAGTTTTTTTAGTTTGGCACCGATTTTTAAAACTAGTGCTATTTTTTTCAAAATCGGTGCTATTTTGATTTTTTTGGCGGGAAGATAGAATTTTTAAAATATTTAGAACCAGTTTTAAAAACCGATGCTATTTAAAAATATTTTGGCTATTTCTTTGGCGGAAAATATGAATTTTGAATTTTTTTAGCATTGATTTAATAAAATCGGTGCTATTTTGAATTTTTTGGTGTTTTTTGGTGGGAAGATAGAATTTTTAAAAACAATTAGCACTGATTTTTTAAAAATTGATGCTAATTTTTCTAAGAGTCTGTCTCTTGAAAGACGGTCTTTCCATAAGTTATGGAAAGACCAAGGTTTAAAGTGTAAATTAGAGGAAATGAAGATAAAATTTTTGGGTTGCATGAACCGGGTTATAAATTTTATAACTACAACATGTTGCATACTAAAATTTTAATATTACAAGTAAGACCTTTTACCTTTTATAATTTTAATTATACCCCGTCTTTCCATAAGGTTATGGAAAGACCGTCTTTCCCAAGACTTTGCCTTTTTCTAAAATCGGTGCTATTTTAATTTTGTTGGCTATTTCATTGGCGGAAAAATGAATTTTTAAAATTTTAGCACCATATTTTTTTCCAAAATCGGTGCTATTTTAAAAAAATTTAGCACTGATTTTTAAAAATTGGTGCTATTTGTTTTCTAAAACTAGTGCTATTTTAAAATCTAGTATCGATTTTCAAAAACCAGTGTTAAAATTTGAAAATTCAACATCAATTTTTTAAAAATTGGTGTTGAAATTAAAAATCGGTATTAAATTAACACCAATTTAAAAATTAATGTTAAAATTTTAAAAATCAATGTCATTACATCTTTTACACCAACTTTAAAAATTGATGCTAAAAAATCAGTGATAGATGGGGTGTCTATGATATTGGTGTATGAATATACACATAGTATGCACATCCCCGAGACATTGTATTTGTTTTGGTCGGAGCCGCAGAACATTGTTTGGTGAATAATTATGTTTGCACGATGAAAGCATCACTGTTGTATGCATGGTGGATATTACTATCTAATTCCACCAATATGTAATCATTGAAAATGGTTAGTAACTAGCGAGTTTTTGTGGAAACTATACAGATAACTAGTTAAAACTGAAACAGCAAGATGTGAAATTATTAAGTGTACATCACTATTTGCTTTTACTTTAGTAATTGATGTATCAGGTTCTTTTCATTCTTAATACTATCGAGGTGTGCATCTGGTTTAGCGAATACTTTCTGGGGGGCATCTTGGTAAGAGAAATAATTGATTAATTGTAATTGGTCAATTGTCGACAAAGTAAGAAAGGGTTGAGAGGGTTTAGCAAATACTTGTCGTCCTATAACTGATAGATGCATATGAATTGATTTATCTTTGTGCCTATGATCAATGTTTAACTAATGTTAGTTATTCCGAGCCAATTATCTACTTCATATATTTTCTATATTTTAGATCTGTTAGTATGCATTTTTTTTAATATTTGATATTTGTTAGTTTGCATCATTAGTTGTTAAACAAATTCTTGAAAATTAAGGTGTGGTTGCTATACCAAAAGGTTCTATATTAGTAGGTGATTTTTATAGTTATTGTTCTGTTGCTCATGGGATCGACTATGCTTGCTATTGTACTAATTTCATCATTAGAGTTTGCAGATTATTTTGGTGAATGAAACGATGTTCACTATGGTATTTCATCGTATGTCCTAAATTTTCTTCTCTACCAGCTTCAAAAGACATGTATTTGTAGCCTACAGTAGGTTTTAAACCTGCTTGTTCCATTGTTGTGATGGTTTTTCCGTTGTCTTCTATAATCCTCCGTTCAATCCTACTGAGATACTATCAGGCTGGTCTCGTTAACTGATTATTGTGTATGGTGATCTGGTGAGCCACGATGTAGTAATCCTGCTCAAGCTTCACTCTAATTTCAACTAGGCATCCTATTTTGTAATCAGGTCCCGTCTCTTCCTCTTCTTCTTCTTTTCAGAATGATTTTTGTTATCCACGCAAGGAACAAAGCTAATAATGCTGGTTTTCAATCTTTTCGGTTGGCCTCCAGAAGAGCACTTGTAGTACTTTTTGCGAATCTACCTTTTACTGTTTAGACGTCGGCAGTCTTTCCTGTAACTAAATCCAATAACATTTGCATGCTTCTTATACAGAGCATGTATTTCTTGCGAATTCTTTGCTTTTACAGCGGTAAGATTTTCAGTGGCATCAATTTCATTTAAATTTGAAAAATCTGTACTTGTAACAATAAAGAATACAATTTCTAATGTAAGATATGCATGTTCCAATGTAAGTTGTGCAAAGTCTTCAGGAAGTTACTTAGAATTAGAAAATTATAAAAGATCTATTTTGATAAGCATAACAAATACTACTTGTAGTGTAACATATGCAAAGGGTAGTGTGTGTTGTTGTACATGTTATAATCTGAATATTGCACTAAATTGTCAGAAGTTGAAATTAATAAATGCATTCTCTGTGTTTCATTCATTTTAATCTAATTCATGTTTTATTGTAACATATACATGTTTTAAGTTAATAAATGCATAAAGTATACGAAAATCATGACAGCATGTAGTTTATATTGCTAATGTTTCTACATGTTCATAGCAGTTGAATTTCAGTGTGCAGAAGTTTAAAAAATAGCTATATTTACATCGATTGCAATTCAACACTATAATTTTAGTCAGATGAGAGAAAATCATACCTTGATTTGAATTTAGTATTATTTCATCTTCTTGCAACTAAATTTCATTTTTTTGAAGTTGAATCTCGTCGGTTACGATCAAGTTTTCTCCAGCAGATGCTGATTCAACTGTAGTAGTCTTTACGATCAAAGCTCTTGAATCTGCTTCATTGTCATATAGCGACAGACCTGCTTCTAATTCATGATTTTTTTTGCTTAATTCCATTGGAATCGCACCGGTTGTTGTCATCGGAGGGCATCAGAAAGGCGTCGTGGATGGACTGGATGAGAGAAATCAGAAACACACCGGCGGACTGCTGAGGAAGAATTTATCGGCGTTCAGAGGTTTTCGGAGAACAAAAACAGTCGGAATTGCACCAGTTGTTGTTGTCGAAGGACATCATAAAGGCACGGTGGATGAGAACAATCAGAAGCGCACCGACAGACTGGTGAGGAAGATTTGATCGACGTTAAGAGCTTTTTGGAGAACAGAAACATTGTAATGTGTGTGTGTGTGTGTGAAATTCTATTTCTGCGTGAAATTCTGTGCATGAAATTTTATTTTCTTAATTTGCATGTTTTTTTGAAGTTTTCATTATTCGCAAACAGGCTCCTCCCTGTCCATAAGCTTATGGACAGACTGCCTGTCTGGAGACCTACTACATTAACTAAATATATAAAAAGAAGAAAAAAAAGTAGAATATGTGGTGAAGAAACAAAATCACCTTTTGCTTGCTAACAAAAAAGAATTGAGCACCATTGCTTGAGAATACATTTGGAAACATAATGTGGCAAGCCTTCACATTTTACTGGGATATCAATCGTTGATCGGCAAGACGACAATAATTAAAGGTAGAAAATCAGCTTAAATCAACGCCACAAATGGGCATCAATGCTCAGTAATTTTCAACAACAACAAAGGGCAAACAACACCATGTCAAAACCATTTAATATCTAACTGGGCAATGAATTCAATATCACATATTTTTATCACCTTTCACACAATTCAAGGAAGTAGCAACACAAGAATGTAATAATTTCATTAACTCAACAACTTCAATTGATCAGAAACCTAGAAAGCCATCTAAAAAGGTTGCAGAAGACAAATAGTTAATTGAACCCCTTGTGAGGCATATGATCAAACTAATAAACACATAAACATAACAGTTTCTATGCACACCTAAACAAAGTATTGAAACCATCAAAGTAAAAAAAAATATATACACAAGATTAGAGTACAGAATCAAGCCAGCAATTTTACACGCACAAAACTAAAAAACACAAACACATGGACAAAACACACAATATTAAACAAATTTGGGAACCTTCAACCGTAATCAAGGTCAACAAGTAGATGCATTTCAGCTTGGTAAGCCAAAGAGTTGCAGCTCCACCTCCTGTCATATCTCCTTCCACAAATTCCTCCTAAATCTGCGGAAAAAGCATAAGGACCATAGAATCTATTAACAATTCAGAAAAATAAAAACTAATGCACAAACACATAAAAACACAAGTTTAATCAGAACCTATTAATATATAAGTAAAATACTGAAAACATCAAATTGAAAAAATGTATAGCATTTTAAATATCTGAGCACAAGGTTCTAGTAGAAACACTAAACACATACATCTTAATGCTAATGCTTGTAATTTCACCACATCTACTGTCTACACATAATACGGTATAAGTAAAACAATGCTTTTGCTTTTTACGATTAGATCATTATTTGGATCCATTCTCTCCTATCCCTGTAAAGTTCCCAGAAATGGCACTAAAAGTCTACATAAAGCAGGCAAGAAGTCCAAAAAAATTAGAATGCTAGGCTCAAAGTGGCCTGACTTGCTAAGAAATACATAAGAATAATAAATGTACAATCATACATACTAGGCCATAAATGTATACTAGTAGAAGATTTACTTACAGCAACACGAGCCAAAGGTAACTCCTCCAGATTACCATAACACACCTCCAAAAGTGCGTAATTGACATTCACAACAATTATAGTAACATAACATATAAACACGTAAACAAAATACTAAAAAAACATCAAACTAAGCTCATGAATTTCAGAAACAAATATATAATTAACACCTCTAAATTGAACAAGAGCTCTACGAATAATCCTTAGAGCATGATGGTATAGCTTCGTCACTCGATCTTGGAGAAGAAAATTCCCCAAATCTAGAAGTATTTTTCTAGTTGTGATTCAGAAAATTTTGTAGTGTTTACAAAAACAAAAGAGTATCATATAAAAAATCGATTATATAACCACATCTAGACCGCAAATCAACAATTACAACTAGAATTTAAGAAAATTATAAGCAAATGATGAACTTAGGGTTTCAGAAGAGAATAATAAGACCGGAGGAGGAGCAGGGTTGAGGAAGAGCAGGGTTGAGGAAGAGCAGATTGGAGGAGGTGTGACGGAGGAGGAGTAGCTCGGAGGAGGTGCGGTGGAGGAGGAGCAACATAGAGGAGGCGCGGTGGAGGAGGAGCAACATAGAGGAATCGCAGTGGAGAAGAAGCATGGAGGAGCACAGTGGAGGAGAAGTAGCAAGAATGAGGCGTGGCGGAGGACGAGCAGCGCGGAGGAGGTGTGGTGGTAGAGGAGGAGCGGCGCAGTGAAGGAGGAGCGGCGCGGTGGAGGAAGAGGCTTGGAAGAGTCGCGGTGGAAAAGTCACAGTTTAGAGGCGGAGGGTAAAGAAGCATATCTAGGGGAAAATAGTTTAAATATTCTTATTTTCATATACCATGGTCTCACCATAATTGGGTGAAATGGTCTCACCCAAGTCTTTGTAGTATTACAAATAGAGAAAGTGTGTGCTATTTCTATGTCGAATTTATCATATTCTACAATGTAAACCCAAGATAAATAGTGCTCGAAGTAAAGAGTTTTTCATGTAAGTAGAGCACACGCTCGAGAAAGAAAATACATGAAGCGGTGAAGTTTGAACACTAGGTCCTACTGGCACCCTCAATCAATAACTCGAGGGAAAGGGTCTCAGGAAGATTAATCCTTCCTTCTGGGAAAATTGTGTGGAAACCTTGATAGGAACTTGGCACTGGTCGAGAACTATTGATCAAAGCGACAGCAAGAAACATCCCAACAAACAACATGCATAGCCTCCGATTGTTAAGCCGGCAGTTTACCGTGTAGCAAGTTGTGCCATCACTCTGTAGCATCAACAACCTAAGTAAATAAGCTACTAGGAGCAAAATGGAGCAGAAAGTGATGAGCTTATAACTCACCCCAACCCCAACTTCCGCGCCAATCGCGTACTTTACAACACTTATCATCATGTTTTTCCTGCATTTGCTTTGCAATTTGACAACGTTGCTTATGAATTGGAACAGAAAGACTCCAAGGAAACCTAATTGTAGCACAGAAAACATGGTGAAGAAACCACCTGAGGTCATGCTATCTGAATATGGAACTGAAGAAACTTTAGACCTGCCATACATAGATAGAAGAATCACATATCAATTTCTAATTTCTGCCATCAGAATAGAAGATATGCATCCATGCAGACAATAGACAATTATATAGTTTCGTGCAATTGAAGTGCACAATTGATTTCTTCAATTTAATTTTATACGATATAAATATTGAGGTGCACAGCGGAACTCTCACACAAACATGAAGTTGTTTTCTTTCACAAAGAACATCTATGTAAAGGTTGTAAGCGAAAAATTCTAAGTACTTATTTGTCAAAGAAGGTATGGCATATTTCGAACAAAATTTGTCATATTGCTTCTGAGAATAGGACCCCCTTTGAAATCAACGCGATACTAGTACTCGCTCAATTCCATCAGAAAATTATAAAATCAACACAAAATAATCCTAGGAAATGAACTCGAAAATCAAATCACTCAAATTCACCTCCATATCAACTTAATTTCGAGGTAGAATTGAAAAAATATGACCATGTCTGCCTCCGGATGCTTATCAGCATGCTACCTCACCATCGCTGGAGTGCCGATATTGTCAATTGGGGTCAAGCCAACCACCACCGGCAGAGCCGCATGCATGTACTGACCATCCAGTATCGACCTCTTTTGAAGAATGCTGGGAAGAATAATACTGAGCCACCGGACTTGATTGATTGCTGGTGGAGACGTAGCAGTTTGCAGAACCAAAAATAGAAAAGAGAGAAACAGGGAGAGAAATCAGAGTGTGGCTTAGCTAAAGCTGATCTCAGTCACGCTTTCAATGTTTTAATAAAATGAAACGACGTCATTTCACATTGTGTCACGGGGTCAAAGGAAAGATTGGCCATGGAAGATCCGGAGGCGGGCTCAGCTATTTAAGCAAAGACAAATTCTTGTGCGAGACGGTCTCGCAGCGAGACTAAGGATTAAATTGTTGAGAATGTAGCATGAGGTTTCTAATTAAAGTTTTAAAAGTTTAGTGGTTGAATGTGAAATTTTACCACCTTATTTAATTTTAGGTATAAATATCAACATTTCTTCACTATTCTCTCATATTTTTCCGAATCTTTTTCTCTCCTCTCATTTCCTCTTTCCTATTCAGCCGATTCTCCTCCCTTCCTCTTTATTCTCTCTCCAACTCAAATATCCTTCTTCTCTCCAACTCAAATATCCTTCTTCTCTCCAACTCAAATATCCTTCTTCTCTCCAACTCAAATATCCTTCTTCTCTCCAACTCAAATATCCTTCTTCTCACTCCTGTCCACTTCTCTTCCATTCAACCGCAAATCTCTCCTCTCCAATGCAATTCAAGCTCATTTTCTTCCATTCAACCGTACATCTTCTCCATTTTTCTTCCACCTTTCTTGTGCGCGATTTTTGGAGTTTTCAGGCAAATTTTCTGGCAGCCAAACACAATAAAGCTTTGTTTTGTGTTTATTTTCAAAGGAAATGTTTATGCTCAAATTTTTATGCATATTTTATTATTTTTAAAATTTTTGTTTGCTTTTTTTGATCATGTGATTTTCTTGGGTTTATGTTGTTCACTGTGTTAATATTTGGGAATTTCTCTATATTTTGTGTTTTGTGAGTTGTTCTTAAGGATTTGTGCTAATATTTGTGTTGCTGTTTGCTAGATGTCTAAGGAGATTTGCATCATTGCTGTTGCAATCGAGAAGGAAGGAGGATTAGGAAGGAGGATTTGCAAGTCTTCTTAATTTTTGGCTGTGATGTTTTAGGTATAGGTATTAACGTTTCTCATTTTTCAGTTTGATGTTTCAGGTTTCAGGTTTTAGGCTTTAAGTATTGTTATCAGTGTTGGTGTGATGTTTAAATTTCATCACTTGACACTTGTGGTGTTTTCATGCTCAAGTGTGCAGTTGATGGTAAGTTTTGATTGTGTGTGATATTTTTAGGGGTTTTTTACGATTTGTGCTAGTTTTTGTGTTGTTGTTGATGTTTCTTAGATGTCTAAGAATGTTTGCCCACTATTGCTGCAATCGAGAAGGAAAGAGGATCTGTAAATTTTGTTATTTTGAAGATGTGACTTTTAAATAATGTTGCTGATGTTTCAGGTTTTATGTTTGATCTTTCATGTTTAGGTTTTAAGTACTGTTTTTCTGTGCAGGTGTGATGATTTAATACCAGTACTTGATGCTTGTAGTGTTTTAAGTGTGCAATTGATGTTCAATTTTATTGTTTTGATTGTGTGTGTAATATCTTAGGGTTTTATTATGATTTGTGCTAATATTTGTGTTGTTGTTGTTTCTTAGATGTGTAAGAATGCTTGCCCATTGTTGCTGAAAGTAAGAAGGAAAGAGGATCCGTAAATTTGTTATTTTGCATATGTGACTTTTTAGATATTGTTGTTGATGTTTCAGGTTTTATGTTTGATCTTTCATGTTTAGGTTTCAAGTATTGTTATCTGTGTTTGTGTGATGATTTAATTTTAGCATTTGATGCTTATAGTGTTTTAAGTGTGCAATTGATATTCAGTTTTGTTGTTTTGATTGTGTGTGTGATATCTTAGGGTTTTGTTACGATATGTGCTAATTTTGTGTTGTTGTCGTTGTTTCTTAGTCGTCTAAGAGCAATTGACCACTGTTACTGCATTTGAGAATGAAGTAGGAATTGTAAGTTTTCTTTTTTCTTTTTAGCTGTGAAGTTTTAGATATTGTTGTTGATATTTCAGGTTTTATCTTTGAGTTTTCATGTTTAAGCTCTAAGTATTGTTATGTGTGTTGGTTTAATGTTTTTAAATTCAGTGTTTGATGCTTGTGGTGTTTTCATATTTAAGCATGCAAATGATGTTCAGTTTTGTTCTTTTGATATTTTTGTGTGTACTGTTTGATGTTTTTAAATTTTTTATTGATGTTTTAAATACTGTGTTTGATGTTTCTCAATGTAGTTGTCAGTGATGGTTATATGTGCTATTGTGATGTTTTAATTTCAGATATAAATATTTTTACTACTGTATGTGATGTTTTATATTACTTCACGGGAATACTTTCCATGTCAGAGAACTCTACGATGCCATTGATGAGTTAACAGTAAAACGGTATGAGGAACCATACTCTAAAGGTGTTCCCTTCAACAAAGAACCGTAGTCGACTTTTGATCCGTGTGTTGATGCAGTAAGAGAGTCATCCTCTTCAAAACCAGCAGGAGAAGGCAAGTCGGTTAAAAAGTCAGCGGAGAAGGGAAACAAGTCGGGAAAACAATAGAACTTAATTGTTTAGGATGTATTGTTTGACATTGATTTTTCAGTTATGATGGTTGATTGTTAGTGTTGAGGCGCTTAATTGTTATTGATACTTTAGCTTGAGTTGAAAATTTTCAATTTTTAGATTAGCGAATTTTTAGGGAATTTGAACCTTTTTGTAATGAATGATGTTTAATGGTTCGATATTTATAGCGATTGTCATTTTTACATGCTAACATAAAACTTCACATTAAAGTTTGCAACTTTTATATGCTAATTTTATATGTATTTGTAGTGTCAGTGACAATTCTATGAGTTCCTTCAATTTTGAGTTGTCAGTGTATAATGTTTTATGACTTGTTCATCTGTAATATACATAAAGTGGTACGTATAATTTTACATCCGTAAATTATCATGTAAAAAAATAATAAGATCGGTGGATAGAAGTGGAACGTCAAAATATTTAATATGTAACAAAATAATTTTAAAATTTTAACTTATATTTTATTTTCTACTGATGTGTTAACTTTTCAGCGTGTCATTTTTTAAAATTAATATTGATGTTTCTTATTTTTCAATATTAGATTTTTATTTGATTATTATTGATTCTATAATAGTATGAAATGATCTTTTAAATTTTAATATTGATTATATAGGGTTTTCATTTGATTTTTGATTATATTTATTTCATATTAATTAAATTTTAATATTGAGCCAGCGACTCTGCTCAATGCTAGCATTAAGAATTTCTGGACACTGGTGCAGCAGTACACCGGGTGCCAGAGTGCGGCGCCGGGATTTGGCCAAAACGGGAAAGGGCCAATCACTTTGAGCTTCGGCGCTGGAAATAACGACCGAGCTGACTTTCCAGCGTCTTTTGAGCACGGTAACTATTATTACAACAGTACTCATGACTCTCATCATCAGCTCCGTATGAATCCGCACCAAATTGATCAGATCTACGCTGGCAGATACTAATTATCAAATTACAGTTTCTAACTTTGCAACTGCTGCAACTGAAAGTGTGATATGAATCCCCTTGCGAAAAATCTAGATTGCGGAATTAAGATTTTTGACAAAACAAGGAACTCGCAAACCGTTTAATGCTGCACGAAATTCAAGGTCTAGCCCTCGGGATACACTCAATTTCGACTCGCTCTCTAACTAACCCTCATGATCAGATTACAAGGTTTATTGCCACTTAACTAGCCCTTTGAGTTAAGCAACAATGGAATAGCTCGCAAGCAAAGAGTATGAACTCAAAAGGTTGTATATTTGATTGATGAAAAGTCTTTTGTAAAAATAATGTTGAATATCATCCCCTATTTATAGTACATTTTTTTTTTTTGAGTTAAACCATCCAAATAGATGGGGGGAATATATTTGGCTCCCCAAACCCTATAGTTACCCATGGGATAGCAAAAGAGTTCCATCTGTACAAAATCATGCCTGTGATGATCCAAAGTGGGAGGCAATATATGAAAACTACCAGTTCAGCTTGTGTACATGTACTATGCTATATAGAGTGTAAATAGGGGTCATTCGGACTAAGGGACACGAACGTAGTCAGGGAGATGAAATTCAAAGCCCTTATCAGTCAATGTCCCTTAGCCGTGCATTGCACCCCTATATTTCTTTGCTGAAAAGACAGACAATGTAGCCTCATGCTCTGATGTGTCCAGACCTCTCTCCTGAGCAAGAAATCTGCAAAACGGAAAGAAAAGAAAGAAAACAGCAGTCTCTGTTCCACAACAATTATATGAATTATAGCCAGAAACAAAAACCATCCTATGTGTAATCTGAGTTACCATTTGCTGTTCTTATTCTTACCCCCTGAACTCCATTTTTATCTAGCATAATCAAACCTTTAAGGAAAGAAGGGGCATTGCTAATTTTAAAAACTCCATTTAGGGATTCCTCCCTTGCAAATTTTGCCAAAAAGTCAGCAACAGTATTAGCTTCCCTAGGAGCATATTTGATTGGGTTGTCTCTATGCAGCAAATTCAGTTGACAGTTAAGAGAAAAAAGTCTCCATGAGCCAGAATAAGGATCATGGATTGCTTTAACTGCAGGTTTGCAATCTGTCTCAATAATACTACCCTTAATATCAAGTTCTAAACATGTCTGATATGCAAATAGAATGCCTTCCATCTCTGCAAGTAGAGGAGAATCTGATTTAAAAGTTTTGACTCTCATATGTTTAACATCTCCCCTCCAATCTCTAACTATTACTGCACAAGAAGAGTCTCCTCTATTTACCCATGATGCATCAGTGTTAATCTTATAAGCATTTGTTGGTTTATCCCATCTAACTGCAGTAACTGTGATTTCCTTCTTCTTATTTTTTTGAGTTATCTGAGGGATGATTCCAGCCTGTATTAATTTCTTATGCTTGTCCAAATTGCCTTTCAGTGGGTTTGCAGTAAAAATTATGAGAATCAGTTCCTTTATATTCTGGAAGCATACATCTACAGAAAATGTATGATTATCATGGAGTATTTTGTTCCTATAAATCCAAAGAGACCAGATTGTGGCAATGAGTGCAGCAGTATACACATGATGCAGAATCACAGAGCCTGCCCTAATGGTGAGATAGTATTCAACTAAATGACTAAAACTCCTGAATTCAGGTGTATGCAGATTCAGCATGCAGTTAACTTTATTCCATACTGCAGAAGCCTTACAACAGGAATTAAAGAAATGGTTGATAGAGTCTGAGTGATTAGAGCATATAGGGCATTTAGAGGCTAGTGAAAAACCTAACTTACACAAAACATTTTCAAAGGGCAGAATTCCATTCAAAGCTCTCCAGGTTAGTACTGACATTTTGACAGGTATGAAATTTGCCCATACCTTATGAAGATGTCTGATGCTTGTTCCCCTCAGCCTCAAGATCTTATAGGCCGAGTTGACTGAAAAGTTTCCATCCACCGAAGATGTCCATATCAGTCTGTCCTCATGTGAGTTCCTGATGGATACTTCCTGCAAAATTGAAACTATATTGGTAGCCAAATGTGGCTCCGGAATAGGAAGATTAGAGTCTTTGTTCAGGATGAAGGAGCTTAGTATGATTTCAGGGAAAGGAATTTCCACATCATCAGGCCATTTATAGTATAAAGCTCCTTCCCCTGACCAATTTGAGTTCCAGAAGGAGCATTTTCCTTTTCCATGAATAACTCTAGTCAAACTATTAGTTTTTTCAGTTATGTTACATATTCTCTTCCATACCTGAGAATTCTTGTAAGAATCAGGTAGTGTCCAGAGATGCTGAGCCCATTGTGTAGTGTTCATTTGAAGCTTCCACCATAGCTTACAGGAGAATGAATCAACTATAGCTTGAATGTCTCTAAACCCTATCCCATTCTCTTGTACTGGAATACTCATTTTTCTCCATGCTCTCCATTTTTTCCTGGTCTCTGTACTATCAGTGGCTCCCCAAAACAATCCAGAAGCAATCCTTTCCATTTTCCTCAATACTAACTTTGGAGGCCTTAGTACAGCAAACAAGTGAGTTGGGATAGAAAGAAAACAATGGTTTATTAGAATTATTTTACCACCAGTACTCAACCACCTATTTTTCCAGTTATTAATGCTTTTTTCCATTCTCTCCAATATGGGGTAGTAGTATCTCTGAGTGTTCCTTCCTGTAAATATTGGGATCCCTAGATATTGAAAAGGAAACACTCCTCTAACCATCCCTAAATTCCTACTCAGGATCTGAGATCTTTCTACTGAGGTGTTAGGAGATACATAGAAGTTAGATTTAGAAAAATTTACTTTTTGTCCTGATGTTTGCTCATATGCACAGAGAAATTTTTTAAATCTTTTCAGGTATTTCTTATTTCCACTAAGGAAAACTGCAGTATCATCAGCGTACATTAAATGAGTAATCTGTGGACATGTTTTAGGTAAACTGAAAAATTGCAAATAACCCAAATTAAACAGTTTTTTAAGTCCTCGGGAGAATGCCTCAGATAAGATATTGAACAGTAATGGAGAAAGAGGATCTCCCTGTTTTATTCCTCTATTTGAAGCAAAGAAACCTGATGCTACTCCATTAATTAGCACTGAGAAATGGGCTGAAGCTATGTTCTGCATAACTCGGTTAACAAATATACCATGGAAACCAAATTTAAGGAGAATTGAGTTAAGAAAAGACCATGAGACTCTATCAAAAGCCTTCTGCATATCTAATTTAATGATTAAGTTCTGCTTCTGTGATTTCCTTGTCAACATTCTGGTCATTTCTTGCATCAGAATTATGTTGTCAGAAATATCCCTCCCTTTCATGAAAGCACTTTGTTCAGGGGATATAAGTTGAGACATAAATGGTTTAATCCTTTCCATCATCATCTTAGAGAAAACCTTATTAACAAAATTAGAAAGGCTTATTGGTCTGAAGTCAGAAAAAGTGACAGGTATTGGTTTTTTTGGAATTAGAGCTAGCCAAGTGCTGGAAATTGCCTTTGGGATGTTTCCACTTATTAGAAAGTCATTTGCAGCTTCAAGTAAATCAGATTTAACAATTTCCCAGAAGGTGGTATAGAAAAAACCAGTGTATCCATCAGGTCCAGGGGAGCTATGTTTGTTTAGGTCAAAAACTGCAAATTTGAGCTCATGAATCAGGAAAGGAGCCAACAGTAAATTATTCTCTTTTTCAGTTATTACTCTTGGTATTTCAGCTAGAAAATGACTCATATAAGTTCCCTGTTTCTGAGGTTCTTCCATATTGAATAGAGCTTTATAATATCCCACTGCCTCCTCTTTAATCTGTGTAGGATCAGAGGTCCAATTTCCTTGCTCATCTCTAATCTTGCTAATTCTAGTTTTAGTCCTCCTTTCCCTAATTGAATGGTGAAAATAACTCGTATTTGCATCACCATATTTAAACCAATTCAACCTTGCTTTTTGCCTAAGAAAGATTATTTTCTCTTTTTGAGCCCTCATTAAAAGTTGTTTAGATTTATTCAAATCTGTCAGGGTAGATTCAGTAGGATTTTGTTGAAATGAGATTTCTAAATCATTAACCTTATTCTCATATAGTGACAGATTCTGATCAACATTGCCAAAGTGAGTTGTATTCCAATGCTTTATTTCCATCTTAAGCCTTTTCAGTTTATTTATTAACCTATACATCCCTCTGAAGGGAGTGTCCAGATTCCAGTTAGTTTCCACTAGATTAAGAAAATCCTGTCTACCAGTCCACATCTCTTGAAATCTAAAAGGTCTAGGGGCTTGTTCCTCTAATGATTGTACTGATAAGAGGAGAGGAGCATGATCCGAAGACAGTCTATTAAGAACATGGATTGAGCTGTTAGGAAATTTATCAAACCAATCTAATGAGCAAATTCCCCGGTCTAACCTTTGGAATATTAACTCTTTGCACCTTTCCTTATACCTGTTATTGGTCCATGTAAAAGAATTACCTACCGTAGGTATATCATGCAAATCCAAGTCACTTAAAAATTTGTTAAATTGCATCATACTCTTTTTTGGAGTTGACTTTCTCCCTTTATACTCTGATACAGAAGCTACAGTGTTGAAATCTCCAATATATATGGAAGGGGGAAGATTAGCTACCATTAAATCACTCCACAATGACTCTCTTATTTGTCTATGTACACTTGCATAGATAAATACACAGTTCCAGCTCAGAGAAGATAAGGAGTCAATTATATTAGCTTGTACATACTGATCAGTCTCACTTAGAACAGAGATGCTAAAAGACTGGTTCCAAAATAACCAGATTTTAGCACTGTGGGCACAGTAGGCATTGTGAAATCCCAATTCATTTTTAAATTTTATGATCCTCTGATTTTCTTGCCATGGTTCTATTAAACACATTATGTCTAACTTGTGTTTAAGTTTCAAATTTTTAAGTCTGTCAATTGAAGTGCCAACTCCCCTAACATTCCAAACCAGTACATTCCCTATTATGGTGTGTTTTATCATTTAAAAATTTTGGGATTGGCTTTTTGTGATGATCTAAGTTTTCTACTAGTCTTTGCTGAGTTTTTGCCTTTTTCTCCTGATTTTCCATTGCTATGGCCAATAATCCCAGATAACAAATGATCTGAAGGACTTACCTTTGCCTGCTCACCTTCTTTTTCCGTAATGCTCGGATCAGGAGTTGTTGTAGTTGTTTCTTTCAATCCTTCCTTGTTGCTGGTACTATGCTCTGCAGAACCTGTTTGTGCTTGCTCTATAGTCTCCAGTTGTGCTATGTCATTTTGTGCCACGGGGGAAATAATGTTATTAGTAGAAACATCAGAAATAATGGCAAGAGGTGCTTCCTGTGATTCAAATGTTTCATGAAAAATCTCTGCAATCTCCCCTTCCTGCTCTTCCTCACTATCTTCTAAGGATTGAAAGGCATTAGAGATTGTTACAGTGTTTATGTTTGTTTCCTTTTCAGGTATGGATGTTTGTTCAAGTTGGTGGTCCTTTTTTCTCCATATGGATGTGGTTATTGGCTTAGATATATCATCTAATGAGTAAAAAGGGCCATTACGTTTTTTATGACTTACCTTATAGAAGTTAATGTTACTGTCATTTTGGAATCCAGTGATTATTTTTTGATTCTGTACATCATTTTCCTTTTGTGAGACTGTAAGAGCAGATGTACCTTCAATGTTTATTTCCTCTGTTGGGTGGGAATCTGTCCTCAGTTTGTTCTTATTTGCAATATTCTCTATCTTCTTACTAGTTATTTTCCTCAAGTTGGGGTGCAGGAAATTGCAGTTTGTGTAGCTATGCCCAATTATTTTACAATGAGTACAATATGTAGGCAGGTCCTCATACTCTATTGGGTATTCAGCAACCTTGTTTCCTATGCCTACCATAATTGATTTAGGAAGCTGGGCTAACAGGTCAATTTCTAGGCAAACTTTAATAGCTGAAGGTCTGGATAATGCCATAGTTGCAGCATCCATCTTAAGAAACCTTCCTACCTGACTACTTATACCCATGATAGCAGAGTTGTTATAGAAATGAATTGGTAGTTTATGAAAAGTTACCCAAACCGGTACAATGGAGGATTCCAAAGACGGAGAGAAATCTGATGTCCATTTCTGCACTTTCATTGTGTAGCCTTGAATTGACCACTGGCCCTTCATCCAGCACCTTTGGTAGTCTTCATTATCCTGAAATCGAATCAAAACATGTCGATAATCAATAGAGCCTAATTGAAATCTCGATTTAAAGCCTATTGATTTGAATGACTGTTGAAGTGAATCCATATGTGGTTTCCCTCGGATGAACTTTCCGACGAGGGCGTTCTGGTAGTGCGAAGCTAGGATTTCTCCTTCTTCAGGGGGGAGTATGTATGCAATCTTGCCCTTGAATTCTGTTATCGGGTGAAGGTTTGGAGTATCTGGGAGGGACGCTAGGAGAGGGGATTGTTTTGTATTGAGAGCTTGGACGAAGCTACGAATAATCGGGGGCTTCGAGAGAGAAGGGTCCGGGGGCGGAGGAGGCGTCGGCGACGCCATGATCAGCGGCACCGAGAGCAGTAATATGACCGTTGCAGACAGAAATGGAGGTGACGAACTTGAGGAAAGGAATAGTAGTGTGATGTGTGTTAATCGCACATGGGATGGTCTTCAAAAAATACAAATAAGAAACTGAAAAAGATTATGGCAGCTTTAAGAAGGTAAAACCATATTTAACTAGACTACTTAAAATAAATGACTATATTTTTCAAGATAAATATTGAATGAATATTGCCTTATCTAATCTTACCAAATTTAATTCTAATCAAATCAAAACTGAATATTCTAACACCTAAAATAAATGCATGACCAAAACATTAATTCTTCCAAAGCCAACATGGCTGAATTAATGGGTCTTATTCTAAAATAAAATAAATGATCACACTACCTCATTAAAAAACTCAAAGGGAAAAAGAGTATAGTGTTATCTTCTAAAAATCCTAATAAATAAAAATAAATAAATAAACCTAATTCGTATCAAAGTGAAATTGTCTTTGGGCAACGAACCAGAGCAACGAACCAAAATTCAGAGCAACCTCACCTCACCAAAAACAGAGCCGTGAATCAGAGCCACCGCCGACCGGTAACAACTGCCTTCTGACTGACGACGATGCCAGTGCATGCAAAACCCTCACGATTTGGTTCTCCGGCGGCCATGAATTTGATGTGCAACGAATCCGATCAAATCTCCGGTCGCTTCATTTCTTGATCTTGGCAACGAGGCCTAGCTCTTCACACAAGTCGGCAATGGCTTCAAAGGCTATGATTAGGTTGAGGCTGTGGCAGCTAGGGCTAAGGTTTCGGGCATTGTGGAAACCAGTGACAGTGCCTTTGGGCTTGGAGATGACGGTGGAGAGAGGGGTGTCGGTGACGGTGTCACCGGTGGAGGGGTCGAGATTGATGCGGAAGTTCAGTAATCACCCGCCACCTTTGATGCGGATTCTTCTAGATCGGAAGTTCACAAGCAGGTGGAGAAGAAGGAAAGTCTTTGTTTTGTGATTATGTTATGTTATTTTCTTCTGGTCCCCACATTTTTTCACATTTTTCATTAACCACTCTGATTACATATATTTTGAACTTATTTAGTTTGCTCTTTTGCTATTTTCTATCTGGCTCCTGGTCGTATGGTAAGACGATCTTGCGAGAGATGGACTCATAAGCAAAAAGATACCATTTCTGGAGTTGGCATGGGGTTATTTGCACAGCAGATTCGGCCTGTGTTACAAGCCTGTTCTTATTTTATTTTTGGCAATTGTTATAGCGAGAGCTATAATAGCTGCCGGAGCAAAGTTTATTTTAAACATACCTTTTTATTACAATTTTTCTAGAGGTGGCAATTGGGCGGGATTGGAAAATTTTAGGATGAAAATTTATTATATGGGTAATTAATGGGATGAGTATTAAATATGCATTAATATCTTTTAATAAGGATAATTAAAATTTGTGTAAAGGTGATATCTTGAAGAACTCGTCTCTTGAAAGAAGTCTCCTTCCATAAATTATGGAAAGACCAAGATTTAAACTGCAAATTAGAAAAAATGAAGATAAAATTTTCAGATTGTAATAACTATTGCATGCTTCATAATGGACTTTTAATATTGCAACTTAAACCTTTTACTTTTCTATTATTCTAATTAAACCACATCCTTCCATAAACCTATGAAAATATAGTCTTTCCCAAAATTTTGAAAATATATGCTATAACGAAAATCACTTATTAGTATTTATATTTATACACTGATTCAATTTTATGGTCAAAGTTAAAAAGTTTTGACTAAATGAATAGTTAAATTACAGCTTGAAATGAGATGGAGGGAGTATATTTCTTTTTTATTTGACTTTAATTTAACTGTTAAAATTGAATAAGGATATGAATTATTATTTTTTGAAAGATTACATATAAGCACTACTGGAAAACGGGTACATATGCACCGGTACCTAAGCACTTGGGGGTAGGAACCGGTACTGACTTGATGAAAGACATCGGTTTTATGATGAAAATAATGGAAATCGGTGCTAGTACTCCTTTTCTGCACTGAAATTGGGACACCAGTGCCAAAACCAGGTGCCTTACATAGAAAATAGCACTGGTAGAAAAAGTAAAAGCAAAAGGAACCGGCGTTGGAAAAGGTTTCTATGTGAGTAATAGTGTCTTGGGCGTGTAAAAAATGGAGGGAAAACATAGCACCAGAAAACATTGCAAGTAAGTCAGTGCCTATGTATAATCATAGCATCGGAAAACATTGTTCCGGTGCTAGAAAAATGGGCCCCATTTGAAAAGGGGATGGTATTATTTTTATTTCTAGCACCGGTAGGGGAAAAAGGATTGAGCTAGTGCTGAAATAGCCAAAACGGTTGATTTGGTGGGCAATATTAAAAATATAGCACCGTATGTAGGCATAATACCGATGTTAGAAGAGCATTTAATGCTCACCTACCACTATTCACTGGCTAGTAAGAAGTGAGATTTTGGGAGAGAAGGTCATTTGGTGTTTTTTGGAGGGTTATATGGAATGCTCAAATGAAGACCCACAAAAGTTAGGTTTTAAATTGTTTGGCATGTTATTAATGATGGAATATGTTACAAATGGTTTGTATGCATCTATTTTGTTTGTTTGATCATGTTCTTGATACTTGCATTGATCGAATAAATGTGATGTTTTCTAGATTTCTATGAAATTGTTGGGTAAGTTTTGAATGTTGTGATGTGAGTTGTACGCAAGGTTTTTCGAACTGATTTTGAATGTTTAGAATGTTGCGTATCCATGGTCATTGTGTGGAACTATAGTTGTCGTACATTTGTTAATTTGTAGAGATGGAACATGCAATTGAGAGGCGTAAGCATGTGTATTGCAACGTTAGTTGGTTGAGCAAAGAATATGTTGATTTCGTGGAGAAGTTTTTAGAGCACGCATTTGGTCGTGAGAAGTGAGTGTTATGTCCTTGTCATGATTGGAAGAATTGTAACCGTAGTGGTGATAGAGACATCATGAAACTTTACTTGGTTAGGAGAGGGTTTAAAAAAGATTATTTGATTTGGACGTTTCATGGTGAGAAGGCATCGTCGGAGGTGGTTGTAGGTAGTAGAGGAGATTGTTTCAGATACGTAAATTTAGATGACATGTGTGAGGAGTTTGTCGATGAATTTAGATAGAGGCCCAAGGTTTTGTCAAATTTCTTAGGTGAGAAGGACAAACCGTTGTATCTCGGTTGCAATAAGAAGGGTACGGTGATGTCATTTTTTATGGAATTGTTTAATATGAAAAGTGTTGGTACATGGAGCGACACTAGCATGAACAAGTTGTTAAAGCTCTTGAATGAGAAGCTTCCCTCCGGTAACAGGATACCGGACAACCTCTGCGAAGTGAAGAAAATTATTTGTCCGATGGGATTGGAATATGAAAAAAATACATGCTTGTCCCAACAATTGTGTTTTGTACAGGGGTGACTAGGAGAAGGAGGTGGCCTACCCCGTATGCTATGTGTCACGCAATAAGAAAAGGAGAAATGTGGTTGTTGATGGAGATGTTGTCGTAAAATTAAGGAAACGGGTTCCTGCAAAATGCATGTGGTATCTTCCAATTATTCCGAGCTCGAAGAGGTTGTTCAAAAATGCTAATGATGCAAAGAACATAATGTGGTACATAGGACGAGGTTCTCTTGAAGATGATGTGATTCATCATCCAGCTGATGCCAATCAATGGAAATGATTTGATAACAGGTTTCCGAATTTTCAAATGAGCCAAGGAACTTGAGGATGGCTTTGTGTACAGATGGAATGAACCCATTCAACAACATGTCCTCTAGGCACAGTTCGTGGCTGGTAATGCTGGCCATAATACAGCCTTCCATCGTATTTGTGTATGAAGGGGAAATATGTGTTGATGCCTTTGTTGATTTCTAGGCCAAAATAGCCCAGAAATGACATCAATACGTATCTGACACCTCTGATAGAAGATTTGAAGGTTCTATATTCCCACGGTGTCGACGTGTTTAATGGTTTTAAGGGATCGAAATTCAATATAAAGGCAGTGTTTTTTTGTACCATAATGATTTTCCAACATACGAAAACCTTTTAGGTTATGTGGTGAAGGGGAACAAGGTGTGTCCCATGTGTGAAGAGTCCACAGATTACCAACAACTGAAGGTTGCAAGACAGTGTATTTTGGTCACCAGAAATTCCTCCTGATGAAGAACAAATTGCATGAGGATGCATTTCAATTTGTTGGTGGGAAGGAGGCCAGGAAGGCGCCAAGACCATTGAAGGGGGTTGTTATCCAAAACAAGTTGAAGAAATTGAATGTTGTTCTCGGGAAGAAGAGGAAGAAGGTGGGTGCAGCGCCTAATGGACCTTGTAAGAAGAGGTCGATTTCTTCGATTTACCATACTGGGAGCATTTGGAGGTTTGCCACTACTTGGATATTAAGCATAGTGAGAAGAATGTGTGCGAGAGTTTTATTGGTACCTTACTCAACATTCCTCGGAAGACAAAGGATGACTTGAATTTGCGAAAGAATTTTTTGGAGCTGGGAATTTGGCCGGACCTAGCCCCGGAGGTGAGAGGGAAGCGAACGTACCTCCCTCCTGCCCCGTACAATCTGTCAGTGGATGAGAGGAGATTGTTTTGCGAGTATATCTAAGGAATCAAGGTACCATTTGGATACTCTTCTAATGTTAGTTGCTTTGTGAATGACGATTTGCATATGAACAACTTGAAATTGCATGATTATCACATTCTCATGCAACAATTGTTTCCTGTTGCCATTCGTGGTGGTATGGAGGAGGATGTACGATTTATCATTATGCAACTATGTTTCTTCTTCAACTCTATTTTTTGGAAGAATATAAGCCGACATACGCTTCATGTGTTGGAGTGGGAGAGGGTTTTAGTGTTATGTCAGTTGGAGAAGTACTTTCCTCCGTTCTTTTTTGACATCATGGTTCATCTAGTTTTTCATTTGGTTGGGGGAATTCGACTATGCGGTCCTATGGGAATGCATTGGATGTTCCCTTTCGAGCGGCACATAGGCATTTTCAAAGGTTACGTTCACAATTGTAGCCGATCGGATGCGAGTATCGTGCATAGGTACGTGATCGAGGAGATCATTGAATACTGTACTTTGAACTTAGTTTGTAAGAAATTGGTTGGATTACCTGAACAAGCGCACTTTTGTAGGAAGAATGAGGTTGCACGTTCTAAAGGTACACTTCATATAACCTTCTATGATGAGTTGATAATAGTTCACCTTTATGTTTTAAGGGATAGTAGCAAGATTGCAATCTATGTTCAAGAGTACGTGTCATATTTATAAGCACTATATCCAAACTGGCCTTCTAACAAAATATAGCTAGAGTATTCTTCCAAATTTGTGAATTGGTTTTATAATCACTGCAATGTGGACGACATGCATACTAAACTTCATGTCTTTGCAAGAAAGCCAAAATCCACTGTCAGAAGATACTCAGGGTATGATATTAACGGTTTTACTTTTGCAACGACTGAAAAGGACAGCAGGAGCATGACGTAAAATAGTGAAGTTTATATTGAATCTGAATCGATGAGGCAGTCTAGAAAGAAAGACAAGAACCCTGTTGTTGCAGTGATGGCCTTTTACGGGATGATTGAGAAAATTAGGAAGTTGGACTATGTTGAGTTCAAAGTTGTGGTTTTCAAGTGCTAGTGGGTTGATAATGGAGTCGGGGTTCGTACAGAGAAACCCATGGGTTTCACATTGGTGGACCTTATCGGAGTTGGGTTCGAGGATGACAAGTTCCTCTTAACCGCCCAGGCACGTAGGTTTTTCATGTCCGGGATCCTAGCAACGATAAGTGGGATGTCGTCCAACATGGGAAGAAGTTTTACTTTAAAGAGGAGATTGATTGTCTCGTCCGAGCGGGATGTCCTGAGTTCCCATCTATATTTCCAAGTTTGGAGGATGTGAGTGGAGCTTTAGTAGGTAGACGGTCACATGGAGATGGATTGTGGGTTGATGAGAGCGGTCATATTGTTGGGGGTGATGTTGTCTTGAAAAGAAAAAGATAGGTCCATCTTATCACTATAAATGTTATTAGGATTATACTTTTGTGTACTCGCCAGTGTCCTATCTATTCAACATATTGCTATTAATATATGAATTTGGGTTTAGTTTATCTGTAGTGTAGTGTCGCGTGTTTCTATTTTCTCCTTCGTTATAATTTTTTTTTAAAAAAAGTTTAAATCAGAACCATCACCGGTAATAGTGTCCAAAACAGGTGCTGAAAAACATAGTATGTGCTCTGTTTCATCAAAGGCACTGGTATTTTTCCTTACCAGCACCGATGTTGTGTACTTGGAATATATTTTTGCACTTTGCTCTCGGGTTGGAAAAAAGATCACAAAAATTGATTTAAAGCAGCCATAGGCATATGAGCACCGATATTTGTCAATACCAATGCCAGTTTATACCAATGCTCTGTACTTAGAATATGTTTTTGCACTTTGCTCTCGGGTTGGAAAAAAGATCAAAAAACCTGATTTAAAGTAGCCTTAGGTAGCTGATATATCCTATATAGGCACTAGTATTACCGGTGATACGTACTTATAATTTTTTTCACTTTGCTCTCGAGTTGGAAAAAAAGTTAGAATAATTGATTTAAAATAGCCTTAGGTAGCTGCTTTATCTTATAAAGGCACCAGTATTTGTCATTTCTAACACCGATATTTATACCGGTGCTGTGTAGTTAGAATATATTTTTGCACTTAGCTCTCGGCTTTATCCTATATAGGCAATTGTATCCTTTGTTCATACCGGTGCTAACATTTTTATAGAAATTTTCTTGCATCAATATCAAACAAAACTCATTTACAAGTGTTTGGCCTTCACTCCCAGTCCATTCCTTAAAAAGACTAAGCCTATTCCTAAAACAGCCAAGCCCATTTTCTAAACTAATTGCACTGCCTTTGTTTTAACTATCGATACTGCTACAAATTTTCTTGCTAAAGTCTTCCTCCAGCTCCATTTTCCAGTCTTTCTTCATTTGCCACCTCCATTCTACCTCCATATCTGCACACAGAGCAGTATCCGCCCTCATCACTCCATTAAAGATTCTACCGTTTCTCTCCTCCCTCATGTGATAAAGCCATGAGATCAGCTTCAGTATTCGGCTACGTCTCTTCCTCCATGACAAACTGGTCAGTAGTTTTTTCATATCTCGTAAGCTCCTGAACTCCATTCCAATCAGTTTCCCCATCACTCATTTGGTGAATTCACAGTTACAACAGATGTGTTTCAAGGTTTTCTGGTGTTTATCACAAAGCTTGTAATTCGGCTAAATTCCCAGGATGTTGTGTCTCTGCAGTTTATCCACTGTTGCAATACTATCTTTAAACAACCTCTATACGAAGAATCTATGTTTTGGCAAAAGAGCTTTATGCCAAACAATTTTGGCCAGTCCTACCAAGTTGTCTCCTCCATTTAACTCATCATATATGCCCCTGATTTTCAGTTTTCTTTGCCTCATATATCTCCTTGTCATCCCCTTCAATCTATTTAGGTTCTTCTAAGCCCAGTCATAATGCTCTTTGTACTTATGACTCTTCCATCTTTCTCCTTTCAGATAGTAGGCATTAATCCATCTAATCAATAGTATATCCTATTTAGAATTGAAGTCCCATATTCTCTTGATCATGGCAGCCTCGTCCCAAGTTGAGGAGTCTCTGAGCCCCATTCCTCCTTTTTTCTTGCTCCTGCACAAGGATGCCCAAGCTACTGGTGTGTACTCTTTCTTTCCTTCATCTCTCCCTAGAGGAAACTTCTACATATTTTCACTATGGTTTCATGAACACCTTCAGGGATACTGAAGATGCTCGCCCAGTATCCTGCCATACTCATCAATACTATGTTGACCAACATCATTTTACCTGCAAAGGAGAGTGTGACAGTAGCCATGTCTGAAGCTTCCCCCTTATCTTCTCTATGATCTTTTCACAATCTAGTTTATTCCATCTAGCATTTGAGAGAGCCAACACCAAATATTGCAGAGAAAGATCCCCTTTTTGCACATTCAGGATTACATCTAGAGTTTTTTTTTCTTTCAGTTTCCTCCATAACTAAGAAATATATTCTTCACTTTTTTGCACTTATCTCCAGCCCTGTAGCATCACTGAACTCCTTCAAACATTTTTTGAATCCCTCAATTGATTTTGTATTACAGAAAATCAGAACATCATCTGTAAACAACAGAGAATGGACACCCACCCTACTGCACCTCTAATGATGCTCCAAGCTCCTGTTTTGCCTCTTGCTAGCCAGTAATCTTGTGAACTATTCCATACTTAATACAAAAGGCAAGGGGGAAAGTGAATCCCCTTGCTTAACTCCCCTTCTACCTGCAAATGAGATAGTGTGCCTACCATTAAATGATAATCTAATAGTGGAGGACATTGTACAGTTTCTGATCCATGTTATCAACAAACTTGGGAGTCTTAACTCCTTCATCCAATCTTCCAAGAACCTCCAGTTTAGGCTATCAAATTCCTTGCTGATATCTACCTGCAGAACACAACTTTTCTTCATTCCAGGCATGTTATATTTCTGCAACAGTTCATTTCTTAACAAAATGTTATGTGCCAAGTGTCTCCCCTTCACAAAGGCCCTTTGATTGGGGCTAATCAGTTCAGGCATGACCTCTTTCAACCTTGAGCAGATTACCTTGGTGATTGTTTTATAAACCACTGAGCAGCAGGCAATTGGTCTGTATTCAACAGCTTCTTGTGGATCTGGTGTTTAGGGATCAAAGCTATCACTTCTTCCCCCAGCTTCTTTGGTATAGTATCTCCTTTAAAGAAGCCTTGGACAGCTATTGTAAATCCTTCTCCAACAATCTCCCATGCATCCTTGAAGAATTTACTTGAATAGTCATCTTTCCCTGGCTTTTATCATTTAAAGCTGTCTTCTACTCAGCCTCAGTGACTGCCTATATCAACTTAGCATGTTGCTCCACTGTGAGTGTTTTCCCCATATTGGTTATGCTTTGATCCAATTTCTATGCAGCTACTTAAATTCCCAGTTGGGCCTTAAAGTGATTCAGCAAAGATTCTTCTATAACCTTCTGATTTTCCACAAGCTCATCTCCAAACTGCAAGTTAACAACATGATTCTTATACTGTCTCTTTTTAATTGCAGCATAAAACTTGCTTGTAGGCCTATCACCATCCTTCAGTTGTTGAACCTTTGATTGTAAGTACAAGTACTCAGCTTCCATCATTCTTTCTGCTTCTAACCTTGCTTCTTTTCCATATTATGATGTACTTTATCTTTAGGATTTGCATTTAGTTTCAAAAGGGACTCCCTCCATTTCTCCTCTGCATCATTTTCTCTTTTCCCAATTGCAGAAAATTCAAGCTGATTAAGTTTTTTCAGGGGCAGCTGAAGCTCTTTCAAAGCTTTGAATATGTCTTTTAAGTCCTTAATTCTTTTCCTCTCACATATAGATTTAACAATTACTTTGAACATGGGTGATAAATACCACATGTTAAAGTATTTGAAAATCTTCTCAGCTTTACCATTTGCTTTCTGCAACTTCACCAGTAGCAGAGAGTGATCAGAAATGAGCTCAGTTTTTATTTGACGAAATGAGTCTCTCAGTTTCTCCATCCATGCCATATTGATCAAACACCTGTCAATCCTGCTAATATCCTTTCCCCATCTCCCCTCATGTTGCTCCAAGAAAACTGAGGTCACATTGTTCTCATTTCTATAAACTGCAAACTATCTGCCATATTCTTGAAATCTTCTACTCCTTAGCTTCTGCATCATTTCCCCATTTCCTATGTTTAAAGCTTAATGGGGAGTTAAAATGTCCCATGATAGCCCAAGGTTTATCTCTTATGCATGTCTGATTTAGAAAACTCCAGAAACTCTTCCTCTTCTCCAATGTATTTTATCCATAAATTATCAGGCAATGAATCCCCCATTTTGATCTCCATGTGTACCCTAGCATATGATAACCTCTCCTTATCAATGGTTGGTTTATCTAGGAAAATTGGTTTTCCTAAAGGGCTCATGATCTTACATATTTTTATTGGTTGCCAATATACAATTGGCAATCTAGGAAACTGTACCCACACAGGCACCCTATCAGGATCAACCATTTCAAAGTTCTTAGACCAAGGTTTCAAGATAACAGGTTTATGATAAAAAAATACTACTCCTTTCTCAATCATTTCATCACAGAATGTTTTTGTAGTGAATTTAACCATATAAACCCCAAATTCAAGTAACCATATCTTAGACACTTTACTCCCCCAAATTTGATAAAAATAGCCTTCAATTACCAGGTAAGGCGGATCACATCCCAACAGTCTGTATAGTATCATTGTGCTCCATTGTTTTTCATTCTCCACCACCTCCTCCAGTGTGATCTTACCCACCAGTTTTCCCTCAAGATTGGCTGGATCATAAAATTTAACCTCGTTTTGCCCCTGTGTAAAGAGCGAGCTCCAATTTTCTCCCTCTTTTTGCTCACTTCATTGTAGCTTCTGGCTCAGCTTTCCCAACTTCCTTGAGATTGTGGCTTCCTGTTCTTGGATTTTAATTTTTTGGTTTGGGGTTACTACCTCCATCACCGTTTGCTCCATTATTCCATTCTCTGATTTCAAATCTTTGCTAGATTCCTCTTCAAACTCAGCATTCAGTACTCCTTTCAATCCTTCCATAGCTACTTTATCGCTTTTTCTCCTTATGTTGACTTCTTTCCTCTGCGTCCTCCCCTTGCTGTAGTTGCTAGATCTGCCCATTTTAGTGGGAAGCAAGGTCCGGAAAGCAACTAAATCTTGCTTCCAATAAGATTGGAAGTACACATTAAGTGCGTGTAAATTTCCCCTAGAGAGAACTATAGTGCTAAAAAATTTTAAACTAAAATAAAATGACAGATCCGCAAATGCTTCATCTTCTAATTCACAAAGTTGGAGAGGAAATCTACCTTATAATCACCATCAGTTCATCAACCCAAGGTTTTTAAAGGAAATATCTAAGTTCTCTTACAAAGATTATTTATCATTCTACAAGATTATTTATTATCAACCTAAGGATTTTGGAAAAATGGTAGTTAACCTTTCCATAATAAGAACTTTGCACGATGTTGCAATGATGTACATAGCGTTAATGTTCATTAGTTACATATCTCTCTACCTAGGCTTATATTGATTTCCGTTGAGTGTTTGTTGATGTTTGAAACACTAGTACTGTTTAGGTTTTTATGATGCATGCAAGGTGTTTGTTAAAATTCTTGAGTGAACTTTGTAGGACATGGCACCAAAAACTCCACTCAAGAGGTCACACAATGCTTCCCCTTCCTCTTCGAGGATGAAATCCAATATTAAACAAAAAGAGAAGAAGTTCATGTCAGAGCAGGCATGGCTAATCGAACAAACTAACAGAACGAGGCAGCATTTTTTGGAGAGAGGAATAGAAGCATCTCTCCCCTTTGAAGAATCTATCTGGGTACCTGGATGGGAGAAATTGTGTGACATGCCTACAATGTTTAACCACAGCATAGAGAGTGAGTTCTATGCTAATTTGATGTGTGGTCCGAGGTGGGATGAGGTGTTATGTAGAGGCAAAATGGTGCAATTGACAACTGAATCTATAAACAAATTGTACGGGTTGCCAAATGTTCCCTCCGAGGAGGATGAATTTCTTGCATTCCACTACAAGACAGATGTTGGTTAGGATTTTGATTATCCCACTGGGAAGGAGCTCGTGAGGATTATTACTAAGGTGGGAACCGATGTCGAATCTTTTGTCAACCAGGTTGGTCAAAGATTCCAAACAACCACCTCACGCCTGAGATGAATCGATGGTACCACTTCGTAGCATCTAGAATGAACCCGGGCATAGTGAACACGTAGGCTCATGGTATGAGGCTCACACATCTGTACGCAATTAAGTAGAAACTGCGATGAAATATAGGTAGGCAAATGGTGAACACATTGAGATGGGTTGCTGAGAAATACGGTTGTTACGGTTTCTACAACCTCATTTCCAAACTGTGCACAAAAGCGGGTGCCTCCCCCCCACTATCCGTACGAAATATACAGGAAACCAGTGGGTAAGATTACATTAGACTCTATCTACAAAATGACACATGACAATATGGGTCATTTATTGGAATCTAGATTCATGGCATTGGAGGGGGGTGTACAAGTCTGCTGACGGAATCACATTATAAAATATTCTGGTGCGATCACATGGGTAAGGTTTTTCAATATTAGTTCCCCGATGCCATAACAAGCAGTTGGACCTTTCCCTACATATCGAGACCTAGGCCTTGGGCAAAGCAATGTGGGAAACCACTCAGAAGATGCACAGATGTTGGATGAAGAGTCATTCGCTCGATATTATTCATTATTTTCTACAAAAACTTCATAAACTATGGTATTTTTCACTTTTTATTGTTTTTGGACGTTTAGAACAAATCTACGTTATTTTGCAAACAAAATATTATTATTATCACGTGGATCGAGCTGTATCAAGTTCATATATTATATTTATAGTAGTAAAAAAATCCTATTTCCCTTTATTAATTCCAAACTATTTTCCACAATTTAGTCTAGAACATGTACTACCTCTTTATAATTTATACTATAAAAAATTCTACTATTTAAAATTCATGTATTTAGGCTATAATAACAAAATTCAAGTATTTCGAAGCAATGGATAAGGTGTTCACACACTTTGGGCAATAGTGCAATTTCACAAAATATTGTGCAACTTTTCTATTTTCATTTTCGAGGATGTTCCATTTACCCTATCATGTCCAAATTACATAGTTGTGATCATACATTTCTGTATTATCCTATGGAATCGCCAATTTTGCATTTTGACAATTCCAAGATTCTTAGAGGGACCTAAGGGCAAAAGGCAAAACCTTCACTCAGAGGTCAAAATTAAAATTCGATTGGATGCAATGCTACATTATGAAACCCTGATGTATATTCCAAGACTGAATAAATTTTTTTTATTAATATTTCATAGGAAAAACTTACCGATAATTCTTCTCGTTTGGACTTTTTAACTTCTAAGTAATCTAGAGTAATATACTCTAAGACATTACTAGCGCTTTATTAAATATCATGAAAAAATCACTTTCTATTAAAAACCTTATATTAACCCATGATATGCCCCAATTTACTGCCGCCGTCATGGCCGGAATCTGCAAGACAAAGCCCCCGGAAGTTTCCAGGGGAAAGAGGTTCTGACAATCAAGTCAACAAATAATAGTGCAATTGTGTAATTAGGTTGGCGAGTAGGGAAACTATTTTGTTTGCTTGAGGAGCAAGTACTTCTCTCTTGGGCCAGCCCAAAGGATATTACCCAAGGGGTAATATAGGAGGCCTAGGCCGTCCAGACTAGGCACTTGGGCCCAGTACAAATTTAAACATTATCAATAAGCACCTGGAAAGTTGAGGGTTCAGCCTTAGAATTTATCCCAATTTGAATTCGGGTCCGCCCCTGCAAATTTGATGATTTGCCCTTCGATGAGGTTGCTTCAAATTCACTGTTGAACAAGGATGCGATTTTTGAGATGCCCCGCTACTTAAGGGGTACAATTTTGGAGCCCCTGCAACGTGTTGGGGGTTTGATCCAGTGGTGGATTTAAGATCCTCCAGGTTAGCCTCGAATTTGTCGGGGGTTCAACCTTCGGCTTTCTAATCTCTGTTAGAGTCTATGGGCCTGGCTCTGGCCTTGTTTATTTTTTCAAGGGGCCTTCGAGCCTTGATAGTTAAGAATAAAGGGTTTTACCTTTAGCCTTCTAATCTGTGTTAGAGTCTGAGGGCTTGGCCTTGGCCCTGTTTATTTTCAAGGGGCCTTTGGGCCCCAGTAGTTAGGAATATAGGGTTTGACCCTCAGCCTTGTAATCTATGTTAGAGTCTGAGGGGCCTTGGTCTTGGCATGAGAGGTAGAAAGGTCACAAGGGCGTGCTACTCACTCATACCTTTGAGCGTGTGAGGTCCAAGTTGGATCTTCCACGCGCCACTTTCTCCATTAATGCCTGGGATTTCTCACCCATGCAGCCTATTTAACCACGTATTTCCTTACTGTTTGGCGGCCCGAGGTAATTATTTCCTTTTATTCCCTCTATATAAGGCACTTCCCAGCGTTTCACTTTACTTTTTACCCAAATCAATTTTCAAATTTCACACTCTCTTTCGTCTAGAGCAACTCAGGGTGATTCTCCTCCTTGCTAACATTTCCAGAGAACTCTGGCCAAACTCCGACTAAGAATCAGTAAGTTCCACCTTACTTGACCATTTTTTCTCTCTTTATAAAATTTGGCAAACACGTTTGGGGGGGAAGGAACTCAATCCCAACCTATTTTCTGGCCGTTTCCTCCAGTGGAGTTGAAGACTCCCGTCTGCAAGATTCTGGCATTTTTCCATCATCGGCCACCTTTCCCAATTCAGTTGGTAGGGAAGGCAGAGAGAATTCTGCCGATTGCCCTGTGCCGCCTAGAAGCTACCATCGTAAGTGGGTCACTTCAAGGTCACAGGTTCTAAGGGAGGCTAGGGTTCATAAGGATAAGGAGGGCAGCCATTATGTTTTCAAGAAGATTTTGACCCTAGTTTTTGAAAGCCCCCAGCAAATCCCTAAGAAGATTTCCCAATTTATATCATCCCTTCCTCTTTTGATTAAGCTTCCGGAGAATTTGTGGTTGGAGGTCCTTTGAGAAGATGAAAATCCTAGAGATACCAGACCCGGATGGTGCACCGTTTACAAGCGCCATTTCAAGTTTGGGCTCTATTTTCCCTTGCCCCTTATCCTCTCTCGGTTTCTCGAGGAGCACCAGGTTAACCTAGCCTAAATTTATTTGAACATCATACTCTATGTTCATGGACCATCCCATTAACAGGATTTTGACTCTTAGCAATAGGTCCACGGACCATCCCATCAAAATCTCCTCGAACTGCAAAGGGTGGCACAAGATCCCCATATACACCTTCGATAGTGAGACTGAGAACTATTATGGTCCAATGTGGAATTCGAGCCCCAAGTTTAAGAATGATTTTAGTTATTTAACTCTGGACATCATGGTAGTGGATAGAATGTTGAGCCAGCCTTTCGACATTTCTAAGAGTTGTACCTACATCTGGCCAGAAGAAGTTTACGAGTGGATCTACAACTAGGAGCCAATTTTGACTAATCCCTCACCTCTAGTAGATGCTTCGAGGGTTCCTATGCAGATAAAAGGACGGGAAAGAAGAAAGTGAGTGAGAGTGACAGACCTAAGAAGGTTAAGAGAATCCCTATGGTTATCGATAATAGGGCTACAAAAAAATTGAAGAAGAAAAATGCCAGTTCTTCAAAGCCCCTAAAACCTATTTTGAAGCCTCACGAGATTGTATTGGTCAAAACTACATCAGAGCCCCTAAGGCTTAATAACGCCACAGAGGCCCCCTCTAGGAGCCCATCCTCATTAAACGAAGGTGTTTACGGCATCTTGGCTTTTGCCTTGGTTATTTTTTTTAAAAAAATTCTCGACTGACTTATCTTTCTTTTGTGTTATGTAGTGGGCTTCACGAGCTTCCTTGATCTCAAAATTGAGGAGGAAGAGAAGATGATTTTCGAAGAGCCTTACATGAGGGTCCACTCCCTGACCAAGGCCCAGGCGCCACTCCTGCAGGAGCCCCTACCGAAGGTCTAGTCTGAGGCCCTAGTGCCTCGAGGACTAATAAATGGCATCGAGAGGGAACTTCCTCCCATGGCCCTTCCCACCTAAGGTAGCGGACTAACAAGGTTGATTTCATCGATTCCCAAGCTGCCAGCTCCAAGGTTGTTAACTCCCAAGTTGGGCACATTTTAGGGGAGGGTAGCCCCACCCCTCCGGGCATGGTTGATCCTACCCTTGCTTCCCTCCTCGACGTGGCCACCACCGCAACATCTCTGGACTCTACCTTCCAGACCCTTGTGGCGAAGGCTAAGAAAGATCAGGAGGTTGCGACTAGGTCAAAGGCTCATGAGGCCAAAGTGAACGAGCTCAAGGAAGAGCTTAAGAAGGTTTCCTATGATCATAAGGAGGAAATGGAGAAAGTGACCACCGATCATGGGGCGAAATTGACGAGGGTAGCCTCCCAACATAAGGAAGCATTGGAGAAACTGGGCTCTGAGAAGGATAATTGTTTGAAGGAGCTCAAAGCTAAGCTATCGAAGGCTCACGCATCCATCGAAACCCTGGCCAACAAGAACAAAAGCTGGCCAGTCATTTTTCTGTCGAGCAGCAGGCCTCCGTCTTCGAGGCTTACACCAACAAGCTTGTGAAGGCCAAGGGGTTTTGGGACTTCTTCTCGTCCCTTTCCAAAGTTTTTGTGGGTCTCGCTCGAAATAACCTATCCAATTCTATCTACAAGGACCTCCCAGCTGAATATTCTACTATGGTGTATGTCCACAAAAACAATTTTGATCCGGCAGAGCTAGACCATCTTTGGTGGAAGTCTATCCAGGGTGGGTGTGTCAAACTCTGGTTGCTCGATCACTTGAAGGCCTCCAAAAAGCTCTTTTCTACGGAGTAGATCTGCTATATGGAGGTGGATGAGGACAACGAGTGGAGCGAGTCAGATCCCCTAACTCAGCCGAAGCCCCGACGTAGGGCCAACTCTTCGAGCTCTAACCAAATGGATTGTAGCGTAGGGTAAGATGTATGGATTATTTTCTTTAGAAATTTTGATGTACTCCCACCCCCTTTTTCCTAGTATTAATGAAAGTTTTTATATCTTTACTTGTGTGTTTCAGCTTTTTGTCACTTGTGGATTATAGGCTTGGTGCCCTACCGCCCCCCCCCCCCCCTCAGCTACAAAGGGGTACCATTTTTTTACTTATTTTTCCAAATCATGAAAGAATGGTATTACCAAAATGAAAAATGGGCATGGGAGCACCGAATAAAGGCCTCTCTGTTTAGTGTAAATTCGTCTGGCTCGAAGAAGAGCTTCGAGCTGCCTATGAGGAACTTAGTCTATGGTGTAACGGTCTTCATGAGAGACAAAAAGAACTTCTCGATGCACTTAGCCGTTCAAGGGAGGAAAGGGACATCTTTTCCACGGCTAAGGTTGGGCTCTTAGAGAACTATAACCTCCTCAGATCTCAGCATAACGAGGTCCTCAAAGAGGTCACCACCAAAGCCAGGTTTAGTTCGATGCAAGAGTGCATCCCTGTTGCTGCTAAGTTTTACAAGGCTTATAGGGGTATCATCTTCTCATCCTACCAAGACTATCAAGCGCTATTACCGCAAGGCTCAGGTGTATTAGGAAAATATAAAAGTGGCTCGTGCGTCCCTTATTACAGCCACCACCAAACTAGAAGAGTGAAAGAAACAGAATTGAGAACACCAATGTTTAGCTTCCTCCCTGCAACTGGTGCTTAAGGAAAATAAGGCGCTTTGTATAGCTTCCTATAGGGATAAGGAAAAGATCAAGAGTGACTATGCCAAACTACATTAGACTTATACAGTAACTGCTAATAGTCTTCGAGCATATTGACTTCGACTTAGGACTATTGAGGCAAACTTAATTGAAAATTTAGAAGTATTTCTTCATGATACCATCAACATTATGGTGAGGAAATACAATATAGAGGATCCCAAGTACAGTGACGCTTACCAAGAGGCTAAGAGGTGGCTCAGCGAGTTACAAAAGGAGAAGAAGGATAAGAGCGGGGCTTTGAGTGCCTATTCTGGGGCTCCAGGCCCAACAGAGTGTTACCCCTCTGGGACTTCCCGTTGGAAGGGAAGATCTGTCTTCACTCACTTAAGTCACTCTTCTAGAAACATAACCAACAAACCAACCCCATCCAGGTAGTAGCCTTCAGCTCTCGTTCTGCACCTCCCGGGTCTCCCATTTCGAGGGTTAATCCAGCAAGTAATCAGGCCAGTGCCTCTGGTCGAGGAAGGGGTGGCCTTAATTCTGCCAGAAGGCCTTCGTCCAACAGAGGGGATGGCGTTGCTAGTAGCAGAAGCCAAGTAGCCCCCTCCAATACTAGAGATAAAGATAAAGAGGATGTACGCCTGTCGAGAAGATCTCAAGATTTACCCCGCGGGTCTTTGAGCTCTGCTCGAAGGCCAGAGGCTGGAAATTTGAAAGAATGAGAATTTCCCATTCTTTAGAATAGTTTTTCCTTGTATGTAGATAGTTGTTGTAATTATATTGTCTTACATGTTAGCCCTTATGGAAATTTGTATAATTGAAATAAAATTCATTTTCCCCTTATTATTTTTTGAGCAATTGAAATTTTCATAAAGGGGATTAACCCTTCTAATATGGTTGAATATTCCAAATCTATCTTTTCCTTTTCATTCTAAGGCACTTTTATACATGTAAAAGAGGGTATTTTATCCCTAAGCATTCGATAGGCTGTGGGGTTCTTTTGTTTGCAAGGTTTTATCCTTTAACGGTTACATGAAGGGGATTTCAACCCTTTTAGCATTCGATGGGTTGTGGTAGCCCTTTGAATGTTTGCGAGGTTTATACCTTGGGTGCTTTAGGCGTGTTAAGGGAATTTTGTCCCCAAAGCGCTCTATGGGCTGTGATGGCTCTTCGAATGTTTGCAAGATTTGTACCTGGGGAACTCTAGACACGTTGAAGGAATTTCAACCCCAAAGCACTCGATGGGTTGTGATGCCCCTTCGAATGTTTGCAAGGTTTTTTCCTTGGGTGCTTTAGATGCGTTAAAGAGATTTTGACCCCAAAGCGCTTGATGAGCTGTGATGGCCCTTCGAAAGTTTGCAAGGTTTGTGCCTTGGATGCTTTAGACGCATTAAGGGTATTCCAAAACCAAAGAAATCAATGGGTTGTGATGTCCCTTCGAGTGTTTGCAAGGTTTGTACCTTTGAGGGGATTTCGACCCCAAAGCTCTCTATGGGCGGTGATGACCCTTCAAATTTTTAATGCTTTGATTTTAGGAGGATGGGGAATTTTCATTCCCTCATGACTTGGTGTGTTTTAATTCTTAACGATAATAAGAAGTAATTATAAGAAACACACTTCAATAAATAGTTAATAAAAAAACAAAGGAACTCTATTAACTTATAGCCCTATCTCGTCAAGGGTGTCCTCTAACCCATAGCTACTTTGGGGTGGGCTATTTTCTAGCTTCACCAAGTCTATTGGGATTTAGGGGAATAATACCTCCTAAGGTTGGAAAAGTTCCATCTGCGTGGAATTGGTTCCCCTTGGGGGGGGGGGGGTGTCCAGCACATAACTGCCTCTGGGGCTGGCTTCAACGACTTGGTAGGGTCCTTCTTAGTATGCTGATAATTTCCCCTCTAGCTCCTTTCGGATTTTCTCGTCTCTCCTCATTACAAGATCTCCCGGGAAAATCTAGATTTTTTGGACACCTCCTGTCATGATACCGCTTAATCCTTTCTTTGACCTTGGCTTCGTGAAGGGATGCCATCTCTCTTTTCTCTTCGAGAATGTCTAATCTAAGTGGAGTTGCTCATCATTGACCTCCTAGTTTCCATTGCTTATGGAAAACCTTAGGAAAGTGGGCAACCTTATCTCCGCAGGAATAACCGCCTCCGAACCATTGACCAAGTCGTATGGAGTTTTGCTTGTGGCAGACAATTCTATTGTTTGAAATAACCAAAGCATGCTGGGTAATTCATTGGTCTAATTCCCGCCTACCCCTTCGAGCCTTGACCTGATGCCATTGACAATGGTTCGATTTGCGATCTCCACCTGCCAATTAGCTTGTGGGTGGTAAACGCTGGTGACTGTCTGACAGATCTTGTACTCTTTACACTAGCTTTTGAATGGATCATTGACGAACTGGGCACCGTTGTCAGTTATGATGGTTATAGGGATCCCAAAACAAAAGATGATATTCTTCAAGCAAAAACCAATCACCGTTTTCCCTTTTACGCCGGTTCGGGCTTCAGCCTTGACCCATTTTGTAAAGTAGTCAAAAACCACAATCAGGTATCGAAAGTGGCCTAGAACCTCCGGGAAAGGACCCACCATATCGATCCCCCATTTGTTAAATGGCCAAGAACTATTCATGTTCATAATTCTTCTTGGGGGACATGGGTGATTTGCGCATGCCTTTGGCATTAATGGCAGGCTTAGATGTGCTTGTTAACCTCATCAAACACCTTGGGCCAATAGTATCCATCCAGAAAGAGCTTTTTAGCTATTGATCAAGCCCCTTGGTGACTTCAGCAGGCTCCTTCATGAGTCTCACGAATCAGGTAGTCAGCTTCGTTGGGGCCATGCATCAAAGAAGTGGCTGCAAGTAACCTTGTCGATAGAGCACATCATCATGGATCACATATTTAGGCACTTTCAAACTAACTTTCCTTGCTTCGATGGCATTTTCTGGAAGAGTGCCATCTTAAAGGTTGCTCATAATAGGCGTTATCCACAATTTTTTTCTTCCACCAATATTACCGATGTTTCTTCTTCGAAGCTACGCTTACTCAACATTTCCACCATTAAGTGCCCTTGGGATTGTGAATCTAGGTTGGATGATGCCAACTTGCTCAGGGTTTCGGCCTTGTGATTTTTCTCTCGAGGGACTTGAGTGATGGTGTAATAGTGGAAATGTTCTAGGAGGGGTTTCACCACTTCCAGGTAATGTTGCAAGCTTCTTTCCCTAGCTCCATATTCCCCCTTGACTTGAAGGACCACAATTTAGGAATTGCTAAATATTTCCAATATCCAAACTCCCAAGTCATTGGCTATTCGAAGGCCTGTAATCGATGCTTCATATTTCGCTTCATTGTTTGTGGCCTTAAAGTCAAAGTTTAGGACATAAGGGTAATCTTCTTTTTTAGGGATTGTGAGGAGGACTACACCTCCACTGTCTCTCGAGTGTGATGACCCATTAACATATAGTTGCCATGTTTCATCTGATTCTTTTGCATCATCTACCATAACTGGTTTTGTAGTTTTGACGATAAAATCTGCTAAGGCTTAGCCTTTAATGGCTATTCTTGGGTGGAACTGGATGTCGTGCTCCCCCAATTCAATTGCCAACTTCATCTTCGCCCTGAGGCCTCCGCCTTAAGGAGCACCTTCCTAATTGGATGGCTGGTGTACAAGATGATCTTATGGCTTTAGAAATACGACTGGAGGCATCTTGTCGCATAGAATAGTGCCAGTATCAACTTTTCTAGGGCAGTGTATCAAGTTTATGGACCATACAATGCCCTACTTACAAAGTAGATTGGGGTTGGGCTTTGCCATTTTCCTTTACCAGAACCGCATTTAATGCTAAGGAGGATGCTCAGATATATAGATATAAATCTTCCCCCTTATCTGGTTTCATCAGGGTGGGCTAGCTTTGTAAGTGTTCCTTTAAGTCTCAGAAGATTTTGTCACATTCTTCAGTCCATTCAATTTTTTTGGTTTTTTGAAGCACATTGAAGAATGGAAAATGTTTCTAAGCCCCTTTTGAAAGGAAATGAGTAAGTGGAGTCAACGATCTTGTTAGCCTTTGGATGTCTTTGACCATTTAGGAAGGTTTTCATGCCTATCAAAGCTTCAACTTTCTTGGGGTTCACATCGATCTCCCAATGCGAAACCATGAATCCCAGGAATTTTCTAGCTCTGACTCTGATCATGCATTAAGCTGGGTTCAACTTTAGATTGGCTTCTCGTAGTCTATGGAAGGTTTCCTCAAGGTCCACCAGGAATTGGTCATAGCCTTTGCTTTTGACTACCATATTGTCCACGTATATTTTAACATTTCTGCCAATCTATTTTTTTAAGAGCTTATTGTCCAACCTTTGGTAAGTGGCTCCTGCATTTTTTAGATCGAATGGCATTTTCTTTTAGCAAAACGTTCCCATGTCTATTATGAATGACATCTTCTGCTTATCCTCCTCCGCCATGAGTATCTGGTGGTAGCCCTTATGGGTGTCGAAGAAGGCTAGCACCTCGTATCCCACTATTGCTTTGATAAGTACATTTATTGATGGTAGTGGATAGCTATCCTTGGGGTAGCATTTGTTGAGATCCACGAAGTCTATGCACATTCTCCAAGCCCCCATTATTCTTGGGAACCATCACTGGGTTTATAATCCATTCAAGATAAAATACTTCTTCAATGACCTCAGCTCAAACAAGTTTCTGTACTTCCTCCTTTATGGCCTCCACCCTTTCGGGGGTAAATGACCTCCTTTTTTGTTTAATTGGCTATTGGGAGGGGTCCACATTTAACCTATGGACCATCAGTTAGGTACCCCTGTGAGGTCAAAGGTGTTCCATGAAATCACGTTGACATAATTGTCCAAGAGGTCCTTCAGCTTCTCTTTCATTATGGGTGGCACCATTTTTCCCACGGCCACTATTCCTTGTGTTCAAATGGTCATTGGCTCCATGTCAGTGGGTTTAATTTCTCCATTTATCGAGGCCACCCTATCCTCCTTCTTAGCTTTTTTTAATGTTATTTCCTAAAAACTCTTGGTCGCGGGTTCCCTCCTTATGACCGCTATCCCCCTTTGGGTGGGGAACTTCATTGTCTAGTGATAGGGAAACCAGGCGGCCTGCGCCTGGCACATCCAGGGCCTTCCCAGTATCACATTATAGGGGGATACGTTGTCGATTACTGTGAAGCTGCAATCGATCGTGACTTCTTTTTCCCCATCATCCACTTTAGCTGGGAGGGTTGCGACCCCTGGGGACAACACCATTTTCCTTATGAAACTAGATAGGGGGAGGTTGTTCTCCTTAAACTTTCATGCCCTAGCCCCAGTTGATTGAAGCAATTGGAAACATTACTTCTACTCTGCTGTCGTCGTCCACGAACACTATTTTGACATAGAAATCTCCAATATTTTCATGGATTTCCATCGGGTCCGTGTGGGGGTCCGGCTAGGCACCGGGTCTACTTCTGAGAAGGTGATTGCTTATTCTGATTGAAATTAATTTTGGCAGTTTCTCCAGGGGGCATGGACCGGGATTGTACTTTGATGATGGTGTTTGAAGACTGGTTACTCACCACCCCATTAAGGAAGTCGATCACCTGGTTAGCCCTGTCCCTTTGGTTCCTATCTGGCCGAGCTTCGGCATCAGAACTGACATTTTCTCTCGCCTAGTTTCTGGATTGCTCCCCATTGTTTCTCTAGTGTTCTATGCTGCCTCAATTGGCTCCTTTCTTATTGCCTTTCCAGTGGCAATTTCCTTATTCTCCCTTCGAGGAGGGTTCTCCTCTTGGTCTTTCAACGCAATCCGGGAGAAAAACTTCTCTTGTACATCTTTCAACTTCCTTCTTCAAGTGGGTGCATTCATTCATATCATGGACACGTTCTTCATGATGGTCACAGAATTTGGGTGGATCTCTTTTTTCCGGGGTAGTCTTTGTAAGGGTGGAGCTCAAAACAGCCCCTTGTGGATGGAGTGTATTTCCTCTAGGGATTTGGTTGGGGGGACATAGCCCTCGAAGCTCTTTTTTGAAGCTTCCGACCTTCTTAATCTTGATTCCAAGGCCTTAGAGCCTCTTTCACCCCACATGTCTCCCTCTCGCTTTCATTTTGTGGCTTCCTCGATCTACGAAAATTATTCCACGATTTCTTGTAGTTGCTACTGGGTTTTTAGTTTCTTCGGGACCAGCTTCTTGTACAAGTTGAGGTTGGACACTCCATTCATGTAGCCAAGGATCACTCCATGCTCACTGCTATTAATTACACTAAGGCTCTCATCCACATATCGATGACAGAACACCTCTATCGATTATGCGTGCATCTTCCTGCTCTGATAGAGTTCAATCAGAGTTTTTGTAAATCTTTTATTTTCAAATAATTGGCCCAAAAGGGCCCTTCCAAAATCTCTGTACGAATGTAACAACCCCCTGCCCATCTTGTTAAACCATTATTGAATTTTTCCTTAGAGGTAGCTTCCTACCAGCTTGCACGTCAGCTGCTCGTTGAAGTCCCTTGAATTCATTAGACTGAGAAAGGTCTATACGAACTCCTGGGGGTTCCAATCTCCACTATACATGGGGAGTCCCTTTGGTGGTTTTACGTTGCTAGGCTATCGAATGGCCATGATTACAGAACTAAATGAGGAGGCTGCGACTTGACCTGAAGGCCCAGTCAACATATCCAGCTCCATCGTTAAGTCATCGCTCAACTCACTTCCCATCTTTGGATCTCTATATTGACTTGGCCAGAAAAAAGCATTGATACTAGGGATTTGGTTTGAATCTATGTATCCTGGCCGCGGTCCTCCCACGGCAGAGTTGTGATACACCTGCTACTGCCCCTAATGATAGGGGTCATATAAAGGGATATCTGGTTGGGGCCATAAATTCACCTGGTTCTTGAAGCCTGATAACGCCCTATCAGGCCCAGCCAACAAAAAAGGGATTTCCTAGTTCAAAACGTGGGATATCAAAATAGGCACAGAATATGCCAACATTTGGCCCATGCTAGGAAACATCAGTTGGGGCTGATATTGGGCCCTTGTCCATGTATCCACTTGGTAGGATGTTCTTGGGATGGCCTGCAACTGGAATCTCGGCTGCAACATCAAGGGCATCAACAGTGGGGGCACCACTTTCTACTGGACCATCCACTAATAGAGCATTAGGGACTCCACTTAATAGCCAACCAATCTAAAGGTTTGAGCTAGTTGTGCCAGGCTCTATTGTGATGGGAGGAATAAGCTATTTTTCCCCTTGTTACTCAAGCATCTCCCATCGTAGCTTCTATTTGCGAATCTTCCATAAATTCTGTGAACTGCGGCTCATCCTCCCTTGGCCAGCGCGCCTAGCTTTGAGATGTAGAGGCTCCAACTCCTCCTCCCCAGGGCTAAATGGTGACCACTTTCTGTCTCGGAGGTACAACAACTTCTATCTGAGGCCCCTCTGGCACCCCTGTTACCAGGATTTGGTCTCAGCCCACCTCAGGGAGTTTGTTACAGACACTTGAGGGGGTATGATTTGATTTTATCTTGCTCCTGCGTCTCATCCTTCTCCGATAAGGGGATTGTACTTCTTCGTTGGTGCCTAAGGCCTTGCCTTTTAGTCGTTTACTTCTACGCAAGGTACTTGCTGTAGAGGTGGACATAAATAGCAAAAATACCCATATCTAACTAATGTTCCCAGTGGTCATGCCAACTTGATGCACCCCAATTTACCGCTCCATTGCGCCACCGTCGTGGCTAGAATCTGTAAGTTTCTGGGAGGAAGAAGCTGCGAGAATTTAGTCAGCAAACAATAGTGCAGTTGTGTAATTAGGAATGAATATTTGAGCTTGTAGGGTTACCTCTAGCCTTTATATAGGTTGGCAAGTATGGAAACTATTTTGTTTGTTTGTAGAGCAAGTACTTCTCCCTTGGGCCACCCAAAGGATATTACCTAAGGGGTAAAATAGGAGGTCTGGGCTGACCGGACTAGGCACTTGGGCCCAACACAAATTTACACATTATTAACCCAAGAATACCCAATATCAAGTTATTTTGATGTAACTTAGTTTTGGGCAACAATGTAATTTTAGGAAAGTTATACACGGACTCTTTTCGGGTAGCCATTTGACACAATTTTGGAACACGGGACCTATGGAATTTTTAATTGAATATTTTTCAGTCCATTTTCCTAACCATAACAACGGAAAAACCTTTCCCCCTTATGTGGGAAATAGATCAAATAATTCTAAATAGTGGAAATGAAGATAGGCTCCGGTATTTCATCGAAAAGAATCGGTACTGACTTGTGTAAGGGTCAAAAAATTCTAAAATTTGGTCAAAATTTGGGTGGGAAATTCAAAATTCGTGAATTTGAATGGGGCACCATTTTTTTATACCGGTGTTGTATTGGAAATGATTTCTCCTGCCCAAAATGAAAAAACTGACACTAGTATTCTCATATATGGCACCGGTATTTTGTACCGGTGCTATGTACTTTTTTTTAAAATGGAAAGACACCCGAAGGTGGGGGTTGATATATTTGTACCCCAAGCCAAAAGAACCATAGTATAGTGGCTAAACTTTACAGAAGGCAACCGAATTGCCCGCAAAATATTAGACAGCCTAAGCTAAGAACTGTACATAATGAGAAATATCAGTCAAGTTTAGTTAGTTGCGATTCCAAAGCTACGAATCTCCACACCCCGTGTTAATTCGCACTTTGGCCAAGCAACTAACTAGGAAGTAGACAGGTATAAAATGATATAGCAAAAATGGGAGAACCCATGCTGATGGAGTCTAAGCAACAATCTCCGAGAGAGCACCAAGCAGCGCGCAGCAAGGTAAGTAATGGAAGGGAGATTTCCAAAGTGAGGTCAGTCAGAAAAGTACCTGCATGAATAAAAACCATCAGCAGTATCAATCCTATCCCAAGCAATTGGAGAGAATTCTAATCTGGGGAGTTTGTTTCTTATCAAGTGCAATAAGACCCCTAATATGCACAGGTACATTACTGAGATTCAAAGTCTGATTATGTGCAGAATGATATTTAGCTATTGCATCTGCCACCAAATTACCCTCCCTAGGCACATACATAAGCACAGCGCCACAAAGAAGATGATTGACTTTGTAGGCAACATTAAATAAAGGCCAATGATCAGTATATGGATCACATATCATCTTGACTGCCAATAAAGAATCTGATTCAATGATAACAGATTCATCCAAGTTGGTATAACTTTGACAAGCAATTTTCACCGCAAGAATTTCAGCAAGAAGGGATGATTCAGCAGAGATGGATGCAGAGTTAATCAGTATGGGTGAACCACTACAATTCCTTATTACTACCCCTACTGCAGCCTTATCCGGGAACCAAGATGCGTCAGTATTGATCTTAATGCAATGTTCTGGAGGTCTCTCCCAGCATACAGTTCGAATAATCGGTTTAGGAGGGGGCCTCAACTGAGGCAAAAGATTTTTTATTGGATGAGGCATGCCATTTGAGGATTTCAGATATGTAGGATTAGAGAATAGTGCTACCTGATAAGATCAATAGCTTCCTTACAGATTTAATCGGCAGAAAAGGGGATCTGTTCAAAAAGATATCGAGTCCTAGCTTTCCAAAGGCACCAGCAAGTAATGGGAGGGAGTATGTTACATAACAGCTGGTGGCCTTTAGGTAGATCCTTACAATTCCAAAAAATGAAGAAGGTTTGAGCTATGGAATGAAGTTTAGGTATTTGAAATTGAACTAAAGAAGACACATAACACCATACAGATTTGGCCAGAGGGCATGCAATGAAAAAATGTTCAAGTGAATCCATATGGTAACAAATAGGACATTTTGATGCAAGACTAAAACCACAGGAAATTAGCACATCATCAAATGGGAGAAGGGAATGTAACATCTTCCAAGCAAAAATAGATATCTTTTTTTGTAAAGCCCTATGCCATAAAAATTTGAAGGCCAGAGAATTACCCGAAGGACCTGTAATTGCGCTATATGCAGATTTAGATGAAAACTTTCCAACATGATCCGGCTTCCAGATGATTCTATCCTCTCTTGTCTCTACAAGATCAGCTTCCTGTAAGAATGAGAGGGTATCATTTCCTAAATAAGCAGAAATCAGTGCAATAATCTCAGTTTTATTCCTAATAAAATCTGCTACAGTACAAAACAGAATTGGTGCAGAGATATGATCAGGAACATGGTTTATGAGTGGACCTGTCATGCACCAATTTGATGTCCAAAAATTGTATAGCCCTTTACCATGAATTATGAAGGAGTTTTGTTCAGCAAAAAGGTTCACCGAACAAATCCTTTTCCAGGTTACAGATTTTTTATGGGTATCAGAAAAAGACCATAACAGTTGAGCCCATAATGTGTTCCCTAGTTGACTTTCCACCACAGTTTAAGGGAGCATACGTCCAAAATAGCTCGAATTGATCTAAAGCCTAAACCACACTGAGAGATTGGAGTTGCAAGGTGAGCCCATTTTTTCCAAACTTTATTTCCTTTCCCATCTGATTCACCCCAGAAGAACCTAGATAATCTTTTCTCTAGGCTCTTGATTACTGTTTTTGGTGGTTTAGTAACATTCCAAATATGTTAAGGCAGTGAATACAAACAGGACTGGATTAGGACTAGTTTGCCCCCTGAGCTAAGCCACTGATTTTTCCAATTTTGTAGTTTTTTATCAAATCTCTCCATAAGTGGCTGATAGTACCTATTAAGTGTTCTACCTTTAAAAATAGGGCATCCTAGATACTGAAAAGGTAGGGAGCCTTGCTTCATTTTAAGAATCATCCTGATCTGATTTAGTTTGCCAATTGAAGCCCTTTTACTAGTATAGAAATCAGACTTGTGAAAATTAAATTTTTGGCCAGAGGTATATTCAAAGACATCCAGGAAGGCTTTAATCCTAACAAGATTGGATTTAGATACTTGCATAAAAATAATGGTGTCATCAGCATACATAAGATGAGTTGATGCTGGAATTGGGGAGGGTAGCTGATAGTATGAAAGCTTGTTGTTATGGAAAATGAAAGATAAACTTCTAGAGAAAGCTTCAAAGAAAATATTAAAAAGAGATGGGGATAGGGGATCACCTTGCTTAATTCCTCTTGTGGCCTTGAAAAAACCCACAGGATTGCCATTGATAAGTATAGAGAAATAGGCTTGTGAAAGATTAGACATAACAGCATGTAAAAATTTACCTTGGAAACCAAATTTTAGCATAATATTCATCAGAAAATGCCAATTAACTCTATCGAAAGCTTTCTGTAAATCTAATTTCAAAATACAGTTAAGGATCCTAGCTCTCTTATCTAGAAATCGAATCATCTCCTGGAGGTAAATTATATTGTCTGAGATGTCCCTATTTTTCATGAAGGCCGACTGATTAGAGGAGATCAGTTTATCCATATATGGTCTAAGCCTTTCCATTAGAACCTTAGAGCATATTTTATTAAGGATATTAGACAAGCTAATAGGTCTAAAATCATCGAATGAACAAGGTGTGGTCTTTTTTGGTATTAAAGTAATCCAAGTACTGGAAATTCCCTTGGGAAGGGGAGTACCATCAATAAAATCATTAACAGCCTGAACTAGATCAGCTTTTATAATAGGCCAGCATTTCAGGTAAAATTTAGGTGTGAAACCGTCGGGGCCAGGACTACTGTTTTTATTTAAACCTTTAACTACTGCCTCTACCTCAGTTTTAGTTGCAGGTTTAGATAATTCACAATTATCAGTTGCAGTAATGACATTAGGTATTTGGTTCAGAAAATGTGAGTAATATGTGTCATTTGGCTATAGATTAGGATCCTTTAACAGATCTGTGTAGAAAGAAATGGCTTCATTGTTAATGTCTGCTTGGGTACTAAGCCATTGACCATCTTTATTTTTAATCTTACTTATCTGTAATCTACAGTTTTTCTCTTGAACCACTTTGTGGAAGAATTGAGTGTTATTGTCACCTAACTTATGCCATTTCAACTTGGCTTTTTGTTTCCAGAACTTTTCTTTTTCCTTTTGAGCTCGCAACAGTAAAGCTTTTTTCCGATTTAATTCCATAAGTTCAGCATCCGAGGGATTTAGATCAAACTTAGATTCCTGGATTCTAAGGGATTCCTCAGCATTTAAAACATTAGTATCAATGTTCCCAAAGCAATCTCTATTCCATATTTTTATCTCCTTTTTAAGCCTAATTAGTTTAAGGTAGAAACCTAATAAACCAGATACTGTCATTTCTTTATCCCAATTTGTCTGAACCAGTGTGATGGAGTCCTGCCTATTAAACCATACATTAAGAAACCTGAATGGTTTAGGGTTAATAGTGATCAACTTTGAAATATGTAAGAGCAGGGGGGAATGATCAGAAGTTTGTCTGTTCAAGATTTGAATGGAAGAGGAGGGAAACCTATAGTTCCAGGATATAGTACATACACCTCTATCAAGCCTTTTAGATGTGGGGTTCCTAAGTCTAGAGTTGCACCATGTAAAAAGATTCCCAACCGTGTTGATTTCCTGAACACCCGAGGTATTTATCCACGCATTAAAGTCTCTAATGGTACCTAAGGAAGGTGTACTAGGGCCCCTATATTCAGTGAGAGAGGTGATACTATTAAAATCTCCAATAAAAATGGTATCACCATTAGAGATTGGAGCCAAGTCTTTCCAAAGATTCTTCCTGCCTTCTCGATTCCTAAGTGCGTAAACAAAAACAGCATCCATTTGAGCATTAATGGTCAGATGATTTATGTGCACATGTAAAACTTGCTCATGGGAAGATAGAAGGGAAACTGTGATTGAATTAGTCCACATAATCCATATTTTACTATTAAACAGTGTCAGGCCGTTTGGATAGTTAAGTTTATCCATATATGAATGAATCTTAGAATTGTCATGCATAGGTTCAATTAGGCACAACATTTGAATCTTTTTGAGTCTAACCAAATTAATCAATCTTAACATTGATGATTCCATTCCCCTAATGTTCCATACTAAGAAATTTATTGAAGGGAGACCAGTCATTGCTCACTAGATTTACTACTTTTAGTAGATGATCTGAGCATAATTTTGTTAATCTGGGAGAAATAGTTAGTTCTTTTACCTTTAGACTTACCTTGCAATGTTTCCTGACCCAGATTAGGAGGAGATATCATGCTGGCTTGGTGAAATGAATTAAGCACTGGAGCTGCCACATCATCCTGATTTGAGATTAAATCCTCCTGCACATCCTGTAAACTGCAAATCTATTTCCTACTCTTCCTTGAGAGGAGTTAGTAATATTCTTTTGCTGTTCCACACATAATGTATGTTTTCCCACATGGATATCATCTATGGCATATGTCCTTGGGGTGAAGTTAGTGAGGGCAGAGTCATTGAGCAGCTTGGATAAAGAGTTATCCGTGCTCGCATAGTTTTTGAGATTGAAACATTTTTCAGGTGTGGTATCCAGCTGTGTACCTACAGTACTAGGAATCTCAATGTTAGGGCTGGATTGGGGATTATGAGAGGAGGATGGCAAAGCCACATGACTTGCAATCTTGTCTTTATCTCTACTAATAGGATCAGGTTGTTCATCAAATATTATCAAGGGAGGAGATTTGAACTTTTTCCCAGTTGGCTGCCATAGGGACTGGTTAAGTATCTTGTTTTCTTCCTGCGGTTTGACATTTTGGTTAGGAGGAAAGGCTATGCATTGGGCCATAGAATGACCTAATTTGGAGCAGTGATCACAGTACAGTGGGATGTCTTCATACTCAATTAGATATTTCTTATTATTTGTTACAAATCCCAAATGAATATGGTTACACAGTGGTTTTTCCAAATCAATTTCAACACATAGCTTAATTGCTGAGGGTCTTGTGAGCATATCTGTGGCTATGTCATTTTTTATGAAACTCCCTATACTATTACCAATAGATTCTATTGAGGCCGAATTGTAATAGTATAAAGGAACTTCTCTGATAATACACCACACAGGAACTATGGGGAATTCTTTGTGAATTGAGAATTCAGGGGTCCATTTTAACAGTATGAGTAGGATTCCACTAAAATTCCACACTCCCTTCATCCAGCAACGTTGATAATCATTAAGCAGTTCGAATCTAATAAGCACATGCTTATAATCTAAGGATCCAAGTTGATACTTACCTGAGAAACCAACCGTTCTGAAGAAATGCTCCAGTTGCTCCATTGAGCATCTCCCTTTTGTGAATTTTCCTACTAGGGCATTAGCATAATGAGATGACAATTTTTCAATTTGATCATCAGAGTACAAGTAGGCCACATCGCCAAGGTGTTGGGATTTGGGGATTAACTCAGGGTTGCTGGGTATGATTTTAGCTAAAGGGGGGGATTTGCTCTGTAAGGCTGCGGTGAATGATAGCGGAGGAGGAGTTAGATTTGGGTTACTGTTTTCCGGGATGGGTAGAACTTGGGCGGCTGCCATAGCTAAGAACGTCGGATAGGCCTTTACTGGCGTAAAGCCGTTGCCGGTGGATAACCGTTGCCAGAAGATTCGGCAACGAGTATCAAGATCAGATGGAAGAAAAGGAATTGGAGATGAGAAGGAGGAGGAGAAATGGAAATCGCACCGTAATCGCACCGTTGTTCGCACCTAGTAACAGTATTTTCCACCTAGTAACCGTTTACACTTTTCACTCGGTGCTATGTACTTAGACTATTTTAACACACCAACTCTCTGTCTTAAATATTGTAAGAAAAAAGAGTTGCAAAAAAGCAGCCCTAAGCAGCTGATTTAAAGATTTTAGGCATCGATTTTTTCATAACAATGCTGATTGTTATATCGGTGCTCTATACTTGGAAAATAATTTCAAACATTGCTCTCGGGTTGGAAAAAAATTATTAAAGCAGTCTCACGCAACTGCATAAACCTACTTAGGCCTCGGTGTTGTGCACTTAGAATCTTTGTGAGAATGCTAGAATGTAGTAGAATTATATTAGGGATAAGTGTCAATATAACCCTATCTACTTGAGTAAGTGCCAATATAACCCTATGATAATTTTTAGTGCAAATATAACCCTAACTAGTTAATGAAAGTGCCAATATAAACCTCAGACCCCATTTCCAGCATTGACCTCAATTTTTCAGTGTTAACTCTATGTAAATTGACCAAAATACCCTTTGAGCTAACTCTGAAATTGGGTGGACAATTTTACCCTCATAGTTAGCCGGAACGCCATAGTTCGTTGAAATTAGGTAGGGTTATATCAGCACATTATGCAATCTTATTGGGTTATATCAGCACATTTCTAATGTTTGTAGGGTTATATCAGCACATTTCTAATATTTGTTGGGTTATATCAGCACATTTCTAATGTTTGTTGGATTATATCAGCACATCCTTAAAACTTATAGGGTTATATTGGCACTTTCACTAACTATATAGGGTTATATTGGCACTTTCGATTATTGAAAGGTTATATTGGCAATTATGTCAACTAGGTAGGGTTATAAAAGCACTTTTCTCATTAAATTATTAAGTACCATTTGTGACTCCTCTTATATAAAACACGACCGATCTTCTTCCTCACATAACGGTCGCATTTTTCTCTTCAAACCCATTATACAAACGGCTTCTCCTCCATCAATTTCCATATTCTCCACCATTTAATCCTTATTCAACCTCCATTACTCCACTTCCTCAATCCCACCTAATATAAAAACCCCAAAAAACCTTTTTTAGTATCCCCAAATCCTATTTCTCCACTTTCTCCACTCGGCGCTGGCAAAGTCGCCTTCACTGCATTACCGGCCGAAGGTACTTCATGATTCCTTCATTTTTTTGTTGTGTACAAACCCTAACTTTCTTTGCACTGAATAGAATTTGTATGAAATTGTATGTGTTTGATGAAATGTATGAATGAAGCTTTTTTAATTTTAAGTTGTTTAGGGTTGTTCATTGTGTGATGTTGAAGTGTGATATAGTTGATTGTGTGATATTGAAGGGTTTGTTCTAAAATGTGTGAGATATACACTATGTGTGTGATGTTTGAAGTGTTCAATCCAAAGTGTATGAGACATAGTTCATTGCGTTTGTTGAAGTGTGATATAGTTGATTGTGTGATGTTTAGGTATTTGTCCTAAAATTTGTGAGATGTAGTAGAGAATGTTTGATGTTGAAGTGTTTGTCCTAAAATGTTTGAGACATAGTGGAGGATGTGTGATGTTTAAGTCTTTGTCCTAAAATGTGTAAAATATAGTGGAGGATATGTGATGTTGAAGTGTTTGTCCTAATGTGTGAGATATATTGGATGAAGTGTGATGTTGAAGTGTTTGTCTTAAAATGTGTGAGATATTGTTGATTGTGTGATGTTGAAGTCTTTTTCCTAAAATGTTTGAGGTATAGTTGACTGCGTGATGTTGAAGTGTTATTCCTAAAATGTGTGAGATATAGTTGATTGCTTCACCATTACTATGTATTTTGTTGGTTGACCTTGGAATTGGTTTGGTCCTCAAATAAATACTAGTTTCTTTGGTCGGAGCACAGTTGTCAAAAATTGCAATTTTTATGTTTGTTATGCCTTATTCTATCTATTAGAATTCATATGTAGATGCCTCCTAAAGCCAAAATGGTGGCCGTAAAGAGGAAGAGGCCTGACCTTCCACCTAAAAAAACAACAGTGGAAAACAAAGAAGTAGCTTTTGAAGCCGAACAAGAGAAGTTTACCCCAGTGGTACACCTAAAGATTCAATTTGAGGGAGATGCAGAGGGTGCAACATGTGCTCTCGAAGAAGAAGCTCCCGAAGAGAACGGGAATGATAGTGAGGATAACCCCCTTTGCGATCCGAGGAATGATGACCTTACCAAGGTAGGCGCACGTCAAGGAAAGGCGTTCGATAAGTTTGAGATTGACACCAGGTGTAGGGAATGGGGGATTGCTACGCGCCAGTAGGTCATGTTAGCCAAGAAAAGGGACCATGTCCCAATCACTTTCGAGGAAGTTGGTGGTGAGATGATTTGTGTGTAAACTTGGAGCGCCTGGACCACATATTGTAACTATGCCTTTCGAGGTGGGTTATATTTGATGCATGGATACACTAGCCTAACATCCCATTAGATGTGAAGGAGGAGGCATGGAGAGGCATAAAGGTAAACAACAATTTCATAATACTTAGTATATAAATGCCTAATTGTTACTATTAAACTATATATTCATGCTCCTAACCTATATATTATGTAATATTTCATCGCAAGCAAGTTTCAAGTTTGAAACAAAATTGACTGAAGACCAATGGAGAAGGTTGGGGAAGAATGTAGTACGCAAGGTTGGAAATGTAGATCTGAACCGAAAGTCCAAGGTGGAGAACAAGTACATACATTTTATACAGAGCAGAAAAGTTCCAAAATATAACCCCTGGGAAAAGTATAGGTGGATGGATGAGGAGGAGTGGAAGAAGTTCGAGGAACACAGAAAGACTGAGGAAATGATGGTAAGTAAAGTTCTTACATGATATCTTAAAAAATATTTCAATATTTATCAACTAATTCATTGTGTTAATAGCTTATTTTATATATATTTTTTCAGAAGAAAAAAAACAAGTACCCAATCTAAGGAAAAGAATACACCCACCACACCAAACCAAAGGGAAACATTGCTACAAAGGAGAAACTGGTAAAGCAGTTGAAAGAGAAGGAGAGAAAGAAGCTAAGGGACCAGGGATACACAAAAGAAGAGATCCTGGAGGAGATCAACTCCAAGAATTTCAAGCTGGACATATTGCTGGTCTACTTGGAGTTGAACATGGGAAAAGATAAGGAGTGTGAAACTCCAGAAGTCAAAGCCGTAGCGGACGTATCATGCATAATATTCCTGCAGCTCACTTTTCAGTTTTAATAAATGGCATAACTTCAGGTTTCTTTGCCTCCTCTAGGGGTATTAAACAGGGAGATCCACTTTCTCCATTTCTTTACAATATTTTGTCTGAAGCTTTTTCCAGAGGCTTAAAAAAACTTTTTAGTGTTGGATACCTACAACATTTTTCACTCCCAAGGTCCTGTCCAGCTGTGTCTCACCTGATGTATGCAGATGACACAGCTGTCTTCCTGAACACTAATCCAACCAATCTGAAAAGATTTAAAAATTTTTGAGAGCTTATGAGCAAACATCAGGTCAAAAATTTAACTTTGCTAAATCAGAATTTTATGTTGCCTCAAAAATAAGTGCTGCTACTGCTCAATCTGTTGGTAGAATATTAGGAATGGTGAGAGGCTCTTTTCCTTTCAAGTACCTAGGTGTTCCTATTTTTCCAGGTCGTAATCTACAGATTCATTACTATCCTATTTTGGAAAGAATGGAAAATTGTATTAACAATTGGAAGAACAGATGGCTAAGCTATGCAGGCAAAATCATTTTGATTAACCACAGTTTTCTTTCATTCCCCACACATATGTTTGCAGTTTTAAGTCCCCCGAAGATAGTCTTAAAAAAAATGGAAAAACTTGCTTCAGGTCTTTTCTGGGGGAACTCTGAAAACATAAAATATGAGCCTACCCGTAGATGAAAATGGAATTGGTTTTAGAGATCTTAATGCTATAGTTGACTCCTTTTCCTGCAAATTATGGTGGAAACTGCAAACAAATAACACTCAATGGTCTGCTCATTTATGGTCACTCCCTGCTACTTACAAGAAATCCCATATCTGGAATAGAATCTGTAAGATTACACCTAAGGCCAACAACCTTACTAGAGTTATTGTTGGTATTGGAGAATGTTCCTTTTGGAATGCTAATTGGAAAGGAGATGGTTCTTTGTGTTATGAATGGCCCCAGGAGTTGGATTTTCCTTTTGAGGATATTTCCCTAAGGTCATTCATAACTAACAGAGTCTCAATCCTTCCAATCCTGGAGCCTCATTTGGCTACCAACACTCTCAACATTTTGTAGGATGTTCAATTGGTCTACCCCCACGTAGATAGGCTAGTCTGGATCCCATCATCCGATGGAAATTTCACTATCAGTTCTGCATACCAATGTTTCAGACAAAAAAAAGCTACCATCAGACACATAATCAAGGTATGGTCTCCTTTCATCCCTAAAAAGATTTCAGTCCTAATGTGAAGAGCTTTAAATGGTATCCTTCCATTTGATAATATTCTGTGTAAGTTTGGTTTTTCTATAGCTTCTATGTGTCCTCTTTGCAAAAATCACTCGGACTCCCTGGATCATTTTTTTAACTCCTGTCCTTCATCTGTTGCAATATGGTACATAGTTAATAATCTTATACACTTCCCACACACAGGTTTTGGTAATCTGAAGAGTATAGTAGACTTCTATCTCTCATTTAAGCCTGACTCTAAGATCCAGTCTAATCTGATTACTGCTGCACTGTTACTCACTACATGGTCTCTTTGGATAATCAGAAACAAAATAATTTTCGACAATATAACTTTCTCAGAGGATGCATGTTTCCAGGAGGTTAAACAATTGATTTACCTTATTTTTTCAGCTCACAATTTGAAAGGTAATATAGATAAACATAAGCATATGATCCAACAAAGAATCATCCCCAAAATCCTTCCAAAACAGAAAAAATGGATTACTGTGGTTAACTGGTGTAAACCACTAAAAGGTTACAAAATAAATACAGATGCTACACGGAAACCTGGTGATCTATCTTCTTCCGCAGTCATAGTAAGGGATTGGAAGGGGGCAGTGATTAAAATGAGAATTCACATCTTTCATTCTCCTTCCTCATTACATGCAGAACTTTTTTCCATTCAATGCGGATATGACTTGTGCTGGAACTGAACTGTTGTGTTATTGAGTCTGACTGTTTACTGGCAGTAAAAGGAATTCAGAAACCTACGACATGTCAATGGAGAGTGTTCTCTATTTGTAGCAATCTAAATGCTAAGCATTTAGTTTACCCGATCCAACACACTCCCTGGGAAGCTAACACCGCAGCTGATTGCTAAATATGCTTTGGATAATAACTTACAGGGAGATCTACATATAGATAATGCTCCTTGTTTTCTTAGGGGACTTTTTCATTTGGACAACAAAAATTTCCCTGGAGTCAGAATTGGCTCTCATCTAGGAGAGTAATTAGACTTATGCTTTGGATATGTCCTTTGGCTCTCTCTTCCTGTTGCTCTCTATCTCTGCCATGATTTTTCTCCACATCTACTCATATCATCATCTTATAATCCATTTCGAAAAGATACTGCTGTTTTGCTCTCTTCTAATTGCAGGTTTGAAGATGTTACTAAGCGAAGATAATACTGTTTGTATTGCTGTGGAAGCGCATTTGCACGTGGACTTCTCAGGCTGAAAGACCGCTTCTCTTCCCCCACCCAAATTTCTTCTTTTTCTGATCCACACAGGGTTTACACCTTCTATTCCTTCTTGACTGCTTATCATTGACAAACTGGGGTTTCGATTTCTCGACTCCCCGACTTGTTCGTGATACACCAGTCTACAGGAATCATAGGAAACACGGGTTACACCTCAGTTGTTTTTTTAAGGTATTTTTATCTTAGAATAGGTGCATTCTCCGCTTTTGGTAGCAAGAGCCTTATTGCCACAAGAGCTTCTTCGGGCTCTTGGATCATCTTAAGGATAACCTTTTGTAATTTTCAATTTCATCTCGCGCCATTTTTTGGCAAAAACTTTTATGGTTTGGGGAACCTAATATATTTCCCCCCATCCTCGGATGGCTTAAATTAAAAAAAATTAATTTTTAGTTTCATATTTAAGTAAACTGTTATTTTCACTACTAACACAATAATATGAACCGTAGCTAAGGATGAAGGAAAAAGAGAAGGGAACCCTAGAGTTGGGTCCAGGTGCCAATATTTTGATAAGAGCCACCGGGGAGAGGGATCACACGGGTCACTACAGAGGTACCTAATCCCAACTGCTAGCAGTTCTTGCTATCCCATGCATACCAAGAAGCAAGTGTGGCATCAGCTCCTCATCTCAAAATAAGGAGGCCAAGAAACTTTTCGCTGATCAGCCACCTGTCAAAGTGTTGGTCTCGTACCTTGAGCAGTTAGTCAAGGGTATAGCTGCAACCAGTGGTCTAAAAATCGCTAGGCGCTAGTCGGGCGGTTTGCTGGGGCCTAGCACCTAGGGGATTAATCGGGGATTAATCGGGGATTAATCGGTCTAGGCGGATTTGTATTATTTAATTATTTTTTTATATAATTAATAAAATAATACAAATTATATTTAAAAATAAAATAAAAACCTATTTCCCAAGTCACAATAACCTAAACCCTAAACCCTCTAAATGTATTTAAATTACTTATATAAATAGAAGAGAAAGAAATCATAAGATATATTATAAACACATTCATCATGTATGGAAATGGTAAAAACATAAGTCAAATTAACAGGGTAATAATAATAAAAAGGATTTGAGATTAAACGGTATTAAATAATCTTCAGCCACAAAATACCCCTCAAATTAAATAATGTAATAATAAATGACAAAATCTTGGAAAATACAGTCTTTCCATTATTCCATAGGCTTATGGAAAGACAGAGTTTAATTATAATAATACAAAGTAAAAGGTATTAGTTGCAATATTAACATTTTATTATGCAACGTGTAGTAGTTATAAAGTTTATAACCCGATTGATTCAACCCAAAAAAATTATCTTCATTTCTTCTAATTTGTATTTTAAACCATAATATTTTCATGACTTATGAAAATATCGTCTTTCAAGAGATAGACTCATAATAAATTCAACAAAAAAAATAATAAAATTGAAAATTTGGAAATGAATTTCGCATGTGAACTTGTGAAGGGCTGAAGGCGTGAGAATCATTAAAAAAAATGGTGAAGGCGTGAAGACTGAAGAGAGCCAAGGAAGGAGATTGGCGTGAGATTGGCAAAGCATTTTTACACTACAAATTTTGTCCCACATCGGCAAAAGGAATGAAACTTGGCCCTTCTCACCATTATAAATACTACTCACTCTCCCTCTCTTTCAAAGCAAAGCAAAGCAAATCATCAGCCTTCTGATGTAATTGGCAATTGCCAATTAGGCTTTGAGTAATAAATTATTTGGTTTTGAATTATAGAGTTGTAATTATTTTAAATTTGTGGCTAAAAAATTTGAATTAAGAATAAATTCGATTTAATTGGTTTAGTTCGGTTTTAAACCGAATTCGAATTTTAAATTCGGTTCGGTGCGGGTCTGGGCGGGTCTGGGCGCGATTAGGCGGGTCTGGGCGGGTCTGGGCGCCGCCCAGAGGCGAAAATGCCTAATGTCGCCGAACAGGCCCTAATCCGGGTGTTTTGGTGGCGCCTAGTGCCTAGGCGCTGCCGTTTAGAACACTGGCTGCAACAGGGGTATTAAATATTCCTGAAGGCCTTGCGGACCCCAAGAGCTTCATTGAGATTGCATCGGGAGGTGTATCCACCGATCTCACCGGCTAGGGCCAAGATCCCCCCAGCGACAAAGAAGAAGGCAAGGAGGTAAATATGCATTACAGTTAACAACTTCAAACTGTGATTTTTCTTTTTCGTTTACACGCAAAAAAACTTTTAGACTAACTAAATTACCACTATTTGTAACATGATAATGAGTTGGTCACCTTGTATATCAAAGGCCTTCAGGGAGAGAGGGTAAGGGTTGTTAAAGCAGGGGTCCAAAAATCTAGGCGCCCCGAGAAGTCACCTAGTCTAGTAGCTCATGCCTACGTGTGCGAGCCAGTCTACAATCCAAGAGTTGGATTGCAGTCTGGCAACCATAATTTCAATGACGTGGGAGCCGCTTTGAGGAGTGTAGTAGACTAGCCGATAACTTTGGTCAGATTTGGAAATGATACCCAGACCGAGGACATTGAAGGTGGCCTGCCTCGGACCGATGAATTTCAATTTGTCAATGTCAACGATAACGAGTTAATAAAATCAAGTAAATACTACATATGTTACATGTCTGATTTTTTATTACGAATCGTTGAAATTGAATAATTTTTCTATGCAATTGTCAACTCAAGCAGCTCCATCCGTCCCTTGAAGCAACAGCCTTATACATGAAAGGCCACTGAAACTGTCACTTCTCAATAACCTCCGTAGATAGTACCATATTTAATTATTTTCAATTTTCCTTATTTTATTGCCATCAGAGAGCATCAAATTTCAGAACAACAACAAGCGCCCGTTCAAGACATATCCCAACATGGGGAAGTACATCAAATACTGCAACAAGCTTGTGAAGAACATGCAAGAGTCGGGAAAGGTGGTGTTGTTTCCATAGTTTTGATCATCAACTTTTGGCAAAAACCATCGGAGTGCATTGTTTCTCGATGAGTTGGTGGAGTTTGGGAATAAGCTTGGCAACTTCAGAGCAATTGCTTGGCTATTGAACTCACAGATGGATGTTTGGATGGGGTAGATGTACTTTATCACATTAACTGTATTTATTTATACCCTAATTTGTTTCAAATATTAACGGATGCTATTTTTCAAGGAACCTCTGGGACCAGGTCTTTAAAACCAACAATAGCCACATTTTGTTTGTTCCATGCTGTACGGGAGGCTATGCTGCAGAAATCAAGGTTATAGAAGTCGAAGGTCGTGTTAAAGCCATTCTGGAAACCATGCTTATTACTAATGTCGAGGCTTACGTGGTGCCATATTTAAAATGTAAGTAACCCTTCATTTCCACCATTATTTAATACAATTAGGTTTAACTTGATTTTTTAATTTGCATAACTGACGTCGGGAGAGTGGTTGGGGATGCGGATACTACGTCATCCTCTTCATGGAAGAGTTTGTGCTCAACACTACCTCTACAAATATTCTAGAGGTTGGTCGACAAATTACAAATTTAACATTTGTTTTTATTACTTACTAAATACTTCCACGTAATTAATCATCGAATTGTTTTGTATGCAACAGATACCCCAAAAAAAAGGAGCATACAATGACAAGGAGATAGCAGCTGTAACCGAGAGATGGTGTCAAGCTTGGGTGGACATATATGTATATTCCAAATTGTGCAAGATTTCTAAGGACCTCGAGCAGTTTAATGAATTATAGAAAATGGATTTCATAGAAATTTACTTCTTTTCTAAAATTTGCTTGTGGATGGATTGTGTTTTTTTGACATGTCTAGTTTTTAATGTATTCATTTCTTCTTTCTTAACCTTAATCTTGTTTTGAGATCCTATCTTGTTGGCTGTTACGAGTTTCTTGTGTGATTTTTCCTCGGGTTTCGATCTGGATGGGCCATGAAAAATTAAAATAGGGCATAGCAAATGAAAAACAAAACTAGCACATGTTTTTCATATTATATACTCGTGCTAAAAAATTTACATCTTACTAAGAACAAGCACCGGCAATTCATTTCCATGTCGGTACTGGAATATAGAGATCATTCTAATCCATAGCACAGGAATTTCTTTTTATACAAGTGCATAACTAGAACTGGTGCTCAAAAATAATGGCAATGGACATTATTTTACAACTAGCACAGGTAACATTAAACTGGTACTGGTCTTTATCTATAAGCAGCAGTTGCTTTCTACCGGTGTTAGTTGTGAGGGACAAGCACCGCTACAGTATTGTTGGCACCGGTATTAAGAACTGGTGCTGAATATCATTATTCAGCACCGTTTTTGGATACCGGTGCCTTTGTTACTACGTTTCAGCACCCCCATACTTAAGCACCAGTAGTCTAGGGGCCCAAGGTGTCTATGTACCCAAATACCGGTGCACAGAGGGGTGTCTACAGTAGTGAAGCAACCAAACTACACATAAACATCCTACTTTAGGACCTAGCATGGAGACATCACCATTGAATCTATTGAAATTCAGTGAATTCTAAAACTCCATTCAAATTGAATAGCTATGAACACCCTTCTGAGAACATCATGCTGCACCACCAATGAATCACTGTCCCCGAAGTCAGAACCACTACGATCTGACCTTCATCGACCACGTGCAGGTTGGGAAATCATAGCGGGAACCACCAACATGGTCTCATAGCACTAGGTAATCCCTATCAAGAAATTGCTCTAATATTTACAATTCTTGACAATGGTGTGTTTTGAACACTGAACCTCTCAAGTATAGAGAGTGTGTGTTACCACTAAACTAGGTCAAATTCACAAATAAGAATATAAATTAATACATGGTTAAGTGGTTATTCCACCATCTATTAAAGTTATAGACACAAGATTCAAGCCCTGAGAATTAAAAAAAATAGAATAACTTATTGATAAAGAGAGTTTTAAAAGTCAGGAACGTGATTGAAATGAGATTTATTTTTTAATTAACAGAACAAAGTATTGGAAACCACTTATTGTTGACGATGAGGATAAACCCGTAAAATCCAGCAGGTCGATTGTACCTGTGGGACAATGATCCCAGCCAACCATTGGTGAAGTCATCGACCTGATAGTTTTGTATTAATGTAACTGTTTCATACACTCGAGGTTGTTGCGGGTGGCGGGAAGCAGGTTTCAATAGTGGAGCAACACCGCCAAATACCAGCAAGCTGAAGGATGCTACCGAAAGATAAAGAGTACCGCGGAATAAACCCTTCTCCGCCGTAGAGCCTTGCCCGCACCCCTCCACTTCTCTCCCTAAAATTCCTACTTTTTATTCAATCTTTTTCTTTTTCCATCTTCCCACTATGGGAAAATAACAAACAATCTTTTTATTTTAATTGATGTTACTATTATTAAATAAGTGTGAGATTTATTTCCGCATAATTTTGTTCTTCGATCTGATCGATTAGATCGTTATGTTCACGATGATAACTCTATTTAATTTTTAGCGTCGATGTTGTGTTCTCGATATGTTTATACAGATTGTGCGTTCATAGTTTTGTTTGTGATTTATCTTTAGGCTTCCATTAGTTTGAATTTTCATATCTGTGTTTTCAAGGTATTTACACTTTGAACAACATAGATCATGGTTTGATCCACTGGTGTTGCAATTGTAGAAGATCCCCATTTGGAATAGTGACACTGATGCGTGATACGCTCCTCTCTTCCAAGTTGTCATGATTTTTGCCCCAAGCGGGTTAATATCCCTAAGGGTGACATTACAGTTTAATTGGATCTCTAATTTGTCATAGTATAGACGATTAGTCTGGTTGACATGTAATTTAGATATTCTTGCACTATGTTAGATGTTGCTAGAGACTAATTAGATTATATGTCAATTTCATTTATTGTAATTGCTAATAGGCATTTTTCCCAGCATTTTTTCCAACATTTTTTAATAATACCAAACCTCCTGGTCATTCTTCAACACCTTATTTTGGGGATTTTGTATGTGGAAATGTGATGATCAAATGAAAATTTGACTAGTGTCAAAGTCAAGCTACGATTAAGAGAAAAAATTAAGGATGAATCTCATTGTAATTTTTCTTTAACACTTGTCAATTTTTTACAAAATTACCTACCAACCGTCGACAGACTGCTTTTTTCTTTCTCTTTTTCTTATCTTCTCTTCTTTAATAAATGATAACTATATTCAGTGTGGAAAAATTTGTTAACCATTTTATACAATCAGTGTTTTGACCAAACCAATGTTATAGTCCATAATCCTAACAAGTGTACATATTATTAGTTATTACTGTATGTAATACCACAAAATCTTACTACTTTAGTCAGGCTAAACTTTACACAAGGGTTTATTCTATAATTATTATAAATTCAAAATTGGGGTGTAGTTTTTACTGAAAGTTTTTAATAAATTTAGGAGCCTACTGTGCAATTATCAAAATACTATATATATCACAAAAATATCTAAACTTTTCATTTTTCATATTTTTGGATTCCGGTCGAAAACCGCTCCTCCCACCGAAAATCGCCGCCATTCCACCGGTGATCGTCGTTGGCAGCCGGAATCCGGTCAGAAACTGCTGGATTTTAGTCCCCTTCAGCTCTTCTCTATCCATCGCTGATGTTTATAGTCCCTTGCATCAATTCCTCCCGCGAGATCTCCATTTTTCGGAAAGTTATTTCATAATCCTCTAGCTCGATGCTCGATGCTCGATTCCGGAATCGTCATCGCGAAAATCCTAGCGACGTCGTAGGATCTGTGTTTTCTGATTATCATCATCCAGACCTCTGTAATTTCTCTGTGATTCGCACCTCTTCTGCAATGGTGAAGCTCTGTCATTCGCTCCACAGCTACGGCGATGTTTCGACGGTGCTACGATGGCGACGACAACGCCCTTCACTGCAATGGCGATGATGATGAGGAGGAGCTCATGTGAACGCTTCAATCGATGAAAAAGAGGAATTTGAGTCGATGACAACGGCGACACGAGCGCTACAATCGAACGACGCTAGGGTTCCTGCTGAAGAAGTTGAGTGCGTGAGATTCACGCGCTCAATTTGGGGACGATGCCGGTGGTGCGTGTGGTTCACGCAATGTTGAAAATGGCGGAGGCGACGACGATGTTGACAATGGCGGATGGACTGAGGTTCTGCTTGTTTTATGTTTTTCAAATTCAAGTTGCGGCTTATTACTGATTGACTGAAGGAATATTCAACAAAAGTAGATTGGCCTAGTGGTTAGGATTCTGGACGGTTGAATGTCTTGAGTTCGAATCTTGTGTGACCTTTATTTTTAACTCTTTTAAGTTTTTTTAAATTCAAGTTGAAATTTATTACTGTTTGACTGAAGTATTATTCAACAATAGTTTATTGGCCTTAGGATTCTGGACATTAAGGTTGGAGGTCTCAGGCTCAAGTCTCTATATAACCTTTATTTTGAAGAATTTATGTTCTTAATGTATATGTTGCGGTTGAATATTATTTGGCTGAGTATATATTCAATAAGAGTCTATGTTCTAGTGGTTATTGCTTTATGTTTTAAGGTTCGTGACCCAAGTTCAAATCCCACTATAACCTTTTTATTTGAAGAATTTTTATTCTTGAGGTACTGTAGCGTTTTGTTGATGTTTTTAATTTTTTTTCCTCTTATGTTGATGTTTTTCATTATTCGGCTGAGGTTTAATTGATATGAGTTGAGGTTCTATATTGTTTTGTGTGATATGGATTGATATTTGTAGTTTTTAAAAAATTTTCTCATATTGAAGTTTTTCATTTTCCGGCTGAGGTTTTGATAATAGGAGTTGATGTTAGTAGTGTCTTTTTTCTTATGTTTATGTTTTCCATTTTCCGGATGAGGCTCAAGTGTTAGGAGTTGATGTTTGTAGTTTTTTTTATTAAAAAATAATTGTTGATGTTTTATGATTTTCATAGTGAATATTTTATACTCTTGAGGTACCTTAACTTTTTTCTTGATGTTTTTACTTTTTTTCTCTCATGTTGATGTTTTTCATTTTCTAGATGGGTTTTAGGTGATAGAGTTTGATGATTGTAGCTTTTTTGATGATATGGTTGGTTTTTTGCAGTGTTTTTTCCCCTTATGTTGACGTTTTTCATTTTTTTGTTAGTGCTTCAAATTTAGATTGTGGGTGCTTATTTTATAACTTGTGTATGTTATGAAAAAAATTGGTGCTTAGAGTACACCTTGTAAGTGCTTCAATCATTGCTTGTAGGTGCTTCAATTGTTGCTTGTTAGGAGTTGATGTATGCAGCTTTTTTAATGATATGGTTGATTTTTTGTAGTGTTTTTCCTTACGTTGACATTTTCTTTTTTTTGTTAGCACTTCAAATGTAGGTTGTAGGTGCTTATTTTATAACTTGTAAGTGCTTCAATCGTTGTTCGTTAGGAGTTGATTTTGTTGCTTTTCTAATGATATGGTTGGTTTTTGTAGTGTTCGTTTCCTTCCGTTGACGTTTTTCATTTTTTGTCAGTGCTTCAAATGTAGGTTGTAGGTGCTTACTTTATAACTCGTAAGTGCTTCAATCGTTGCTTGTTAGGAGATGATGTTTGTGGTTTTTTAAAAAAATGATAATTTAGCTTTGTTGAGGTTTTTTGAATTTTCAGTTTATTTTTTGTTAGTCGTAGTAGACATTTTTTCAATTTTCTATTGATTTTTATTTGAATTTTTATATTTTTGGTTTTTATTTAATTTTTTAAATATTCTTTTGGCTGCAGTTTTTTAGTTGATGTTTTATGGTTTTTCATTGATGTTCTGCTATTTTCTGTTGACGTTGATGCAGTTTTTTGCTGCAATTTTTTATTGAATTTTTGCATTTTAAAATTATTTTAATTATTTTTCTGAATTATTTTTTTTTAATTATTTTTTTTTCAGATTGCAGGTGGCGGAAAAATGATGGGGAAGAAATTGATGAAAAAACCCCCTGAAAAGTTATTAGTGGTAGGTCCCTGTAAAATAGTGATAAATTCCTATAAACTTATTAGAGATAGGTTCTTGGATCTAGAATATTGTTAGAATTGTAAAAAGGGTCCTGGCTGAAGTTTAGGTGGCCTCACATAAGACCATCCCATATAATATATGTTTTTTTTAATTAAAAGTAGTACCTGTAATTGTCATTCATAATTTTTGAGCTAAACTTGTTCATGCGGGATTTTAACTATAAGTCCATCTCTTGAAAGACGGTCTTTTCATAAGTCATGAAAAGGCCAAGGTTCAAACCACAAATTAGAAGAAATGAAGATAAAATTTTTGGGTTGCATTAATCGGGTTATAAACTTTACAACTACTACATGTTGCATAATAAATTTTAATATTTCAACTAAAATCTTTTACATTTTTATTATTCCAATTAAACTCATTTTTTCCATAAGCATTAGGAAAGACAGTCTTTCCCAAAACTTTACATTTAACCATAACCTTGAAAAATAAATAATGGCGAATGTAAGCTAGTTGCTACTTAAAACGAAAGAAAAAAATAATGAAAATTTTATACTTATCGATTTTTCTTCTAATTTTTTTGCACGATTGACGCTCACAAATTCTTGAGTTGTGTGCATGCGGGCTCTCAACTATAAACCCTAAAAAGTAGGTCTCCAAATAGACGACATTTCCATAAGTTTATGGATAGGCCAGGGGCCTGTTTACAAATAATGTAAACTTAAACAAAAATACACGCAAAGAGCTAAAACAGAATTTCACGCAGTAAATTTCACGCACAAACATAATTTCACACACAAACACACATTACTCTATTTTTCTTCTCCAAAAAGCTCTCAACAGTGATAAAGTCTTCCTTACCTTTTCGATCTTCTCACTGGCGCATTTTCGATCTTCTCATCCACGATGCTTTTCCGATGTCCTCCAACGACAACAAGCGGCGCAATTTTGACTCTTTTTGTTCTCCGGAATCCTCTGAATGCCGATCAGTTCTTCCTCACCAGTCCGTCGGCGTGTTTTTTATTCCTCTCGTCCAATCCGTTCGCGCCGTCTTTCTGATGTCCTCCGACAATAACTATTGTGATTCCGACGGAATTGAGCAACCAAATCTGTCGCTAGATCCATTGGAAACATATGAAATTTCAGCTGTTTTGATCGTAAATACTACTGCTGTCAATCAGAATCTGCAGGAGAAAACACGACTGTAAACGGCAGGATTCAACTTCAAGCAGATGAAATTCAGTTGCAAGAAGCTGAAATACTACTCAATTCCTATGAAGGTATGGTTTTCTCTCATCAGACTGAAATTCCAGTGTTTAATTGCAATCGATATGAATATAGTTGTTTTTGAAACTTCTAGACACTGAAATTCGACTGCTATGAACATGTGGAAACATTACAAATGTAAATTACATGCTGCATAGAAATTTTGTATAATTTATGCATTTGTTAACTTAAATCATGTATAGGATACAAATAAACATGCATTAGATTAAACTAAATAAAACACAGAAAATGCATTTGTCAATTTCAACTTTTGACAAACTTGTGCATTGTTCAGATCATAACATGTACAAAATACACTACACTTTGCATATGTTACATTACGAGTAGTATTTGTTATGCTTATCATAACAGAGCTTCTATAATTTTCTAATTTTAAATAACTTCCTAAACACTTTGCACAACTTACATTAAAACATGCATGTCTAACATTAGAAATTCTATTCTTTATTATTACAGGTACAAATTTTCCAAATTTAAATGAAATTGATGCCACTGAATATCTTACCGGAGTAAAAGAAAAAATAAATTGGAAGCACTTCATGCTCTGTACAAGAAGCATGTAAACGTTGTTGGTTTCAGCTACAGGAAATACTGCTAATGTCAAAACAGCAAAAGCCAGATTAGTGAAAATTACTACAAGTGCTCTACTAGAGGCCAGCCTAAAAGATTAATAACCAGCCCTACCAGCCATGTTCCTTGTATGGATAATGAAAATAATTTTGAAAAGAAGAAGAAGAGGAAGTGAAAGCATCTGATTACAAAAATGGGATGCCTAGTTGAAATTAGAGTGAAGCTAGAGCAGGATTATTACATCGTGGCACACCACAACACCGTACACAATCATGAGTTAACAAGACCAGTCTGGCAGTATGAGTGAACGAAGGATTACAGAAGACAAAGGAAATGTCATCACAACAATGGAACATGCAGGTTTAAGACCTACTGTAGGATATAAATACATGTCTTTTGAAGCTGGTGGAGCAGAAAATCTAGGGCATACGATGAAAGACCACCTCAACTTTGTGAGTCAACTTGAGATGAAAGAAATAGAAAGTGGAGATGCTCAGAAACTTGTTGACACACTCATGGAAATAAATGGCAAGGATAAAGATTTCTTCTTCAAAGTCATGTTCGACGAGGAAACAAAACTATCAGCAGTGTTTTGGAGGGATTCAATGATGTTGGAGGACTACAAAATCTACGAAGATGTCACCATATTTTACACTACATATAGAACAAACAAGTATAACTTGATTTGTGCACCAATAGTTGGAATCAACAATCACTGGAACATAACAATATTTGCTTGTGCTTTTATAGCAAATGAGTTGGCTGATACTTTTGTGTGGCTCAAATCAATAGAAGGAACGGAACCTGTCACAATATTCATAGATCAAGATCCTGCAATAGGCAAAGGAATAAATGAGGTATGCTCTAAAAATTTGTTGCTTACAGTTCTGAGCACTGAATATGCACTACCAATCATTGCACCTCTTGCCTTACAATATGAAAGCATAACTTATACGTTGCACTTGTTACTTTAGAAAACATGTTTCCTGAAAATGGTGCAGCTTCAGAATCTATTTCTTAGACCTGAAACTGAGTAGGGAATGTTAGCTTCTGCACCTGTCATCTTACAATATGTATACTAATCAACTTCCATTTCTTGTTGCAACTTTCAAGTCTTCCAAAACACAAAACACAGGTTTTGCTTGTGGCACATAAAACAAAATGCAATACAACATTATAGGAGATTAAAGAAAGATGAATCCTTCAAAAGCGATCTATACTACTGTATGAAAAAATGTCGTAATCCAACAGAATTTGAAGAAAAATGGACCTCCATGATCGCCACATAAAAGCTGGAAAGTAGCACCTGGTTTCAACGCATGTACAACATCCGTGAAAAATGGAGCACGGCATTCACCAAGGGTATTTTCTCAGCATGTAATATATCATCACAGCGAAATGAAAGCACCAACCACGCACTATGCTTTAGTGCAACCAAAACAACAACACTGGAGAACTTCTATGAGCTCTTCAACCTAAAAATCAGAAAGTGGAGGGGAGATGAAGTATAAAAGGAAAATACATGTACAAAAGCAAACCCAAACTATCAAAACAAAGCAGGTATGTTTACATTAAAAATATGTATTACTTAGTATAGAACCTGAATTTGTTAACTTGTAGTATGCATTTATTTCCCACTACTGAGCATGTACAAGTTTGGTTAAATATGCTGCTCAGGTTGATGCACTTGCATTGTACAAAAGATTCAAAAAAGGAATTTTCCCTAGCAATGGCAATTAAGGTCAAGGAACTTTTCTCAGAACCACCGACAAAAAAATATGAGGTCACCCTAGAACATGATGAATCCAAATACGACACAGTTGAGTACAAAAATGAAGATGGGCTGGTTGAAATACAATGCACATGCAAGTTCTTCGAGGTGTCAGGTATGTTGTGCCTTCACACTCTCGGAATATTGCACCTTCATTCCATCACAGAAATACCTGCAAAGTACATCCTCAAAAGGGGGACAAAAAAGGCCAACACAGAAGTATGGAACAGGATTCTTGGCCAAGGAAAACAACAATCAGAAAGCATCAATAGCGTAGTTTTATGGAGGAACCATGTGTCCAGCAAATTCTACAATCTGGTTCTAAAATGTGAAGGAAACTCAGAAGGTAGAAGCGCTCTTAAAGAGATGTTTGACACCAGCTCAGAAAGAATAGAAGACTTGTTGGCATAAAAAACAAATTTCATTGAACAATCAACCACAAGTAGCCAATGCAACTCAACTATAACAAGTTCACTTAAGGTACTCGATCTAGCCCAAGTGAAGACAAAAGGAAGAGAAGAAAGGTTGAAATCAGGCATGGAAAAGAAAAAATCAAGGAAGAAAACTACTGAATTCGGCACAAAAAACCAGGTGAAGACACAGTAAAAAGTAGCATTGTTTAGGATACAAGTTGCATTTGTTTACCTGTATATTGTATTTGTTTTTCAGGATCATATTGTATGCCTGATATTTTTATTTACCTAAGATTTTTATACATTCAATAACATACTGTATTTTTTAGCTCACAACTATAAATTATCAAATTATAACTTGCATTTATTTTGTTTGCCCAAGTACCAACCTTTGTTTCACAAAATGTTATTGATATGGAAACACTGACTACAAACTAACTGATATGTGATTATTTAACTTACAACGGTAATTTATTAACCTATGGATTACATTTTTTTCCTATAAGCTTAGAAACCCAACACAATAAATCACATAAAATAACTAAAATGTAACTTGGTATTGATAAGCATACAAATATTTCTTCTTAACATTCAACATGCACTTTTTTCCCTAAAAGCGACTTGTCTTATATTTCATATAATTTCAGTGATACGAAAACCACTAAATACATTTATAACTACTTAGCTTACACATGTAGTTTATTAACCTATCAATTGCATTTGTTTTCCTATAAGCTCAGAAAAACAACACAATCAACCACATCAAATATTTCAAAAATCAACTTTGAATTAAAAGCATACAATTCTTCAAATTAAACATGCACTTGTTTCATAAAACCTGCAACCTTACAAACAAATCCTAAAACAGTGTCTCAAATGAACTCAACATATCACCCACAAAACAATCAGTCAAAAATCATCCAAATACACCTTCAACCTTAAACAATAAAAACTCCTAAAATAGCATCTCAATTGTGCTTAACATACCACCAACAAACCAGTTAGTCACAAAATAAGCTGATTATAAATCATCGAATAACAAACAAAGATGCTAAAGCTGAAAATCTTCAAGTCTTTCAATCCCAAGGGAGAATGAAGGAATCATAGAACGAGTTTTCCTCATGTATTCTTCCACTATCTTATCAATCCACTCATGTGTCCTTGGATCTTCCATAATTTCCTGTGTCATCTTGACATGGACATGATCCTCATTTGTTGTGGATGTGCCTTCTTCCTGTGGTACTGATTGAGGTTGTGGTTGCAGTGCAGATGCGGCTGCAGTTGTGGTTGCAGTGCAGATGCGGCTGCGGTTGTGGTCGCACAATCGAACTAGCAGTTTCCTGCTCAAGGTTTGAATTAACACACGTGTAATAACCTCAATGTCTCGTTTGAAAATGAGACAAGCCCTATTTAGATGCTGTCAGAGAAGAACAAAGATCAGTCCAATAAAAAAATCAGAAACTGTCTAAAAAGGAAATATGAACTATAAAATGCATTAGATTAACTAACATATGCTTTAGTTTTAAAATAAAATGCACTAATTTTCAAAAACTATATAAAAAACAAAAAATACTTACATTGCTGGTAGCTTTGTCAATGTCTTCATTGCTCATCACGCCACTATGTATTCGATACGAAATAAATTCATGCTCCTGAGCAATGCCATCACATGCAGCAGTAGGTGTATGAAGCCCCTCATGGCCAATATTCTCATTGCGAATTCCCTTAGATTGTTGTTGGCTACTTTTTTTATCTTTCAACCCCCCCCCCCAATCCTTTGTCAAAGGAAAACCAGCCCCTACAATAACCCCCTTATCATAACCCATTTTTTCAAGATAATGAGCCCTGTCGAGCAAAGATTTGTTCGACCAATGCATGCACAAGGACTGTCTAGTAGGGTCAGGCTGACATCTAAAAGGAAACCTATAAATATAAGCCAATAGCAATACAAACACACAACCGCCAACACAAGACACGTCTCTTTTACCTGAATCAAATTTGAAGCTCCTAACGCCCTCACAAAGATGATCAAGCACTAAGCCACACCAATCAAGACTCTTAATGGTCCCAGCATTCTTTAAAGCACTAACCAGCTTAAAATCAACCAAGTTTCTGGTAGTTGGCACCAAGAAAGTACACATGACATACATAACAAAAAAATATCTTAAAGCGCTCACCCCTATCACTTAGTTTACCCAGCTCCTCAAAAAGACGAACATGAGAAATATTACCATATTTATTGGCACCTAACTCACCTTTCCATCAATTCTTAATGTCTGAATCTCTTGACAAACCCCTCTCATTGTTTCTAACCAAACCAACGGCACAGCCTAGAATCCTACAGAATATATCAAACACATCATCGGATGTAATGATGTACCTTGAGCTAGATATTTCTTGAACATAGCCAACAGGATCAAACCTAGAAAAAAAAAGAAGTCAGCCTAGAAAATTTTGTAGTCAACATAAAACAATATGAAATCATCCCACGTAATCAAACATGTCAACCCGCCAAGGCACAATTCCAAAAGGAATGGATGAGATGTCAAATGCAAGAAGTCTACCAAAACCTATATCTTCCACATCAATATTTTGAACGGGAGTGAGCGAGGCAATTAACGATTTTGGCTTCTAAGGACAACAGCTGGTTGAGAATTTCATAGCAAACCTAAAATAGAATAAAATATGAAAAGTGTAAGCATACATGTCTTGAAAAGTGTAAGTTTATTTGACACTGTGAATAACAAATAAACACTGAATCTTATTAAATGCAGCATCTTATGAATCAAGTACGGTTTATAACATATTAAAATACACTTACATGTTACCCACCTCATCAGTACGTTTGACCACCTGTTTCTTTTGACGATTCCGCTACTGTTTCGGAGCTCCTTTTTCACCAGGAACCATTTTTCCTGACCCTAAAGCTTCACTAACAGTACTGTCTGATTTCCTCTTCAACCCAATTTTTTTCGCCACTTCAACACCTTTCTTCTCCTTCTGAGCAGACTCCTTCAAAACTCCACCAGATTTCTCACATTTTCAGCACATTTCTTCACAACAATTTTTTTAGTCTTTGTCTTTATCGCCTTCTCAGCAGGCGACTTTGCAGCAAGTTCTTCTACCTTCCTTGTATTATGTCCAGCAGAGGTCTCACATTGTTTACCCTTCTCCTTGCTCAACATATGAGGTGACGACTTCTCCTTCTCTCCTTCAAATGAGACCACCATAGTAGGTCGAGCATCAACACTCTAACTCACATCACATCAACTTCACCACCCTCACTCTCCCTCTCACATGCAGCCGCAACAGCTTGCGCCGTCTCCGCCTTCGCAACTACATCCAAAATCCACTAATTTTCATTAGTCTCTAATCATATTGTCCATACTATCACCATTATCCCTGCACCCACCTTCACCATTATTCTCAACATCCTTAGAACAACCTTCACCAGCAGGTACAGCTTCCTCCCTAATAGATTCAATCTCTTTCCTATTCAAATCAGTATCATTCTCATTAAAATATAACTCAACTTCAGCATCAATATCTTCTGAAGCATCCTTTCCTTCAGCAGACCTAACAAATTCACAATCAATTTGTGCTGAAGCATCCGTCCCATGAACACCATCAACACCCTAAACACCCTTAACACTACAACCTTCAACACCAATATTAGCATCAACCCCTTCAACACCAGCATTAACATTATCAATCATCACATCCAAAACGTCCCTAATATCTTTCTTTGCTACCTTAGAACCCCCGGCCTCATCATCACCAACTACTACTCTACTCATTCGAACAACATCATTCAGAAGTGTGTCATAGTTAAATTCTTGACTTGATCCACCTTCACCATCTTTCAGCTGCATAACACACATATTCATCCGTGTCTTATTTCCCAACTTAGAAACGGCAAGAACTGAAATCTGTGGAGTAGCACCCCCACCAATTCTGGTAGACCTACGTGGCAATACAACTACAACACAAAAAAATGAAAAACAAAAAACCGTATAAGCACTTATTAAAAAAACATACTCACACATATAAAATGCAACATATAAAGGGAAACAAATAGCCTCCAAAAACATAACACTGCTGAACCTTCTTCAGCTCATCTTGAAGAGAAGATCCATCCTTCTTTTCAGATTTTCTAACCACCTTCTTAGAAGCTAAACAACATAATATATTTGAATAAGTATATGTATAAGCAAATAAGTAAATAAATGTACAGAAAAAATTACAATCACCTTCTTCTATCTCAGGTTCTTGATGTTGAATAGTATCTTCACCTCCTTCAGGCACAGCTAAAAATAATCATATACCACATGGTAAGAAACTAATACATAAAGCATACAAACAAATGCAAGTTGTAATAAAAAAATGCATGCATGTTGTGACAGCCAATAAGCAACCTAATCTGGAAAAACTACAGTATAACTAACTAATGCATAGGCTATACTAATACATGCAACTTGTAATGAAACAAATGCATACATAGTCTGACAATCAGTAAGTAACATAATCTGACATGCACATTATAACTAACTTATGCATATAGTAAACTAACATAAGCAACTTGTAATGAAATAAAATACATACTAGCAAATCAGAAAGAATAACAATACGCAACTAACAATGAGTGAAAGTCAAAACACAGACTAAGTAACTAATACATAAGTTATATTAACATATGCAAATTCTAAGAAAACAAGTGCACAATATAACAATCAGTCAACAACAAAATAAGTAACTCAAAAAATAGAGTAAGTAACTTATACAAATGTTAGCTTAACATATGCAACTCATAAGAAAACAAATGCAATCATAAAACAGAGTCAAAACATGTGGATCTGACATATAAATCAGAAAAACATGATGACTAAGTAATACAGTTGTTAGTCTAACATATGCAACTCCTAAGAAATAAAATGCACATTATAACTGAACTAATAACATACTAAAAAATAGAGAAACTAACTAGTACATATCTTAACAAATTCAACTTCTATACAATCAAATGCATGTTATAAATAAGACTCAAAACATACATATTTGACTAACAAAAAAGCCAACAACAACTTATATGCAGATCTGACATACAAATAACATTTCTAAAAAAAGTCAACATTAACAAGACTGAAAAACACACATACACACACAACAAGAACAAAAAAAGTGCGAAACTCCAAATATTCAAAATGAAAAATAGGAAGAATACGAACCAGGAGATGAAGAAGGCTGAGACAACTTCTCAGCTTTAGGAAGAATAACTTTCCCCTTCGCCCTAACCATGACTAGGTCAAATACACAAAAAAAATCTTACATTAGAATCGCGAACAACTGTAAAGAAAAATGGAAAAGAGCAGCAACGAAATTTCAAAATCTAGAATATCAAGCTTACCAAATTCAGGCGCAAACTTGAACAATGCAATTCCGGCGAGATTTTGTGAAGAACGAAGACCATAATTAAAAAAAAAAGATCGGAGAAGAGAGGAATTGAAGAACAAAGAGAGGAGAAGATAAAATTTACAGTAGTTGAATAATGAGGACAAAACACGTGTGATAAATGGATTGCAGTTTTAAAAAAATTTAACTGCTCAAAACTGCTGACAAAAGGAAAATTAGGCATGGATGAAAATTAAAAACAGACAATCAGCTTTAATTAATTACTAGGTACCCAATTTTTTAAATAATTACAATATGAACCCTATTTTGCATATCAGTCCCTGGCATGTCCATAAGCTTATGGACAGACCGCCTTTCCTGATACTTTCCCAACCCTAAAATCAAATAATTACGAAGAAATACTACTTGGAAGGAAAGAACAATAATAAATTTACAATTACCAAATGGCTTAGAATAATGTGGCGTTTATACGGAATCAAATCATACGAACAAAATAGAAAACTGTGTAGGAAAAATAGAAGATAATTTAAATTTGATATATTTATTGAGAAACATCAAGGATTTCAAAGTGTCTGAAATGCGATTATTGTATTAATAAGAACTAAACTCTCACATGTTACAAACAAATAAAGATTAACAAATATTTGAATTCCTAAAATGCACCTGATAGATGACATTCCTTTTCCTTTTGTTTAAAAGTTGGAAAATTGCAATCCAACAGTGAAGCTAAACACCGATTAGTCCCAAAACGTTGCACCAATTTAACCATCGATGAAATTGAGTAATGATGAGTTGTGATGTATATAGAGACCTACGTGGAAAATTTTGAATACAAAAATGTTAGCCGTTTAGGGTTGAGGAGGAACGCGATGATGAGATCATGTAGAAAGAAGGGTAATGATCTATGCTTATTCATAACCTCAGGGTCCATTATATAGTAGTGCAAAATACATATACGAGCAAGGAAAAGGAAAATAGAATCTAATTACAATTACAAGTGATATTTATATTCCTTAACAACCACCCCCCTCAAGTTGGAGCATGAGGGTCAGAAATACCCAACTTGCCAAGTAATGAATGAAACTGGTTACGTCCGAGAGCTTTGGTAAACAAGTCTGCATGGTGTTCTGTAGTGCGGATATGATGAGTAACTATAGTACCAGACTGCACAAGATCCCGGACAAAATGACAATCAACTTTAATATGCTTCGTACGTTCATGGAACAATGGATTTGCTGCAATATGAAGAGCAGATTGACTGTCACAAAACAAACACATAGGAGCAGTATGCGCAACCCCCTGAGTCTTTCAGTAAAGACCTAAGCCATAATAACTCACAACAAGTAACAGCCATAGCACGATACTCTACTTCAGCAGAAGACCGAGAAAATATAGGTTGCTTTTTGTTCTTCCATGAAACCGGAGAATCACTAATCATCACAAAGTAACCAGAAAGAGAATGTCGGGTAATAGGGCAAGAAGCCCAATCAGAATCACAGTAAGCAGTCAACTGTAACGCACTATGGGAAGAGAGAAATAAACCCTGGCTAGGATGGCTCTTCAAATAGTGCAACACACGAACTGCAGCTTTCCAGTGAGGAACACTAGGGGACTTCATGAATTGAGCAAGTGTGTGAACCGAATAACTAAGCTCGGGACGTGTGATCATAAGGTATATTAAGCACCAGTCGCATGTACTGCTCAGGATCATGGTAAAGCGGCCCATCAACACGTGCCAGATTGTGTTTCTACTCCATCAAAAAGTTAGTTGGTTTGGAGGCAGATAAACCTATATCAGATAAAATGTCCAAGACATATTTACTTTGCGAAAGAAACATCCCCTCCGGTCTTCTAACAATCTCTATGCCCAAAAAATACTTAAGTAAACCAAGATCTTTCATATGGAAACAAGAACTCAAGTATTTCTTAAACTCAGAGATGAGCGCAGAAGAGCTTCCATCAATGACCAAATCATCCACATAAACCAGAACATGCAAATAAATTGATCCACGGGAATAGACAAACAAAGAGTAATCCGCCTTACTCTAAACAAAACCAAATGCTCGTAAAGCCTGAGCCAATTTGGCAAACCATTTTCTAGGAGCCTAACGAAGACCATAAAGAGATTTATGAAGGCTGTATACCTGACCATGGGGCGCGGCATAGCCTGGTGGGGGTCACATAAAAACCTTTTTCATGTAAATCACCATGCAGGAAAGCATTGTGGACATCCATCTGATGCAGTTCCCAACCACGAATGACTGCAACAGGTAACAATAGGTGAACAGAACTCATCTTCGCAATCGAAGCAAATGTCTCAATATAATCAATCCCCTCAACCTGGCAATTCTCGAGAACCACTAGGTGCGCCTTATGACGTTCAATAGTACCATCTGACTTGAAATTCATCCGGTAAACCCATTTGCAACCAATCACCTTCTTATCCAGGGGCAGAGGGGCCAAATTCCAAGTCTGATTGCGCTCAAGCACAGTAAGCTCTTCAGTCATAGCATCTCGCCAATGAGCAAGCTGTGATGCCTCAGAATAAGTGGTGGGATTTGCACTAGACGTTACTAGACCCAAAAATCTAGAATGCATACTAGAAAAATTATCACAATTTACATAATCAGTAAGAGGATAGAGAACACCTGAGGATCGTGATGGCGTATGAGTGAACGTAGCAGTAGAATGGGGGTCTTCAGTAGTAAGAGCACAAGCGTAATCATCACAGTCATAATCTTCCAAATAAGGAAGAGGTTGGCGAGGGCGTACACTCTGTCTAATAGGAGGCAACTCAGTGGCAGGAGGAGACATCGGAACAACTGGCAAAACAGACGGTGGAACTGACAGAAGCATTGGGCGGCGGAGCAGAATTAGTTGGGGCCGGAGACACTGCATTGGGCGGCGGAGCAGAAGGAGTCACCGGAGCTAGTGGCGCATGAGGTGTATGATCGCCTGTCGCCGGTGGCATTTCGAATGGTGCATCGTCAGGCCGAACTGTCAGGGGTTTCCGGAGATCTTGGTCGGTCTCCAAAATCGGAGAAGCGGTCGGCAGTATAGGCACGGTGGCATCCGGCAGTAAGGGTATGACGATGGCTGGCAAGACATGAGCGGCAGCGACCGGCGGCATAGGATTGGGGGTGGTCGGCGGGATCGGTGGTGTCGCGATCTAGGCATGTGACTCCAGCAGTGGTGAAAGTGATGACGGCGGTGAGGTGGTGGTGCTTTTGGGATCTACGGAAGAGATTGGTGTTGGAGATGCTACATACGGGAACTGGTCTTCAAAAAAATTGACATCCCGACTGTTAAAGATGATGCAGGATTCCAGGTCAAAAAGTTGATAGCTTCTCTTTCTAGCAGGATAACCAAGAAACAAACATCGCCGACTTCTTGATGCAAACTTATCGGGGTATCTGGGAACGTGAGCAGCAAAACACAAGCATCCAAATACCTTTAAAGATGAGTAATTTGGAGCTTGTCAATATAGCATCTCAAAGGGAGTGCAACCATTGAGATGTTTTGTCGGTGTCCGGTTAATCAGATAAGCAGCAGTAAGAACACATTCCCCCCAAAACTCAATTGGAAATTGGCTTGAAACCATAAGGCACGTGCCACGTTGAGTAAATAGCGATGCTTTCGTTCAACTCTACCATTCTGTTGTGGTGTATCAACCATAGATATCTCAAAAATGATCCCAGATGCAGCAAAATGAGATCTCAAAGGCAAAAATTTAGTCCCATTGTCAGCCCGGACACGCAGTATAGTTCGACCCCATTGATTCTTGACCAGGGCACAAAATTCCAAAAATCTAGAAGCTATTTCAGACTTAGCCACTAATAAATAAACCCAAACAGCTCGGGAATAGTCATCAACTATTGTAAATAAATAAAATTCACCCCTAGAAGATTGTGTTCTATAAGGGCCCCAAACATCACAATGTACTAATTCAAATAATGCAGTAGCATTTGTAGAACTTAATGGAAAATTATGTCTAGTATGTTTTGCTCTATAACATACAGAGCAAGGTATAGTAGTGTTATTTGTGCTAAAATCAAGAGTGGGAATAGAAGACAACACCGTAGATGATGGATGACCAAAATGTTGATGCCATAAATCAGAGGAAGAAACCGAAGAAACTATTGGAATAGACTGCAGGACATTAAGACGAACGCGAGTATCCAAGAGACTAAGCCAACCCCCCCCCCTGCTGTTCACCCACGCCAATCACAATCCTCAACTGATTTTCTGTAAAATGCAATAAGTTTTATTAAACAAGGCTAGACAATTTAAGGCAGATAACAATCTAGAGCATGATAATAAATTGCATCACAAAGTAGGTATGTAAAGCACATGAGTAAGGGTGATATCACCAAAACAAATAGACCCATATTGTATAGCAGACGGCACAGATCCATCAGGCAGTATAACATTCACAGAATTGGTAGCAGTAATAATATCAGTAAGAGAACCCTTGTCACCAGTCATGTGATATGAGACTCCTGAATTAAGAATTCAGGGTAAAGTAGACTTACCTGGCCCATGATCAGACAAAGAATGAAACTAATTAAATAAATGTATGGTCGTACTCCATTGGTCGTCAGTCAGAGCAGGAACGAAATTAGATCGTGTAGGTAAGCCAGAGGAGGTGGCCACTGCAAACTCTTGCGGCGACCACTGCAAACTCTTGCGGCGACATCACTACGCCGGAAAAAAGAGACATAACACAACTTATTTATTGTGTTTAATAAATAAATAAAAGAATAATAATCTCACTAACCAAATGTCGAGTAAAGCAGCTAAAAGAAAGAAAGAAACGCGGGCGTGTAAACTAAGCAGGTGACCTGCGCATCCCTGTTTGGTGCGTGGTTACACGCGCTAAGGAAGAGGAAGATGCAGCTTGCAGTGCGTGCGTGACAACACGCGCCGAGGTTGCGCTCGTGAATTTCACGCGTGCCTTGTCTTCTAGGAGGCAACGGGATCTGCCCAGAGTTGCAGGCGAGCAATGGACGAACGGCGCAAATGGCAACCGTGTAAACGCTGTCGGAGGAGTAGCAGACCGTGGCCGAGAAAATGCCTTCGGAGGAGGAGTAGACCGTGGTCGAGCGAACGCCGTCGGAGGAGGAGCAAACCGTGGCCGAGCAAATGCCATCGAAGGAGTGGCAGACAGTGGCTCGCCGGAGAAGTGCTCTGCGGGAACGAAGTTCTGATCGGCGGAGCAGCGGACAAAGTAGATTTTTTTTTGGAAAGAGGAAAGCAAATTGGATCGGTGGCGCATCACGCATAGACGATGGCAATAGTGTTTACGGAAAACTTCAAGATGGAAAATTTAGGTTCTTAGGTTTCAGGATTTTAAGCTCTGATACCATATAGAAAGAAGGGTAATGATCTGTGTTTATTCATGACCTCATGGTCTATTATATAGTAATACAAAATACCTATACAAGCTAGGAAAAAGAAAATAGAATTTAATTACAATTATAAGTAATATTTATATTCCTTAACAGATCGTATTATCGAGATTTAGTAAGATTTCTTTTTAGATTTGAAAAGTTGTAACCATCAATAATAAAAATATTTATTATTTAAATAGCCAATTGTTTAGGTTTAAATAAAAAATTAATATATTTAAAAAACTAAAAAATAATATTTAATTATTTAATTTTATTTGGAATAACTTAAATTTTTTGCCTCTTTTTTTTTCTTGCACGATTGACGCTCACAAAATTTTGAGTTCTGCATGCGGGTTTTTAACTATAAACCCTAAAATCAAATAATTACAAACAAATGCTACTCGGAAGGAAAGAACAATAATAAATTTACAATTACGAAATGGCTTAGGCTTACAATAATGTGAATCTTATACGGAATCAAATCTTACAAATTTTGGTTTTATATGTAAACACATATTAAGTAGACAAAGTTTTGGAAAAAACCGTATTTCCATAAATTTATGAAAAGATGGGTTTAGTTAGAATAATAAAAGTTAAAAGGTCTTAATTGCAATATTAAAAATTTACTATACAACGTGTAGTAGTTATAAAGTGTATAACCCGCTTCATGCAACCCAAAAATTTTATCTTCATTTCTTCTAATTTATATTTGAAACCTTGGTCTTTCCATGATTTATAAAAAAAAACGTTTTTCAAGAGACAGACTCTATCAGGCAAGTGAACAAAATAGAAAATTGTGTATGAAAATAGGAGATGATTTTTATTGATAAGTATCAAGGATTTCAAAAGGTCGGAAATGTGATTGTTGTATTAATAAGAACTGAACTCTCACGTGTTAGAAACAGATAAAAATCAACAAGTATTGAATTCCTAAAATGCATCTGATAGATGACATTCCTTTTTCATTTCTTCAAAAGTTGGAAAACTGCAATCCAACAGTGAATCTAAACGTCGGTTAATCCCAAAACTTTGCACCAGTTTCACCGTCGATGAAATTGAGCAGCGGTGAATCGTGATGTATAAAGAGACCTGCGGAGGCATATTTTGAATACCAAAATGTTAACCGTTTAAAGTTGAGGAGGAATGCGATGATAAGATCGTGTGGTCGTGACTTAGTTAGATTGCTTTTTAGATTTGAAAAGTTGTAATCATCAATAACTACACATTTTATTATTTAATTAGCCAATTGTTAGGGTTTAAATAAAAAATATTATATTTAAATAAAAAATAATGTCTTATTATTTTAATTTTTGTTTGGAATAACTTTAAATTTTATTGTGTTTATTTTATTTTATTTATTTTTGCACGATTGACGCTCTTCAATTTTTGAGTTGTGCTTGCGAGTTTTTAGCTACAAACCTAAGAGAAAATGATATATTTGGTACCCAATTTTAAGCGAAATAACAGGTTTCGTTCATATTTTTGAAAATTATTCCCAAAACGTTCCCACATCATTACGAAATGTTCTCAATTTACTCCCACATACTATTACATGTTTTAAGTCAGACTATATTGAGTCGACCTTTCCAACGATCGATGGTAGTGTCGCCATTGAAAAGATGGACACATGGAAAGTAAGAATGATACTAGAGATAGTAAGTATGGTTGGATTTGTGGTACTCGAAACATGGTGGATAAAGTATTGAAGAAAGAATTGAAAAAATAGAAAAAATAGAAAATAAAAATTAATTAATTTAACCTCAAAAGTAGTTAAATCATAAATTTTCAAATCTCGGTATTTATTGATGGGTTCATGAACTTAATTTAAATGTGTTATGTTCGATAAAGGAACTAATTGAGAACACTTCGTAATAATCTGGGAACCTTTTAAATGATGTATATAAAAAGACCCACGGAGGCAAATTTTTAATACAAAAATGTTAGCCGTTTAGGGTTGAGGAGGAACGCGATGACAAGATCGTGCGGTCATGATTTAGTTGGATTTATTTTTAGATTTGGAAAGTTGTAACCATCAATAATTACAAATTTTATTATTTAATTAGCCAATTTTAAAGGTTTAAATAAAAAAATTAAAAATAATATCTAATTTTTTTAAAAAAAAATTGGAATAACTTTAAGTTTTAATGTGTTTAAGTTTTATCGATTTTTTTTTTTGCACAGTTGACGACCACATTTTGTTTTGTTATGCGTACGGATTTTAACTATAAACCCAAAAATCAAGTAATTACAAGAAATGCTACTTGGAAGAAAAGAACAATAATAAATTTACAATTATCAAATGGCTTAGAATGATGAGGTGTTTATGCGGAATCAAATTTTACAATTTGTGGTTTTATATTAAACACATATCAAGCATATGAACAAAATAGAAAATTGTGTATGAAAAATAGGAGATAGTTTTTATTGAGAAGTATCATGGATTTCAATGATTCTGAAATGCGATTATTGTATTAAAAGAACTAAACTCTCACCTGTTACAAACAGATAAAAATCAACAAGTATTGAATTCCTAAAATGCACCTGATAGATGACATTGGTTTTCCATTTCTTCAAAAGTTGAAAAACTACTATCCAACAGTGGAGCGAAACACCGGTTAATTCCAAAACTTTGCACCAATTTTACCGTCAATGAAATTGAGCAACTACGAATCATGATGTATATAGAGACCTGCAACAGCAAATTTTGAATACAAAAATGTTAGTCGTTTATGGTTGAGGAGGAACGCGATGATGAGATCATGATGCGTTCGTGATTTAGTTAGATTTCTTTTTAGATTTGAAAATTTGTAACCATCATTAATTACAAATTTTATTATTCAATTAGCCAATTGTTAAGGTTTAAATAAAAAAATATATATTTTAAAAAACTTAAAAATAATATCTAATTCTTTTAATTTTTGTTTGGAATAAATTTAAATTTTATTTTGTTTAAATTTTATCTTTTTTTTCAATGATTGACGCACATAAATTTTTGAGTCGTGCGTGCGTGTTTTTAACTATAAACCCTAAAATCAAATAATTACAAAGAAATTCTACTCGGAAGGAAAGAATAATAATAATTTTACAACTACCAAATGGCTTAGAATAACGTGGCGTTGATACGGAATCAAATCTTACAAGTTGTGGTTTTACACGTGAAAAAAAAATCAAGCATATGAACAAAATAGAAAATTGTGTACTCCAAAGATAGGAGATAATTTTTATTGAGAAGTATCATGTATTTGAAAGATTCTGAAATGATTGTTGTATTAATAAGAACTAAACTCTCACGTGTTACAAGCATATAAAAATTGAAAAATATGAATTCCTAAAATGCATCCTAAAATGCACCTGATAGATGACAATCCTTTTCCATTTTTTCAAAAAGTTGAAAACTGCAATCCAACAGTGAAGTTAAATGCCAGTTAATCCCAAAACTTTGCACCAGTTTCATCGTCGATGAAATTGAGCAGCGGTGAATCGGGATGTATATAGAGACTTACGGATACAAATTTTGAATACCAAAATGTTAGCCGTTTAGGGTTGAGGAGGAATGTGATGATAAGATCGTGCGATCGTGATTTAGTTAGATTTCTTTTTAGATTTGAAAAGTTGTAACCATCAATAACTACATATTTTATTATTTAATTAGCCAATTTTTAAGGGTTGAATAAAAATTAATATATTTAAAAAACTAAAAGATAATATCTTATTATTTTAATTTTTGTTTTGAATAACTTTAATTTTATTGTGTTTAAATTTTATTTAATTTATTTTTGCACGATTGACTCTCTTCAATTTTTGAGTTGTGCGTGTGTGTTTTTAACTATAAACCCAAAGAGAAAATAACATATTTTGTACCCACTTTTAGGTGAAATAACAGGTTTCATTTATTTTTTTGCAAATTATTTCCAAAACGTTCCCACATTATTGCAAAATGTTCTCAACTTATTCCCACATACTATTAGCCGATTTAAGTCAGTCAATATTGAGTCGGCCGTTCTAGCGATCAATGATAGGGTCGCCATTGAAAAAATAAAAACATGGAAAGTAAGGACGATAGAAGAGACAGTAAGTATGGTTGGATTGGTGGTACTCGAAACATGGTGGATTAGGCAGTGAAGAAAGAACTGAAAAAATAGAATTAATTTAACCTCAAAAGTTGTTAAATCATAATTTTTTAATCTCAGTTTTTATTGACGGGTCCATTAACTGAATTTAAATGTGTTATGTCCGATAAATGAACTAATTGAAAACATTTCGTAATAATCTGTGAACCTTTTAAGAACATGGTACAAAAAAAGGAACGAAACCTGTAATTTCGGCTAAAAGTGGGTACCTAAACTGTTATTTACTCTCTTTAATCAAATAATTACAAAAGAAATGCTTACGAAATGGCTTAGAATAATGTGGTGTTTATACGAAATCAAATCTTACAAATTGTGGCTTTATATGTAAACACGTATCAAGTATATGAACAAAATAGAAAATTGTGTAAGAAAAATAGGAGATAATTTTTATTGAGAAATATCTAGAATTTCAAATCATCTGAAATGTGATTTTTGTATTAACAAGAACTAAACTATCACGTGTTACCAACAGATAAAAACCAACAAATATTGAATTCCTAAAATGCACCTTATAGATGACATTCCTTTTCTATTTCTTCAAAAGTTGAAAACTTTGCACAATTTCACCGTCGATGAAATTGAGTAGGTAAGAATCGCGATGTAAATAGAGACCTGCAACGGCAAATTTTGAATACAAAAATGTTAGTCGTTAATGGTTGAGGAGGAATGCGATGATAAGATCGTGCGGTCGTGATTTATTTACATTTCTCTTTAGATTTGAAAAGTTGTAACCATCAATAATTACAAACTTTATTATTTAATTATCCAATTGTTAAGGTTTAATTAAAAATTAATATATTTTAAAAAACTAGAAAAATAATACTCCATCTGTTTCATAATGTTTGGCACCATAGGTTTAGGTGTTGCTTTTTTTTAAGTTAAAATATATGAAGGAAATTGAGTTTTTTTTTTCCTTAAAACCATCCGAAGAAGGATGGGGGAAATTATATTAGGTCTTCCCAAGCCATATAATAGACCCAAAAGCTACACAAAAGTAAAAGGAGATGAAGCCGAGGCTTAGTTGAGATTTACATGAGTAAGCCATAAGCTCCTGAGGCAACACTTGTTACCTCCAAAATAATGTTTAAAGATGGAAGAAGAAAATGGAGGATAACAAAATTAGACTAAGGAACAGGATCATCGAACTTGTTAGTGAATAGCAATAGCTAGACACAAAGCAGTCAGAATCACCCTCCAAAATCTAATGAGCTAGTCCTTCAGAAGTAGGTTCCACATGTACAACACTTGAGCAAGCCAGTAACTCCAACTGTATCCAGCTCGTTCGAACTTGTATCCTTAATCGAGCAGCGCGATGAATGTAGAAGTTATGTACCATATGAACCTGTAAAAATTCAATAGAAATCAGTAGCATCCGATCTAATGAACCATCCTTAAGGAAGGAGTGCCAATTTGATCAAGCCTAATTAATCCTTGGACCGAGTTAGAAAGCATAGAGAATGTGGAAAAGGATAAGTCCTTCTGAGAATGAAGGCAGACTTTTGCGAGGGAATGTGCAACAAGGTTTGCCTGTCTATATGTGTGCACCAGTTTAAATTCACCCAAAGCTTGGTGAATCTCATCAGCTAAATTGAACATTTTCCAGTGAGCTGTAAGGGGGTCATTAGCAAACTGAATAGCACTAAGGCAATCAGATTCAATACAAACAGGTGAGGAGTAATCAGTTGTCATTTGTAGAGCAAACTTAATTGCCTTTAGTTCAGCTTCAAGAGGGGAGAAAGCATGAGTATATTTAGTGTCTGCACCCCTGAAACAACCTCTACTATCTCTAATTATCATTCCTATTCCACTCATATTAGTATAACAGCACCATGAAGCATCAACATTAAATTTGAAACCTGAGCAGGGCCTTCTCCATGCAATTTTAAGAATTTTAGGCTTTGGAGAAGGTTTAATCTGAGGCAAGAAAGAATGTTCAGCAATACTCAAGTCAAAGGAGGAAACTATGAACACAGGTTTAGCAGTAAAAGTGAAAAAATCTGGTCCCTTATTTGATTAAGTACTAAGTCTGGGAGAGGCTTGATAGAATCATATAGAAATTTATTCCTAATCTTCCACAGATTCCAACATGTAATTACAGCAGCAGTTCGGACAATGGTTGAGTGTAAGAAACTTAGGGTAGGGTAAGTAATATAGCATGATATTCTTTCCCATATAGATGGGAAAAGTCTATCCCTAATTCCCATAAACTGATGAACTGTTTTCCAAACTCTCACTGCGAAGCATCAGGAATTGAAAAAATGATCCAAAGAGTCTTCATGGGCATTGCACATACAACATTTAGAAGGTAAGCAAAATCTTAGTTTTCTTAGGATATTATCAAAAGGTAATAAAGAGTTAGTCAACTTCCACATAAAAACAGAGATTTTCTTATCAATTCTAGAATTCCAAAGATGTTGAATAGAGGCAATAGAACCTCTACTGTTACAGAGTAGAAGATAGGTGGATTTGAAAGAGAAATTACCTTTGATTCCAGGTTTCCATATTAGCCTATCATCTCTGTGTGTTGATAGCTTAGATTCCTGCAAAATAGAAACAGCATCAGGTGGTAGAAAAGGAGAAATTTTGCTGATCAGAGTTGATTTATTTGAAATAAACTCAGAGACAGTACAGTCAACCGAAATGTCAACTAGATTCTGATCACAGAGGTCAGTAAGGGGACCTATATCAAGCCAGTTAGATGTCCAAAAATTACAGTCCCCCCTACCCACAATGACTCTAGAATTAGCTTCAGCCCATGTATTGATAGAACAGATCCTTTTCCAATTTGAAGAAGTTCTATATGAGGGAGGGAGGGAAGCAATGAAATTAGTCCACAGTGCCTCAGCTTTCTGGTATTTCCACCACAGTTTAACTGAGCATGTTTTAATGATGGTGGATATTGATCTAAAACCTAGACCGTTTTGATCAATTGGAAAGCAAAGAGCATCCCATTTTCTCCATGATCTTTTAGGGTTCAGATCAGTACCCCCCCAAAAGAAATTACTCAGTTTTTTTTCTATGGTATTAATGATCCCTTTTGTAGGTTTTAGAACTGACCAAATGTGCTGAGGTATGGAATAAATGCATGACTCAATAAGTGTTATTTTCCCACCAGCAGAGATCCATTTATTTTTCCAGTTACCTAACTTACTGTCAATCTGTTCCAGAAGGGGTTGGAAATAGATTCTTTTTGCCGCCCCAGTGAAAATAGGAACTCCAAGATATGTGAATGGAAAAACCCTAATTTTCATTCCCAAAATCCTTTTTATTTGGCAAACTTTTTGAACAGAAGCATGTTTCCCTATAAAGATGTCACTCTTAGTATAGTTAATCTTTTGGCCAGTGACTTCTTCAAAGGTAGACAGGAAAGCTTTAAATCTAATCAAGGTAAGCTTTGTAGCCTTTAAGAAAACAACAGTATCATCCGCATAAGATAGATGTGAAATTTTGAGAGAATTACCTGGAAGGTCGAAGTATGTCAACTTACCATTTTGAAAAATAAAAGCCAAGCTCCTAGTAAAAGCCTCAGAGAAGATGTTAAACAAAAAAGGGGATAAAGGGTCACCCTGTTTAATACCCCGAGTGGATTGAAAGAACCCCACTGGCTTACCGTTTATAAGAATGGAGAACCAGGCCTGGGACAAATTTTTCATGATGGAAAAGATAAATTTTGCATGGAATCCAAGCTTAGCTAAGACATTATATAAAAAAGACCACCTCACTCGGTCAAAAGCCTTTTTGAGGTCCAATTTAATTATGCAATTTGGTTCTCTACGTTTCCTGTTCAGGAACCTTACCATTTCCTGCAAGTAAAGGACATTATCGGAGATGTCTCTACCATGAAGGAAAGCAGTTTGGTTAGGGGAAATGATTTTAGGCATTAGAGGCTTTAGTCTTTCCATTAGGTTTTTGGAACATATCTTGTTTATTACATTAGAAAGGCTAATAGGTCTATAATCATCAAAGGAGGTAGGGGTCAGTTTTTTAGGAATTATTGTGATCCATGTGCTACCAATACCCCTAGGGATGTTGTTAGCAGATAGAAAATCTTGAACAGCCGAAAGCAGATCATTAGCAATTATCTCCCAGGATTTTATATAAAACTTAGCTGTAAAGCCATCTGGGCCGGGGCTACTAGATTTATTAAGATTCAGAACAATCCCTTTGAGCTCAGGCAATGAAATCGGTTGAATAAGTCTGTCATTATCCTCTTGATTGACCAGTTTAGGTATATGATTCAGAAAATGCGACTGGTAGAGAGAGCTGTCAGGGGAGCTATCATCATTTAAAAGATCCTGATAGTAGTGAATGGCTTCCATCTCAATATCATGTGTATTATCTAACCATTGACCATTTCTGCTCCTAACGTTTGTGATCTTCAACCTACAGTTTCTTTCCTTTACTGAATTATGAAAAAACCTAGTATTATTGTCCCCTTCCTTTAGCCATTTTATCTTTGCCTTATGTTTCCAGAAGTTTTTCTGTTCTGCCAAGGCCCTTACTACCCTAGCTTTAGCTTCCTTAAGTTTATCCAGATTAAACACAAAAGCATTCTGATCAAATAAGAGTTCCTGAGCTTCTAAAGCCATTTCTGCTTGTACCACATTATCTTCAATGTTTCCAAATTTTTCTTCGTTCCATATTTTTAGCTCCTTTTTCAATCTGACTAGCTTAAGATAGAAACCTAGCATTCCTGATTTATGGAGAGGAATATCCCAATTCCGTTTAATCACTTCATTAAAATCCTTTCTCTTATACCAAGTATTCAGAAATCGAAAAGGCCTAGGATTGGATGGGATATTAGTACCAACAGTTAACAGCATGGGATTATGATCTGAACTAGTCCTGTTCAAAATCTGGACTGAAGATGATGGAAAAGATAAAGACCATGTAGGAGAACATAAACCCCTATCTAATCTTTGTACTGTAGGATTTCTTAATCTATTATTAGTCCAAGTGAACAAGTTTCCCACAGTGGTAATTTCCTCCAATGCCATTGCATTTATAAAATCATTAAAGTCCTTCATACTTCCCAGTTTGGGTGTAGATGGACCTTTATACTCATTTATAGATGTAATGGAATTAAAATCTCCAATGAAAAGGAATTCCGAGTGAGTGAAGGACCTAAGATCAGACCAAAGGGTTTTCCTGCCTGTCCTAGTTCTAAGACCATAAATAAAGAAAGCATCCATAGTCTTGTTAAGATTGATACAATTTAGATTTACTGCTAGGAACTACAAATTATCACATTTAACCGTTAAAGATAAGCTAGAGTTCCAGAAAAGCCAAATCTGACCATTATTTGCAGACATGCAGTTATCAAAGCGCAGCAGTTGTCTATAAGAATCACATTGAATGTTATCATGTTTAGGCTCAATTAAATAGATAAGCTCAAATCTGTGCCTATTGATCAGGTTATGAAGTCTTAACATTGATGTGTCCATCCCCCTAAAGTTCCAAACCAGCATTTTAATCTTAATTGTTGTGTTATTCATAGGGAAACACTGTTAGAGCTTTTTGATCTAGTCATGATTGTATTTTTCTGAGATAAATAAGAATCATTCCTCTGCTTTGAATTTTTCCCCAGAATCTTTTCTTTTTTCAAACTGCCATGTTTGGAGAATAAGATGGAAGAATTTACCTTGCTTACCTGATCAGTAACAACATCATGGATCTTATCAGGAACTTCTATGCAATCTGCTGAGGTGACCTCAGAGACAGGAAGCTCTGCATTGATTGCATTGGTTGGAGTGTCACTTGTGGTGTCTTCATCACTTGATACTTCTTCATCTGTGAGGGGAAGAAATCTATTTTGCCTGTGTTTCTGCTGAGAGAAGATAAAATTTTTAGTAGCAATAATAGAGTTGAAAGGGGAGAAAGACCTACCTCGTTTGCTAGGCAAATCATCCTTAGCAAAGACTGTCCTCAGTTTTGGAGGGTCAGATAGTGATTGCCTAGTCAGTTGTACTGATACCTTGGGATCAGAGGAAGGCATTTGAGGGCTAAGGGAGCTAAGGGGAAAATTATCAGAATGGAGAGGGTTATTAACCATGATAGGTGACTGAGATACACCATCATTTTGACTAACCATAGGATGATCTGAAATATGGGGCTCAGAGATGTTCTCAGGAATGGTTTCCTGATTCACACAGAGGATCTGATCATCAATCTTAGTTAAAACCTTCCCAACTAGAAGCTGATCACATAATACGACCTCAGAAGTTCCTTGTTCAATAACTGGGGTTGTAACTGCCTGCTTCTTCGGAACATATTTATAGGACTGAGCATGGATGATTTTTTGTTTCTCTATGGCTGAAACTCCTGAACTCCCGGCTATTGTGTTGCCATCCTGACTGAGATTTGCTATAACCTTACCTTGACCTACATATCCCCTTTGTTGATCTTCAGTTTGAACAATTGGATTTGTATGGCTAGGAGTAATTTTGTTAATTCTATGGGACCTTGTTCTCTTAAGCTCCGGATGCAAATAGATACAGCAATTATCCTCATGTCCTATACTTTTACAATGATAACAGTAGGGGGGATATCCTCAAATTCTAAGGGAAGTTTGACCACATTATATTCATTTCCTTCCTCCTCAATCCCAACTCTAATGAAGGAAGGAAGCTTTTTTTTCAGATCAACTTCAACACACATTTTAACACATGAAGGTCTGGAAAGAGCCGCAGTTGCAGCATCCATCTTAATGTAGTTTCCTATTTGGTTTCCCATAATTTCTAACATAGCAGTATTGTAGAAATAAATAGAGACGATGGGTATAGTAACCCATACCGGAACAATGGACGATTCAGCCTCGGGGGAGAAATCAGTTGTCCATTTAAGGACCTTCATTTGGGCGTGGTTGAAATTCCACTGACCTTGAAGCCAAAGCCGCTGGTAATCCTCTTTGTCATGGAATCGGATTAACACGTGCCTGTAATCGATCGATCCAATCTGGAATTTGCCTTTGAAGCCGACCGAATTGAAAGAGTCGTTGAGTTGCGCCATCGGTGGCTTCCCTCTTGCAAACTTGCCGACGAGAGCATTTTGGTAGTGGGAGGCGAGGGTATCTGCATCTTTACGGCTTACCAAGCGAGCTATATCCCCCTTATAGTGAGTTTTGGGGACAATTTCTGGGTTCGAAGGGAGGGAGTCATTTAGAGGAGGAGGGCGATTGGCTAAAGCCTGGAGGAAGGATTTACCACCCCCAAGGCTACCACGGCCAGACGGAGGAGCCGCCATAGCGGTGGACGAAAATCCGATCAGTGACCGTTATAGAGAAAGAGAAAAGATGATGATGATGAACAGTATTGGTGTGTATTTCGCACCTAAAAATGCCAAAATTTCGCACCTAGAAACAGTCTTTTGATTACCCTTTTGAAGGAAATTGAGTGAAGAGAGTAAAAAGTTTAATAAGTGGTTGAGAATGATGTGATTTTTTCCATAAAAGGAAATATGACAAACTTAGAAAAACATACGATAATGGTAAGTGTGCCAAACTTAAGAAAACTGAGGGAATATCTAATTATTTTAATTTTTGTTGGGAATAACTTTAAATTTTATTGTGTTTAAATTTTTATTTTTTTAAAAAAAAAATTGCATGATTGACGCTCACAATCATGCAATTTTTTTTAAAAAAAAATAAAAATTTGCATGATTGACGCTCACAAGTTTTTGAGTTGTGCATGCGGTTTTTAACTATAAATTACAAAGAAATGCTACTTAGAAGGAAAGAACAATAATACATTTACAATCAGCAAATGGCTTAGAATAATGTGGTGATTATACGGAATCAAATCTTACAAATTGTGGTTTTATGTTTAAACTCATATCAAGCATATGAACAAAATAGAAAATTGTGAATGAAAAATGGGAGATAAATTTTATTGAGAAGTATCAGGATTTCAAATCATTTGAAATGCGATTGTTGTATTAATAGGAATTAAACTCTCACGTGTTACAAACAGATAAAAATCAACAAATATTGAATTCCTAAAATGACCTGATAGATGACATTCCTTTTCCATTTCTTCAAAAGTTGAAAATGTGCAATCCACGATGAAGCTAAACGCCAGTTAATCCCAAAACTTTTGCACCAATTTCACCGTCGATGAAATTGAGCAGCGATGAATCGTGATGTATATAGAGATCTACGACAGCAAATTCTAAATACATAAATATTAGCCGTTTAGGGTTGAGGAGGAACGCGATGATAAGATTGCGCGGTCGTTATTGAGTCAGATTTCTTTTTTGATTTGGAAAATTGTAATTATCAGTAAGTACAAATTGTATAATTTGATTAACTATTTATTAAATTTTAACTAAAATTTTAATATATTTTAAAAAAACTAAAAAATTAATATCTAACCCTAAATTTATGCTGAAAGTGCCAATATAACCCTGTAAAATAAGAAAGTGTCAAAATAATCCTAGCTTTATGAAGAATTGTGCAGTTATAACCTTTTGTCATATTTTCGGCGTTGACCAAAATATTTGGCCACTTTGTCTCATAAGCTAAATTTTCTTTCCCATTTTACCCCTCTTTAAAGATTATTCCCTTTTATCAATAACAAAAAATACTTTCTTCCTCCGCCATCTGAAAAAACCCAACAGTTTCTCTCCTCTTCCGTCGGAACCTGCACATAAACTAAAGCGTCTATGTACCAAAATCCATCTGAGCATAGATCGTTATCATCATGTTCCATGACACAATATCTTTTCGCCTAACCTCTCGAAAACAACCCGAGCATAATCCGTATTTCCACAGTTATCGAAGCATTACCCACCGACTTAGAGTCTTCAAACCCAATTTTAATACCTTGTGCATAGACTTGCGTGGCTACCTCTGGACAAGAATGGTCATTTTAGTGAATTTCAGTCAAAATTTTCATTGACAATTGAAGTCAATAGAGTGTAGGGTTAAATTGGCCCATACGTTATAAAGTTAGGGTTATTTTATTACTTTTTTATTTTACGGGTTATATTAGTACTTTCATCTTATAATTATTATCATTTTAACACTTTACTCTTATTAAATATTTGTTTGGAATAACTAAAAAATTTAGTGCAAATCTAAATACATGTTGAAAATTCCTAAATCCAGGTAAACTTAACGAAGGATTGCTATATTATCTCTATTACCTGCATTTAGCAATTTTGGACATGCATTTAGGAATTCTGGACATGCATTTAAGAAATATTTTCAACTATTTAATTTTAGTTCGGAATAAACTCTAATTTTTAAAATATTCCCTTATAATATCAAAAAACATAATTCAAAGATCATAATGCAAAGAGAAGCAAACATGGGGCGCCAATAAATATGATAGGCAGCAGAGGCGATGGCAAGGTTGGTGCTTGTTTTATAATGGCTTGATATTATCATAGGTCACCAACTGCAGTTCGCTTCTCTACTATTGGTACCGCTTCTTATAAAGGGTGAACTTCCCGGCGTAGTAAAGAAGCAGCGATCTTCAGAAGTTTTGTACCCATGGGAGACTCCTGTTCACTTGTCGACGGTTCAGAAGGATCATCTAGTACAAATGGAACCAGTTTGAAGCCGATTGACGCTTCTTCTGCTGGAACCAACCATGGAATACACGAAGCACCCTCTAGCAATATATCTGAAATTGTCGAGGAAGAAAAAACAAGCTTTGTTCCAGAAAAAAGTCTAGGTGAGAGATGATGGCGTGTCTGAATCAGTGCGTGCAACAAAATCGAAGACCTCATAAAATATAAATGATTTATTATGGTGCAATATTAATCAATGACACTGTTAAGAAATTAGAATTAGATTTGTATTCTTACCATAATTGTAAGTATAATTGTTTTCTATTACCTTTTCCTACCTTGTATAGGTATCATGTACTACTATATAATGTATCATGGATTCATGAATAAAAACACACATTATTACCCTTATTTTCTACATGGTATCAGAGCCTAAAATTCTGAAACCTCAAATAGAAAATTTTCCGTTGTATTAAATTTTTCCGATCTGCCGTCGTCGCACACCACGAGCCTTCCGCCGCGTCTGCCGCCACTCGTCGTCCGCCGCTGCCATGCGTCTGCCGCCGTCCGATGTCCGCCGATCGCCGACCGCCTTCACGCACCGCCGCTTTTTTTGCGCCGCTGTGTCCTGTTGATCCGATCAGTCGCTGGTTATTGTACCTGCTCCTAATCTGTACCTGATTTTACAATATGTCTGGCTCTGAAGAACAAACCCATTTTGATGCTCCTGAGGGTTCGAAGCTTCAGGATATGAGTGGTTATTATGTGATTACAGCTTTACTTCAGCAGCTGCAGTTGCAATTTGGCTCTCGTACTACTTTACCGATTGGTTGTATGTCGACTGATCCTTACTTTATTAGTTCTGGCGATGGTCTAGGTTTACAGCTTATACCAACCATGCTGAAAGGTCAAGAAAATTATATTGAATGGTTCGATGCGATTTACCACGCATTCCTTGCTAAGCACAAGTTGGGTTCATTGATGGATCCATTACCAAACCCCAGGATGGTTATCCTGATGCTGTTGATTGGCCTGGGGTTAATGCTACTCTTGTCTGCTGGATCTTGCAAACCTTGGATCCGGTATTGAGATCTTCTACAAGTTTGTTTGCCACAGTTAAGGATCTGTGGGATGACCTGAAGGCACGATTTATTCTCGCCGATGGTATGAAGCTTTTGCAGACGCAAGAAGCCATTCAAAGTTGCAGGCAAAATGGTCAGCCCATCGACATCTACTTTACCAAACTGAAGAAGTTGTTTGCAAATTATCACTGCATGCGACCTCCCATGATTTGTACCTGTGAAGATTGCAAGGCATTATGCCAATGCAATCTTGCTGCGAAAGTCTTCTAAGAGAGAGAGAAGAATTTGATCTACCAATTCATCTCTAGCCTCGACGAAGGTTTTCACACCTTGCGATTCCACATCATGAGCATTGATCCAATGTCATCTGTCATGAAAGTGTATGCCCTTGTTGCTCAGGAGGAAAATCATAGAGCTGTCATTTGAGCTCGCGAGCCTTCTTCTAACTCCATGGCTTATACTGCCCAACGTTCACCACCTGCAAGTTCTTCGCCAATTGTTCTTTCTGCAGTCGACCGCAAGAATCTTGTTTGTACCCATTGTCGTTGCAAGGGTCATGATAAAGATACTTGTTTCCAGTTACATGGTGTACTAGACTGGTTCAAAAAGAGAAAGAAATTGGTGCCACCTTCCCGGCCGTCAGTCACCGCCGCCGGTCCCGGAGGAGCCACCGATCTCCCTCTCCCATCGTTGTTCGCCGGAGCTTCCTTGTTACCGCATAGTCTTCCTCCGGCAGTGTACCTGCACGTTCCAATTTTGGCCCTGCTCTGTCTGATGACCAATGGAGCACGACCATGCACTTGTTTAATCAGTTTAATTATCTTACTGGCGATGAGTCCGGTAAGTATACTTTACCATGGATACTTGATTCGGGAGCCTCATATCATATGACCAGTGACAAAGGTTCTCTTACTGATCTTACTACTACTATTGATGATGTGAATGTTTTTCTGCCTGATGGCTCGGTGTTCTCTGCTACTCAATATGGATCTATTTGTTTTGGTGGTTTTATACTGCCACATGTTTTATATATACCTACATTGCGATGCAACTTACTTTCATGCTCTAAATTGTTATCTACCCTGAACTTTCTAGCTTTGTTTACTAAAAATTATTGCATTTTACAGACAATCAGTACGAGGAGAGTGATTGGCGTGGGTGAACAGAAAGGGGGGTGTTTTGGCTTCGTCTACTGGATGCTCGTGTTCACCGTCCTGTCCTGCAGTCTCTTCCTACAGTTGCTTCATTATCTTCTTCCAATTTATGGCATCAGCATTTTGGTCATCCATCTTCCACAGTGTTGTCTTCTATTTTTTCTGGCATTACTAAACATTCTGTACCATGCTCTATATGTTATAGAGCAAAACATACCAGACATAGTTTTCAATTAAGTTCTACAAATGATACTGCATTGTTTCAATTAATTCATTGTGATGTTTGGGGACCTTATAGAACACCTTCTTCTAGTGGTGCATTTTATTTTTTGACCATAGTAGATAATTATTCCCAAGCTGTTTGGGTTTATTTGTTAGTAGCTAAATCTAAAGTAGCTTCTAGATTTTAAGAATTTAGTGCCTTAGTGAAGAACCAGTGGGGCCGAACAATTCAACGAGTTTGGGCTGATAACGGCACTGAATTTTTGCCTCTACGATCTCAATTTACTGCATCTGGGATCATTTTTGAGACATCTATGGTTGATACTTCACAACATAATGGACGAATTGAAAGAAAGCATCATCATTTACTCAAAGTGGCGCGTGCTTTACGGTTCCAAGACAGTCTTCCTATTGAATTTTGGGGAGAATGTGTTCTTACTACTGCCTACCTGATCAACCGAACACCGACTCATCTTCTCAACGGTCGTACTCCCTTTGAGTTGCTCTATGGGCAAGCTCCAAATTATTCATCATTACGGGTTTTTGGATGCTTGTGTTTTGCTGCTCATGTTCCCAGATATCGTGACAAGTTTGCACCACAAAATCAGCGATGTCTGTTCCTTGGTTATCCTACCGGAAAGAAAGGCTATCGCCTTTTTGACTTGGAATCCCGAGTGATCTTTAACAGTCGGGATGCTGATTTCATTGAAGACTAATTTTCGTACTCTGCAACTCCGATGCCTGCTTTATCCGATGAACCTGGCAGCGCCACCACACAACCGCTGGATTCCTCCTCCTTCTCACTGGAGCCGCACAGAATTTTGGTTCCACTTTCCACTGCTGATCCACTGCCGCAGGTCGTCGTTGGCCTTCCGCCGTCTACCGGTGGGCAGCTACTGCCATCTGCTGTCTCGCCAGTCACCGCCGGTTAAATCCAGCCAGTCAATGCCAGTCAACTCCGGCCAGTCAACGCCAGTCAACACCGGCCAACCCCCGCCGGTCAATGCTGGCCAGTCAACGCCGGCAGTCGCTAGACAGTCAATGCTAGACCAGATTGGGCGGTCAATGCCTGTCAACACCAACCGATCAATGCCAATCAACGCCAGCTGGTCCACGCCAGTCAACGCTGGCCATTCAACGCTAGTCAATGCCGGTCAGTCAACACCGGCAGTCACCGGCCAGTTATCTTCGGTCATTGCCGACAAATCAACGCCGACATTCACCAGCTATTCACCGCTTCCCAATGCTGGCCCTTCCATGCCGGTCGCCACCGGCCTACCTTCGCCGTCCACTGTCGATAATTCTCCACCAGTTGCCGCCAATGCTTTGCCAGCCTCTCTGGTACCAGATAGTTCCACCTCTGAGTTGCCACCTACAAGACAAAGTGTTCGATCTCGTCGTCCTCCATCGTACTTGGCAGATTACGACTGTGATGATTATGCTTGTGCTCTTACTACTGAAGACCCCCCCTTCGACTATGTTCCCTCATGCGTCATCACTTTCCTCAGGTGTTCTCTATCCTCTTACTGATTATGTAAATTGTGATAATTTTTCTAGTATGCTATCTAGATTTTTGGGTGTTGTAAAATCTCACTACTTACTCCGAGGCTTCCTGCCATTCTCATTGGCGGGATGCTATGGCTGAGGAAATTGCTGTGCTGGAGCAAAATCAGACATGGATTTTATCTCTTTTACATGTGCATAAGAAGGCAATTGGGTGCAAATGGGTCTACTGGATGAAGTTTTGTTCCGATGGTACTATTGAACGTCATAAGGTGCGCCTCGTGGTTCTTGGTAATCGCCAGGTTGAAGGAATTGATTACACTGAGACTTTTGCTCCGATTGCGAAGATGAGTTTTGTTCGATTATTTCTGTCTGTTGCAATCATCCGTGGTTGGGAACTGCATCAAATGGATGTTCATAATGCCTTCCTGCATGGTGATTTGCATGAAGAAGTGTTCATGCGTCCTCCGCCTGGCTACGCTGTTCCGCCAGGTCAGGTTTTTCGCCTTCAGAAATCTCTTTATGGTCTTCGTCAGGCTCCTAGGAATTGGTTTGCTAAACTGGCTGAGGCTTTACAGGCATTTGGTTTTGTTCAAAGTAACGCAGATTACTCTTTATTTGTCTTTTCCCGTGGATCAGTTTCTTTACATGTTCTGGTCTATGTGGATGATTTGGTTATTACTGGTAGTTCTTCTTCGCTCATCTCTGAGTTCAAGAAATACTTGGGTTCTTGTTTTCATATGAAGAACCTTGGTTTGCTTAAGTATTTTTTGGGCATAGAGATTGCTAGAAGACCGGAGGGGATGTTTCTCTCGCAAAGGAAATATGCTTTGGACATCTTGTCTGATACAGGTTTATCTGCTTCTAAACCAATTGATTTTCCGATGGAGCAACAACATGATTTGGCACGTGTTGAAGGTCCAGCCTACCATGACCCGGAGCAGTATCGGCGCTTGGTTGGGCGTCTGATATACCTGACTATTACTCGTCCTGAACTTAGTTTTTCAATTCATACTCTTGCGCAATTCATGAAGTCTCCTTGTGTTCCTCACTGGCAAGCTGTGGTTCGTGTGTTGCACTACCTGAAGATTCATCATGGTCAAGGTTTATTTCTTTCTTCCCGTAGTACTTTACAATTGACTGTTTATTGTGATTCGGATTGGGCTGTCTGCCCGATTACTATGTGTTCTCTATCTGGTTATTTTGTTATGATTGGTGATTCTCCAGTTTCCTGGAAAACTAAGAAGCAACCTACTATTTCTCGGTCTTCTGCTGAAGTGGAGTATCGTGCTATGGCAGTTACCTGGTGTGAGTTGTTATGGCTTACTGAAGGACTTAGGGGTTTCACACTCCTCTCGTATGAAATTGTTTTGTGACAGACAATCTGCTCTTCACATAGCGGCCAGTCCAGTTTTTCATGAATGCACAAAGCACATTAAAGTTGATTGTCATTTTTTCCGAGATCTTGTACAAACTGGCGCAATTGTTACTCAACATATCCGTACGACAGACCAACCTGCGGATTTGTTCACTAAAGCTCTCGGACGTAACTAGTTTCATTCTTTACTTGGCAAGTTGGGCATTTCCGATTCCCATGCTCCAACTTGAGGAGGAGTGTTAAGGAATTAGAATTATATTTGTATTCTTACCATAATTTAGATGTAATTATATTCTATTACTTTTTCCTAGCTTGTATAAGTATCCTGTACTAATATATAATGTATCCTGAATTCATGAATAAAAATACACATTATTACCCTTATTTTCTATAGACACATCTCATCAATAATGAGGGTTACAATATATAGGGGTAAATCAAATCAAAGTCTGACAGGAATATGATTCTAAGTCTATAAGGAAACTATTATCTATAACTAATTCCATAAGTAAACTAATTCTATAAGGTAACTGTCATTTATAATCTTTCTTACAAGGAAAGAGTTTCTATTTCCTTAACACCCTCCCTCAAGTTGGAGCATGATGACAAGAATGCCCAACTTGCAAAGAAGATTATGAAATTGCTAATCATTAAAAAAAATCTTAAAAAAAATCTCAGTAGGGTAGAAGTAGCAGCAACAACATTAACAGTAGTAGCTGGTAGAGCAGTATTCAATTTCATTAATGGTAGTAGTAGCGGTAGAGTAGTATTCAACTTCAGTAAGAGCAGTATTTGTAGGAGACCATTCAAAGTAATTCTCTTGACTCTTCAAGATGGTGGGTGCAATAACCAAACCAGGCCCATCAGAAGAGCCAATGAAGTAGGGGTCAATCAACAAACGACCAAAATGTATAGGTATCTTAGGGCCAGATTGCAACTGCAACTGTTTCAGTAAAGTAGCAATTACCTTATAGCCATTCATGTTCTGAAGCGCAGTAGCCTCAAAACCAGCATCAGTACGGGCCTGTCCTTCGGGATTACTTCCTGAGGCAGACATAGTGCAAAATCAGGTACGGATCAGCAGCATGTGCAACAACCGGTAGCGGATCATATCGGCGGTGATGAGTGATGGGAATGCAGTGGCGCATGAGCATTGGGACCGACGAGTGTGGCTTAACACACGGACCGATCAGATCAGGAGAGGCGGTGCATGGATTACCACAGCCAGACAGTAGCGATGGCGATTGGTGGAATAGAGCAGACAGCGGCGGCTGTGCAGCGGCGCGTGGCTTGACAGCGGCGTTGGTGGCTCAAAAATGGCAGTGGAATATTTTCTAAGAGTTACGGGATTTTAGGCTCTAATACCATGATAAAATATAAATGACTTTCTTATGGTGCACTGATATTAATCAATGACACATCTCATCAATGATGGGGGTTACAATATATAGGGGTAAATCAAATCAAAGTCTGACAGGAATATGATTCTAAGTCTATAAGGAAACTATTATCTATAACTAATTTCATAAGTAAACTAATTCTATAAGGTAACTGTCATTTATAATCTTTCCTACAAGGAAAGGGTTTCTATTTCCTTAACACCCTCCCTCAAGTTGGAGCATGATGACAAGAATGCCCAACTTGCAAAGAAGATTATGAAATTGCTAATCATTAAAAAAAATCTTTATAAAAATCTCAGTGAGGTAGAAGTAGCAGCAACAACATTAACAGTAGTAGCTGGTAGAGCAGTATTCAATTTCATTAATGGTAGTAGTAGCGGTAGAGTAGTATTCAACTTCAGTAAGAGCAGTATTTGTAGGAGACCATTCAAGGTAATTCTCTTGACCCTTCAGGATGGTGGGTGCAATAACCAAACCAGACCCATCAGAAGAGCCAATGAAGTAGGGGTCAATCAACAAATGACCAAAATGTATAGGTATCTTAGGGCCAGATTGCAACTGCAACTGTTTCAGTAAAGTCGCAATTACCTTATAGTCATTCATGTTCTGAAGCGCAGTAGCCTCAAAACCAGCATCAGTACGGGCCTGTCCTTCGGGATTACTTCCTGAGGCAGACATAGTGCAAAATCAGGTACGGATCAGCAGCAGGTGCAACAACCGGCAGCGGATCATATTGGCGGTGATGAGTGATGGGAATGCAGTGGCGCGTGAGCATTGGGATCGACAAGTGTGGCTTAACACACGGACCGATCAGATCAGGAGAGGCGGTGCATGGATTACCACAGCCAGACGGTAGCGGTGGCGATCGGCGGAATAGAGCAGACGGCGGCGGCTGTGCAGTGGTGCGTGGCTTGACAGCGGCGTTGGTGGCTCAAAAATGGCAGTGGAATATTTTCTAAGAGTTACAGGATTTTAGGCTCTAATACCATGATAAAATATAAATGACTTTCTTATGGTGCACTGATATTAATCAATGACACATCTCATCAATGATGGGGGTTACAATATATAGGGGTAAATCAAATCAAAGCCTGACAGGAATATGATTCTAAGTCTATAAGGAAACTATTATCTATAACTAATTTCATAAGTAAACTAATTCTATAAGGTAACTGTCATTTATAATCTTTCCTACAAGGAAAGGGTTTCTATTTCCTTAACATAACAGAACATGTACAATACAATGTTGCTGAGTTGACAGAAGCAGGACAGCAGGATGACATGTCTGAACTAGATAGCAAAACTGAATCGAATTTAACAGAAGATATACAATACGATGTTGCGGAACTAACAGAAGATATACAATCAAATTCTTAAGTAATCTAATTTAATGTATTTATGTAATTATAATCTTTATTATGGATTGATCTTGAATAATAATTGTTGATGAGTGCTGAAGTTAAATAATCAAAATTTGATTAAAATTAAAACTAATTAAGGGTAATATAGTAAATCTTCATTAAGTTTACTTGCTTTTTTTAAAAAAAATCATTCATTCCATGATGTTGGGAAAAACTTCCAACGGCGATTACAATAAGTGGAATTGACATTCAACTTAACTAGCATCTAGCAATAATCAATCTATTGCAAGGATATTCAAATTACATGTCAACCAGACTTATCGCCTGTACAATTACAGATGAGACCCAATAAAAAAACTGTAAGATCGCCCTCGGGGATATTAACTGGCTTCTCGTGAAAATCATGACCACTTGGCAGAGAGGAGCGTATCACTCATCGATATCACTGTGCCAAATAGAGAGCTTCTACAACTGTAACACCACTTAATCCAACCACGATCTATGTTGTCCAAACTGTAAACACCTTAAAAAAACATAGATCTGGCGAACCCCAAATTGATGGAAACTCAAAAAAAACTACAAACAAAATTGCGAACACACGATTCGAACAAGCAGATCGAGAACAATACATCAACGTGAACAACTAAATCGAGTTATCATCATGGACACGATGATCTAATCGATCAGGTTAAAGAACAAAACTAATCTGTGGAGATAAATCTCACACTTATTGAATTACAAAAACATAAATTAAAATAAATTGTTGTTCCTCATCTCCTCTAATGGAAAGATGGGGAAAAAAGATTGAAGAAGAATGAGTGCCGTAAGATTAGAGAGAGGTTGCGCAAGATTTTGTTTTAAGTTTACCTGCATTTAGGAATTTCCAACCTGTATTTAGATTTTGTGAAAATTTACTGTGTTTGATAACATATGATACAATTTTAAACAATGCTATACGTGTAGTTTTATTTGTTTTAGAAAATCAAATTAGAATGCACAAGTGTCATTTATGTGCTAAGCATTATATTTTTTTAAGGATAAATACACTTCTAAACCTAACTTTTTGTTGAAAGTGCAAGTACAATCTTGTAAAATGAGAAAGTGTCACAATAACCTTAAATTTATGATGAATTGTGCAGTTATAAAATTTGGTGCTAATTCCGATGTTGATTGAAGAAATTGGGTGTTGACCGAACATGAAAGGTAAAAAATACTCTTGCTTCATAAGATGAAAATTCTTTCTCCAATTAGCTCTTTCTTACTTTTTTTTTTTTTCAAAAAACAAATAACGAAGGCTCTTTCTTCAGAGATCTCCATAACCCACCGGCGTGCCCCATATTTTTGGGGCGCGGAAAACACAGAAATCTCCAGATTTCGTCATCCAGTGCAATGCTAATCCATCTCATTCTGGGCACGAAGAAACCCAGTAAAACTGTGGAGAAAAACCTAAAACAAAGAAGCCGATGAACGTATTTTGATAAAATATGTGGAAATTAAATAACGAAATTACACGAGCAATTTAATATAAACACGAATAATAAAATTTTATTAATTATTCATGCGTAAGCTTAAAATACAATTGATAAGCATGTTTCAACCAATCACACATATTGATGGAGTCACGAGTACACTCGATGTCCTTGAAACGAATGAGTCTCGTCGTTGACATCATTCCCTAGGATAAAACCATCGAAGGTAATTTTAACCAGTAAAATTACCTCAGAGTCATACAAATCGGAGTCACACAAAGCCCGAAGGATTATCACCGACAAAGACAGAGAAAGAAGATAAGATTCAAGTTTAGAAGTAGGGAGGAACTTGAGAATGGTACGAGATTTCTGTCTAACATAGAGGCTCTATTTATAGTTGTCTAAGAAACCCTATGGGAAGATAGGTGGAAGATCTGATTCCCGTAATCAGAGAAAATATTTACTAGCTACCAAATATTTTACAAATATTTGAATAGATTCTGGAAAGATAAGAATATCATATTCCTTATCATGATTAACCGCGTATCAAATCTCATATATTCCACACATGATTTTTTAGAATATTTGTTACGCGGTTTGGGCTTTCTAGAGACTTTCACACGATCCAAATGCATTTTAGACAATCAAAAATTACAGAAAACTTAGTACGTGCGAATGAATTTCCGCCTAAGTTTCCATTCTAAGAGTGACTCTTTGAGCATCCATATCTCATTCACCATTTATCCGTTTTGAGAGTTTAAACAGTCAATTTTATATTACTCACAGAGGAGAATCCAAAAACGATGTCCACTGACTCTAATTCAGTTCAAGCCCAACTCAAAACAAAGCCCAAAAGTTGACGAAATTCAACTTGTTTTACAATTTTTTTTCCAACAGAAGCCCCAGCCACTTGTTCTTGAACAGATTCACTTAGCTTACGAACTTGCTTGTGAAGACGGGAGATACCATCATCGAGGTCTGCGTCAATCGGATCGATCCTCAACTGTATTTCATCCGACAACCCGATTGGTCGTGTGCTTAAACCCTCCCTGATCAATTTCATCAACAGTCAGTATTGCTGGCACAATTAGGGCAAAACTCTCCACCAAAATTTTCCTTCCGTATTATTGTGAACAGAAAATTTACCTGAATTTGTAAGCTCCTAAACCATGGAAATGGCCAACTCTGTTGAAATTCGATGTCATCGGAGCACGAATATTAATCTCGCCACCGCAATTTTGACGGAATTTATGCAGATGGCGAATATGAAAGTTTAAAAAAATGCTTTTATAACACTAACTAGTTGACATAAGTGGCAATATAACCTTTCAGTATTTGAAAATGTTAATATAACTGCTAATATAATCCTATCTAGTTAGTGAAAGTTTCAATATAACCCTCTCCGGCAACTTTTAGCTAGAATTTAATAAAATTACATGCTTTCCCTTTTGAAAAAAAATTAAAATACAAAAAAAGGAAATGACATTATTACCCTTAAACTCATTGCCGGACCGCCGCCGGAACGGGTAGGGTTATATCAGCACATTATGAAATCTTATTGGGTTATATCAACACATTCCTAATGTTTGTTGGGTTATATCAGCACATTTCTAATTTTGTAGGATTGTATCAGCAAATTCTTAAAACCTATAGGGTTATATCAGCACATTTTATAAATATTAAGTGTGTGGTACTCGGCTGGCCTTAACGGACGACCACATCATCATATACACCATTATAACATCATAACAATATCATATACAACATAAAATTTGACATCATGACACTATCATTAATATTAAATACCATTATCACATATCATAGTCTCATTTCAAACTTATCAATATTAAAAACCCTAGGTCGAAGAACACAGCAAAATAACAATCACACACAACACCAAAGGTCATTGAATCATCAATCCGGACTAAACACAACCAAATAAATAAAATATCATTAAAACCCTATATTCTATAGTATGTGCTGATATGACCCTACATTTTTTACTAATGTGCTTATATAACCCTATAAATTTTAGGAATGTGCTGATTTAACCCTATCAGTTTTCATAATGTGCTGATATAACCCTATCTAATCCGGCAGCAGTTCGGCGGCGGTGCGGTGGTTTCCCGGCGGCGGTCTGGAAAACTATGATGGTAAAATTGTTCACATAATTTCAGAGTTAGCTCAAAGGGTATTTTGATCAATTTACATAGAGTCAACATCGAAAACTGAGGTCAATGCCGAAAATGAGGTTTGAAGGTTATATTGGGACTTTTATTAACTAGATAGGTGCACTAAAAATTATCATAGGGTTATATTGACACTTACTCAAGTAGATAGAATTATATTGGCACTTATCCCAAATTTAAAAAAAGGTGGCAGGGGAGGGTGGAGGCAGAGAAAGAAGAAATAAGAAATAAAGCGGGTAAAAAAGAAGAAATAGAGTCGGGAGGTAACTGGGTAAGAATAGACCCGTCAAACGGGTCGGGTCACCCGTTGGATAACCGTTATCCATATACTATTTTCACTCATTGGATAAGACTTATTGGATAATGACCCATTGGGTTAATGGATACAATTGAGTTGTAGTTATTGGGTTTAGTTGGGTTGGATAATGGATCACCCGTTGGATAATTTTGCGTGGGTCGAGTTAGGTTGGGTAATGGGTGACCCGTGGATAATTTCATATCATAAGATAACTAAATTTCACGAGTTTGATTACAAATGATTTAATTTTTCCCTAATATATAATTATTTTTTATATTATATTATATTGTATTTAGTAAAAATAATAAATATATATAATATGTTGCCTTTGTAAACTCAACGAAATTAACGAACAATATTAGTTGGGTTCGAGCTCGAGCTTGAATACTATACGAGCTCAAATACTGTATGAGCTCGAATACTGTACGAACTCGAATACTGTACGAGATTGAGCACGAATAATGTACAAACTCGAATACTGTACGAGATTGAGCTCGAATATTGTATGAACTCGTATACTGTACGAGATTGAGTGTGAATACTGTACGAACTCGAATACTGCACGAGATTGAACTCGAATAATTTTTGAATTATTATTTGTATGATTTGTGAATTATAGTGAATTTTTATGTTAAATATTACACATGCATATAATTGGGTAGTTTTGGATATTTATCTGGTATTTGTTACGTTCAATTGAGTTAACATAACATGAGACACATTGAGATCAAAATTTAATTATTCTCATCCACCCAATCCCAAAAACTAATGAGTATTTAATACCCGATCTCATTGGATAATGACAACTTGTAACCCAAATCAGAAGAAAATATTGAATGATAACATATTGGGTTAATCACATAATGACTTATTGGATAATATATTTTAACTCATTGGGTCATATGAGTTATCTCATGAGTTACCCAATGTGTTATACATTTAATGACCCAACTCATTTATGATCCAACCCATTATGACTCATTAACAAATGAGTTAATTGGATAAAGACTCATTGAATAATGGGTTAATTGGGTTTGGATAATGAGTTGATCCAATTAACCCATTTGACGGGCTTAGGTAAGAAAGAAGAAGAAGGTGGTGCATGAGGGTTTGGGAGAGAAAGAACTTTACTGAGGTGGGAATGCAGGAGTTTTTCCATGATCAAGTCAAATAGGGTTTTTCTGATTCCTACCTTAAACTCTTGCATTAAGGTGGTACATGAGTTTTCATGATAAGAGAAGTACTCTTTATTCATTTGTTGTTGATTGTTCATTTTAAATTAGAAAATGCATTTGTTTAGTTATATGTTGCATTTTTCAATATTCAGTGTGCATTTTTAAAATATACTGCCAAGAATATCTATTAAGAAGGAGTACTATCTGTTCAGATTTCTTGAATGATTCAGTCATGGAAGATAAGTTGAATATAACTTAGGCCATGTCATGTTCAACTTATTTCAACTCCAATCAACTTAAGACAGTTTTTCTCAACTCTTGTCAAATCTTATCACCTCTTCTCAACTATTCTCAGCTCTTTTCAACTCAACTCTGCTAAACGCATCTCAGCTCTTCTCAACACTTCTCAACACTTCTCATCTCCAATCAACTCAGCTCTCCTCTAATAATTTCATATTGTCTACTTTCAACTCCATTCAAATCTTTTTAAGTTAGAAAGTTCTTTAATCTATTTTAAATATGAAACTTTTAGTAAATGTTGTTCATATTTGCTGTATGAATTATTATAATTATTGCGATTATGAAAATCATACATATTATTATAGATGTTTAATTTTGGTTCAATTAAATCATTTCCTTTCAGGTATATCAACCTCGTTAAGTTTAGTTTAGTTTAGTTTAGTTAATTTCAGTTCAATTGTATGTAGTTTAGTTCAATTGTATGTAGTTTAGTTCAATTCAGTCCAGTTAAACTAATTTCATAAAGATGCGCTTGTTTAGGTCAATTATTAATGGTTTTTTTACTTACGTAGTCTAGTTCAATCCATTCCTTCCATTTATGTCGAATTCAGTTTGATTCAGTTCTAAACAATTCAATTCATCTAAATTCATTTTGCTGAAAATTAGTTTGTTTAGGTTGTTATTTAAGTTTAGGTTACTTTAAAATTTTAAATTATTTAAATAAAGTTTAGTTCTGTATATTTATATTTATTTAAATTTTGTTCAATTCACTTTATCTCTATTCATGTTTTTTATTGTAGAGTTTAGTTCAGCTCAATTGAATTTAGTTATTGTAACGTTCTGGTCGGGTCGGTTAAGTAGAATTAATTATATAAAAATGTGAATTTAATTCCTGTAACGTTCTGGTCGGATCGAAAATTAATTCATTTTAGTTCATCGATAGTCAATTCAGTTAAGTTCAGGTCCAATCAGTTCAGTTCAGCTTCGCTCCAATCAGCTCAACTCAACTCAACTTTTCTCAACTCTTCTCAGTTCTACTCAAATGTTCTCAGTTCAGCTCAACCATTCTCAACTCAGCTCGGCTCCAATCAACTCAACTTACTTCTTCTCAACTCTTCTCAACTCCAATAAACGCAGGTCAACTCAACTCAGCTCTGTTTCACCTAATGCCTCAAACATGCTTGCACTGACATTTCTCCTCTGATTGTTTCTAGTTCCCTGCCAACACATAACTATTCAATGTTGGAGTCAGTTCCCAATTGCAATTATTGTATCAACACACTTTCCTGAACTTTTGTATTCAAGTTACGAGGATGCAGTATTGAAAAAGTGTGGAATTTGTCTCTCCGTATTATTTTTATTTTTTAACCCAATCAATTAGATTAGTATGTCCATGAAAATAACTCAATTTAATTGTTCGCGTCGATATTTTGTTCTCGATCTGTTTGTACAGATCGTGTGCTCGTAAATCTATTTGTACTTTTATCTCAAGGATTTTCATTAATTTGAATATGTTATAGTTGTTTTTAAGGTGTTTATGTTAGAGTATATATAATTGCTAATGTTTATTGTATAGTTGTTTTGTATTCATATGACTCTAGAATACTTTGTACGTATTCCTAGAATTCCATTTTTTGTATTTTACTCTTATGTACCCTTATTTATAAAAAAGGTGATGTCCTCGCCCTTAGGGAGTACCCTTATTTATACACATAATGAAAGGTCACAAAGGCAAACATTCCAACTTTATCATGGTATCAGAGCAGTGTTAGAATCCCGCTTTATTCCTCTTTTTTCATTACTTTTCTGGCAGTACCCACCATCTATTTCCGGCAGTTTCTCCTCCCTCCCGGTGCCTCTCCAGTACCATCTCCATCCTCTTCGTTCAGACTTACACTCGGTCAACCAGCTCTTCTTCTTCTCGAGCGTTCTGGTTCCGTTTTGTCAACGTCCAGGCTGTTAGAATAAATCAGACTCCTGATTAGATTATAATTTATTATGATTAGAGTTCTTTCTTTATTACACCTCTATTGTACTCTCTATATATCCAGTTATCAATAATACAATTCATTACGGTAAATCATTATATCATAGTATCAGAGCCAGGTTCTGATCCTAAACTCTAAATTTTAATTTCTTGTTCAGCACCTCCCTCCTTCTCTCTTTTCTGGCCCTGATCCCGGAGAAGTTCCGGTCAAATTCCAGCAACCTCTGGCGGCTCTTTTCCATACACTGGCAGTAATCCTCTTGGCATCGTCATCTTCCGGCTTCCTTTCTTCAACTAGCAGTGTTCCAGTGACGGTATTCATCTCTGGCACCCTCTCAATTTTCCTTCGCTTCGTCATCGGTGAATCAAGTTTCCATTTTCCAGCGAGATTTTGCACAATGTCAGAAGAAGAAGAAGATACTCGTGGTGATATCCACGTGTACACCTGAAGAAGAACCCTCCAGCGCGTGAAAGTCACGCGCAAGTTGACTCGCGCAGCAAGAGTGTTTCTTGCGTCCTCCAATTTCTCGCGAGTTGAAACAGTTTCTCGCGAGTTGAAATAGTTTCTCACGAGTTGCTCAAATTGTAGCGAGTTGAGGAACTTTCTCACGAGTTGCTCAAATTCTCGTCAGCACCCAGTCAACTTTTGTGCAATTTTTGGTCCTTTGCTATGGTTTATTTGGGCCCTATATCTCGGGAAGATTGCTCCACCAATTGGATTACGGACAAGGTGTTGTTTCAGGCCATTTTGAATGGTCCCAACCATCATTCTTCATCGAATCAGTGGATCGTTGATTCAGGTGCTACATCTCATATCACTGCTTGCACCAGTCACCTTGATAAGGTACACGGTTATCGTGGTTCTGATTCTATTCTTGGTGGAAATGGTGAATCATTATCTATTTCTCACATCGGCCAATGTCATTTCTTTGGTTTCTCTGTTAATGATGTCCTTGTGGTCCCTAAGATTACTAGAAGTTTATTGTTCATTAGTAAGCTTACTCATGATTTACCTGTCCGTGTTATATTTGATGCCAACGCATTTTCCATTGAGCACAAGCATACAGGGAAGATAATTGGTAAAGGTCATAATAGTTCAGGTCTTTATTTTCTTGAGACTGGTAATTCCAGCTTTTTAGGCGAATTATGCTCTGGAAAGCCCCAGGCTTCTTTTGAGCAGTGGCACTCTCGCCTCGGTCATGTATCTCATGATACTGTTCAGTTGTTAAGTCCACGTGGCCATATTACTGTCACTTCCACCATGCTGGCATATGTTAATTTCTCTCCTTGTCAGATGGCCAAGAGTAGTCTTTTACCTTTTTCCACTAGTGACAAGCGCGCTACTGGTTTGTTGGATAAGGTGCATTGTGATTTGTGGGGACCAGCCCCTATTTTATCGACATGTGGTTTTTCTTATTATGCCATTTTCATCGACGGTTTTTTGTGATTCACATTATTTCTCCAGATGCGGTATAAGTCAGATTTCTATGACACATTTATCCAGTTTCAGAAATTTGTTGAGACCCAGTTTTCTACTAGGGATAAAAAATTTCAGACCGATGGTGGCACAGAGTTTACTAATCATCGGCTGTAGCCATATCATGTGGTATTCATCATTAGATGTCATCGCCCTATACACCTGCTCAGAATGGCCGAGCTGAGTGGAAGCATCGTCACATCACAGAGACTGGTCTTGCTATATTTTCTCACTCTTTCGTGCCACACTGTTATTGGGTGGAAGCTTTCTCCTCTGCGATTTACATTATTAACCGTCTGCCTAGTTCAGTTTTGGTGGAAAATCACCTTTTGAGGCTGTTTTTGGTCATGTGCCTGACTATACCCTCTTTAAACCATTTGGCTGTCATGCATTTCTATGTCTGCGTGCCACTGCTACTGATAAGTTTGCACCGCGATCCATTCCATGTGTTTTTATTGGCTACAACCCTCGTCACAAGGAATTCCAATGTCTCTCAACCCACTTCTGGGCATATCTATGTCTCTCGCCACGTTCATTTTGATGAAAACTTATTCCCTTATGTCTCATCTTCCGCAGACTGTCGTTCTATTTTGGATATGGAAATTTTATCTTTTTTATGGACCTGTTACTTCACCGGTTTGGGCTACCACGCCTATACCTGTTCCAGCCGCCCATCCTTCACCACCATGCTCTATCTGTATGGCCGACTCGGACCCAACTCCTCGGCCAACGGCCACCACACCTCAGCCGCCAGCCATCACGCCTCAGCCACCGGCCACCACATCCCAGTATCAGCCATCCTTTCTCCGGTGACTTCTGACGGCCACTCTCCGGTCAATGTAGCTTGATCTTCTTCGACGTCGTCAGCTGGTTCGACTCCTCTAGCCTCGCCGCCCCAACTTTGTACCTATCGGATGGCTACTCGCTCTACTACTGGTGTCATTCAGCACCGGGATTATTCGAATATTATTGCTCATGGTCTCATTGACGCACTCCTTTCTCAGATAGAGGCCACTGATTATCACTCTGCCCTTCATGATCCAGCCTGGGTTTCAGCCATGGATGATGAGATGGCCACTCTTCGTAGTCAGCACACTTGGGATTTGTTGCCTCGACCTTTGAATGCCAACATTGTTGGCTCCAAATGGGTCTATAGGCTCAAGTATCGTCCAGATGGTATTATTGAGCATCACAAAGCTAGACTTGTGGCGCAGGGTTTCTCACAGATTTTGGATTTTGATTTTGACCACACTTTCAGTCATGTGGTCAAAGCCTCCACTGTTATGACGGTTCTCTCCATAGCCACCATGCATTCCTGGCCACTTCATCAGTTGAATGTCAAGAACGCTCTCCTTAATGGTGTTCTTGATATTCCAGTCTACATGAAACAGCCCATTGGTTTTCAGGATTCTGCTTATCCAGACTATGTTTGTCGCTTGTGAAAGGCCATTTATAGTTTAAGCAGGCTCCCCGGGCTTGGTTCCAGCATTTCAGCAGTTATCTAACACAGCTTGGTTTTCGGTGCTACACAACTGATACTTCTTTATTTTTCCTTTCGAGAGGGTCATCGTTACTGTACCTACTTGTGTATGTGAACGATATCATTCTTACAGGAAATGACTCGACTCTTCTTTTCCAGTTCATTGATTGGACACAGAGAGAGTTTGCGATCAAGGATCTTGGTGCTCTTCATTACTTTCTTGGTCTTAAAGGATCTTGGTGCTCAGGGTTACTGCTTGGCCAAGCAAAGTATGCTCGTGATATTTTGAATCGGGCCGAAATGTCTGACTGTTTCTACTCCAATAGTCGCTGGTTCTCTGCTTCACAGCTCTACCAGTCCTCCATTCTGGGATCCTACACTTTATCGTTCTCTTTTGGTGCTCTCCAGTATCTCATCATCTCTCGCCCAAATTTGGCATTCTCAGTCAACACGGTGAGTCAGTATCTTCAGGATCTCAGAAATGACCATTTTGCTGTCGTGACACAGATTTTGCGGTATGTTCGTGGTACTCTTCATTTTGGTCTCAGTTTTTGTTCTGCTAGTACTCCTGATGTGTTAGGGTACTCTGATGTTGATTGGGCTCACTGGCTGGAGACTCGTCGGTCCACTTATGGTTATGCAATTTATCTTGGTAGGAATCTGGTTTCTTAGAGTGCCAAGAAACAGCCCATTGTTTCTCGCTCTAGCACTGAGTCTGAATACCGTGCTCTCGCCAACACTGCTTTAGAAGTGGTGTGGCTCACTCATTTTCTTCGTGATTGACGGGCGGTCGTCGCGCCCGCCGTGCAAAAGATAATTTATAAGCCCTTTTTGCTTACTTTCTACAACTAGGTAGATAGCGGTAAATCGGGGTCGTCCAATGAGAAGTGGGATCTTCCTAAGCAATCAAGCACAAATGGTTGATACTAGGCTAGGAGTAACTATATTTACACACACTTAAAAGCAAGTAAAAGGGGGGGGTTGGTTGGTTGGTTTCCTAAGTTAACAAAGATAAAAAGACAAGATAACTAGCAAGGTCAAGTGACTATGCTAATCATCAAACGAAACTAAAGAAAAGGGGTTTTAAACTACAAAGATAAAATGCCTTGGGGGCAACGGATATCCACTTCCACATCTAATGTAGTTCATCGAATCATTCACACATTCCATCATATAGCATTCAGGACCCAACACTCACACACCCATCTAGCAAGTACCACAACACACACATCACAAGGAGTTCTAAGTTCATGCTCATAGATCTTCATGCAAAGGCGCTACGGAATTCGTCACGTTCCTACACCTAAACAATTCAACCACACAAGCACTACCTATGCTCAAACAACTCATGGCACACATGCAATGAAACACACCGTCAAGAATACATAAACGCCAAATAACAAATGCTTCAAGAATGAATTTAAACCATCTATTCAATACTTCAACTACTTGTCGTGGAGACTATACTCCTATCCTTCTTAGTTCGTAGTTTGCGAGAGTGAGTTCCACATCTCTTGTCAAACCTCACCAATGACTCCCGAGTCGCGACCACGACTCAAGGTGTCATTGGTGGCATTTAGCATGAAGGACCAACAAGCTTGGCAATGCCTATGACCACTACACCGTGACTAAGCATTTAACCAATTCATGCAATTACACGAGATTAGTCAAGAGCGACCACTCATAGACCACGAGCATATAACTCTTCTCGTTTGCTACACAAACGAACATGACGAAGAGTTCAACATCAATCACATTCGTCTAGCACATTATCAATCCATCAACACAATCAAAAGCTCTAAATCATACTCTCACATTACTAACAAGAACAGGGGGAAATTAACCCAAATCCCCCAAACCCTAGCTAGCAATGCATCCAAGCATTTCATATCATCAAGCTCTCAACAACATTAATAGAATCAACAATTAACATTCAAAGCACAATAAAAGCACAATAGCAAAAACACCAAATAGATAGATAGAAATGGTTCTCAATACATAGAAGTGGAAGCTTCAATCCTTTGCTCCCAAGTACAAGAACTACTCTAGAACAACAAAAGACATAATTAAACTAAGAAAAAGCTAAGAAAAGAAAGAAGAGAAAAAAACTAGGTTTTCGCCCAAAAACCAGAGAGAAAACGGGCTGGAAAAGCCTGGAGAAGAGGAGGAAAGAGAGGGTATTTATAGTGCAAAGAAAATAAAATAGATTTCTAGCTGCCCGTTGGTCGCGACTCGTGACGAGTTTCGTCGCGACTCGTGACGAGTTTCGTCGCGACTCGCGACGATGTTGGTCGCGACTCGCGATGGTGTCGCGACGGGGGCCAGCACTTTGCATTGTTTCTTTGTCTTCTTCATAGCCGTCCCTCTCAATCTTCAAGTCTTCAATGGCTCCAAAAATGGTCTTCAACGGCCTCCGGTCTTCATGTCTTCGAAGTGAGTATCCAAAAGTCTTCGAAAGTATAGTCTTCAATGTCTTCCGGTCTTCGTTGCTTCCGTGTTCTTCCCTTGTCACACAAAATCCACTTAGAAGAGGTAAAAGAGTACAAAGTTGCTTTTGCCTCTCCTAAGTGAATTTCAAGGTAAAACACAAGCTCTCGATAATAAAAGAGCACAAAAGTGATCCTAAATACTACTAAATAATGCATCTAAAATGGACACATCAAACCTCCCCACACTTAAACCTTACTCGCCCTCGAGTAAGAAAAGATTCAAGCATACGGAGGAAATGGCATATCCACATCCTAAAACCCCTAAAATAACCACACAAAATGGACATATCAAACCTCCCCACACTTAAACCTTACTCGCCCTCGAGTAAGAAAAGAACCAAGCACACGGAGTAAATGATATATCCAAAACCTAAACTAATCCCCCAATCAAAGCCTCACAAAAACTCTCAATATCAAAAATCCCAAAATAAAAGCTCACATGAGAATTTTTTTCACACACACATCCCCAATCCTAAATCTAACCAAACCTACCACTTATCAATTCACTACCCATAAAATATTTCAAAGCCCCGAATTGATATTCCCAAAGTCCAATGACACAAGATGAAGTTAAAACCATTTAAGAGGTTTAAGCACATACTACACCTAATGCCAATATATCAACCAAAATCCAATGACATAAAATGAAGCTAAAGCCATATAAGAGGTTCAAACACATGCTTCACTTAAGGCCAATATATCAACCAAAAACGAAGTAGAAAGAGATAAGGAATTTCATAACCACACTTCGTTTCCTAACCCACTAAGCTACCCAATCCCAAGAGGTCTATAGATGTTGAGCTACCCGATCCATCCGTGTGACAACCGCAACCTTATGACTCCAACGCCGGCAAATGAGTGAAATCATAGCAGTTTTCAATTTCTCTCACTTTCTCTCATTTTGCCTAGAAATTCTTTCGAGTTTTCATCCTAGCCACACATCATGTTTCTTTAGCTCACATCTCACCTTTTTCCGCACATGTTAGCCTCTCATTTTTGCCAAGGCCGCCCTTTAAGGGTTTTCGACCTATCCGGGCCCCCAATGTTGCCTAAGTTGCCCTCTCGGGTTTTCAACTTAGCGGGTTTTTTCTTTTTTTTTTCTTTTTCTTTTTCTAAATTTTTTTTTTGTTTTTCTATTTTTTTTTCATGTTTTTCCAATGAAAAGTAGCAAAAAGCATTCCAAAACAATCTAGCATGCATATGAGTCCTCTAACCCCTCCCCACACTTAAAACATTACATTGCCCTCAATGTAAACATGTAAGGCAAGAACAATAAAAATCAAGGTAAGGGGATAGAGTGACACCCGTGTCTCCGCAATTCGCCGGTGATATGGCGCAATCCAAGCACTTGTATGGTCCCGAAATTGGTTTCGGAACCGGAAGAGGGAGCAAAGATGCCGTAGAAGAACTCACCCCTCGAGAAAAGCATTGTCTCCATGGCGCCGTTTGATCAAGACTAACACCACGAAGAACACATTAAACTCACAAGTACATAAGGATATGTAATACTAGGTTTAGCATCAAGAGTTAATAACCATAGTATTTTCAAAGAACAACCAAATCACACTCAACCAACACTATAAGAATAATCATGAAAAATATCCAACATATATTGACATGTATACAAGCATCATTATAGGATATGCACTTACGATCACAATGATGTAGTCGGCATACTACAATCAACAAATGTACTATAAAGATGCAAGAATGTTCATATGTCAACATATGTAGGATGGTGGAGGAATGAGTGGGTATGTGGTGGTTCTTGGGAGTGTTGGGTGGAGAAGAAGGTAGGATCATGCAATGTTTAAAATCATTTGGAAACTTGGAAGCTTGGAAATTTGAAATCCGGGCTCAAAAAATTTTCAACAGTTACTGAGCACGTCGCGACTCGCGACGAGCCTCGCGAAGTCATCGCGACTCGCGGAAAGGTGAGTCCGAGAGCTCAAAATTTTCTGAGCTCGTCGCGACTCGCGACGAAGGGTGTCGCGACTCGCGACGAGCCTCGCGAAGTCATCGCGACTCGCGGAAAGTTGAGTCCGGAAGCTCAAAATTTTCTGAGCTCGTCGCGACTCGCGGAAAGTTGAGTCCGAAAGCTCAAAAATTTCTGAGCACGTCGCGACTCGCGACGAAGTACATCGCGACTCGCGACGGTGCCTCGCGATGTCATCGTGACTCGCGGAAAGTTGGCGCTGGGAGTGAATTTTGCTCCCCTGTTCGTCGCGACTCGCGACGAAGCCCATCGCGACTTGCGACGGCAGGGTATCCCAGGCTTAAAATTTTTCTTTTGCTTACCAACTGTCCAAGCTTTCTTCCCTCGTTCATTGATCTCGTTCCTTCATCTCCTTCATTGCAATGCACTTCACTTTGCTACAAAATCACAGAAAAACAAGCCATAAAAAGAACAAAACAAAACAACAAAAAACTAAGAAACAAAAACTAAAAGAAACAAAAACTAAAAGAAATGCTGAATTTATTTAACGTCGTCGGCACGACGAAGCTCCGTATGTTTAAGGTCGTCAGCACGACCCTAATGTTATCCGTATGGTGAAGGCTTGAAGCTCTTCACCATGAGCATCCAAAATAAGAGAGGTGGGGGCACAAAACTTTCAAGAGGAAAGTCTTGTGGAGGTGGAGATGGTTCAAAGGGAATTAAGTGGTTAGGGAGCTTGGGAAAGTCTTTTGGCTCCTCTCTCGTTTCCCTCAAAACTTCCGAAAATATTAGAGTTGGTTCACTAGGTGGGAGAAGGGGTGACAATGCTAATGGATGTAGCACTATCACCTCTTCCTCCATTTTTCTATCCTCTACAACCAACTCCTCATCCCTTTCAAACTCAAAATCATTTCTATTGGTGACCTCACTCACCGAATCATCGAGTTCAAGTTGGGATGGTGTGTTTTTGGAATCACGAGCTTCCATGCGGGCCAATACCTCTAATATGTTCCTCACATGCCCCTCAATGGCCTCAACACTAGAGGAGAGCTGGGTATCGGGCTCCTCACTAGTAAAGGAGTTCAAGTTTGCTATCCTATTTAAGACATCCTCACGTGTCAAACTTGAACTTCCTTGTTGGGCTTGGTTTTGGGGTATGGTATAGGGTGGTAATGGCCAACTAGGTTGCTCGTAATAGTGGTTTTCCGGCTCATTCTCATACCACAAATCCGGACTACCACTCCATTCCGGATTGTAAGAGTTGTGGTATAGATAGCATTCATGAGCTTCTTGCCCTTGAAAACCAATATCTCCTACCTCTTGATAGCACTCTTCATAGTACCCATGGTTTTGGAAACCAAGGATTCTTTCTCGGTCATCGTGCTGTTCCCACAACAAAGGGCAAGATTCGGTAGGATGGTCGGAATGACACATCCTACAAAACCTTGCTTGTTGAGCCTCTCTTCTCATCATGAGTTCCCTCAAGGTGAGACGCTCCATTAAAAAAAAAATTTTCTTCAAAAGTTCAGAATCATAGTGCAAGGATTCTCGATAAAATAAATCACCAAGAACTCAAGCAATACCTACTCCGAACAAAAACAACCACCAAGTAGTGGAAAATAAAAACAACTAGCTAATACACAACCAAATACACCTAAATACTTAAGAATAAATGCCTCTTCCCCGGCAACGGCGCCATTTTGATGGGCGGGCGGTCGTCGCGCCCGCCGTGCAAAAGATAATTTATAAGCCCTTTTTGCTTACTTTCTACAACTAGGTAGATAGCGGCAAATCGGGGTCGTCCAATGAGAAGAGGGATCTTCCTAAGCAATCAAGCACAAATGGTTGATACTAGACTAGGAGTAACTATATTTACACACACTTAAAAGCAAGTAAAAGGGGGGGGGGGTTGGTTGGTTGGTTTCCTAAGTTAACAAAGATAAAAAAGACAAGATAACTAGCAAGGTCAAGTGACTATGCTAATCATCAAACGAAACTAAAGAAAAGGGGTTTTAAACTACAAAGATAAAATGCCTTGGGGGCAACGGATATCCACTTCCACATCTAATGTAGTTCATCGAATCATTCACACATTCCATCATATAGCATTCAGGACCCAACACTCACACACCCATCTAGCAAGTACCACAACACACACATCACAAGGAGTTCTAAGTTCATGCTCATAGATCTTCATGCAAAGGCGCTACGGAATTCGTCACGTTCCTACACCTAAACAATTCAACCACACAAGCACCACCTATGCTCAAACAACTCATGGCACACATGCAGTGAAACACACCGTCAAGAATACATAAACGCCAAATAACAAATGCTTCAAGAATGAATTTAAATCATCTATTCAATACTTCAACTACTTGTCGTGGAGACTAAACTCCTATCCTTCTTAGTTCGTAGTTTGCGAGAGTGAGTTCCACATCTCTCGTCAAATCTCACCAATGACTCCCGAGTCGCGACCACGACTCAAGGTGTCATTGGTGGCATTTAGCACGAAGGACCAACAAGCTTGGCAATGCCTATGACCACTACACCGTGACTAAGCATTTAACCAATTCATGCAATTACACGAGATTAGTCAAGAGCGACCACTCATAGACCACGAGCATATAACTCTTCTCGTTTGCTACACAAACGAACATGACGAAGAGTTCAACATCAATCACATTCGTCTAGCACATTATCAATCCATCAACACAATCAAAAGCTCTAAATCATACTCTCACATTACTAACAAGAACAGGGGGGAAATTAACCCAAATCCCCCAAACCCTAGCTAGCAATTCATCCAAGCATTTCATATCATCAAGCTCTCAACAACATTAATAGAATCAACAATTAACATTCAAAGCACAATAAAAGCACAATAGCAAAAACACCAAATAGATAGATAGAAATGGTTCTCAATACATAGAAATGGAAGCTTCAATCCTTTGCTCCCAAGTACAAGAACTACTCTAGAACAACAAAAGACATAATTAAACTAAGAAAAAGCTAAGAAAAGAAAGAAGAGAAAAAAACTAGGTTTTCGCCCAAAAACTAGAGAGAAAACGGGCTGGAAAAGCCTGGAGAAGAGGAGGAAAGAGAGGGTATTTATAGTGCAAAGAAAATAAAATAGATTTTTGGCTGCCCGTTGGTCGCGACTCGCAACGAGTTTCGTCGCGACTCGCGACGGTGTTGGTCGCGACTCGCGATGGTGTCGCGACGGGGGCCAGCACTTTGCATTGTTTCTTTGTCTTCTTCATAGCCATCCCTCTCAATCTTCAAGTCTTCAATGGCTCCAAAAATGGTCTTCAACGGCCTCCGGTCTTCATGTCTTCGAAGTGAGTATCCAAAAGTCTTCGAAAGTATAGTCTTCAATGTCTTCCGGTCTTCGTTGCTTCCGTGTTCTTCCCTTGTCACACAAAATCCACTTAGAAGAGGTAAAAGAGTACAAAGTTGCTTTTGCCTCTCCTAAGTGAATTTCAAGGTAAAACACAAGCTCTCGATAATAAAAGAGCACAAAAGTGTACCTAAATACTACTAAATAATGCATCTAAAATGGACACATCAGTGATCTTCGGGTTCTGCTTTCTGGTTCTCCGCTGTTGTTATGCGACAATAGTAGTGCTATCTTCTTGGCTCAGAATCCGGTAGCGCACAAGCGGGCAAAGCAGATCGATATTGACTACCATTTTGTTCATGAGTTGGTGACATCTGGAAAGCTGCGCATTGCTCATGTTCCAACTTCTCTTCAAATTGCGGACATCTTCGCCAAGGGGCTCTCTCGTCCACTGTTTGAGTTCTTCAGGTCCAAGTTGTACGTCGGCGAGCATCTGATGCTTCACTTGAGGGGGGTGTTAGAATAAATCAGACTCCTGATTAGATTATGATTAGAGTTCTTTCTTTATTACACATTTATTGTACTCTCTATATATTCAGTTTTCAATAATACAATTCATTACAACAAATCATTCTATCACAGACCACCACGTCTCCGGTACGTTCGTGCTTATCCAGCGGTGATTGCTTCTGTGCTTAATCTGACATGTTTTCATAACTCCGGCCACCGCGGATTGCTTGCGTCCAGAGAATGGTAGTTGTTGTTTCTCAACCGCTGAATTTCAGCACCCCTCTCAGCATGTATCTATCACGCATGGACACCTTGAAGAAGGCATATGTTGTTCACGCTCGTGTGAGGACGATCAATTTTCTGCGGCAGTCTAGCAGTATTCTCTTCACCGCTCTTGGGCGCCAGCCCAGCGGTCTTCTTCTCTTGGCGCTAAAGACCATCAGCAATTTTAAAGTTAATTTTCCTCACTTGACAAGCCTTTGTACACTCGTGCCCCACTTTTGGTGCTGAAGACCACCAGCAGCTTTTTTATTTTTTTTAAAACTCCTCTTGCTACTCACGCTATGGCTTTCTTCAATTTAAGGAGTGTTGGTAGCAGTTCCTTTGATCGATGGATTCTTGACTCCGGTGCAAGTGCTCACATTACTTCTGATCCTCAACATCTTGATAAGGTACTTTCTTGCCATGGTTCTAAAATTATGTTTGTGGGTCATGGTGCTTCACTATCAATTTCTCATATTGGTCAATGTGATATTTTGGGTTTCTCATTACGTGATGTGCTCATGGTCCCACAAATTACAAAAAGTTTAGTTTCCATAAGTAAACTCACTCGAGATTTGCATGTTACTATTTTTTATGATGATTTGTTTTTCATTCAACATAAGAACACCGACAAAGTCATTGGTACCGGTAGTCATAGTGTTGACCTTTATTATCTTGAGAGTGTTGACTCTAGTTTTTTTACTGAATTTCGTTCCGAAAAAATTCGTACTTCTTTTGAGCAATGTCATTTTTGGCTCGGTCATGTGTCTTATGACACTCTCCAATCGTTGAATAAGCAAGGGCATATCTCCATTACCTCTATTTTACCTGCCCCAGTCAGTTGCTCTTCATGTATGATGGCAAAAATTCGACGTTTGCCCTTTTCCGCTAGTGATCATCGTTCAACTTTTTTGTTGGACAAAGTTCATTGTGACTTGTGGGGACCTGCACCTGTTTCAGGAGTGACTGGTTGATCTTATTATGTTATCTTCATTGATGACTTTTCCCATTTTACGTGGTTCTATCCCATGCGTCAAAAGTAAGATTTCTTTGATGTCTTTCTGATGTTCCAGAAGTTTGTGGAGGCCCAATTCTCCACTAAACTTAAAGGTTTCCAATCTGATGGAGGAACAGAGTTTACTAATCATCGTCTCCGTGATCATTTCATCTCTTGTGGCATTCATCATCAGATGTCAAGCCTTTATACACCTACTAGAATGGTCGTGTTGAGCGTAAGCACCGTCATATCATAGAGACAGGGTTGTCCATGTTATATCACTTGTCTGTTCCTAAGTACTATTAGGTGGATGTTTTCTCCTCGGCAGTCTATATTATAAACCGCTTGCCTAGTTCAGTTCTCGATGGTAAATCTCCATTCGAGATTGTTAATGACACTATTCCTGATTATTCCCTTTTCATCCAAATGGTTGTTATGTGTATCCATGTTTGTGCGACATTGCAGTTGATAAATTTGTGCCTCGTTCAACTCCATGTGTTTTCATTGGTTATAGTGCTCAGCACAAAGGGTATGAATGTCTTGGTCCTTCTTCTGGGCGCATCTATATCACTCGTCATGTTCAGTTTGATAAGCATTCTTTTCCTTACATTTCATCTCTTCAAGATAGTCGTTCAGCCTCTGATTTGGACAGTTCTTCTTTCATTGAGCCTACAGCTGCATTGACCCTTATGCCAGCTACCAGTGCCGCTAATGTTGATCCTGTCTCCTCTCCTATTGCAACGTCATCACTGTTGTCATGTGATTTGTGTCCCTCATATGTGGATTAACCTACTCTTGAGCTCTCACAGTCATCATCTCCTTCACTCCAGGGATCTCATGTCTCTTTGGCCCAATCATCGCCATCACCTTCACCATCTCCTTCTCCTCCTCGTCGGCTTCATTCTATGACAACCAGTTCTCAGAATGGTATTTTCCAGCCGAAACAATATCCCAATTTTAAGGATCACGGTCTTCTCGCCGCACTTCTTTCAGAGATTGAGCCTAAGGGTTATCGCTTAGTCCTTAAGGATCCTGAATGGGTTGCTGCTATGGATGAGGAGATAAGGGCTCTTCGTAACCAGCATACTTGGGATTTTGTTCCTCGCCCTTCTGGTGTCAACGTTGTTGGCTCCAAATGGGTCTATCACCTCAAGTATCAACGTGATGGTAGTATCGATCGTCACAAGGCCCATCTGGTTGCTCATGGATACTCTCAGGTACCAGGGTTTGACTTCACTCACACTTTTAGCCCTGTGATCAAAGCTGCCATTGTCTGTATTATTATCTTTGGCCAATTTGCGCAATTGGCCTCTTCATCAGCTTGATGTCAATAACTTTTTTTAATGGTGTCTTGGATGCTCCTGTGTATATGGAACAACCTGCAGGTTATACGGATCCACTTCACCCATCTCATGTTTGTCGACTTAGAAAGGTCATTTATGGTCTCAACCAGGCTCCTCATGCTTGGTTTCTGCGCTTTAGTACCTTTCTACTCTATTTAGGTTATACATGCAGCGCAGCAGATACCTCACTTTTCATTTATTCTCAAGGTTCTCGGATGCTAAATCTACTTGTCTATGTCGATGAAATTATTTTGACTGGCAAAGCCAATTTATCTCTCATGCTCATAATGAGTTCTCTATCACAGATCTTGGTCATTTACACTACTTTCTTGGCTTAAAGATTTCTTGGTCCAATACCGGTCTTTTCTTGGGGCAGACCAAGTTTGTCATGGACATTCTTCAGCGAGTTGGTATGACAAATGCTACTCCTGTCTCTACTCCCTTTGTTTCGGGTAGCCAGTTACATAGCACTTCTAGTCCCGAGTTCTCCAATCCCACTTTGTACAGGTCACTCGATTGGGCACTTCAGTATCTCACTATTACACGACCAAATATCTCTTATGATGTTAGCACGATCAGCCAGTTTTTGCAGAGTTTGTATGATGATCATTTTTAGGCAGTTACCAGGATTCTTTGTTATATTCGGGCCACTCTTCATTTTGACCTTTCTTTCTCACCATCCTCTAGCTCCTTTCCTATTCTGAGTTACTCGGATACTGATTGGGGTCGTTGCCTTAAGACTCGTCGCTCTACTTATGGCTATGCTATTTTTCTTTGCGGAAATCTTGTTTCTTGGTTTGCTAAGAAACGACCCACTGTTTCTCACTCCAGTTGGGATTCTGAGTATCATGTTATGGCCAATACCTCTGCCGAGTTGGTGTGGATATGTCACCTTTTGAGGGACCTTCGTGTCACCTCTGCCTCCCCTCCGCTTCTCTTATGTGACAACAACAGTGCCATATTTCTCGCTCAAAATCCGGTTGCACACAAGCGACCAAAGCATATTGATATCGACTACCATTTTGTTCGTGAATTTGTTGCCTCGGGCAAACTATTGCTGAAATCTTTACTAAGGGCTTACCTTGCCCTTTGTTTGAGCAGTTTCGATCCAAGCTTTGCGTGTTGTCAAATCCCACGCTTAGCTTTAGGGGAGGTGTTAGAGTATAGATAATTGTCTATATATGTTCATTGTATAGTTGGTTTGTATTCCTAGGACTCTATAATACTCTGTACGTATTCTTAGGATTCCATCATTGTATTTTACTCTCATGTACCCTTATTTATACTCATAATGAAAGGCCACAAAGGCAAGCACTTCAACTCTATCAGTTTACAGTTTGAAAATTGTAGATCGTGGTTAGATCAAGTGGTGTTACAGTTGTAGAAGATCCCTACATGGCGTAGTGATGTTGATGCGTGATACGCTCATCTCTACCTAGGGGTCATGTTTTCGAGGGAAGCGAGTTAACATTCCCAAGGGCAATGTTATAGTTTTTATTGAACCTCTAATCTGTAATTGTATACACGATTAGTCTGATTGACATGTAATTTAGATATCTTTCAATATATTAGGTTTGATCTTAATTCACTTATTGTAATTGTTGTTGGGCATTTTTCCTAACATCTTTAAATGATTGCTTAAAAAAACGTGGACGCAGTAAATAGAATCGTTTCAAATCCATATCTAGTACTCTCTTTGTCCCAGCTATTTTTGCGGAGAGAGAAAGATGAAGTATTTTTAAGGATTCATTATTTAATGGTTTTGGGCCCATGTGCTAGTGGGGTACTTGTATTTTATTTTCCTTTTTCATTTTATTTTCCTTTTGCATTTTATTTTAACCTTACAATTGGGTCAGACTAATTAAAAAATGAATAAAACATGACAAAATTTAAATTAAAATGAGGAGTGAAAAAACAGGTGGAACATTGTAAAAAGTGTAAAAATATTTGGGACGGAAGAAGTATTCATGTGCAGGGGCGGAACCAGAAATTTTTTTCAGGGGAGGCTGAAACATTTTTGGGGGCGGAACGTTAGTGAAACGACGTCGTTTCGTTTGGCCTTATTTTTTTAATACCTAAGTAGTAAATATCAAATAGGAAAAATATGTAAATTGATTTATTTTTCATCGATTCAAATTCAATTTAATAAAATATCCCTAATTGATAATTAACAAATGAAAATAAAAAGTTTATAAAATCATATTCATCTAAATTCAATTTAACAAATATCCCTAATTGATAATTCCATAAACCGATTATGACAAATTGCAATTCAACTAAATTATACAAAATAAATCAAACAATTATAATTTCAACTAAATATGCAATTTAACTAAATCAATTTATACAATTCAACTAAACTTCAACAATCATTTATAATACAACCATATAAATTCAATTCAACATCCAATCTAAAAATCATGTTCACATTATACACATATTTAAGTTTTGAAGAAATAAATTAAAAAGACAATAAATTATAAACCCTAAAATTAATAAATATTAGCATAAAGACATAAAGAGAACTAGAGAAGACTTACCGTGGTTTGGAGAGGCGGCGGCCAACGGGACGAGGTAGGCAGGCAGCAGCCGGTGGTGGGCGGCGGTGGCGGGCGGCGGTGACGCGGCGGCGCGGCGGCGGACGGCGGAGAGCGAGGCTGTGAGGCAGAGGAAGGAGGAGTGCTGACTTGCTGTTCTTCTCGCCCCCAAGCATGCTTTATATAATGGATTAATGTTTGGCTATTGGATTGGGCTCAGTTTTTGGCCCAATCCATTTCTGCTTTCATTTTTTTTATATTACTTAGTGAAACGACGTCGTTTTACTACTTAGGTATTAAAAAATAAGACCAAACGAAATGACGTCGTTTTAGTGCGTATGAATTAAAAAAAAGGCCGCACGCGGCCTTCTTCTCCGGCGAGCAGGACTTGGCCCTTGCTGCCGCCGCGCCGAAGACGCGTACATCCGCGCCGGAGACGCGCTCCCGCCTCCTTCTAGCTCCGGCCGCCGATCTAGGTAGGGCTCCAGCCCTACCTAGCGTACCATTGGTTCCGCCAATGTTCATGTGATATCTTAATGAAACCCTTCTCTGTGTTGCTCTTAATGAGTCACGTGTGGCTATTTGTGTTGCTAACGTGTGTTTCCTCGGACAGAGTCGTAAGATCAGTCATCGGGTTCTACTCTCGTCTTCGTACGTGGGCTTTTACATTTGCCTTGGGGGAGAGAAGAAGTTTGGTCATGTATGGGATGCTAGTAATGACTCGCCTCTGTTACACCTCAAATGGTAAAGATTTTTTTTTCAGTTAAATTTGTTAAAATTTGACCATATATTTGAATAAGTAAAAATTTAAAAAATTATTATATAAGATATCGTTAGATTCAGCATAAAATGAAATTTAAAAAATATCAACATTTTGTGATTATTCATATTTACATATATTTACAGTCAAATGTGTTTATTGGAGACTGTGAAAAAAATATTTACAATTTGAGCTAGGACGGAGGGAGTACAATCTTGCTACTCCCTCCCATCAAAACTTGTAAAGAATTATTTTCACGATCTTAAATAAATATGTTTGACTGTACATATGTGTAGATATGGATACTAACGGTATATTAAAAATTGACAATTAGAAACCGATGTTACAATGAATCTAATAATATTTCATACGATAAAATTATTGTTCATATATGCATTCATATATGTGATGAAAGTTTCACAAATTTTGACTGTAAAAAATATCTTTTTACAGATTTGGGTGGGACAAATGGATTAACAGTTTTGGTTTGACTGATTGGATTGGAGTATGGTGTCAATCAACTGCATAATGGGCCAATCGATTGAAGGGCACCAATTCTACCCGTCCAAACCTTCATGCATCAACTCTAATCCCCTCTCTTGGTCTCATCCAGCAGCTCGTACGGTGGGCGGGAAGCGGAGGAGGAAGAAGGGAAGAAGAAGAAGTACGAAATTAGATATTTGTTTGCTGTGAGATCTGTCACAATGTAAAATTTGCTCAAATTTTACAATTATAATTAGTTCCATATTCTATCCATACCTTATGAACAGGTTACCTATCAATAAGTCATGCTCGTTGATAAAATTACGCAACATTATTCAAGTACTCTGTAATTTTTTATATCGCAGTTAAATAAGAAGATAGCACTCCCTTTGGTCACCTAACAACGGCCCCCTTATTTCTAACATTTTTTCTATGTTTGACCACTAGTAACTTTAGTTGCATATGGTAACAGATTATAAAATTTTACTTTTTAAAAACTACACATTAGAGAGAATTCACAGACATCTCAAATGATGTATAGTATTGTATAGAAATAAAGTTATCAATGGTCAACGGGAAATTTATAAATGCATTTGACTACCTGTTATGCACTATTGCCAACCCAATTTATGAGTGAATATAATGCAGGAGAAAGTCTCAGGAAAGGTGGCCTGTCCATAAGCTTATGGATAGGCCAGGGACTTGATTGCAAAATGGGGTATATTTTGTAATTAACAAAAAAAGAGTATTTCATACAATATTCGCCAAACACGTCACCACCCCCACAAACATTCACACACCCCACATTTTTCTATGGGCGAACTTCATCTGTCCGTCTCCGGCGATGGCGTAAAAGCTCCTCCGTCAAAATGCTTTCAGATCAAAACGCTAGAATTGAAACCAATCGTCAGCAGGAAACCTCGCCCATCAACTTTGGAGGGAAATCAAAAACACAGGCCTCAAAATCTACTCTTGAGGTAAAATTTGTAAATCTTGAAGGTTCATTTGAAGAACATTCTCCAATTCTGAAAAATCCTAACGATTTTCATCAAGATAAGCGTGAACAAAAAGCTGGACATAGATACTGATTCTTGGCTTTGTGATTCTGTAAACAAGGAAACTTGTGATTTCAGTCATTAATCAGTATTCATTAGTCTGTGTTCTAAGCCTTTTGAATGGTAACCACAAGAAGAACATAATAAATTCCCGTCGATCGATTCATCATCTCTGATTCTGCTATTTCTTGCCTTTATAGTCACCGTTCTTAGCTGCTTCTTCTCGAATCTGTTGGCAAGGTCCAGAGGCAGCAGTGAAGCGGTGGAGAACAGTGGAGAGGGGGAAATGGTAGAGAAAGTGGGCGTGGTGGTGCCGTCGGAGAAGCAGACCGGGGCGTCGATGATGGGGCAGCTAATGCCGGAGGTCAGGACTCACACCTTGTGCTACGTGGATTACCCCCGCCTTTGCTGGCTTTCGATGACAAACTCACTGATGCGGAAAGTTTCCTATGATGACAATGCTTGAATTCGTCAATTTTAAATTTTGGTTAGGAATTGTGGTACTTGGTGTTCGTGTTTGTGGCTTGAATTAGATTGTGGATTTGGTTGGTATTGTCGATTTTCCTGTATGTTTTACTAAGTTGAAATGTGGTAGCTCTTTTATTGTTAATGGCATAACAATGGAGTTGATCTGGTTGTTTGCTGAAGTGTACGCTTATTTTAAACCCATTGCTCCAATACTCGTTATTTAAAGTGTATGCTTTATGAAATTACGAGGTGCATTAGTTTGCTGATATGTTGCAGTTGTTATTATCCAACGTGCACCTGTTAGTTATAAATGACTTTTTTCTTCTTCTTTTTTATGATCGTTCGTTTTGAATCACGAGTTGCATCTGTTTAATTATATGTTACATCTGTTAATATTTAATGTGTACTTGTTCCCCTCTCCATATTTACTCACATACAAAAAGGAGGCCGCCATTATTTATCAGCAGCGGCAGAGCGAAGAGCGAGCGGAGATCTCCAACGGCGGCGGTTCTGCTATTTCACCCTTAAGCTTGTGAAAATGGTGAGGATTTCGGTTCTGAATGACGCGCTCAAGAGCATGTACAATGCTGAGAAGAGAGGCAAGAGACAGGTTATGATCAGGCCTTCTTCCAAAGTCATCATCAAATTCCTCAATGTCATGCAGAAGCATGGATATATTGGAGAATTTGAGTTCGTTGATGACCACAGATCTGGAAAGATTGTTGTTGAACTGAACGGGAGGCTCAACAAATGTGGGGTTATCAGCCCTCGTTTTGATGTTGGCGTCAGTGGTGTCGAGCCATGGACTGCCAGACTGCTCCCTTCTAGACAGTTTGGTTACATTGTGTTGACAACTTCAGCGGGAATCATGGATCACGAGGAGGCTCGCAGAAAGGGTGTTGGCTGTAAAGTGCTCGGCTTCTTCTACTAAAGACGAGATCTTTTTGGCTGGCTAATTGGGACACGTCCGTGCTCTGTGCTTTTCAATTCTGTTTCAGTTGCCAATGGGAAGTTCTGCGGCTATGTTGTCTAGGGAATGGTTACTATGTTCTTGTACTGGTTTACTGTCTTAAATTTTCCAGTGAATTGGTTTCAGTTGGATCTTAATTATGGATTGTTATGATTTGTCAATCAACTATGTGTTCCATAGACACTATCTAGAAAGTGTAATCTGGTGCCAAACATAAAGCTTATGGCAAGCCCTTAGTTTCTTATGTCTCTAGTGCCTTTTTGATAAAAAAAAAGTGTACTTGTTAGTTGTACTGTCTATGACCTTTTGTTCTCATTTGTTGTTAGTTGTACGTATTGAATAATGAGTTGCATATGTTTACTTATATGCTGCACCTGTTAGTATCTCGTGTGTAGTTGTGTTCTGTATGATTTTTTATTTTATTTTAAATGTTGTTGGTTGTTCATTTTGAATTAGGAAATGCATCTACTTACTTATATATTGCATCTGTTAGAATCCAGTATGTACTTGTTAGTTTTATTATGAGGTTCATTAGTTTGTTTATATGTTGCAACTGTTATTATTCAACGTGTATCTGTTAGTTGTACTATGAATGGCATTTTTCTTCTTCTTTGTTTGCTGATCGTTCGTTTTGAATTGCGAGCTACATTTGTTTACTTATATGTTGCATCTGTTAGTATTTAATGTGTACTTGTTAGTTATACTGTTTATGACATTTTATTTTCATTTGTTATTAGTTGTTTGTATTGAATAATGAGTTGCATATGTTTAATTATATGTTTCACTGTTAGTATCTCGTGTGTACTTGTTAGTTGTGTTATGTATAACTTTAAAAAAAATGTTGTTGGTTGTTCATTTTGAATTAGGAACTGCATCTGTTTACTTATATATTGCATCTATTAGAATCCAGCATGTACTTGTTAGTTATGTATAGGTGCACTAGTTTGATTATATGTTGGAACTGTTTTTATTCAACGTGTACATGTTAGTTGTACTATGAATGGCATTTTTTTTCTTTGTTTTGTATATCGTTGTTCAACACCAAAGCCTTTATGATGGATCATTTATTGTCCGCGCTTAGAGAAGGCAAGGCAGGGGAAAGAGCATGTCAGCGCTTTGGACCCCAGGAGCCGGGCTGTTGGTGGGACCGAGTCAGAAACCCTTGTTACTGATCTCACTGCCGTAGGTGAAGGCAGAGTATTGTTCTGTCTTTGAAGTTGGATAGGTTGTCAGATTTTGTCACTGGACAAACTGTGGTTGATCCCAAGGGATATTTGACTGATTTGAAGAGCATGAAGATTAATAATGATGCTGATATTGCTGAGGCTAGGTAGTTGTTGAGTTCTGTGATAAGTTCAAACCCAAAGCATCCTCCTGGTTGGATTGCAGCTACTAGGCTAGAGTTGAGGTCTGCAACTGCCTTGAGAATGGAGTTGGCTTTTGAGAGGCAATGAGGGAAGCTAACACCAATAATGTTGCTGTTGTTACCATTACCATTTGTACCAATTGTACCATTACCGCTCTTTTGGTGGAAGTGGATATCTTCGAGTAGCAATGAAATGTAGAATGATGAAGTATTCGACATACAAACTTTAGAAGTATCAATTTGATTATAAATTGTATTTGTTTAGTGAAATTATGTATATGTTAATTTAAATGATGTTATGATATGCACTTGTTTAATTATTTGTTGCATTCGTTAGTACTCAGTATGCAATAATTAGTTGTATATGATTTTTTTAAAATTTTTTTGTTGATTATTCATTTCGAATGAGAAACTGCATTCTTTTACTTAAAATATTGCATTCGTTAGCATTATGTATGTACTAGTTAGTTGCATGCGACTTTTTATTTTCATTTGTTGTTGATTGTTCATTTGTATTAGGAACTATGTTTGTTTAGTTAAATGTTGAATTGTTAGTATTCAGTTGGCACTAGTTAGTTGTATATGCCCATTTATTTTTAGTTGTTGATTGTTCATTTTGAATAAGGAATTGCATTTGTTTAGTTATATACTGCATTTTGTTAGTATTCAGTGTACTTGTTAGTTGTACCTTGTAGTCAGTGTATAGTTTTAGACTAACATATGCATGATTTAATAAAACATAAACGATTCATAACTTAACTTATACACGATTTCTTGAAAAAAAATTAAATTCATATTTAGAGCTAAGGGGAATGTTTTAACACAAACGATACAATTTGTAAGGTAACATGTGCATAATATATACAAAAAAACTTTAGCAGCATTTATTTTGCTTTTTGAATATTTGCCACATTTTTTTACATGTTCATATCAGCAGATTTCATAACCTGATGAATCTTCGGCATCAAATAGTTTGAAGAATCATGTCAATATCCTATTCTGACTATAGTTTTAATAGTTTGCCTTTTGTATGAATCGTGTATCAACAGTCAAATGTACTGGATTTGCATACATTTGAGGCCATGGAGATCACATAGGCACCTAGGGAATCGCCCCCTAACTCAACTTCTACTCTGAATGTGTCCAGTACTTTTTTCACTTCAGGAGCAACCTTCGCAAAAGAGAACAAACGATACTCAAATCATAAGATAAAAAGAAGCCATCATAGATTCACAATGCTATGACATCATGTCATACCATTTAACAGAAATGATATTTACCTCAATAGATGAAAGGATTAATGGCCTATTTCCTTTAAGCTCTCGAGTCAGAAACTCTAGCTTTTTAACTTCATCCCAATCCCTACAACATGTACAGATAAAAAGAAGAACTGTATTTCAAACTTTCTAGATGAAAGATTAGAACTGAACTGAAGATTATTGTAATGTTTGAATGAAACCTTTGATGTAAAAGGCTAAAGCAGTGAGTAGGAAAAAAGTTTGGATATGCCTATCAGAAACAACTTGAGAAGACAGAGAGCTGTCAGATCTACAGATGTAAGACAATGGTTTTGTCATATAGGAAATTTTGCTTATTGCTACTTAATGCAATACTCCATAATGCAGTTCCCGAACATATATGACAACCCAATGGACAGCACTTATTATTTTACATATAACAAATTTAGCCTCTCAATGTGCACCTTGTGTTTCATCATATGATATCTTACCCCACTCCACTCCTAAGAAACATTATCCGCATGTGTTTACCACCATGTAAGGATCTAATATCGGAAACAAATCCCAGCATGCATACCTTAATGGCCACCTGTTGACCTTTATTTGCATAATAAACTTGTTTGTGGTTGCTCTCAATCGATGCAATCCGACCTATATCTGAAACAAAACTGTGCACCACTAGGATTTCTTTATGGAAATTTCCTTCACTAAGAATCTGAGATATCATATTGGCATGGAAAATTCCAGGTTCCTTCTTGGAGGTAATAATATAAAATCACATTATCTTATACCACTTGTCTTTAGGGAACCAGTTGAAAAACTCTGCTTTCAGCCAATTTTTTTTGCTGACATCTTACAAACATGTGATCACAGGCACACATGTGATCATTTGAAATTCAATCTGGCAAAGTGGGCATAGATTTGTGATTGAAGCCCAGTTGTCAATGCATGTAAAACAGAACCTGAAATGCAAATGACAAACTCAGGCCATTGTTCAAATTCAATGTAAACAAGTACGTACGAAATGCTAGTACAAATGTCTCATTTCGCTATAAAGTCCAGGACAAAACATCCACAAAGAACCATACCAATATTGGTAGCAATCGAGTACTCCTCTGTCAAAGACGACATCCATACATATACCACACCTTACGCCCGCAAAATCAATATACTCCTGCACATAAAGGGAGCGGGAGCTCGTTTTCATTAGCACCAGAAGACACAGCACGACTAAACCCCCACCATACTGTAATAAACATTTCCAATGTCTTATCTCCAAGAACAAGAAGCATGAAAACTGGAAAAAAAGACTGATTCATCCTTTGGTGATCTAATTTTTGGCAATGCAGTTATTGAGAACATCTTTAGTGAATTCATCCGGATTCTTCCAGTCATCAATTAAGCTACAGTATCAGACACGAGCTCAAAATTCAAGTTTCAAAAAATTGAATCTCAGAAACCTAATTGAGGATAAAAAAGGGGGAAAAGCTCACTTCAGAATCTCGACATGGACCTGAATACTGCACTTCTCCCCTAACTTAGATATATTCTTCAGCTCTGACACCAAATTGTTCCTACCAAAAATAAACACTAGTAAATCACACTAATACTAAAAATTCGACGTCGAGATAGTGAAGGAAGGGAATTCTCACAGGCGCTGGAGGAAGGGAAGCTGAGAGGCGACGTTGAATGAAGAGGCAATAAGGTAGAGCTGGTGGAGGATCCCCATGGTTTTCTGAATGGAATTCGTGACATGATTCAGTTTTTGCCAGGATTCATCCGCGGCGGTCGAGGCGGCGGTGGATTTCACCGGTGAGGCATCGTTGGAGCGTGGAGCTAGCATGCCGTTTCCGAGGTGTTTTTTGGAGTGTGGAGAACAGAGAGGTTCTGCGCGTCAAATTTGGGGAAGAAGGAAGAAGGGTTTGGCATGGATTGATTATTACTTATATTTGCAATCAGATCCCCAAATTTTGTTCAATTTTCATTATTTACAAATTGGCCCTTGGCCTGTCCATAAGCTTATGGACAGGCCGCCTGTCAGAAGACCCACTCATAATGCAGTACCCCAAGAACTTCCAAAATATACTCCTTGTGCCTTATTCACATGTTCCTAATTTCCATTTCCTTTGTTCCAACTAAATGTTCTTATTTAGAATATTCCTTATCTAGATTCATTGGTTAAAATTTGACCAGCTCATTCTATTCCACTTCTCCTGCTGTATAAATGACTGTCAATTCAAGTGCAAAAAGGTAAAGAAGAATCTTTAACTATGACGGAGGTGGTAGATGATATTGATATGAGACGAACTGGATAAAACAGTTGTGCATTAAGCGCCATCTAAGTGGGCAAAAGTTAGAAAAGGTATTAGATTTTGGAGAAACATCCCATGCCTACGCGCATGTGGAAGTGCCGATGCCTCCTCAAGAAATTGGATGGAAGAGGTTAAATTATCTTATATTAGAAGTAACCAAGCACTCGAGTGATTACATAGTTCAGTTACTGATGCTTTCAATTGCTAAATAAGAGAAAAAACGAACCCTACCCTATGTACATCCATACTCCACTACAACTGCCTGGAAAATAATCTATACAACATTACTACACAACGCTCACCTGCTCGTGTGAAATTGCAGGGTCCATAGCAAAAGAAAGCCGCCGTCCCCTACCAGTGACTTCATCAAGACACACATCTGTCATGCTAACAAGTTTATATTTCACCACCAGATTTCAGCTCGAAGACATAGGCGGGTTCTCATGGCCCTCTTGAATAACACTCGAGGAGGCAACAAAAGCTGGTTCAAGATTCTCATTCACACTCTTAGTTGGCCTCTTCAGCCTTTTCGGTCTCTGTTGTGCTGCATCTGACTTTACTTGCGGATGCTCAAGGTCATTGCCCAAAGACACAGAATTAGGAGATGAAGACTCAGAAATTGACAACCCTTTCGAAGACCTTGACCTTGGGGTTTGCTTCTCTGATTTCACTTTCATCTGTGATGAAAAGAAAAGAATGATACATTAGCTGCAAGTAGTATAAATATGGAGTTTAAACTTACATTCTAGCTAAATGTGTACATGGTAAAAGTCAATACTTTAGAAGCCCATAACATTATAAGATTTTAAGTTAACTCTTCTAAGTCTGCAATTGCAAAATTAACCAGAATGAACAGGTATATTTCATTACTATACACATGTTCACATGCACCTTACCCACTGCCTTTCTTTGGCAACATCCCTCCGTGTCTACAGAGGAGATGTGGCAAATGCCATGTTGGACATTCAATAGGAAAGAGAATACAAACAAGAGTACAGGAACATGTAACAAATTTTAGGCCAGGCAAAATAGATTTTCCTTGACTAAGGCTTAAAATTCAAGGACTCACACCAATCAGGGTGTAGATCCATTTCAGTAACAGAATTCAAAGATTTGGCAATGTTAACGTATAATACAGGACTGTACAACACACTCACAATACAAGCCTACTATATCCTATATAAGGATATACATTTATCTATAGCTGTTCCATAACTTAGGCGTAATACTATTTCAGTGCCAAAATTAGTCTCTGCTATTTCAAGAAAAGAAATGGTAGACTAGATAAACTCAACTGCATTTCAAACTTTAATTAGTTAACATCCTTCGGGCCATCTGTAACATGTACTCATCAACAATGACACAAAGTTATTGCCCAAACAGGCCAGCACAAGAGCCCGGGTAATGTTCTCAGATCATCAACTGGTAAAGTCAGCAATATTATGAGCTTGATCTACATAAGAGCACTAAAACCCTAGGCATTCAGCACTAAAACTGTATATGCAAATCGAAGGGGGAGATTTTATACATGTCCCTCTCTGCAATCTCATTGAACACAGCTAGAGAAGACAACAGAAAGAGAGAAAAAAGTGCCAGAATCACCTTTTTGTTATTGGCCAATATTTCACCCGGATCAATGTTGCTATCTAGCTCATTGGCCTCGGCATCAAGGTCAGCATAATCTTGGAAAGATGCATCACCTTCATCATCAACTCGTATCCCCTTTGTTACAGCTTTCCTTTTCTGCCTCTCCCTAGCCTGATGAGGAATTAACATACTATTATAGGGAGAAAAAAAACTGATATCATGGTGGATGACCAGAAAAATCCAAGAGAAGAAGAGTCGGCATTAAGTGAGGGGACATTCGTTTAACCTGCAATGGATTTTCTTTCAGCTTTCGTTCCAAATGAGGATCATCAATCAGCAAGGATAAAACATCTTCTGGAGCCAAAAGGTCGCCCTGCACATGCCCACCTGTCATGACAAGCTCCTGCACTACATTTTTCTGACTAGCCCTCAGTAAAATTTTCTCCTCAACCGTCTCCTTGCATATCAGACGATAAACAGTTACCTGTATAAAATTTAAAACAAAATAATTAATTAACAAGGAAAGCCATAAATAAATAAAATTCAAAAATAGAAATGAATGTGTAATTAATAAGGTACACGGTATTTCAAACACAAGTTGAAAAAGAACCATCTTGCAAGATCAAGATACGATACTCAAAGATAAAATAAAACAGCTAGAAAAGAAGGTCTTTTTAAAGTATATGGCTTCTTGTGTTGTATTTTAATCCAAATGCACCTAAGCTTGTTTAAAATCATCAGCGTATATAACTGTCTGACTGATCATACCTTTAACCTCATGTACAGAACTCAAATTCTTGAAACTTATTACAGGAAGTAAAACTATTGTATCGAGAAACTTAAGCACTCTGGAATCGCTTCAATAAGATATGAAATCAGCTATGGACTTCTATGGTTGGTCAAAGTGATATAGAATAACCTACTCATCTGAGAAGGTAAACTTACATCTCTAGTCTGGCCTAGCCGATGCGCTCTATCCATTGCTTGAAGATCCAAAGTAGGATTCCAATCACTTTCATAGAATATTACAGTATCTGCAGCTGTCAAGTTAATACCCAGCCCACCAGCCCTTGTACTCAGTAAAAAAACGAAGATATCATTCCTGCAGCAGGAAAATAAGAGCATTATCTAGATATTACAGTATTTAGTGGTTTAAAAACTATGACAAGGATCATGAATCAATTAACATCATACCTCTCCTGGAAGTCCTTGACCATGTCTCGTCGTTCAGGTATAGTGGAAGAGCCATCAAGCCTTAAATATTTGTATTTCCTATAGTTCATATAGTCCTGTAAAAAGAGCAACTCTAGAAGTTCAATAAACAAGTCTAGTGCCATTGGAATTCCCTCAATAGTGTAGTGAAAGCGATCACTCAACAGAAGTGACTAATTCACCAATATTATAATGAGAATTTACTTTTCAATGATTCCTATGCTGCAAACTGAAAGGAAAATTCTAAACTAGCAAAGAACAATGTAGTGGGCACAAAGGAGACATCCACATGGGGGGTGGGGGAGGGGAATTGAGTCACTCAACACAATCAAAAAGGCACAAACTAAAAGGAAAATCCTAAACTAGCAAAGAACAAAGTAGTGGGTACATTGGAGGGTGACAATCACATGGGGCAAAAGATTTGAGTCCCTCGACACAATCAAACAGGCTCTGTTAAATAAAGTCAGATGTAGGGCATTACAGCTGGTATATTAGTTCTCTACGAGCATCTCCAACCATGCTATCTAAAATTAATTTAGGGAATCACTTACAGTAAATTCACTCTAATCATGCTCCCTCCATATTTTAGGGTATCATATATTTTAATATTATCTGCAGGAGGTTTTAAAAAAATTAAGGTGGCCATGCTAATATACTAATGACTGTTTGGCTCCCAGTATAAAGAGCTCCTCATTAATAGGCAGTTTCTCTCCTCCTGATTACAGGGGCCCTCATAATTCACAGTTTGAGTGGAGTTTTTAAACCCACTCCCTGCAATAGTTCAGAAACTCACTTTAGGGGGCCCTCTGGAGATGCTCTAAGGTCATGTTCTTCCAAGTCATTATTATCCCTCTTTCAGCATTATTTTGAAATCACTCAAAAAATTATTATAAGCTTTTAACAAGGTGTATTGAATATTGTAGATGTATTGGGAATATATAAGAAATTAACTTCATATGAAAGTCAAAATTTTTAGAAAAAGGAAAAAGGCCTCAATTTTCTTGGCTCAACCACTAGACTTAAAGATGATATTCAAACAAGTAATTACTGACAGGTTGTATTTTTTTTGACAGGAAACCAATCTAGGACACTTTTTGGTTAAAATGATTTTTGCTTTATTCTCCAATACATGAGTTCAGCTATTGTTACAAATTAAATAGATAGTCTCCTGCTAAACTCAGGCATCACTGTGAAAATTGGCTTTTTTTTTCTTCCTTTTTGCACATTTGTAATAATGCCTTTCTTCTGAGAGAGTGAGTGAAAAATAAAAGTAACTGCACTCTTGTAACCCTGACTGTCAAGTTAAGATGTTCCAGAACTACACAAAGCTGAACCCTGGTTTAGATATGGAAGCTTAATAACTCCAAAATTACAGTGCAGATTTTAGAAACAGCCCAAATACTTTTCTAGCATGCAATTTCCATAAGACACTTGCAAAAAAAGCTAATTACGTAAAGAAATAGTAGAATCTAGCATCATTTCAACTATAACTTTTCAATCAAAGATGCAACTTAGAAGTTCTAATTGGCTAAACGTCTGGCTACTATAAATAAAAAAGAACATCAAGACTGCTATCAAGTAGGAAAATTAAAAATTATAATAATTCTACAAGGTAAAAGAGCATCACAACTCTAAATTTGAAATGGAGAAAGAATTATCAAAACATCTTTGCTTCACCTTCAACCAGAATACTTTCCACCAGAACATTCCAGCCCATTCAACCAATGACAAAATCAGTGATTATCAACAAAACTAATTAGTGCACAGCATATCAACTTTCTGACATTGATCATAGGTAAATACACCATGTTGTCTCAAGTTTATCGTCTTACTTGGAACAGAATCACAATCTAAGGAATCAGGGAGTAACAGCACATAACAAAATCCAGCTCACTAATTGTGCAAATGCTATAAAAGAAATTGAGCGCTACATACAGAACAGAGTTTCAGATGCAGTCGAAATCCCAGTGAAAAAACAATTTTACTGGATACCTCAAGTATATTTAACATTTTTGTCATCTGTGCAAAGAGAAGCACGCGGTGGTTTTCAGCTCTTAAACGTTTCAGTAGTACATCCAATGTCTGAAGCTTTCCAGAGTCCTAACAAAAAATTTAGACAGAGATAAAAAGAAGATGCAACCTAATAAATTGAGCAAGCACAGTTTACTGTTACAGAAGACAATCTTACTGTCAACATCTTTGCTGGATCAAAAGGTTGAAATGGAGGGCATGAACCAAAGATATCGTATGTCAACTGAAGAGCAGGTTGTGACAAAGGTAGTTCCGAGTCGATTTCTTGAATCAGGGGGTGACAATTTGGCTCCCTGGGACCATTAAGATCAGAAGTTCGTGCAAACCCAACTAAGAATCTTTTAAGCCATGGATGGTGCAGGTGCTCAAGCCTTTTGTAAGCAAAATCTCTATCGGCACAGTAGATGCTTATCTATCAGATTCAAGGCAGTGTGTCATTAGAAGCATTTAGATTGGTGTTGCATAACTTGTAATATGAAATTTGGTGAACTATAACAAACTTACAGGAGGAGCTCTAGTTCTTGGGATATAAGAGTAAGTTGAATGCAAAAGCTTGTTATTCAATAAAAGCCTTTCTTCAAATGGTGTGACTAGGGCCTCAAATGGGGCATTCTCAGGACCTGTTGCATGGCGTAGCAAGAGAGTTCCTTCTGATTTGGCAGGCAGGAGTAGCATTCGCCTCACTGCTCTTACTTTTTCCCTCCCAAATTTATTTAACTGAAGAATATTTTCAGTCTCCATATGCAGCTTTAAAATCTCATCCAGACATTGTCTGTCCCATCTCATTATTGAAAAAAGCAACCTTTCCATGAATGTACCCATTGCCAAAAATGACAACTCTGAAGGTGATAGATCACTTAAACTCGCAAATCCAAAAGATCCACTTTGTACCAACAAATCACCAGAGATCTTATGTGCTTGAAACAAAGATCTACATATATTTTCAGGTGAGAATATGTTAAAATATTTCTCAAATAAGTCCTTCCCAAGACCCTTATGTCCAGGTGCATACTGCAAGTTAGACTGTCGGACAAGTTCTTGGTAGACCAACTTTGGCATCTGGATAGTAGGATATAGTCAGAACTTAATGAGAGAGAATTGCATATGTGAAAATAATAAAAAGCTAGATAAGTTTTACACTAACACGAATAAACTATGAAATGCACAAAATAGTAGTACTGGGTCTAGCACAATAGCCACTAACAGACAGCTGCGGGCCTTGCAAGGTAATTAGGAGTTTATGTTCTCCTCCCTCCACCCTTTACTTCCATACTTATACGAATACCAATACATATCATCTCTAAAGAGTCCATGGAAAAGCACATTGTATTTGACTAGGGAATCATTTTCAAATGCATCTATTTCTTTCATCCTCCACAATACTCTCAACTTTTTCAGTTCCTCCCTAAATGAACTTAGTGCATCTCTTTAGGGGTAGGTACAAGTCTGTAAAATAGGGTGGTCTGGGTAGAATTGTTCAAGGTAGCTTGAGAGGGGGTCCTGCCAGCAGTAGTTAAGTAGTGTGCAACCTACAAGAAAATCTATATTCAAGCCACTCATCCTTTTGATTTTCAAGAAGAAAAGCATATAAGGGAGTTTTAATAACAGATTCAAATGATATAAAAGATCAAGGAAAACTACTCTCATACACCCAAATCAACAATTACAATCAGATACCTTGTATGTAATTGGATTATAACAGCCAGAGTAGTATATGTTCTCAGGCGTCCCATGAGGCGGCGGTGGAAGAGAATTTGGGATTTCTCCAAAATAAAAGTAAGTAGTTCCTTCATTTCTCTCAAATAACTCGGGATGGTTGCAGACCTGAAAGCGCAGAAAGATTATATAAATGGAAGAGCCAACTCAAATGTTTACTTCAATAATGTTCCAAATTAAAACATTTACAGACTGCAAGGAACCATAACACTTCAACATAACAAACAAATACCTTTCTTAGCTGGATGACGATATTCATCAAGTTGAGAATTTTCTTCTCATTTAGCTGTCCACGGCTTCCATCAAACAATTCAGCAAGTGATATCTTGTTTTTTATAGCTTGATAAAACGCCTGCTGCCGAGAGCTCAGTTTACAGTGCACTGTTATTTCAGTTTTAGCAGTCATCTCAGTGATCACGTCCTTTTTCACTCTCCTTAGCATGAAAGGTTTCAAAATAGCATGCTGTTTAAGAGGAAGGTAGTCAGACAAATAAATCCAAAGCATGAAAAGCCCTTAAGAACTAGTTACCATAAAATAGGTAATTCAAGAAATTATCAACTCCCTCAATCCAAGCAACACAGCAAAGACAAAGAAAGCATGCTTCTGAACTTTTTCTTTCCCCCAGAAATTAAGATAAACGTTACTCTCTTTTTTTTCTTCAATACCTTTACAAATTATATGGTTCACCATAAATATTATGGAAAAAAATATGATTCACGAGAAAACCGTACACAAATGGGAGAAAATGGTAATATATAGCTTCATTTATGTACTGTACCCAGAAACACGTAGTATGTCATACATTTTCAAAACCATACTCTTTTAATGAGACAGAACAAGTACACTGGATCAACAAATATTAAGTTTAATGAGACGGGGACTTCCATAATCTATGAAAAAACAACTAAGCCCTGTCTCACTGTGCAATTCTTGCCGCTTATTCTGTCAAAGAAGGGAGTATTTTCATTTTCAGTCAAATTTGTAATGATTTACTAATAGTTTTCAAATACTTGTAGGTGCTTCCCTTCCCATTTATGTTGAATCAATAACTCTCCTAAATACACCCCCACCAAATGCATCCAAAAGTCTTTTATGCACCTGTTCAACCTAATTTAAGAGCTTTTATCCCATCTCTTGGGAGGACTGCTCTCTCTTTCCAATACTTTCCTCATTTATCTGGTTTAGTCTCTATGTTCGTGCATCTGTCTCAGCATTCTCATTCCCGTTACCTACATTATCTGTTTATGCTCATATATAAGATAAAACTTATATAGACAATAAAATATGTTTCTTCATTTATCAGCTCAATCTTTTAAACAGAGTAGTATAAATCAGCCAAATTTAGTTTTACTCCTACAACACATATACATACAGATATACATACAGATATACATATGTATACATATATATAAACACAACAGGCAAGCAGTTACCAGAAACTCTGATAATGACTAGGAGACATAGTTTATCTTAATAGCAGCAGATAGCAGAAATCAAATATAAGAAAAACTCTACTGAAAATATACTTAACCTACAGGCCGATCCATAGAACAATAGATTGCTTTCTCTTAGTTCTGCAACAGGATCAATCTTCCAAGTTTTGGGTTGAACCAAAATTTTCCATTACCTTAATTCACATTTCTTGAGGTTTTGAACTCTAAGGCGATGTCCATGGTTAGAGGTTTTAAAAACTTATGATGGGTGTTGTTATTGAACTCATGCTTTGAAACAACAGTCACTCCTCTTGTTTTGAGGAGGGGCGAAACTAGATCTTCTAGCCATTTGTGAATTATCACCGAGAAGTTAATTAAATAATGCATATAATAATAAGAATGGAGAAAAATAAGTAAACATATCAAAGTCGGGGCTGAATGATGTTTTCTCCTTTCAATACTATACAGAGCAGGAAAATAACAAAAACTATACAAGAGATATATTATTAAATCAACCTAAGGTAAGATCACCATCAGAGCCCTCACCAATCTAGTTAACTGATGCTCATTCAATTTCCCTCCATGTTCTGCGTGGTTCTCTATTCTGATTACACACAGGAAGCAATAATTAGGATAATTTTACACACTATCAGAAAGCTAACAGTCCAACAAATCATACCCCTTTGAAAACCACTCATTAAACTGTTCGTGGCTATCAAACAATGTCGGCATGATGAAATGAAGAAGAGCCCACAACTCAGCCATGTTATTTTGAATGGGAGTGCCAGTTAGAAGCAAGCGGTTTCTACAATTGAAACTGAGCAGTGTCTTCCACCTTACACTGTCGAGCCAAAAATAAAATGGAGGTAAGTACCAGTAATTCTCCTCATGCAGCAGTCAAGACGAAGCATATAAATAGGATAAAGAAGAACTCAAAGAGTCTGCTTGTTACCAAGTATTTTTATAGTACAGAAGTGGATAAGTGATATTCATTACTGCCATATCATAGAGCTTGGTAGGTTACTTTTTCTTCATTGAATGAACGAATGGGAATCTCAATTCTTAGCAATCAGATTGCTTCTAAGAATGGGAATCTGAAAACCATTTAACCTGTGGTATTCTTAGATTTTCATGTTCTTTATTTGTGTCAAATAAAATAAAAATTAAAAGTTTAGATAATTATATGCAATATGAAAAGATAGTAATACACACTTTAGTAATTAATTTAAAAACATATTTTCAGAAAAACATAAAATAATGACAATCAAAACATTCAATTTGCTTTAAAAAAAGGATTTATTATTTATTCTTTTCCTTGGTCATCAACCATCCAATACCTTCCAAAAGGAAATAATTTTTACTTAATACATAGTTAAACTTGTGCTGACGTGACACGCTTTTTTCTATGAGTATAGTATGGCTTCAATTCTAAAATTTTAAGTATATTTATATATATTTCATCCTTCAAGACAATGTTGACATGTCTTCTATGGTACCATTGTTTTCTCAAACTAATTCTACGTGTTTATAAAAGCTATATTACATCATTTTTGTATTTATGTTAAGAAGATAATAAAAATTTTATAGTTTAATATTTTGAAGGTAAGCCAATATTTAAAGACAGTCTTGGAAAAGACCGTCTTTTTATAGTCATATAAAAAGGCGGGGTTGAATTAGAATTATAGAAAGGTAAAAGGTTTTAGTTGCAATATTAAAAATTTATTTTGCAACATGCGGTGGTTATAAGTTTATGACCTAATTAATGCAACCCAAAAAATTTATCTTATTTCTTCTTATTTGCAGTTTAACCTTAGACCGTTTTTCAAGAGACGGACTCATATTTAGAAGTAAAAATATATATGCAATATTCATTCCCATTTTTAAACAAACAAGCAAAAGTCAATTAATATAAGGTTCCTTTAATGATAGACAATTCATTACTAGATATGAATTTCCCTCAGCCAAATTATTATTCCCTCAAAACAAGCACAGCCAAAAGGCTATCAGATAGACATCCACAAAAAACAAAGTAGAACTTTACACGACTCGCCTTTGGTCAACAAAATATAGGTCATTGCATCTTACGTGATCTTTTTCATTTGTTTTAGTTTCATGGTTTACGTGCACGTGGGGATTAGATTCAAACCTGGCTGCAGATTTGATTGCCTGTGCCTCATCCAATACCATATATTGCCATTTCACTCGTCTGAAATACTTTTCATCTTGAACTAGAAGTTGGTAGCTTGTAATCAGAATGTGAAATACGGCATCCCTGATTAGAATCAAAAGAATTTGGTCATTCTAAATTACAAAACAGACATTACTGGTACCATATTTAAATCAGTAGAACAATTTAGTTTTCTTTTTGCCTACATCGAGGAAACTGGTAACATATTTGCATCAATCAAGTTAGAAAGATCCACAAGAGAATTAACTGAAAGTAACAGCAACTACCCACTGAAATAAAGTAATTTCCAAATTTTAAGCACCGAGCCAGCATAATAAGTACTTCAAGGTTTTCACAATGCCAAACTACTTCTAGTTTACTAATACAAAAATTGCAAAAGGATATGAACTTTCTGAGTAACAGGAATGTGTTCCAGAAAAGAAAGCTCAGTGCTTAATGAATAAAGCTGTATCCAGTAAAATGTAAAGGCACCGTTGTGTCAGTCTCAGTGGCCTCATCTGATGAATACCTTTATATCACAATTGCTTTCCCGCCCCATAATTAGAGTCCCATTTCAGATGAAGGTTTTGTCCCAAAAAAATTTGAAATATCAATTATTTCAGATTAAAAGTCTATTATGTCCTTATTTAAGATATATGTACTCCCTCCGGTCCTCTATTTATGCCCCCTTTGACCAGCAATTTTTTCATGGCATGTTTGACCATCGATAACTTTATTGTATATAGTAATGGACATTATGTGAGATGTCTTTGGATTCTCCGTAACGTGTAGTTTTGAGAAGTAAAATTTTATAATCTATTATCTTACGTAACAAAAGTTATCGATGGTCAAACATACCTTGAAAAAGTGTCAAAAAAGGGGGGCATAAATAGAGAACCAGAGAGAGTATACATCATACAACAATGGATCCAATGGCTACCAAGTCATTTACGAGCAATAATGAGAATGATTGGCTTAAATTGATTATAAGTTGGTTCACTTGAGGGGATGACTCAAGAATATGTAAAATGATAAAACAGCTACAAGATGTAATACCGTCGATAAAGACGCTTTGGGTTGATGTTCTTCCTGAGCACATTTCGCTCTGATTGTGCACCCCAGTATGGGAGTATCTTCAGATCAGGGCAGAAACGCCCAATTTCATCAGCCCAATTACTCAAGACAGAAGATGGAGCAACCACCAAAAAAGGGCCCCATATATTCTTTTCCTGGATAAATAATTTGAGTTAGTAATGAAGCCTGATAGACAACTAGTTGAACAAAGAAAGCCACTTACTTCGGCCAAATGACCCAAGAAAGCAATGGCTTGAATTGTTTTACCGAGGCCCATTTCATCAGCAAGAATACCATTTAAACCCTGTGAAACAAGGTAAACATCATTCACCTAAAGCAAGAAGATTCAAACAATATTATTCACACTCTGATTCTCTGCTTCTACCTGTTCATAACAATTTACAAGCCACTGCAGACCTTTGAGCTGATACTCTTTAAGGTTCCCTTGAAATAGCTCGGGTGTCTTCACAGTTGATGCTACAGGCATTGTTGATCTGTATCAATAAAGGATCTCAGAAGACAAATAGTGTCAAACAATATTCAGCAGAATAGCATTGATTGTAAGACCTAAAACAGTACGAGTATGGCCCTGTATATACAAATAATAATTGCAAAACGAACAGATACATACGGATGCAACAGATCCATATTAGCAGATGCTTCAACTGATCCATCTTCATGGTGGGCTTCAATATCTGCAGTTTGCTGCAGCTTCAAATATTCATTGTCAAATGCACTTGTTATCTTTTTCTGTTTTGAAACTGCATCCTGTGCAGCTTTCAGGGCCTCTTTTCTCAGCTCAGCATCTTCAGGATCCTCTTCTACATCAAGCTCTGTTTCTGAAGGCAAAAGCATCTCCTGATCATTTGGTGCTTGTACTCCAGCAGCCGAGGGATCAATTGGTTGTGAAGCTGATTTGTTTTGCATGAAGTGACTGTACAATTCAGTTTGTGAAAGTAGAAAATTGAGCCGCTGCTGCTGCCTCTTAGCTTCGCGCAGCTCCTGCTCACGCTTTAGAGCTACTGCAGCTTCTTTTTCCTGTTTTTTCCTATTTTCAGCCTGTAGGAATAGAATTCAAAATTTTATTTTATATATACATACATACATACATACATATATATATATATATCACTCAGGTAATTTCCAGCAAGATCAGTCCACAAAAATCCATGTATATATTAGGACATATAGATATTGATCAAACAGACTAAATATTCCAGGCTTAGCTCTCTTAAGAGACTGTTCAATACACAAGTGCCCTATTAAACATAAGACACTTGTAGATGGAAATCAAGATGCCATCTCATCTAATGACACAGGACCGAGACACCCCATTGAGAGAGCTGTAACAGATATGATGATAAGATATTCCAGGGTCTTATACGCATAAACCCCACCCCCACACAGAGAAAACAGCTAAAGTTGAATGCAAGTACATGTCTCAAGAGAAAATTATAGTTACCATCTCCTTATCTACTCTCTTCCAAAACAAAAGCATATCTCTAGCCAATTTTCTTGTGCGTATCCCCGCACCCCTCATCAACTTAAGTGATCTGCTGACCTTCATCTTTACCTGAAAAAAAAGTACAACACTGAGAATCAACTAAGGTGAGCTAACTCCACCATCAAATGAGTAATTAATCAACCAAAGAACTCAGCAGATATACTGCACGCTAAAAGAAAGAAAGCTTCCGGGATAACCTCTCTTTGACATATTTCTGCAAACCTCTTGGCTTCCATCGAACGCTTCTTATGCAAATTACAGAAATTCCTATGATGCCTCGGAATATCTTTCCTTGCAATACTCATCCAATATTTCCCTATCTTCTCCTTTTCCTCTTTCTCAATCACTGAAGGATCCTTCTTCACCTTAGGCTTTTTCGGCAGACTACGTTCAATGATCTGCAATTCAGCCCAATCCAACAAATAAGGATGACCCCTAGCATCTCAATATGTTCTCCCCCAAGAAGCTCCTATTCAAGGAAATTAATGCACAAACAAAACGAGTTTACAACTGTATACTTCATGATGGCAATGTGTGAATATTTACCTCATAAGTGTCTCCTTTCTCTCGCACCTTCACATAACAAACTTGTAAAATATTACTCTCTGACAAGATCAATCGTCGTATGCTTCCAGCCGAGCCTTCTGGAACGGAGGAAGCCTCTAATGCAGTATCACTAACTCTCAAGCCAAATGTCTGGGTTTCAATATTGGCTGGCTGAGTCAGCAGCTTGGATTGGAGAGATTCATACTGGGGCTTCGTATAACCCATGCCAGTCAGACTTCTGGACCCAAACCTATTCTCAGAAGCCATCATTGCTGCCAAGGATCCCAAATCTAGAGTCCCTTTGAGGTAAAACTCCTCTACATGGATGTCTGGCAAACTTGGAAGGTTCAATGATGGTGCCATCTTTTCATACGGGAGGGGGATCCTATACGAGATTCCATCTCCAATATCCAAATATCCAGGATCAGTAACTAATCTGCAAGTGTCAGCTCAGATACAAAAGAAATATGTTAATGCTTTTCAATGATCCCATATGCATTGTATCAGGTTTTCAAATAAGCTTAGTCTTTTAAAAAGAAATCAAACTTGAGACAATTCGCGACAACTATGGTTCAAATTAGATACACAAGTGCAGTTATTAATCAATCACTAGAAAAGTATTAAACTGTATTCACTCCAGTCACATGGTTTCTCTATCCATTACGATACATATTATGCTCCCAATACTAGTTGCGTCAAGATTATCAATAAGCAATTGCTGAGCACTATAAACATTCTAGGACTGGCCTTATTGGAATCAAGTAACCATGCTGGAGATAACCATGTCGTTTGGAAAGAAAAATCATGTCTTCACAAGAAAAGTAATTGATATTTTTGCAACAAAGAAAGCACACCTATCTGCCCCATATTTCGGTGTAAAACAAGATCGATGAAAGCTCCCTGACTTTGAAGAATGACTGGGATGGAGATAATCTGAAGACGAGTCAAGTTTGCGGAACCCTCCTCGCTGCTCACTCATTGATGTCTGATCTTTAACTCCTAAGCCACTTCTGGCACCAGGTGTCACAGTTCGATTTGAGGCAGGACTAGGGGAAGGGGTTTTCATCCGCCTCTTATACTTCTGAACGTGTTCTCCAAGCATAGCCCGATACTGTTCCTCTGATACACGATTATCATAGTCTCTGTCCTCTCCCTCGTCACTGCTATATCCCATCCGCCTTTTCCTCTTTGAATCCCTCTGCGACATCACTCCATTACTATGCTCCCCTGTCACACCCCCTATTTATAGACAACATTGACAACAACAGCAAAAGTAAATAAATGAATAATTAAGTACAAAAAGTAACAAACATACATCTCTACCTAATCATTCTTCTACCAGCTCAGACTAAAAAAATACAGAATATAAGTAAGGTTCAAACAACAGTGAAAAAAGTTAAAATTGAAAAGTGTACCTTGGCTACCTCGGCTTTCATCCTGACTACTGCCGTTGTTGCCGTAGTAATCAAATACATCATCATCCGGCTGCGGCAGTTTGAAGTTCTTCAACGGCTACAGCATTGAACGACAAATAATTAAAATCTTCAAATTTCTTCCTAATTTAATCACCAATGTATCAACACAATTAACCGACAACAAAATCTCGCCGCAACCAGACACACTACCAAGAAAATTTTTAAGTCGACGGCGAATTATACGCGCGATGTATACATAAAGACAGACGAAATACCTCAAGATTGAACAGATTGGCATAGGAAAATCGCCTGTTGGAGTCCATGAGCTATTGCGCTGTTGTTCAAAGATACAAACCCTACGCCTATGAAGAGCATTGAGGTCTGACGGTGGAGATAAGGGGTATATGACGTGAAGAAAAATTTTCAGTAGTTCCAGAAGCTGAGTACCCTAACCCACCATGGAGATGCGAGGAAGGGGAGCAACTTTCTTAGGCTGGTATCAACCCACCACGTCATCGTCTTACGTGGACTATTTTAATGACTCAACATCCATGTCACCTTTTTTCTCTTTCCAAGCAGGCAAGCACCACCACCGCTACCATGCCCAGCCAGAAAAACTTTTATGCTGGGATTTTGAGTATATGGAGAGAGGGGTCAATTAAATTTTGACATGTGGTATGTCAATGGGTCAAAAGTTATTTTATGTATTTTTTCATTGTTTTTATTCATATATTTACCACATACGGAGTATCAAAATTTAATTGGTTGATCACCCCCAACGCATTTAATTTTCCAACATAAAATATTTTATGCATAGCCTCAAACCTCCAACCACATCTTCTGTTTCTTCAACTCCCTCTTGTGGGATTTTCTAGAAGTTATACTCTCTCCATCTCATCTACTTATGTACACTTTTCTTTTTAGTTCGCTCTAATCGAATCTGCACACTTTCTAAATTAATAAAAGACCAATGATAAAGGATGCATATACCCTTTTTATAAAGACAAAATCTTGTGTAAGACCATCTCATGGTGAGACCGGAGATTAAATTGCAAAGATTTTAAGATGGAGTTTCATATTGATGTTTTAAAAGTTCCAAAATTTAATATGTAATTGTGATAATTTGCAATTTAGTCCAGTTCTATTAATTTTTGCCCCCAAATTTAATTTGCACTTTTCTTATTTTGCCTCTAGTCCTTGGTCTCACCATGAGACGGTCTCAAAAGAGACGAACTCTTTTATAAAACCTACATCTAAAAATAATTTTCACTTTAGATTGGATTTAGATTGAATTAAGCTTCACTACATATTAATTTTTAATACACAATGTCAAATATAAAATGAAATAACCCATATTGATTTTTAATACACAATGTACGCGGCTCACATCCTTATCGTTCATCAAATCTCCGCCTCCTCAATCATCAGTCACACACCGTCTTTCTTGAATCTCCAGCATCTCCGACAACTTCTCATTAAAATCTCTGAAAATTTCTCTCACTCCTCTGCGTAAAACCTATGTCAATTTTTTTCGTCGGCCTACTCCATTGCGGGCGGGGCTCTTGCTTCAGATTTGTCGCCAACCTAGCTCCTGCTTCATCATCTGCCGCTAACGAGCTTCCACATGGCATTGCCCTTTTCTCGCACAAGTCTCAGGGTAACACGCCATCGCCTACATTTGCAACCTCGGTGTTCCAGGTACATGTCCACCATTACTGTGTCATTTGTTTTGTAGTTTTAGAACTACCGTGTTATTCAAACTAATTGATTGTTTTTTTGGTTAGTGGTGGTGGTACTGAAGGTTTGGATATGGTCACAGTGGTGGTTATTTACTGGCTGTGGAACAAGGTTGTGAGATGTGTTTATAAGGGCAACACGAGCATTCATTGGACTAATTTTTCTTGCTTCTCTTTCTCTTACTGCGGATATCTCTGGGATGGATTAAGTGGAATAATTATGTATTTTTTTAATGCACCGAAACAACTCTGAGTTCTTCGAAAGTAAAAGAAACAACCTTAAGTGCATGTTGAAAATGCTTGAACAACCTTGTTTACCCCAAACCGGCGTTGACGAGGGGAAACCCAACGTTGATCATGCTGGAAATGACCAAAAACCCCTACTTAGTTTTCTAAAAATATATTGAACGATTTTACCCTCCTCAAGTCTACCCATAACAAGATAAGGTTATATCGACACTTCTTTTTTAAAATTGGGGGGGGTGTCTAATCATGAAATGTGATACACTTTCCAAAATCAAAGCAAATAATCACAACAATGGTGATCATAGAAAACTTTTTTTAAAAAAGATTAATCTCATTAGTTTCACCACTATGGTTTAAAAACCTATATTTATAGTAAGATGTAACCAATATTTTCACTGAAAGAAAATTACAACTTTTGCAAAATTATAGTTACATCTCTCAGGAAATACATTTTTTCCTTCTCTAATTACTTTTAGCTTCAGTTGCACGATATGGTGTCTAGCCAATCTTATGACAAAAACCTCCCATTTGTCCGATCTATCATCCCAACTCTCACATTCATCTACTTGTCAATCATCTTGATAGCTACACTCATGCCATTCTTCACCACCCTCACGTGATGTACCTTGGCAAAGGTTCCATGTCCTAATAGTTTCCCTAACTCATACCTCTCATGCCCCAATAACAACCCAACAACAGCACTCACCCACTCACTCTCGTGACTGTGCAAGTCTGATGTTCAAACAAAAAGTATAATGATGTATGATATCTAATGAATAATCTAAATCGGAATTTCAATTGAATTAGCAACACCATGAATGAGAAGCCAAATCAGATAATCCTAAATTCCAATTCAAGAAAGAAGCTAACTAATTTCCAAGATGTCAATTTGGTACATTACCTGCTTGTGAATATTGTTAAGCTCAACAACATCACAATCAACAATGCCTTATTCGACCTGCAAAATATAACCACTTTAAAATTAACTACTAAGAGCATCTTAAATGGTGGTGTTTTTGGACCGGCTTGCAAGGTTTCATAAAATGCAATAGGGTAGCCCAATGTTGTTGTAGAGTACACGTCTGCAGCTTCCAAGCAACTGTAGCTTGTGGGAGCGGCCTGCTTAATGTCGAATACATTTAATGCTTCAGTTGCTAAAAGTGTATTCCACATGCAATTTGGTTGGATTGTGTAGTATAATCTTTATAATATCAAGTGTACAATCTCCACATGCAACAATAACAAGAATAAATCTATTCAAAATATAATAATTATAATGATGATATAATAAAAATATTTTTTACAAAAATAAACTTAATAGTTAATATTATTTTATTTTTCGAGCATGAATATAATTATAAAATAATCAATAAAATATATTTCAAAAATAATAAATATAGAAAAGTATGCAATAAAAAATATATATAATTGCCTTGTCTAAATTCAAAATGAAACACAAAATTAACTAAAAACTACATCAATATGCTATCAAGACATTTCATACTTAGTTCTTAGCATATAATACGAAAAATTATTATCCAAGACCCTGTTCGTATTTTCATACTTAGTTCTAATGATTTCACATATTTTCTCGTTAGATATTAATTATTATAGTTAGATATTCAACACTTAAATTTGATTAGGAATAAAGATGAATATTGCAAAAACATGTGGTACCTATCAAGCTACACATGAATTTAGCTTTACCATTGTGTGAGTGTGTAGCTTGCCTCATTGGTTAAAAAAAAATGGCATGGCAAGTCAAGTTACAACACTGTGTACCTTACCATTGGAAATGCTCTAAACTTGCAAGAACAAAGGCTGAAAATTATAGCATTACAAGCATCTTACCAACATCACAAGCCGCCATATCCAAAAGAGCTGGCGATTCAAGCCCTCCATCACCAATAACCAAAACTGATGATTTCAAAAGATTTGTTTGCCCTAAAATCACCTCGGAAAAAAGGTAGAGCAAACAAGAATAAATCAATGTCACTAAACATGCTCTTAACCCTCTATTTTCCAGTAAAATACAAATTTACAAAAACAAGCCACACCATGAACCTTACCATGAGCTAACGACTATACCAGTAAATCATATCCGACACGAGCCTATACCTAGTAGCAAAACTAGGAATTGATAACGATGTTGAATTCAATCCATTTAAATTAGTTCCCTCATTGGATCGTTTAGTCTCTGGAGTTGTGCTTCAAAGGCTAGTATCTGATGCTCTATATCATTCTTTAAGGAATTTAAAGAATCAATCTGGCTACGAATTTCAGAAGCCTCTATAGAACTTGACTCCTTCTAGTTACAAATAAGCATCTCCTAACAAAGATCAAACAAATACTACCTCAAAAGAAAAAAAATGGTGCTGCAATAATAAGAAGATTAAAAACATATAGTGAACATTTTCAGGAAGTACATGGAAGTACAACAATTGATGCAAGGGTCTGATACTCCAAGGAAGCTGCTAAACATATGGTACAATGAAGGGCTCTCTCACTTCTCCAGTCATGCAAAACTGAGAGTAACTTTCTTCCAGGGAAGAGAGTTACAAGGGGCTATTGTGGAAGGCCACCTCTTTTTGTCGACACAAGGGTGTGGAGGCAAGAAAGTGAAATGCCATAATAGGCCTCGACACGGGTTTAGAGCCATGTTCTTCATTGAGTTAGGGGTTTTAGATGAAGGATGTGGAGTAAGGCTTTCTGTATTTAGCTTTCCCACGTTAGCTTATCCAGCTGTATATCCAGAATTCTCATTTCGATTTTAACGCTATTATTATGGTCTGGGGAGCCAAATATATACCCCATCACTTAGATGAGTATTTTAATATTACAAAAAACAAGTGCAAAAAAAGACATAAAAGCTGCAATTTACCCCAACCCCACATGGTAAAACAACTTATACTATGAATTTATCATGAAAAATCAATGGTTACTAATTAAACTACCATTATGAGTAAGTAATAAGTAGCGAGGAAACTTGGCATAAACCGTGAGCACAACTTGGAACATGAAATTTCATAAATTTATAGCGAGCGTATGGTGGAACATGGTTTTTAATCGGGACTTGGTCTAAGGGGAGCTTGTGAGTGGCTGCAGCCACGAAGGTTGCTTCTGTGTTTATCGGCGGGAACTCGACGATTAAACACAATCCAAATGCAGTGTAATTGGAGGTGAGCTTTCTTTGGCGCCGACTCGGGTTTCAGGATTGGAGAAAAGGGATGTATTGGGTATAAATTGATTTTTGAGGGAGTAGATAATTAAGAGATCATAGGGCATATCTGTCATTTTACTTTTTTTTAATTTACAACTTTTCAATTCAGAGGCAAATCGATCATTTCCAACAATTATGGTGAAGACCAACATTGACCAAATTTTCAGACGAGTCTGGGATCATTTTGGCATTTTTGAAAATTTTGGGGTTGTTTTGGCACTTTCGGAAAATTATAGGGTCATTTTCGCACATTTTTCTATTTGTAAACTTAGATTAAGTGATGAGTTTAGAAATTCCAAAAACAAAGTAAAAAAGTGAATAATTTAGAATAGGTGTACAAAGACTTGCTATAGAACTATTGTCGTGGTCAGAAAAGTGTTCACCACATCATTGACACTATTTATAAGGACGTATTTTCTTAATTTAAACTATATAAATCACCAAAAGTGACAGAAGTTAAGCAGAAAAGTAGTTGCAACCATCAAATCATACACCTAGTTATCACAGGAATGTGTAAGGTGACGAGATTGAAATTGAGAAGATGAGTCTCCTACTAATGAATAAATCAAACAACTAAGGGCTTCACAACATTCTTAAGAGCATACAAAGATCAGTTGTATGTTCAATTTTGCAACGCGGAGATTGAGAAAGAGAGGTATCGTCCAGAGCCATTGGCTAGACGTTGGTGGGAGCCAAAAGTTAGACCTCACCAACAACCTAGAGATCCAAGAGGAAAACATCATTAACTTGGAAAATATTTGTTATGCAGATGAACTTCAATTTATTGTGGTTGACGATAATGTTGGTCACTCACCATTAGAAGTGAGCTTACTTAATTATCTTATGCGAAAATATTATAAAGGATCTCATCATGTAAAAATTAGGATGGTACAAGTGACTCACCAATTTGTTTACATTCTTATCATAGTATTATGTGATTTCTTGATGTACCTGTTGAATTGGTGTGCAATGCCTTTTTTCATCTTTCTACCCAGAACAACGATAACTTTATGCAATGATTTTCCAAGAAGAAGCATCTGGTGCGACTCCAACTCACGGACCATTTCTTGGGTTGTTTCTATCATAAGCAAAGATTCACAAAAAATATTGCAAATCCCATGAATGTGGCACAACAATGTGAAGAAAGTATAACAAGTTACCATGAACGCTTTGTGTTAGAAGTTTGCAAGTTTGGGACCTAAACAATTAGATGTTGTTAGGAGCTTTCCAAAATGGAATACATTTGGGATATTTCTACAAAGTGGAACGATTTGTGTGCACAAAATAAGTGAACAATAGAACGTTGGTAAATGGTGAGGTGAGAAGCGACAAACTAAGGATGTTAGGAAGAACAATTGTGCAAATAAAGGAAAAGTTACATCACCCCCTTCAAGAAACAAACAAACTACAAGAGTAGCACTTTATTTGTAGGAATACCATTGACGATGTAACAAGAAAATATATGAAAAGGTCAAAGGGAAACGTTAAGAGAACTCTTACAAATGAGGGCACTTCGGGTTAAAGGAGTAAGTCTCGTTCAATTTGATCGAACACTTTTCATTCCAATTGCGTCCAGTTCGAGTAAATCCCATCTAGTTTAATTCAAGGGTAATATGCAGATATAACCCTAAATGTTGAGGAATGTGCAAATATAACCCTTAATTATTTTTTAGTGCAAATATAACCCTATCTATTACACATAAGTGCAAAAATAGCCTAAAGCCACTATTCTGGTATTGACTGGCCATTTTCGGCCATTGATCGACCGAAAATGACCTAATTGCCCTTCTAACCTAATACAAAATTAAAAAGACAAAATTGCCCTTTGCTACCACCACAGCCACTCTTCCACCACCAGCTTGCCGACGTCGCCCCACCACCACCACCACTCAGCCCCTCCTATCCACCACCTTCCACCCTAGTCACCACTACCAGCAACTTCCAGCAGCCAGCTCCGTTAACACCTGGTTCAGCCAGCACCGCCACCATTTGGCTCAACCAGCACCGCCACCACCTGGCTCAGCACCACCACCAAGCTCGCTCGCATTGCCACTAAGCTCACCCACCTCGCCACCATGCCATCGCGCTCGCCCGCCACGCTACCACCGCTCGCCCACCTCGCCACCAACGAAAATCCCATCCCATTCTCACCGCTGCCCACCACACCACCACCACTCGCCTGCCTCACCACCAATGAAAATCCCACAGCCACCAAGCTTACCCACCTCACCATAAAGCTTGCTACCACACCACCGCGCTTGCCGGTCATGCCACCACGGCTCGCCCGCATCTCCACCAACAAAAATCCCATACCCTCCTCACCGCTGCCCACCACACCACCACTGCTCGCCCGCCTCACCACCAACGAAAATCCCACACCACTGCCCTCCTCCACCGATGAAAACCCTAACCCCCTATCCCCTCCTCCTCACCGCCAATTGAACAAAAACCCTAGTTTCTGAACCATCGGAGTTGGAGTTTCTGAACCATCGCCACCCTGCACTTTTGATTAGCGCATGGTTATATCTGCACTTTCTTCAATTATATAGGGTTATATCTACATGTTTCTCTTAATTTAATCAGTTTCGTTTAGTTTTGTGTTTCATACTTCTTTTCATATTTTGAAAAAATAAGCTAAATTTAGCACCAACAGATTATGTTCAACACCAATAAACTAAATTCAACACCAATAAATTTAACACAACACCAATAAATTAAATTTAGCGCCAACAAACCATTTGCACATGAATAAAACTAAATAAAACTATAAGCCTGATCTCCAATAGCATCTCTAATAATACCATTTTTGGACCATCTTGCAATATTCAAAATATTGTAGCAGTGTCTCTCGTCATTGTTGCATGTGCCACGTATGCCATTAGCTAGCGGTACCACTCAACAAAGCATAACTCTAGATGCCAAATGTAATTAATGTGTTTAAATTCTACTAAAATTACCTTCTTACTAGAATTAAACTAAATATAATGATAAACTATATTTCAAATTATTTTTAAAATAAAATATGTGAGACCAATTATTATACAAAGGGTGTAGCTTTACTATTAGAGAAATGTATAGCTTGTCAACTCACACACTTGAAAAGTGATATGACAAGGCAAGATAAAAGATATTGTAGTTTACCATTAGAGATGCTCTAACTTTCCTAGCCATGTAACTTTTCAGGTGGGTGAGCTAGCAAGCTACACACTTCTTTAATGGTAAGTTACACTACATATAGCTTGATAGATTCTGATGTGGTTGACTCATTTCGAATAATGATAGTACCTAAATTAGCTCACGACAAGTCCATACTTCTTCAAATACACATGAATATCCCTGGGGTGGATCCCAGGGAGGAAACTTCATTGCTTAATTTAGTATATTATCATGATGTATACCTTTGCTTAGTAGTTTTCACTTACCTTCTGTGGGCACTTCTTCTCTTTATTTATAGTTCTTTCATGGGTGATCATGGTCTGACCATCGTGTGCTTGTCACTCTGTGGTGTGATCATGGTCTAACCGTCGTGCCCTTATCTATGGATCATTTTTCCTCCTTAGTCACAACACGTTCGAATATGGGGTGTCGTGGCCTTCTTGGCCGGTAGTTTTTTCTCATGTATCCTCGCCATAACGACTAGTGGTGTTGTTGTGTTTGAGGATTCACTTAGGGATTGGACTTTCCTATGTCTGTTAACAAAGTGAAAGCTTTGTGTTTTCCTGACTTTTTTGTTTCATTATATAGTTAGTTTGGTCGGACCGATTGGGTTGTGTGGACTGCTAATCCTTATGGTTGTAATAGATGAACCAAAATGGGAGGGTCATAACAAAGTCATAAGAATAAAGCGTAAAAGGACTTTTAGATGGATGTGTGTGATGTGTTGTGCTGTGATGTTTATGGAAAATGAAACAAAAAGCAGTGTGCATCGGTCGGGAAATGTAAAATTATGTGAAGTTGAATGGCTTTGTGGTATACTTGTGTAAGTGAAACTTTGTTGGAATTTGATTTATAGCCATTGAGTGGCTGATTATCCTAATAATTAGAGTGTGAATGTCTTCTGGTTGAGTGTCATTTAATATCCCTAAAACTTCTGGTTGGTTATTAATTGGCTAAAAATAGGGGGATTTACGCAATATAAATTGAATTTTAAAACATGTAATAATTACGAAGCATGTTTCCCTATATCAACTTGAGATAGTTCTGATTCCCCACTGACACACTATTCTTTTATTGTGTTAAGAAGGTACACGGACTTCTAAGAAGTTACTATTGTTTCATATTTAGCGATTGTACTATTAAAGCTTGAGGTAAGTTTGGGGACTTACAACTTATCGTTATTGTTATTTTGGATTGCAGGTTTTATTTGCTCCTCAGAGGCAAAGCGTAACCAACTTATAGTATCTGACTATTTAGAAGGTGATAATTTTTCTAGGTTTGAGTCATACGTTCCTCCTTCCTCTAACCCTTTTAATAATCTGGTTGTTGTGTGCACTGAATCATCTTCTTCAGCTACCATCCCCAGTAATAGTGGGTAGTAGCGAAGCTACCTAGACTGACATTAATTTTAACTCTGGGGGTTGCACTAATCCACACCTTAGCAATGATAGTGCCTCGATTGATGTTGTTAACAAGGAGGGGTCTGATACAAAAGAGAGTGATGAGGGAAGCATAGTTGACGATAGTTAGAGTGTTTTGATTTAAAGTGATTTAGATGTTTTAAGGGAAAAATACCAATTTATAGGGGGTTTTGCAATTAGGGTTCCTTATCCAGATTGGGGTGTACGTAACCCTCCGTCTGGGTATAGTTCTGTGTATGAGCATCATCTATTGTATGGGTTGACTATTCCAAATCATGCATATGTTGTAAGTGTATCAGAGAGCTATGAAATTTCTTTAGCGCAGCTTCATCCCAAGGATATGAACATTGTATCTAGTTGTAACGCAGTGTGTGAGCGAGCTGGTGAGTTATTTAGAGTGCATTTCTTTCGACATTTTTATCAGCTTCACAAACTGAAAAACAATGAGGATTTGTTCACGTTATACTCTGGTATCCCTAGGGTTCTGTTAGGTAAGGGTTTTCCTAGTAATTGTGGGATATTGAGAAATAGGTACATGTTTGTTAAATGTTGGTCTAATGTTCACGTACCTGGATGTAATTATGAGGTGTCTTTGGATAAGCAGCCTCATCGAGAAGCGAAGTTAATGAAACATAGTTAAATTGTGAATGTCCGAGCCACCCATTATATGTAACTAGGTCGGTGTAGGGGAAAACAACATTAACTTTTAATCCTTTTAATATGTTATGGAATTGTTTTGTGTTTTGGGTATAATTATGTGTGCTTATTGTGTTGGTGTATTCCGTACTGAGTTTCTTTTTGTTTATTGTTTTGTAGACATGAGGATTTCTGGAACTCCCATTGATAATCTTGTTACTCGGGATGATGATCGAGGCGAATAAGATTGGGATGCCAATCTTGACTATTGGCGTTCAAGAAAAGATTGTAGTGACCCTAAGATGAGGAAAACTTTTATGAAGGAGATGCTAACTTGGATGTCCAAGAAGAGTGTTAATGCCAATTGTTCACATGGACGGGATAGGAACCTGAAATGGTAAACAAAAAATTAAAGGTGCGGGTGAAGCTAATGTAGAGCGGTCTAAGATGCATAAGACTCGGGGTCCTGGACGAAAGGTGCAGAAAGGGATGGTTGACATGAGTGATGCGCTATCATCCCAGAAATACATTGGTCTTATTGTGGGAGCATCTCTCTTGATTTCTGCGACTATCAGTGTAAGTATTCTGAAATATATCTGCATTGAAGTATTTTAATCAAACTGCGGCTGGCATAAGGGAATGGTATTTTGCAAATCAGGAAGAGTATGGTGTCTATTGGGAACTTGCTTACAAAATTTGCTGAGAGAGAACTATTGTTTGGATTGATAGAAGAATTTCAAGACGCTCTTGAAAGTAATGATTTTCAATTAGCAAAGGAATGAAGCCTTCGTCATAAGGTGAATAAAGTACTAAAGGCTAAGTTTCAAATATTGAATAATGAGGGTTAAGCCCATCTGTAATATTCTTGTGTGCTGATGAATTGGATTGTAAAGACAAATGGGTTCTTCGATTTCTTCAAAGAGGTATATTCCACCGCTATGGGTGTGGGGGTGGTGTAACGTGTTGCTAAATATATGTAGGAAGAATCCATATTTGAAGGTTGAAGGCTTCCCTTATAAGGATGATATTTTGAATACGCTTGAAAAAGCTAAAGACAGAGTTGTTTCAGTGTATGAACAGAAGATTGAAGACAATGGTTATCCTTATTCTTAGTCCAGTACCTAGGGCGGCAAGACACTACCTTCGATGATAGACCTTCGTTCTAGTATGCAGGATCGCCAACCAATCTCCATAAGTGAAGTGAAATGGGGGAGGAAATGACAAACTCAAGACCTAAGGACATTAGTTCTAATGAGGTGAAAACTTTTAGGGATAACTAACAAGTTGGTTAAGCTCATGAACGGGCCTAAAAAACCGCCTAACAGGGGTGTCAGCGACGTGGGGACCTCTGAAAGCAGGGTTGATAGCTGGAAATGTTAACTTTTATTTAATGCCTAAGATGTCATGGAATGGTCATATTATAATTTTTCTTGAATTTTATTACTTTGTTTATTGTGTGTATCTATTTAATTCTCGATAATGATAGTTTGTTATTCATTTCAGAAAATGGTGATTGGGGTTGTTTGTTTGAAATTTTTTATGTCGTGGGCACTAGCCTTTATGCCTAGCACATCGTCCGTGATTGTGATCGCATGAGATATACTTAAGGGTTGGGGATTTGTTAGCTAAATGTTGATACGTGTAAGTGAAAGGTATATTGACCTGGTTCGCATGTATGCTTATGGCGCAAGGAATCCTAGCTATGAACCTAGTGGTACAGTGGTGGAATTGGATAGAGTTAGTATTGGTATGGGTAACAATGGTGTTGACATGCTAATGAGGGGTCTTATGTGCCTTGAATGCGCCTGTGATAATTGAAGTGCCAAGAGAAGGGATTATCATCCATCCATGTTTGGAACTTCGTCGTTTGCTTCCTTTGAAGAAGAGTTTGGCAAGGTCATGATAGCTAGTCTAATCGATTTAGAAGTTACAAATGTTTATCTCTATGCCTTAAATAAATCGTCTAAATCAAAAGAGTGTGCAACAGAGCTCGGACATCGAATAAGTGGGTTATTGCTCACGTTTAGAGGGGTGGAGATAGTTTGGTAAAAGAGATTAGAGTTTTGTGAAAATTAAGCGAGCGAGTATAAGAAATGTTATGATGAATATGATGTTGTATTAACAAGCTTTATGGGGAGTTGATGAATATTATATGGCAAGAGAAGTAATGTCATAAATTTTTAGTGAAGAAGACCCATAAAGCTTCTCAAAAAACTGCTATAATAATGCAACAAGTTGATCATACAGATGATTTATTTGATCAAATTAAGATGCTCAAAGAGCAGTGTCGATGTTTGGAAATAGTTTATAGTAACTGGCAAAGCCGATATAGGTAAAAGCATGAGTTCAATATTCAATTGTTGTCAAAATATGAAGATATGGAGTGAGAAAGCGACCCAAGGGAAACCTATTGATGCTCTTGAGGTATCCCTCAAGGCACAACATGAGTTGAGTTTGACCCTTCGCGAGGAGATTGCTAGGGCCATGAGGGGAGGACGCATGGGTTCTACTAAGATGATAATGTCTCGTTGTCTTTATTTGGAATAAAAGGTTGAGAAATTGCAACAAAGTTTAGAATCTTACTTGTACATTGTATATCTGATGAGCATGCAACTTTGACATGTAGAGTCTGATCCAATTGTTGATCTAAAATCTTATTATGTGAAATATATGAGACAAAGGAAGCCTACTGATCTGCACTTCGTTGGGTTGCTAATAGACCATCCTTTTCAAGGGAGATGTACTAACCCACAAAGCGCTGTGAAGATCAAAGATAGAGATTTGTATTGTTTCTCCCGTACTCACTACTAAACTACCGAAGGGTAGATAGTGGCAAGTCCGAGGTCGTTCACAGAGATGCTAGGAATTTAAAAGCTAATTGCACAAAACTCACAATCAGGTCGTCAATCCAATTGCGTATCAAGAATAGTCAATGTTGCAAACATGGTTTTGGGGGGATTTTATCTATGAACTACAGAGCATGCAAGAACAAGAGAATAAACAATATTAAGCTAGCACTTGTGGATATTTGCATTAAATGATCGGTAGAATACTTTGATCCTAGATTCCATCAAATGCAAGACTTAAAAACTTGTCATAATGTTTATATCACATAGTGTAGTCGATAGTCAACACTTCCCTTTGTCTGTCACACAAAGGTTCCCACGTCTTATTCTATCGACACCGCCTCCATAATTAGGAAAGTGTATCAAGTAGCCCGGCCATTATGAGCTCCCCTTTCTCGTAAAGAATTACATTCCAGGCTACACTATGAATAGTTCTCCCCGGGATTATAGAGGCAAAGGGATTAGCATCTCATGATGGCTCAAGGGTTGCAACGACCGAGGTCGAATTACTACAATCATAGTCGTTACTAACTTTCATGTCCTCACCTATCGGGCTACCATTTTCCAATCAGCATACGGTCATCTGAGCAGTGCTCATGACCCACATGCATACACTCACACAGTCGTGGACTCTCACTCCAGCTATTACCCTACCGACACTACCAAGGGGACAAAAAATACTACCACCATACATGAAAAATATAATAAGGTGTATGCCTACATAGGATATCTAACATGTATTTTTAAAAAAATGTAAAGAACACATCAAACATGATATTCATAAACATAAAAGGATAGGGAGATCTTGGAATCTCACAAAATATCTACCAAATCATGAATACAAATTTAAATCCCAAAGCAAAATAACTACTCCCAAAGCATTGAACCCAATGTTTCCATTAGATTCAATGCCCTTGGGCAAAACTAGGAAGATTAAAAGAAGAGAGAATGGATTCCCTTTCTCTCTCTACCTACTCTTAGAAAAACTAGGAGAATGAAAACTACACTAGCCAAAATTAAACCCTAGTAGGCATAGGTCCCTTTATATAAGTTATAGGAATTAGGCCTTAAAGAGGCCCAAAAAGACAAGGGAAACCCTAGCTAGTCGGTGGCATGGGCCGTGAATAACATTATGGGATGGGCCGCCGGCTGGAAGCGAGTTCCCTTGCATTTGAGCGTCATGGCCATGTGAATTCCCGCATTGGAAGCTTGTTTTGACCTTCTAAATGGCCTAGCTCGTGCAATTTCTTGTGGGTGACCAGTTGGGAGTCAGTTTCTTGGAAACTGGTGTGTGGCCATAACGTCAAGAGACGTGGGCTGGTCTTCGGACCATGAACTTAAAGGTGCGTGAGTTGTGCAATATGGCACAACTCGTGCTCATACTTAGCCGCAGAAGTCTTTTAAATGGCACTGGCCTTGCAATTCCTAGCGGCCCATGCCCATACTTTGGTACTACCAATTTTACTGGCACGGGCCATACAATAGAGCATGACCGTGCCAGTCTTCAGCTTTGCTTGAGCTTTGACTCTTTTCTCCCTAGCACGGTTCCATTTACTACCACGATTAAGTGTGTGGCCTTTGGTCTACTAACATCCTTGCGAATGGCCTTCTACTCTAAAGTGCTTAAGAGCGATCTACAATGAAGCTCACAAAATATAATCTAGATGCTCGTAAGGACATAACATCCATTTGGTATAAATAAATCTACAAAACTAAGGATTTATACAAGAAAACCAACAAAGACTATCTAAACCTCTTGTGATGTATACCCAACTAAACCTAGAAATTAATCATCCAAAACATAATAATAAATGTGCTAAATGCATTGGTTAATACATACTTTTAGGTGCAGATGAATTCCCCCACACTTAAACCTTAACTCGCCCTCGAGTAAATAAGAACGAGCAAAGATCTAAGTGCAAAGAGAGTTCCCCAATACATTCAACATTTATTCCTAGACTACCCTAGTGCACCCAAAGATGTAAGAATCTCACAACTCTCACTCCCAAAGAATCTGAGATAACCTATCCAACTAATCATACAAAAAAAGGTGAAGTTCACAAAGATGAGTGTGAAGCTAAGTTACCCTACCAAAAGGACTTCCACAAAGACAATCAAAGAGAACCATAGGATATTTTCAATTTCTCTCATTTTGTCTAGGAGCACTTTCAGGTTTTAATCCTAGCTTCCCACAGTTTTTTTTATTTTCGAGCTCACTTATCACTTTTTCCACACCATGGCCTCTCACTTTTGCATTGATCTTTCAACCTATCCAGGCATTTACCATTGTTTCCTAAGTTTCCTAGGTTTTCAACTCAGACGGGTATGTTTATTTTTCTTCAATTTTTCATTTTTTGTGTAGCAAAAAATGCCCAGAAGGTGGGCTTTATACTACATGAAGATAATCAAAGAAAAACAAACTAACACCAAAACACAAAAGAATCTTGTTGAAACTCCTAAGTGCCAAACTACTCCCTCTCCCACACTTAAACCTTGCATTGTTCCCAATGCATAAAAAATAGAAATCATATGTAGAGTAGGGAAAAATAGTGGCACTTACTCTTGGGACCCTGAAGAGCCCGCTCTCAAGCATCTTGCCTCGCGCCTTCTCCTTCTTTCTTCTTGCCTCATCTCTTGCCTCTCAATGTGAACTAGGTCACGGAAGCCTTCAAGCTTCAAAGCATGAAGCTTCTCAATCAACTGCACTATAGCTTCCTCATGCACATCAGTTCTGTCATCCACAATTGCAAACTCCTCTTTCACTTCCCGCTCAATAGAATCCTACCTAACTCCCAAGGTCTCATGATGCTATCTATAGTGTCAAGCCTAGTCTCAAATACCTCCATTTGCAAACTCATCCCTCCTAATGCATGACCAAACTCTTTCCCTATTTGGGTTGAACTCATGAGTTGTTCCCCAAAAGTGCGATAGTGGTAGAAGAAATTCACCTGTAGGTTGGCACTCTAGGTGAAATATCACCATCTTCCTTTTCAATGTCCACGTTCGCAGTTGATAGGATGTTGTATAAACCCTTCTTGAACCTCGGATTGGGAGCTAGAATAAGGTCTTCCAAGGCGGTATCGTAGTTGATGGCCGTGCATTTAGGTTGTGAAGTATCATGAAGTTGAAAACCAAAGCACTGCCGTACAACTAAACGAAGCGATCCTCCAAGGTAGTGGGAGCAATCATTGAAGTCCTTGCCAACTTATCCATTGTGTACCTTGTCCCCGAATGACCACCGAAAAATAAAAGAGATTTGATAGTCCCAAGTATTGGCCTATAAGCCCGACAACCCTTGTTCTTCCCTACGGCTATGCACTCCTCCACAAAATTCTCCACCAAATTAGAGTAGAAAGTCCCCTCTGGAGTCATTGTCCACTTGATTTGTACATCCTGGTTAGGGCATTGAAAAAGCTCTATGTGGCAAAGAACTCCCATGGATAGGAGCCGGTGCACGTACTGCAAAGCCAAGTGGACTATTGCGGTACTCTGGTCCAAATAGTTCCTATCCATGCCCACCAAGTTCCGCCAAAAGCTAATCAACGAGAATGGAAGCCCTTGTTGGTGAGTCTTTGGAACTTCCTTTCCATACTTCTGTATGAACGCTCAAGTGACTTCTCTATGTGTATTGAGTGCTCCTTGGCGTCCAAATGAAAGGTGATGGTTCTCCTCCCATTGTTGTCTGATGTTTGCTCCACGTTCGCCAGAAAATCTCGAGTCCATCTAATGTATGACTTGGAGTGCATCTCTAGGAAGCCCTCTAGGCCTATCCGACCTAGAAAATAGGTGAAGGGCTTGAGTAGGCCTAGTTCTACCAAGGTCTCCTTGCATGCAAAGTTTGTCTCCAACATGGTCCTCTTTGGACTGGTGAGATTCTTCCATTTCAAGGCTACACTTTCGGAAATGTTGGCCAACCCCATGAACTCATCAACAATAATGGCAGGGTTAGGAGGAAGGGAAGTTTTTGGCTCTTGTCTTCCAACTTTAGCCGACTTCTTCCCTTTCTCACCCTAGGAGGTTATTCCTTTCTCCGACCTATTCCTTTTTGGCCCCATTCTACCACAACAAGAAAGAAATGGTAATGGAAAGAATACATAAGCATATGTATCAAAGATCAATTAGAAAGAGCATTCTTCCTAGACACCCAACTCATAGCAAATCATGTCATATCTACACAAGGATCATAAAATTCCCCCACACTTAGTTCAACACAAAAACATGCATATAACCCACATACTTCCCTAAAACGTCCATTTTTTTAAAACAATTCATGCTTCCCACATACTTCCCTAAAACGTCCATTTTTTAAAAACAATTCATGCTTCCCACATACACACAATTATGCTAATGAAAGTAATTAGGCACAAATTTTAAGGAGTTACCCAAAATTGGAGGCTAAAAGCTAAAAAATACACAAGAAGAAGCAAAGAGTTTTCTCCCTTGAGAGAAAATGCTCAATTTTTTGAATTCCTTAATTGTGAAGTGGGAGTGGGTGTTTTTTAAGTACTTGTAGTGGGTTAAATGACCTTTATGGATGGGAGAAGGTACTCTAAATTCATATTCAGAGAATTAAAGATCTTCTAAAAATAGATTGTTTACGTGAGAAGCAAAAATGAGATAGTAATGGTTTAGGAAAAAATAGAAACTTTTGGAGTAAAAGCTTCACTCAATTAATGCTAAAAGAAGGTGTTAATGTTTTGTGTAGTACCACTATCATTAACCAACTTAGGGAGGAAGAGGCCTGCAGAATTAATGGAGGCAAAAGTGTTTGTTTTGGTAAAAAAATTTGAATATGAAAATCCGCCCCAACTGCAGTATCTTTAACTGGCAAGAGGCATGGCACGACCCGTGCCATATGAATGCCTCATGCCAGATCATCTTACACGGGTCATACGTATTACATGACCCGTGTCTCCCTCAACACCTTCATATTTCTAAAAAAATTTCACCCAAATCCTATTTCCTTCTAACCATAAATACGAGACTTGATCTTAGACTCAATAATCAGCCAAAATTCCACACAAAATCTTTTGTCACAAAAGAACACAATCATGCAAAAATTGACTACCAAAAACATAAAAAAAACAGGGAACAACATCGTATCTATTGTCATTCTCACGGCTTATTCTTCATGCATTCTACTTAGAGAGAGCCTACCATTTGGTCTCCGGAGTCGCTATCCACGACTCTATCCATAATGACATCTTTGCAGAGAGGCCTCCACAAAGTGTCACCCTTACCTTCATGCTCTTTGTCCACCATAGAAAGTGTATCTCCATCCATAGCTAATGTTGATTCCTTAGCCATTTCCTCGGGTTTAGGAGGTGGTCGAGGAAGTTTATGTTCTCGCCACTCTCCACCAACCATTGGAAGTTAGTGAGCATAGAAAAGAAATCCACAATAGAAAGATCATCACTAAACTCAAGCATATCATAGGTGTCATCAACATTGTCATCACAATTAAAGTTCAAAAAATGTTTCCTTTCATCACCCTCATCAATAAACTCATAAAGACATTCATCATCATCAATCATGCAAGGATCATCACATTGAGAAAGTTTATCACATAAAGATATTCCATTGCACACAAGAGAAGAAATAGGTGATTCATGCTTAGACTTGTAGATTTCAAACCAGACCTTATCAACATCATCCTATAGGGTTAGTATCTCCAAATGAACATCTATTTTGGTCCTTGATGTTTTTAAGAATGGTATCCCCAATAAAATTGGGGGTGCACCACAATCGTGCACTACATCAAGGACATAATAATCTTTCGGGAACACTAGATTGCCTACCCTAACCATGAAATCCTTAACTATACCTCTAGGGCTAGCTTAGGTATGGTTGGCTAGTTGGAAAATAACATTAGTTTCTCTAAGCTCACATATGTGAAGGTTCTCATATAGGCCAAACAGGATAACAATGATAGAGGCACCTAAGTCAATCATAGCATTCTTTATTAATTTACAGAGAAATAGAGATTGAAAATATTCCAGGGTCATCACACTTCTTAGGTATGTTCTTATGAGATAAAGTGGCTACTCCCCATAATTTCAACTGACCTACTTTCCTAGTTGGTTTGTTCTTTCTTTAGTGCAAGATTTTTTTTTAAAAAAATTAGCATATGAGGGAACTTGTTCAATGACATCACGAATATGAATGCTAACCTCAACCTTCTTGAAGACTTTGAAAATTTGAGTTTCTTTGATTTCCACCTTTGGCCTTCCCCATAGAGCACTAGGAAAAGGCGGTGGAGGGTTCACCCTTGCCTCAGTGGTGGGGAGCTCCTTTGAGGGCTCCTCCTTAAAGTATCACTTCTTCTTCTTTGAGTTTGGTCTTGTTGTTTTCCACCAATTTTTTGTTCTCTTGTGAAACCTCCCTCTCAGCCTCACGTACCTCCTTCCCAGTTCTCAATTTCAAGGCACTCACATTGTGTGGATTCACATTGGGTAGGGACGGTATCTTGCCGGACTCCCTAGCCTCAAGCCGACTCACCGAAGTGGCAATTTGACTAACTTGCACTTCAAGGTTCTTAATACTTGAAAATGCTCTTATGCCAAGTTCCTTAATCTATATTTTTGTTCACTTTGCCAACACATCACTCTTTTTTGACAATTGGGCAATTTCATCAAGAATCTCCTCCCAGCCTGACTTGTACAATACGGCATTAGTGTTGGAGGGCCTTTCTCCCTTCAGGTAGGGTTGAGGTTGTCCACCTCGATTATATCCTTGGTTGTTCTTGTGCCACTGGAAGTTTGGGTGATCGCGGTATCGAGGATTGAAGGAGTTTGCATAGCAATCTTGTCTATCTTCACCTTGGTTCCCTCGGAACCCTTGTTGTTTCCCTCTAGCAAACTGATGATTCCCACCATTGAAGTCTAAAGCCTTCACCTCCTCAAAGTTGTCAACCACTTGTGGACATGTATTGGTTGGGTGATCATGATTGCAAATTCCACACACCTTCGCTTGTTGAGCTCTCTCTTTCATAAACTCGTTCATCATGGAAGCAAGTGCTTGGACTTGTTCCACAAGCTTGGGAAAATGATCGGGATCCTTTAAGGTCTTCACATGGGATTGGGTACCGAATTGTCTTGTATTGTTGACCATTTCCTCGAATAGTGTCATTGCATCCTTTGGGCTCTTGTTCGCTATGGAGCCATTACACACTGCATTCACCATGCTCATGCCTACGTCACACAAGACCTTAAAGAATTAATACACTAAATCGCTCTCCTTGAATGGTTGATAGAGGCAACTGGCTAATATCTGCTTGAACCTCTCTCAATACTCATAGAGGGACTCGTTCGACAGTTGCGAAATATTACAAAGTTTCTTCTTCGAACCTGCAAACTTTGAAGCATGAAAGTACTTCTTAAGAAACCTCTGCTTTAAGTCCATCCCAAAAGTGATGCATCCCGGTGAAAGGCAGCGAGAAAGGAAATATGACACTTTCGGTGGCTTCATGTTGGTTCAAACCAAGGGAAACTCCGACAAATGCTTGTTTGGGTCTTCACCCATCATCTCATGGAAAGTTGGCAAGCATTATATCATACTGCTCTTCATCTCACAAGTTACATTCAGTGGCAAAGATGGGAAGACAATGCATAGGGGTATATTCTCTAAATTCTGAGCCATCAACTCCCTAAGCGTTTGATTGTCTTCCGCCATCTCAATAAAATCCTCTACAACAAACTTGGGGAACCTCTAGTCTAGCTCTCCTCCTTCTTCTTCTCTGAACACCTGTGTTTTTCGGTAGGTAGTATAAATTTCCTAAGTTTGTGGTACGGGTATGTACCAAAAACCAAAAACTAGACAATACCAGTCCCAAGAGAAAACACTAGCAAATATATTAGAAGTAACCTAATAACTACTCCCTCCGTCCCAGAATGATCTTTCTAATTTGACTTTGGGAATCAACTACTTCAATTTTTAACTACTAAATTTTTTTTGTGTATGTAACAAAATTCTGAAAAAATTAATAGTTTAAAAATATATGCTATCATGAATCTAAAATCATATCACATGATAATAAACTTACATATATATTAAGAGAATTCAATGGCTGAAGTTGGTTCAGTTTTACTTCAAAAGTCAAACTAGGAAGATCATTGTGGGACAGAGGGAGTATAGTAAAAGCTCAACACAAACCAACCAAAGCTACAATAAAAAAAACCCTAACTACTCTACTAACTAGTAGTGCAAGTTAACAATTAAATCCTTAAACTAGCATCCCTGGCAACGGTGCCAAAATTTGATGTGCACTCTGTGAGGTCGCTACTTGACCATCCTTTTCACAAAGATATACTAACCCGCGGACTCTCACTCCCCCCATTACCCTAGCGACACTCCCAAGGGGACAAAATATACTAGCACCATACATGAAAAATATACTAAGGTGTATGTCAACATAGGATATCTAACATGCATTTAACAAGAATGTAAAGAACACATCAAGCATGATATTCATAAACATAAAATGATAGGGTGATCTTAAAAGTGGGCCACCGACTGGGAGTCGATTTCTTGGAAACTGATGGTACGGCCGTGCAAAACATCACATGATGTGGGTTGGTCTTTGGATCGTGAACTTCAAGGTGCGCAGGCCGTGCAATATGGCATGCCCCGTGTTTATGCTTAGCTATGCGAGTTTTTTGAATGGTACATGCCGTGCAATTCCTTGCGGCATGTGCCTATACTTTGGCACCACCAAGTTGGTTGGCACGGGTCGTGCAATAGAAACACGACCATGCCCATGACCGTGCCAGTCTTCAACTTTGTTCGAGCTTCGACCCTTTTTGCCTTAGCGCAACCCCATCTACTACCACGATTAAGTGCGTGCCCTTCAGCCTACTACCATCCTTATGAATAATGGCCTTCTACTTCGAAGTGCTTACGAGTTATTACAATAAAGCTCACAAAATAGGATTTAGATGCTTGTAATAACATAGCATACATTTGGTCTAAATAAATCCATAAAACTAATAATTTAGACAAGGAAACCAACAAAGGCTATCTAAAACCCTTGTGATGCAAATAAAATCATGCATTTAGAGAAAAAGAAACTTGAAACTCTTTCTCCCCTCGCAAAACCTAGCCGCAGCCCTTTTGCCGCACCCTTCTTCTTCAATTTTTCCCATTTTTCCATTAGGGGAGATGGGGAATGACAATTTATTTTAATTTATGTTTTTTTTAACATCTTCTTCAAATATTGAACGGTACTCTGTGCGAATTACACACACTGAAGGTGCGACTTTCCACGCTCTGTATCTTTGTCCCCGCTCATCTCCGGCGCCGCCAATATAGCGGAGCCACCGCCTACTTTTGCAAATCTGCCGCTCTCTTATGCCCAGGCCGTGAACCAGGAACTTCATGAAGCACTAAAAATTTCCCCCCCCAAATCCACACGAGGTTCACAATGCGGCCTTCGCCCTAAACTAGCTATTGATCATCTAGGAGAACCGGGTCTCCATTTCCCGGAGGAGGAGTGTCTCCGTTTAGAGGCTCCACTCAAATGGACCTTGATTGGTAAGTTCTCACGCAGCAGACCTCAACTGGAGAAACTCCGAAAAGACTTCCATACAGCCGGATTCAAGGGGCATAACAGTATCACTCTGCTGGACAACAAACAGGTTTTGATATCCTTTTCCCTTGCTGATGATTACTACCACTATTGTTTGCATAAAATATGGAACTTCAGTTCATACTCTATCCGTATAACGAAATGGGTTCCCAATTTCAATCCCAACGCAGACTCCCCTATTGTACCAATTTGGGTCTCCATGTATGGTCTGCCACAACAATTTTTTGATTTCAATGTCCTCATGTCAATAGGAAATATCATTGGTGCCCCAATTAGGGTGGATAGAGCCTCCCTATATAGGACTAGACCCCATGTTGCTAGAATTTGTGTCGAATTGGATGTCACTAAACCTAGGATGGAAAGAATTTGGCTGAGTTTCAGAGACATGGGATTCTAGCAATACCTAAAATATGAGGGAGTTCCTTATTATTGCTCTAATTGCCTCAAACTTGGCCACCTAGATACAACTTGCAGGTCCGAGAAGATTTCTTCTAGATTTATCCCATGGAAACCCCAAGGCAGCTCCTCATATGTAGGTAACAAATCCATTTCCATAGATGAACAAGGCAGACTAAAAGATAAAGGAAAGGATACTTCTTCCAAAGTTATTTATGTGCCTAAGACACAGTCTACTCAAAAGAATATTACTGACTTTAAGACTCAGCAGATAGTTCAGGTACCTGACCCCAAGCATGGAAATGATCAAAGGAATATTGAATCAAGTACTGAAGTACCGATCCTTGGACAAGGATCACAGGTTCCTTCTAAATCCCTTCAGAATGATAATGTGACTCAATCTCCTGAAAAACAACTATCTGTCAATGCGTTAGTTTTAGAACAGTTGGATAATAGTGAAGTAAATCAAGCGAAATTACCTGAATCTTTTGGCCTAAAACCCAGGTCCCCCAAACCGAGCTCTGGCTTTTTCACCCCCATCACACACTAAATCTCCCAGGATAGAATCACAACCCCAATTCCATAAAACCCCCATCTCCAGAACCACTCCACTGATCCAACCAATGAGCCAAATGATAGCTCAACTAAACAACCTCAGATCCAACCCCCTAACAAAGACCCAGTTTGTATAGAGATACATGGAGTTGCCTCTCCTGTCATGCCATATGACTGGAATCCTCATAAACCCCTGGACTGGATTAACACAGAGATCTCAATCAAACAAAAGGAAAACTTTTTGGAAAATGCTCAACTAGATTTTGAACAAGTTAAGGCAAATTTACTAAAGGATCACCTAAGACTAGCCAACACCCTCAAACTAATCCATCCACAACCAGAACATAAACATAGAAAATATACAAAAAAAAACTACTCCTCCATTCCAAAGACGGTTTTCACCCGTTTCTTATTGAACCTCTCTAAAGATTATCCATGAATAGTTTGAACATATGCGCATGGAACATTAGAGGAATAGGAAATAAACCCACTCAAACCCATTTGAAAAATATTAAAAGGTGTAACTCCATTAAACTCTGTGCTCTAATAGAACCAATGCTTAACTCAGACCAAATCCAAAACATTTCCAGAGGAATTGGTTTCAGCAACTCCTATGCTAATCCTATCAACAAAATTTGGCTAATGTGGGATGCAGACATTACTTTAGACATTTCAAAAGTGGAGGAGCAGTTGACTATGGTGATTATCAAAGCCCCCTCCCTATCCGCAGACTGCAGGATAGGCTTTATCTATGCAAAGCACTCAATCCATGAAAGGAATAAATTGTGGCAAGAGCTAGCAACTCTAAAACAGGATCCAATTTGTGTAATAGGCGATTTTAATGTAATCACCAAAAATGAGGAATACATAGGAAACTCTATTCCTAATCAAACAGTATAAGAAACTTTAATCAATTCCTTAATGATCAGGACTTCTCTGAAATTCCAACCTCGGGTAACCTTTTCACCTGGACAGGGATGAGAACGAAGGGAAGGGTCTGGAATGGCTAGATAGAGGAATTTCAAACTCCCTTTGGTGGTCAACCTTTCCTAGTTCTAAAATCAAAACCCTGTCCAGGGAGGGGTCGGACCACACCCCCCTAATGCTATTTGTCTCTAACTCCACTCCCAAAACTGCCCCAAAATCTTTTAAATTTCAAGAATGTTGGGTAAACCATCCCACTTTTATGAAGCTTGTGGAAGATGTTTGGAACTCTAACACAAACCACAAAGGGATGAAAAGGCTAGTTTTCAAACTCAAAAACCTAAAATCGGCACTCAAAAGCTGGAACAAAGAGGTTTTTGGCAATGTGTTTGACAATGTACAGTTCAGTGAGGAACTTGTTTTCAATGCTGAAAGAGATTTACAAAGTCATGAAACCATTGAAAACCTACAAGTTTTGAATTTAGCTAAGGCAAAACTGAGACTGGCACTTAAAGACCAGGAATATTTTTTTAAGCAGAAATCAAGACTCAAATGGATGAAAGAAGGGGATGCTAATTCCAAATTCTTTCATCACTCAATCCAATCCAAACACAAAAGGAAAACTATTTCTCTCATCAAATCCAGTGGAGGAACCTGGTTGAATTCTACTGAAGATATTGAGAAAGAAGCAATCAGCTTCTTCTCCAATCTTCTCACCGATGTACCTTCAGACACATCAGGAATTAATACTTCATGGCTCCTAGAGAACATTCCGAACGTAGTAACTAATGAAATGAACTCGAACCTTCTCAAACAAGTCAGTATGGAGGAGCTGACTGACATAGTCACTTCTATGAATGGACATTCTGCTCCAGGTCCGGATGGGTTCTCTGGTTTTTTCTTCCAGAAATGCTGGACCATCATTAAAACTGATGCCATGCTGGCCGTGGAAGACTTCTTCACTGGGACAGAAATTTCCAAAGCCATATTATCAACCCAACTCATCTTAATTCCCAAAAAAGATGTCTGTTCCTCCTTCCAAGACTACAGACCCATAAGCCTTTGTAATTTCTCAAATAAAATTTTCTCAAAATTACTCTCAACGAGGCTCAAGGTCTATCTGGATTCTCTCATCAGTCCGGAGCAATCTGCTTTCATCCCTGGAAGAGAAATAGCAGATAATATCCTACTCATGCAAGAATTTTACTAACCACCTACACTCGAAAACAAAAGGAACCAATATGATAATCAAATTAGACATGATGAAAGCATTTGATAGGGTCTCATGGCCTTTTTTTTAACTAAAGTCCTCCTCAAACAAGGATTCTCAGACATTTTCGTTGAGCTAATCATGAGGAACATCCGCTCTGCGCACTTCTCCATACTCATCAATGGAAAACTGTAGGTTTCTTCCCTGCATCGAGGGGTATCAAGCAAGGGGATCCTCTTTCCCCCTTGCTTTTCATTCTGATGGCTGAAGCCTTCTCACATAACCTACGATTTTTATACCAGTTTGGAAACATTCAACCCTATAAACTCCCCAGAGGCATGATTACCACTTCGTATCTTTCCTATGCTGATGATACAGCAATTCTTCTAAAATATTCCAAACGGGGACTACAAACGATAATGAACTTCCTGAAATCTTTCAAATTAGCCTCTGGCCAAAAGGTCAACTTTGAGAAGTCCACTTTCTTCATATCAAAACACACCCCAAACAGAATCGTCTCTTCGATCAAAAGAGAATCAACTATGATGAAAGGATCCATACCTTTCAAATACTTGGGGTGCCCCATTTTCACAGGAAGAGCAAAAAACTCTACCTTTCAAAGCATGTTACAGTCTGTGCAAAACAAAATTAACCATTGGCATAATAAGACTCTATCTCCTGCAGGAAGGACAACCTTGATTAAACATGTTCTGTCTTCAATGCAAATTCATCTCATAACGGTGTTCAAACCAACCACACATATCATTAACCAAATTCATAAGACTCTAGCTAGATTTTTCTGGCAAAATAAATCAGATAATTCACAGAAAAACAGATCATGGAGATCATATCCTAACCTTTGCTATCCCTCAGAAGAAAATGGCCTTAATTTCAGAAACCTGAACACATTAACAACATCCTTTGCACTAAAGCTGTGGTGGAAACTACAAACAGGAAGTCATTATGGGCAAAATCCATGTGGTCAATCCCAGACACATATAAGACATCCAGAACCTGGAAACGAATCAAAGAGATTAACAACACAGCACTAAAAAACACAAAAACCCTCTTAGGATCCGAACTGGTCTCTTTTTGGTGCTCTAACTGGACCTCTAAGGGCCCTTTATCTGATCACCTAACTGATTCTTTTGACCCCCCATATCAGGATCTGACAGTGGCTGAGTTCCTAAACAATAAACCATTCTACATTGCCCAGCTCAAAAACCTTCTACCGGAACAAGTCTTACAAAACCTGGATCAAATCTACTCCTTATCCCCAGGTTATGAAGACGCTCTAATCTGGAAACCTTCAATATCTGGAATCTTCTCTGTCAAATCAGCTTATGAGCTACTCAGATCCAAGAAAATGATAATTCCATCCTATTCCCATCTATGGTCTAATTTACTACCGAGGAAGCTAAGTATATTTAATTGGAAACTTTTGAATAGACTACTTGCTTTCCGGATATCCTAGAGGAATTCAATTCCAGCTCCCCTCACAGTGCTGTTTCTGTTTTAGCGAATCTGAAAGTATTCACCATTGTTTCAACTCCTGCCTAAAGGTAGACCAAATCTGGACAAGAGGGAATGCTACCTTTAATTTGCCAAATAGCTCTTTCCAACTTCTATGGGATAGGTTCTATTTCTATTGGAATGTTAACTCCAATACTGGCCCATCTTTAAAACTGATCCGTATCATTCCCTGCGTTGTGAATTGGTACCTGTGGTGTGCCAGGTGTGCATATTTATTCGAGGGAACAAAGCCAAACATACAGACCATATTCACACAAATTTTGTATCACTTCAATGACACCCTCCTGGCTTTTAAACTAGATTTCAAATGGGATATTTTGAATACACCAAAGCTGCTGTATCATAAACCAATGAAACAAAGAAATATCAGAATCATTAAATGGCTACTGCCTCAAGCTTTCAAACTCAATTCTGATGGTGCCTTTACTATTAAGGGAACTGCAGGCATTGGTTGTATAATCAGGAATCATTCTGGTCATGTAATAGTTGCATTGTCGAAATCCATTCCAGCTGAAACTGTTTTGCAGGTAGAAACTACAGCATTGCTGCAAGGACTTCACCTAGCCCATGACAGGGGGATCACTGTCATTGACATAGAAACCGACTCAAGAATTCTCATCGGGCTGCTTCAACATCAATTCAAGATACCATGGAAGATTATGCCAATGATCAGAGAGATTTGGGATCTTCTTAAGGGCATGACTTACTCACTGCATCATGTTTTCAGAGAAGCTAATGGAGTGGCGGACTCACTGGCGAAAATGGCCATCTCCAAACAGGTAAATTCTCTTTTTGGTTCCACAGATTTGCCCAATTTAGTGGCTGGACATGTAAAGCTTGATGTTAAGGAACTCCTCATATTCGGTTAATGTAAAATCATGAATTTTAAGGCCACAATTGTCCTCTGATGATCTTCAGGGTAGCAATAGATTGATGTTTAGATTCTAAGATCATCGGATGAATCCACAGAGGTACGGTATTAAGTCCCCCTCTTTATTTGTATCCTTCTTTTAATTAATAAACGGGTAGGGGTCTGCCAAACCCCCCACCATCACAGGTGGATTTAACCAAAAAAAAAGTGTGAGATTTATCTCCACAGATTAGTTTTATTTTTTGACCAATCGATTAAATTGTTGTGTTCAGGATGATAACTCGATTTAGTTGTTCACGTTGATGTATTGTTATTAATCTGCTTAGTTCGTATTGTGTGTTCATAATTTTGTTTGTGGTTTTATTTTTTGGGTTTCCATTAATTTGGATTCTTCATATCTGTGTTTTTCAAGGTGTTTACAGTTTGGACAACATAGATCGCGATTGGATCAAGTGGTGTTACAGTTGTAGAATATCCCTGTTTGGCACAGTGATATTGATGTGTGATACACTCCTCTCTTCCAAGTGGTCATGATTTTTGCAGGAAGCAAGTTATTATCCCTAAGGGTGATGTTACAGTTTTTTATTGGACCACTGATATGTAATAAGTCTGGTTACATATCAGATCAGCCTCTTTCACAATAGAAAAAACACTAAATGCACAATAGAAAAAGCACTAAATGTAAAAAGCACTAAATGAACAATAGAAAAAGCACTAAATGCACAATAGAAAAAACACTAAATAGATAGATATATATGTAATCAGTCTGGTTAACATGTAATTTAGATATCTTTGAAATATGTTAGTTATTACTAGAGGCTAGTTAGGTTGGATGTCAATTTCATTCATTGTAATCACAGCTAGGCATTTTTCTCAGCATCTTGGAAGGATTGATTTTTCAAAAAAAAAAAATCCTTTTGATGTAAACCCAACTAAACCTAGCAGTTAACCTTCCAAAACATATTAATAAATGTGCTAAATGGATTGGTTAACACATCTAGTAGTATGCTTGGCATTGCTCGATTAACAATACATTGGAATTTGCAACAATGTCGAGATACTTTACTACTCCTTCCACCATACAAAAATGACACATTTTTCTTTTTTATCCATCCCAACAAAAATAGCATGATTTGAAAATTATCCAAATTGACAAATAATATGTTGTTAATTTCCCACAATATCCTCTTTAACTTAGTCAACTTTTAGGCTGTACCCATTGTCTACCTAAAATATCCTACTTTTCTACATTAATTCTTTGCGACATCAACTTGCATAAAAGAGCGAAACAAAAGCAATTCCGTTATTTTTAGTAAGGAGGGGGGAGTATAATGGTTTTTAAAAAGTATTACAAGCATGTAAAAAAAGTAGTGTTATTGGAGATATTCTTGCTGGTGTGACACTTTGTCGTGATCTAAACTCAAGAACAAGAATTACAAAGTAATTGTGGAACAAAGATTGTCGAGAAACAGATTTAGATGAAAAAGAGGAATACAATTTTGAAATGAGAAGAGAACAATATGATATGGTTTATGCGTACAACAATAGATGGTTAATTATTAACTACTGCCAATGATCAATTTATGGGAGTTGCCTTACCTCTCAAAGTTAATATTTTTAAGCCCTTAATGCTAGTAGATAATGGCAAGTCAGGGCCATCTACGAGAAGAGGGATCTTTCCAACATACTAGCCATATATATACACATACGGGGGAGGAGAAATGGGGGAGGGGGGGGGGGGGTTGTTAGCTTTTCCTAAATTATGAAATCAAAAGACAAGTAATAGCAAAGCAATGTAAATATGCAAAGCATGCAACAAGATAATAAAATAAGGATAAAACACAAATTACGGGACCTTGGGCGCAATTGATTTCTACTTCAAAGCCTCTTATCTATCATTGAACATGCAACCTATTTACTGCTTCACTACTTGTTGTGAAGCTAAATCTTCTATCCTTCTTAGATAGTAGTTTGCAAGAGTGAATTCGACATCTCTTGTCAAACATCAGTATCCCATTAATGACATTGAGCACAAAGAATCAACAAGCTTGGTAACACTTATAAACATTACACTGTGTCTAAGCATTGAACCAATTTATGCATTTACACAAGATTAGTCAAGAAAGTTCGACGTTCATATACTTCTCTCATTTTCTACCTAAAACAAACATGGCAATGAGTTTAACATCATCAAATTTATCTAGCAATTATCAACCCATCAACACAATCAAAATTTCTAATTCATACTCTTGGATTTCATATCAAGAAGAGGGAAAATTAGCTATATTTCCAAAACCCTAACAAGCAATCATACTAGTACTTTATATAATCAAACTTTTAAGAACATTAATGACATTAAAACCACATTCAATGCTCCATAAATGCATAATAGTAATTGCAATAATTAGGTTACAAAGTGTTCTTAAGACATGGGCTTGGAGGCCTTAGTCAATTGCTCCCAAGTAACAAGTTTAGCTACTAAAATCCATGCTAATTACCAACAACAATTCAAATATAAATCAAGCTAAATCAAAGATGAAAATGGTTTAAAGGGTTAGAATAGTAGAAAATTGGACTGGAGAAGAAGTGAGGAGAGAGAGAAGATAGAATGCTATTTATAGCACAAGAAAAAGGCAAAAGGATTCTGGCCACCCGTTCATCACGACTTGCGAAAGGGTCCATCGCCAGTCGCGACAGGCGCCCAGAAACAAGATTTAGTTTCTTCTTTTTCTTGTCTTCTAGCCTTCAATCTAGGACACACTCCTTCAACTCATCAAGTCTTCAAGTTTTCAAATCTTCAAAGCTAGGCTTCAAATCTTCAAAGTCTTTAAAAGATGATCTTCAATGGCCTCCAGTCTTTAAGACTTGATGTTCTTTCCTTGTCACACAAAATCCAATTAGAAAAGATAAAAGAGTGTAAAATTCCCTCTTACCTCTCCTAAGATAATTTTAAGGTAAAACATAAGCTCTTGATAACAAAAGAGCACAAAAGTGATCCCAAAAAGTCCCAAAATATGCACATAAAATGGACACATCAAACCTCCCGCACTTAAACAAACTTTACTTGTCCTCGAGTAAGAAAAGATTCAAGCACACGAAGGAATTCACCTATCCATATCCTAAACTAATATTCCCCCAAATTGACACCTCACAAAACTCTCAATATCACACATCCCAAAGTTAAGATCAAATAAGAATTCACCCACAACTGATGTGCCCATTTTATACGGTTATATTAGGACTTTTAGGGTTCACTTTTATACACTTCTGTGCTCTAAATATGGCATTTCCCTTGAAATTCTCTAAGGAGAGTTAAAAGCGACTTTTACGCTTTTATTACTTTTCTAAGAGGATTTTGTGTGACTAGGCAATTTGTTTGAAGACTTTGAAGAATACCTTTGAAGATTTGAAGATTTAAAGACTTGTATTTGGGCTTTTGAAGAATTGAAGAAAAGTGAAGTGAATAGGAGGGCATGAAACAAAAAGAAGAAAGAAATCAAGATGCTGGAACTGAGCTCCGTCGCGACTCACAATAGGCGTATGACCAAAAATCTTTTTGCTTTTTTGTACTGTAAATACTCACCTTATCCTCTCCTTTTCAAACATTCTCTTCTTCCTGTGTTTTTCTGGGTTCAAACCCTAGTTTTTCTCTTCTTTCCTTTCTTAGGTTTTGTAGGTTAATCATGTCTTTTAATTATCTAGCTTAGTTTTATCTTGGGAGCAATGGATTGAAGCTTCCATATCTATGTAGTAAGAACAATAACTATCTATTTAGTGCTTTTTCTATTGTGCATTTATTGAGCTTTGAATGTGAATTGTTAATGGAATTGATGTTGTTGGAAGCTTGAGTATATGAATTGCTTGTATGATTACTTGTTAGGGTTGGGAGAAAGTAGCTAATTCTCCCCTCTTTTAATGTGGAATCCAAGAGCATGAGTTAGAGCTTCTTAATGATGTTGATATATTGATAATTTCTAGATGAATGTGATGATGTTGAATTTGTTGTCATGTTTGTTTTAGGTAGCAAATGAGAGAAGTCAATGAATGTCGATTGTTCTTGGCTAATCTTGTGTAAATGCATGACTAGTGGAAGTAGTGAATAGATTGTTTCACTCTATCTTGAAGCATTTGTTATTTAGTATTAATGTGTTATTAATTCTATGTTTTGCTTCATTTATGCCATGGGAAGTTTGAGAATAGGAAGTGTTTGCATAATTGAAGTGTTAGGGTGTTAGGAAAGTGACGAATTCCTTAGCTCCTTTGCACGGAAATCTAAGAGCATGAACTTAGAATTTCTTGTGTATAATGTGTGGTAATTCTTGCTAGATAAGTATGTTAATGTGGATCGTTCTCATATTTATCATATAGATGCAATGAAAGGTTGATCCTTGAATGTGGTTTGTTCTAGGTTTAGCCTAATGAATGCTATGTTTGGTTAAATGGCTATGTCTTTGGTAGAAGGTTTGTTTTTATCAAATCTATGGTCCTTCGTGTATAATGCCATTGATGAAATACCCCTAGATGTTGTTTGTCTAGGGTGATCATCAATGAGGTTTACAAATGGTCGTTGTTTGTCTTTGCAAATTACTATTAAGGAATTAATGTTGATGTTCCATTGGCATTCCCCATAGGTAACAAATATGATAGAATGAGTGAATGGTTCAATGATCTACATTAGGTTTGGAAGTGGATATCATGTGCCCCCAACCAACAACCAACAAACCCCCCTTTTACTCACTTTTATATGTGTATATATATCTACTTCTAGCCTAATATCAATCCTTTGTGTTTAAACGCTTAAGAAAATCCCTCTTCTTCGTGAACAATCCCGACTTTCCGTTATATACTTAGTTGTAGATAGTAAGCATTTAGGGCTTATAAATATTAACTTTGAGAGGTACGACGATGACTTCCCAACAACCCTCATTCCTAATTCTACCCAACCATACCAACCTATCAATTCATTAGTATCCATTAAAACAACTCCAAATCCCAAATTGACAATCCAGAATCCAATGGCACAAAATGAAGTAAAAAACATGTATGAAGTTTAAACACATACTCTCATTTTATGCCAATATATCATCCCTAAAACGAAGCATATCATCAATAAAAAATGCCATACCTTACTTTGTTTTCCCTGCTTAATTACCTAATGCCAAGAGGTTTCATGATGTTAAGTTATCTGATCCATCCATATAGCAACCGCAATTTTATAACTCCAACGCCGGTAAATGAGTGAAATCGTAGCATTTTCCTTTTTTTTTTCTCTCTTTCTCTCATTTTGCCTAGGAGCCCTTTTGGGTTTTTAGCTTAGTCACACATCATGTTTCTTTGGTTCACATCTCACCTTTTCTTGCACAATTAGACTCCCATTTTTTTCCTAGGTTGCCCTTTCTGATTTTTTACCTATTCGGGCCCCCAATGTTGCCTAAGTTTCCCTCTCGGGTTTTTAGCTTAGTGGGTTTCTTTTGATTTTTTTTCTTTTTTCATTTTCAATTTTTTTCGTCAAAATTTTCAAATTTTTTCATTTTTTCGTGTTTTTTGTGTTTTTTCGATCAAAAGTAGAAAAAATCATTCCAAATGTCAAAGCTAAGAAAGAATCCAAATACATCACATGAAAAGCATCTTAAAGCAAAGAAAAGATCCCAAACATCCAAGTCTAAGCAAAACAAGTTTAAAGCCAAGCAGTGAAAGTAGTAAATACCCCTCCTCACACTTAAACACTACACTGCCCTCATTGTAGACAAAACAAGGCAAAAGAATACAAAGAAAAGTATGGAGAGTGTAAACCAATAAGCTCGTAATCAGGGATGAGATGACCCAGCACCATCGTCGGAGTCCCTACCATAAGTCTGCTGATACTGCACCACCTACTCAGCGTTTCTCTAGCGCTGATCTCTCTACCTTGCTGCTCTAGTGTCGGGCCTGGCCACCACCCTATAACTGCATATCTGAAATCATGGATGAAAGATAATCAGTCTCTTCATCCATCTCCATGAGGCTCTGGAAAATGAACAGGTTATGCTCAACCTGTCCACGGAAGTCATGCTGGACTATCTGCATCAGGCGCTCATACAAATTGGGTGGAGGCTGAGGGAAATGAGATGGCATATGGTCTTCCTACATCGGCTCGGTCTCAGGCGGAGGTGGTGAAGGATGTTGCTGACGCTGCTGCTCAGTGGATGGTAAGGCGCTCTCGTCAGTTGAAACTGGAAGTGGGGGTAGGTTCTTAAGCTCTTGCTCAAAACCCACCCTACATGAAGTATCAGGTGGTATCACCAAGTCTAGGACTGGCATATCAAACTCCAGCTTAGCCCTATGGCGCTGAGGAAGTGTCATAAAGGTGATATTTCTTACCCCATACAACCAATGGTAAACTCCTCGAGCCTCTGTGGTGTCGATCAAGCGGAACTTCATCATCCTCTCTATAGTGATGAGGTATGAAGAAACTCTGCCCAAGCGCGGGTAGCCATCTAGGGAAATCAAGCCTAAGTGCTCCGCTAGGAGGGTGATCATACCCCCAATGATAATCTCGCCCTTCAGCTTCTCAGCCACACTGATAACTCTCTTCATCCACAACTCAACACACAGTCCACATCCCAGCCCATTAGTAGTCAGATGCTACAAGTGGTGAATATGTGTTAGGAACATTTGTCGACTCTGACGAACAAAACATTGTGCCTACCAAAAACCTTTTCACAAATCGGAGTGCAAGATGGATGATGATGTTTCTCTTATCATGGAGTCCTTCCTCCTCATAACTATGCTAAAAAATAACATATATTCCTCGATCGGGTGCTCCGGGGCCTTTGGGTCCAACCTTTCCTGGACCTTTACTGTGTCCCACCCAAATGGTGTATCTATCTGTGAGACTGTCATCTCTCGAGACACATCGTCATGGTGGAAGGTGATGTACCTCTCACATGGTTCATCATACCGCATGCTTCACATCTGGACGGTGGATAAGAACTCCAGTGTTTAGCACCGACATGTGGGGGCACTCTTGCTTATGAAACCATCCAATTCTCCTTTAGCGAGGAGCCAACAAACCGACTCCATCAACCCAAGGGCATCAAGAACTGTCTGATTGATGAAGCTCATCTCGAGGATCTTGCAGGTAACCAGGACATCCCACCTATCTGCATAAGACTCGATAATCTGGGTTAAACCTATGCACCTATTTGGAGGAAGAGGTACAGGGTTTGGCTCCGGAGCCCGTGGCGGAGGTGAAGATGAATGTGGAGCAGTGGCGCTTGCATGTCGTGGAACCCTAGGTCTCTTTATCGATGCTATGTCTATCAATCCCAAAAAACATGTCAAATGCACAAAAACACAAACATATGCAATATTTCAGAATCACAATCAATCCTAAACTAGTTTACTTAACATCACAAACTCCAAAATGCCAACATTCAAAACCAAACTAAAACTAGTCTGGGTATCATCCACAATTGCATACAAAAACCAAGCCACTTTTAACATGCCAACATTTCCAAGTTTACATCACAGGCCATTAACAGCAAGTCACCCACAATATTGAGATAATGAAACAACTAACATCCACTTAAGTATTGCCTTAACACATGTTATATCCAAAAAAAATTTCTTTGCCAAAATCTCATCAACATGCATTCACTATGTTTTTGGCCAAACTATGTCAATCTAAGCAATTCATAACAGTAATGCATCAACAAAACCCTATAGCCAGAATCTCCATCAATCTCAACCCGTAAACACAATATGCACAAAGCCTAGTCAATTTCAAACCATAAAGTATCACACACCATCCACAATTGCAAAATATCCAACATAATGATCTACACAAAAAATTTTCAATTCAAGCACAAATTGTGAATAAATAACATAACTATACACAATATATCAACATTCAAAAATTGCACAATTTCATCAAAATCAAACTACACACAATTTACAATTCAAGGGTTCAAAGGTGAGGAATTGTGAGGATGAACCAATGAAACCCACAAAGTATTTAGCCCTAATTTGATAAAAATTCCAAAATACCCAAATTCTAGGGTTTTGGGTGTTCTTGAGGAGATTTGACTAAATTTGTGGATAAATGTGGATGAATGTGGTGAGAAGATGGATTGGGAAGTGACGGGGTGAAGATTTCGGTCTAGTGGTGGTGGGTTGGCGGAGCATTAGTGGCGGTTTGATGATTAGGAGGAGGAGTGATGGGAGTTGGAATGGAGGAATTGTGAGAGAGAAGGCGTTTATGCCCGTTTAAAAAGACTACTGAACAGGGGTTGCGAGTCGCGATGCACATGTTGCAACTCACGATGGGAAATTCAAATGCCACTTAAAGTCAACCCTCTAGTCGCGAGTCACGATGGGACTGTCTCAGCTCGCAAAAAGTCCAACGTGGGAGCTGTAGTTTTCCAACTTTCTTCTAGTTTGGTCGTGCCTCATGACCAAATCTTTGTGCATCGCGACAGGTTCATCGCGACTCGTAATGGAACCTTTGCAACTAGCACAAAGTTGGACATGAAAGCTTAAAATCTACCAACTTTTCTTGATTTGGTCGCACCTCGTGACCAAAGCTTCATGAGTCGTAATAGGTTCATTGCAACTCGCGATGGAACCTTGGCAACTCACAAAAAGTTTGACCCGCGAGCTCAATTTTTATATATTCTTCCTAATTTGGTCATGTGTATTGACCTCACCATCGCGACTCATGATGGGTTCATCGCGACTCGTGACTGAACCTTTGTGAGTCACAAAATCTTGGAGCCGAAAGCTCACATTTTCTTTAAGTTTCCTAATTTCGTCGCGACTCACAACACCATCTCGTGATCCGCGATGCATATCTCTTCTCAATACTTAATTTTTGTTTAAGGTCACAAAATGTCCAAGCTTTTCTTTATCTCTCCAAGCATTCCTTCCTTCATCAAATCCAGCTCCATGCTCTTCAAATTGCTACAAAATTATTGAAAAACTCACCTGTGAAAAGAACAAAACAAAATAATGAAAATAGTGTCAAAAACTCAAATTGAAACAACATTGACGGAAATTCACAAAATGGAAACCTGGATGATCAAAACCAAGTTTATTTAATGTCATCGGCACGAGTTTCTCCCATTCTTGGAGCTTACTCATAAACTGGATCAAGAAAATTAACACCCTCTCATTTTTTTGGCACAAAACTTTCGTGGTAAGGTTTCAAATGTTATCCATTAACCTTGAAGGTATTGGACTTAGCTCGATCTAGAATTTCCACCACACCATACAGGAATACCTTTACCACCTTAAAAGGGCCAGTCCACCGCGACCTTAATTTATCGGGAAATAGGTGAAGGTGGGATTGAAATAGGATGGCCTTTTGACCCACGTCAAATTACTTCCTAGTGATCATTTTTTTGTGCCACACCTTTGTCTTTTCCTTATAGATCTTGGAATTCTCATAAGACTCCCTTCAGATCTCCTCTAATTCTTGCAATTGTAGCTACGGTTACTAAGAAAGGCTCAAGGAACCCCAAACCTAAAAAATATGTTATCTTTCAAGAAATCTGCAACCACTTTGGAATCATCAGTTCTAGTTGATTTACATAATCAACAAGAAGAATATACGTAAAGCCATAAGAATTAGGAAAAGGTCCCATAAAGCTAATGCCCTAAACATCAAATATATCACAATACAAAATAGGCCTTTGAGGCATTTCGTTTGTAGAGGTGATATTTCCTACTCTTTGACATTCATCACAAGATTTGCAAAAGCTATATACATGCTTATTCAATGTAGGCCAATAAAAACCACTTTCTAAGACTTTTCTAGCGGCCCTCTTTGCTCCAAAATGACCGCCACATGCATAAGAATGGCAAAACTCAAGAATTAAATGCACATCGAGGATACATATTTTTACAACTTGATCCACACAATGTTTCCACAAAAGGGGATCATCCCACACATAATATTTAGCATAACTTCTTAACTTATCTCTTTGAACCTTAGAAAAATGAGGAGGGAATTTACTGGAGACATGGAAGTTTACAATGTCAGCATACCACGGTTGGAGGTCCCTATTTGAGAAACATTGTTCATAGGGGAACTCATCCCTTAGTTTCTCCTTCATTTATGAATTTACCTCAAAGTCTTGGCATGGAGCAACTGGCTCAAATGATTGGCTACAAGGTTCTTTGTGCCCTTCTTGTCTTGCACCTCCAAATCAAGTTTGCTCAAAAGCAGGGTCTATCTAATCAATCTTAGCTTGGACTCTTTCTTTGTCATCAACTGATAAAGCGCTGCATCGTCAGTGTACACAATAACTTTTGTACCAAGCAAATAAGATCAGAATTTTTCTAAAGAGAATACCACCGCTAGCAATTCCTTTTCCATGGTGGAGTAGTTTCTTTGGGCCTCATTGAGAGACATGGATGAGTAGTAAATGGCGTAAGGCACTCTCCCTACCCTTTGACCAAGCACCGCTCCGACAACACAATCACTAGCATCACACATGATCTTGAAGGACAAAGACCAATCTGGGGGTTGTATGATAGGGGACCAAAACTAACCTTTCATGTAATGTATCAATGGCCCCTTTACAACCCTCTTCCACCACAAATTCCACCTCCTTTTGCAACAAATTGCAAAAAGGAGATGCAATCTTTGAAAAGTCTTTGATGAACCGGCGGTAAAATCCTACATGACCAAGAAAAGAGCACACTTTGCGCACATTAGTAGGATAAGGAAAAGTTTGAATCGTGTCTATTTTTGCCTTGTCTACCTCAATACTATTAAAAGAGACAACATGGCCTAAGACAATGCCTTGCTCTACCATAAAGTGACACTTCTCGGAATTTAACATATGATAGTATCAATGCAACTTTTGAGAACTTGTGCTGAATTTGCTACACAGCTGTCAAAAGAATTACCATGAACGGTGAAATCATCCATGAATACCTCAACAAAGGTTTTAAAAAATTCCAAGAAAATGCTTACCATACATCTTTGGAAAGTAGTGGGGGTGTTATATAGCCCAAAAGACATATGCCGGTAAGCAAACATACCAAAGGTGCACGTGAAATTTTTCTTCTCTTGGTCCTCCAAGGAAATGGTCACTTGAAAGTAGCCCGAGTACCCATCCAAAAAGCAATAGAATGGGTGGTTTCTAACCTCTAGAGCATTTGATCAATGAACAACAATGGGAAGTGATTCTTCTGGGTCTCCGCATTTAGCCTCCGGTAGTCAATGAAAACGCGACACCCATTTTAGACTTGAGTGGGTAATTCATTCTCAACTACCATCACCCCACTCTTCTTGGGTACCACTTGAGTTGGGCTCACCCATTTACTATCCGAGATTGGATAGATCATACCGCTTGAAGCAACTTGAGGATCTCTGCCTTCACCACCTCCATCATAGGTTGGTTCAACCGATGTTGGGGTTGTCGTACAGGTCTTGTATTCTCCTCCAACAAAATTTGAAGCATGCAAGTGGATGGACTTATGCCCTTGATGTCAGCAATAGTCCATCCAATTGCTTCCTTATTCTCTCACAACACCACCAATAACTTCTCCTCTTGCTCTTGTGTGAGCTTACTTAAAATGATAATCGTGAGCGTCTCCCCTTCCCCAATAAATGCATACTTGAGGTCACTTAGAAAAGGTTTAAGCTCAATAATCGGGGCTTGCATAAGTAATGGTAGGAATTTTGGCTTCTTGGGTTCCTCTAAGGGTAGAGGAGGAGGGTTTGAGAGGGCTGATTTAATCTTTTCAAGCAAGTTTAAGTCCTCAAAGCTTTCCTTCAAGTTAGTCCCACAAAATATACATGGTAAGCATCATAACTATCACATTTCAAAGCAACTAACAAGAAATCATCACCACTTAATTCAAAAACATCTTGCACAACATCTAAAGCATGACAAACATATTCTTCACTAGGATACTTCATAGAGTCATTTATGTTAAACTCTACTTTTATCCCATCAAATTCCATGGTGAGGGTACCATTATGCACATCAATCATCGTTCTTGAATTTTTCAAAAATGGCATCCCCAATAAAATTGAGGCTACCCGTTTATCATGCTCCATGTCAAGGGCATAAAAAATTCATGGGGAATACTAAGGAATACACCTTAACCAACACATCCTCGATAATACCCTTAGGGTATGCACTAGAGTGATCAGCCAATTAGATTACCACCCTGGTTTTGTGCAATGTACCTAAGTTGAGACCTTCATACAAAGAGTAAGGAATCACATTTATTGATGCACCTAGATCAAGCATGGATTTTTCAAAATATGTGTTTCCTATTATGCATGGGATTGTGAACATGCCGGGATCACTACACTTAGGAGGTAACTCTCTTTTACACAAGGCGGAAACATGCTCATTTTCCCCATTTTTCAACTTATTCTTGGCTCTTTTCTTTCTATTCACAACACATAATTCCTTAAGAAATTAGCATATCTAGGAATTTTTTCAATGACATTTAAAAGTGGAATGTTTACCTCGCATCTATGAAAGACTTCGTAGATGTCATTGTTGTCCTCCTTCCTCCTCTTGTCTTTAAAAGCTTCTGAAAATGGTGGTTCCAGCACATATGGAGGAATTTCCACTACTTTTGCCTTCTTCTGAGGAGGGGATGAAGGTTCGAGAATGGAGGTTGATTTTTCAACAATGACTTCCTCTTCCTTCTCTTTCCTTGCTTTCTCCTTGGCTATTTTCTCGGCCTCTTCTTCCACCTCCTTTTCAAACACCTCAACCCTTCTATGCTCATCTTCTACTATTTCACCACCCGATGGAGTGCCAACCTCTTTACCACTTCACAAAGCGATAGCACTAGCGTTTTGGTGGGGATTCAATTCCGGCTGGGAAGGAATTTTTCCATTTTCTCGTGCCTCCATCCAATTTACGGCTTGTGCTATTTGGCTCACTTGAGTTTCCAAGTTTTTTAGGCTTACCTTTGCTTCATCTTGGAATTTTTTGCCTTTTTCTACAGACATACTCAACTTGTGAATGGCTTGCATCACCTCATCTTTTGAAAATCCCGAGATCTCCTATTGATCTTAGGGCTTGTCTTGAAGCCTTTGGTATTTTTGTTGAGGTAATCGATATTTTTGTTGAGGAGGGTGATACGGTTGAGAATTTTGACCTCCTTGAGGATTTCCATAATGGAGATTTGGGTGATCTCTATTACCCGTATTGTAAGGCCAGTTTTGGTAGCCTTGATTCCCTTAGTACCCTTGATTACCTTGATACCCTTGGTTTCCTTGATATCCTTGGTTGCCTTGAAAACCCACGACATTCACCTCCTCCACATAATCATCTTGCAAATTAGGGAAAACATCCGTAGGATGTGGTGATGAAAACATTTCACAAGATTTTACATGTGCACATTTCCAGGTTTGGTCATCAAAGACTTCACCATAGAAATTAGTACTGAGACTTGGTCCTCGAGCTTCCCACTGGTGGAAGGAGCACTTGTGGTGTGGGGATTTCTTCTTCTCAAATCGGCCCTCACACTAAAGTTCCTTGACTCTTCGGCTAACTCCTCATATAGCTCCATAGCCTCTGTCGAAGTTTTGCTCCCAATGGACCACCACAATCTCCCCTCCCTAGTCTTTGGTCCTCATCAAGAAGATTATTGTAAATATAGTAGACCAAGTCTCCCTCCGAATAGCCGTGGTAAGGGCAACTCAAGATAAGCATCTTAAACCTCTCCCTATAGTCGTAGAATAACTCTTCATGCTATTGGAAGATGTTGGATATGTCCTTCTTCAAAGCGGCAGATTTTGAGGCCACAAAGTACTTGGTGATTAACTTTTTCTTCATGTCAAGCCAAGTATTGATGTTTTTGGGTGGTAGGGAGTGGATCCAATCCCTTGAACCATCCCTCAATGTGAATGGAAACGCCTTCAATTTGTAGAAGTTTTCATCTACTTCGAGAGGAACCATACCACCACAAATAAAGTGGAATTCAGAGAGATGTTTGTTGGCGTTCTATCCTTTCCTACCAAGAAATATAGGTAGCAAGTTTATCAACTCGGTCTTAAGCTCGAAGTGTCTGGTTGGTCCAACCAATGGATACTCTATGCACATCGATTGTTGATTAAGGTTGGGGGCATAACATCCCTCAATAGAGCTTGCCTTAAGGGAATAGACCCTCCAAGTGGAGGATCTCTTCCTTGAAGAGGAGGATGTTGAGGTCCTCCTCCCGGATGCTCATCTTCATTCTCGTCTTGATGCTCCAAAGAAGTGGAAGTATCAGAAAAATGGTCACTAGGAGGGGTATTATTCACACATTCCAAAAAAAAAAGCCTCCTATCCATTCTCAAATTCAACTCCAACTTGGGGTCGTAGTGTAAGGGTTCTTGTGAAGAGGACCACGTACAAACCATACACCAAGAACTCAAACAATACGTCTCCAAGCCAAGTAAAAAATGACAAATCAACTAAAAACCAAAATAAAAGCAAACTAATAAATATTTACAACTAGCACAGTTACACATAATCTACCCAGACACTTAAAAATAAACATCTCTTCCCCAGCAGCGGCGCCAAAATTTGGGAGGTCGTCGCCGTACCTCTCAAAGTTAATATTTTTATGCCCAAAATGCTTCCTATCTACAATTAAGTAGATAATGGCAAGTCGGGATCGTCCACGAGAAGAGGGATCTTTCTAAGTGTTTAAATGTATAAAGTGGAAAATATACTAGGTATATATATACACACATACGAGGGAGGAGGGGGTGGGGTTGGTTGGTTATGTCTAAATTAAGAAATCAAAAGACAAGTAACTAGCAAAACAATATAAATATGAAAACATGCAAAAAGATACTAAAATAAGGATAAAACACGAATTACAAGACCTTGAGCGCAATTGACTTCCACTTCCAAGCCTCTTATCTATCATTGAACATGCAACCTATTTACAACTTTCACTTCTTTTTGTGAAGATAAATATTCTATCCTTCTTAGACAGAAGTTTGCAAGAGTGAATTCGACATCTCTTGTCAAACCTCACTACTGACTCCTTTAGTTGATAAATGCCTAAAAGTATCCCATTAATATCATTGAGCACGGAGAATCAACAAGCTTGGTAACATTTATAAACACTACACTGTGTCTAAGCATTGAACCAATTTATGCATTTACACAAGATTAGTCAAGAACATTCGACGATCATAGACTTCTCTTATTTGCTACCTAAAACAAACATGACAACGAGTTCAACATCATCACATTTATCTAGAGATTATCAGCCCATCAACACAATCAAAATTTCTACACCACATACTCTTGGATTTCATATCAAGAAGAGGGAAAATTAGCTATGTTTCCCAAACCCTAACAAACAATCATACAAGTACTTCATGTAATCAAACTTTCAAGAACATTAATGACATTAACACACCACATTCAATGCTCTATAAATGCACAATAATAAATACATTAAATAGGCTACAATATCTTCTTAAGATATGGGCTTGGAAGCCTTAGTCAATTTCTCCAAAGTACTAAGTTTAGCTACTAAAACACGTGCTAATTACCAACAACAATTCAAACATAAATCAAGCTAAAGCAAAGATGAAATTGGTGAAAACTAGGGTTAGAACAGTAGAAAATCGGGCTGGAGAATAAGCGAGGAGAGAGAAGATAGAATGCTAGTTATAGTACAAGAAAAAGGCAAAAGGATTTCTGGCCACCTGTTCATCGCAACTCGTGATAGGGTCCATCGCGAGTCGCGGCGGGAGCCCATAAACAAGATTTAGTTTCTTCTTTTTCTTGTCTTCTAGCCTTCAATCCACTACACACTCCTTCAACTCTTCAAATCTTCAAATCTTCAAAGTCTGCAAAAGATGATCTTCAATGTCCCGCGGTCTTCAAGTCTCAATGTTCTTTCCTTGTCACACAAAATCCACATTACAAAGGTAAAAGTGCGTAAAAGTCGCTTTTACCTATCCTAAGAGAATTTTAAGGCAAAACACAAGCTCTTGATAACAAAAGAGCACAAAAGTGATCCTAAAAAGTCCCAAAATAAGCACATAAAATGGACACATCAATTTGTATAAAGAACTGGTTTATCGTGCTTCATTGATAAGCTTTTCACATACCTTTAACCAGCATACAACCCTCTTTGAAAAGGCCATTAAGCCTTTGAGATCATGACAAATCCTCCTCGTTAAGGTCAATATTGTCCTCAAGTTTGGAATTGAGGAAACTAAAACTTGAACTTCAGAAACTCTACGAGAAGCCAATTCAACACTTGTTTGCTCGACTTGGGCATATTGCACATTACTGGAAGCATTCTCAAATGATTTTTCTGCAATGTAAATATGTATAGTTCAAAAATATTTATTTAGCAAGATTGTTGCAATAATCCCAAAGAAAATGTGATCTCAAATGATAACTGCTTTAATTTACTTATCTTCTTCTGCAATTTCTGGACTATCATTTACATAACGAGTTTGCCTCTCCTAACTTCAGCATGTTACGAACATTCATCCCCCACAATAGCCTCTCAAAAGCACCATATAGTAATTCCAGAACCTTGAGGTTTGGCAAGGTGCCGATAGCACTGATCTGATTCCATAGCAGATGCAAATATGACAAAGTTAGCTTCTTCAGGTTAAAAAAAATCTGAATCCATCTGAATTGAGAGGCAGTCCACAAGGTTTGTTATAGCAGTCTTTAATGTCCAACTTCAAAATTTGATCTCATGTTTTGACTGTTGTCCATGGGTGTAATGTTTCACAGTGATTTTGATCACTCAATCCTTCATTTAAGCACTGGTCATTTATGTTTTGAATCGACTAAGAGTTCATATATGACTAAATTATTTTTTTGGTCCCCTACAAAGTATCTTTTACCATCTTTTGGTCCCCATTTGCAAAACAACTCTCAGACGATACCCAAAAAATTCAGAACAATTTGTTTGGTCCCCTAAGGTGGTTTTCAGGTAAGACTAAATGATTTTTCGGTATAGTCAGGGGTATAATTGTAATTTTACTAATTAAAAATATTTTCAATTAAAAATATTAATTTTAAAATTTTATGGTTTTCGACTTCATCCTGAGCCCTCGAGCTCTCGAACCTCCTGCCTCGAGCCCTCGGACCTCATGCATCGAGACCTTGAACCCTCCTGCCTCGAACTCTCGAGCCTTGAGCCCTCGAACCTCCTGCCGCAAACCTCCTCACGAATTTTTTCTTTTTATGTTTTTAAACTCAGGGGTATAATGATCATTTTACAAATTTTGACCAATTTTACCAATGACTTTCCCTGAAAACCACCTTTGGAAACCAAATAAATTGTTTTAAAATTGTTGGCTACAATCTGAGGATTGTTTTTCAAATGGGGACCAAAAGATGGTAAAAGATACTTTGTAGTCAATAATTTAGTCTTCATATATTAATCAATAATCATTTTTCATTTAAATTCCTCCCCTTTAGTGTCAAAATCAGTCATCTTACTGACTGAATCATCGCTCTCACTTGTCTTATTCGCATAATATTAGTTGTTGGAACTTTCTTATCGTAATCAAAAACATCTTTTTGCACCCTTGACTTATTGTCTTATCATTGCCTAAGATTTTAACACTTCCTCCTTCAAATGATGTCACAACTTCCCTAGCCTCAGAGTAAACATATTCAGATACTTGACAGTAGAATGCTTTACAATTCAACGTTTAAACCTTGTCAAACAAAAATTGTATAGGGTAATCATGCCTATTATTTTTATAATCAACCAACAACACTTAAATATCAATTTCTGCATTTGCAAGATTACCAAGAGCAGTCATATATCCATAAGTACCTCCAACTTTGATAACTTCCCTTGTTACCTTTGAAAGTGCCACAACTAAGTCATCATCAAATAAACATTTTGATTTTTCTACAGGAGTATCCTTTTGTAAGTTAGATTCAAAAGCATCTTGCTCCAATTAATCTTCATCTTGATTTTCCCCATAACAAGAAAATTCAAGATCAGTGATAACAATACTTAAAGGGAAACGAGGTTTCATCACAGACTCCATCATTATTTCATAAAGGTTTGATAAAATATTAGACGTGGATGTAATATAACTATTTATATTTCAATCCTTCCTAACGATACTTTTTTGGAAAACACTATTAGGTATAAAAACCCATTAGCCTCTTGATTTCTTCAATATTACCAAGTCCGTAAAAATTATCACAAAAAGAAAGGTATGATAATGTGAGGGTAGAAAACCATGCTGCAACACCTCTTACACTATCCATGATAACATAATCAAGCTCCTTATGAATTCCTTTTTTTTCTTTTCATGCTGGGCCATGAAGGTAGTTGTAAGTATTATTGCTTCTTCTATGACTAATCTCCTAAAAAAAATGGGACATGCTCTCCCTCTCTCTATATCTTAGTTTTTTGGAATTATGATACTTCAAGTATTATCGATCATCTTTTAATTGTTCACCATTCAAAGCAAATATCAAGAATTCATTTGTTTCAACCCTATCTTGATCCATTTCCACAACACCCCCCTTAAACCTTATACAACTACCACCAATCTTAACCCAATGATCATCAAACATCCAATTCCAAACTTTTTAAAGAATGCACGTGTCTTCTTATATTCAAAATTGAACCTCAAAATTTAATATCTCATTGATCAACTTCCAAAATAACCTGTATAGCAAAATTGGTTCCATCTTTAAAAGTTGTCATTAGTTCCACCCATGGTTTAGGAATTTTGTTCGTCTTCTTATTAATATGGATTCCCAAAGCAAGCTTCTTCTTTTTTGTTTTTTAATTAAAATCATCCAAGGATGGGGGGAAATTTATTTGGCTCCCCGAACCGAAATGAGTAAGCCATATTAGGCGCTAAAAGTCTTGGAACATCACAATTTACAATCTCTTTGATGATCCAAGAGCCAAAATAAGCTCATGAATCACAAGAGCCCTTGCTTCCAAAAGCGGTGTTTCCACCTTAAAAGCTAAAAGAAAACTAGGGATCATTGATTTACTGACTTAGTTCAGACTAAGAAATCAATCTAGCTAATATACCGCGAACAGGTCAGAGAATCGAGAAATTCGAGACTCCTATTTGTCAACGATATACCAGTCGAGAGATTGATCCCATGTGAGATGGGAATATCCCTTGCAGTAAATTCTTCTGAAAAACCAGGCAGCATGAGAGGGTGAGAAATGTCAAAAGGTAGCAGCATCAGGAGTGCTTAGGACCTCGCCCTGCCTCCTTTGCCTGTGACCAGTGGTTGACTTCTGAATCCTTTCTGTTCAGCATTCGGGGAAACCTGAAAATAGAAGAGGATAGAAACTAGCAGTATTTGAAATAACTACAGATATCCACACTACGAAAATTCAGGATAAGAACCCCATGTTAGCTAAGTGAATAGTCCATTTCTATTTCCTACAGGTGTCCATTGGAGATCCAATGCGAATAGCTGGATAACCAATGCTATCAAGTGACAGTAATCCCCTAAGGAAAAGAGGAATAGACCTGTAATCTAAGTCACCTTGTAAGAGGTTATCCCTAGCAAATTTTGCCAAGAAATCAGCAGCCAAATTAGCTTCTCTAGGTGTATGCTGGATTGGGTTTGAGAGATGATCTACATTAAGTGCACTGCAAATGGAGAAAACTCTCCAAGGGCAGCCCCATAGGTTCTGAATACCCCTAACAACAGTTAAGCAATCATATTCGATAACACTATTATCTAAAGCTAGTTCTGAACAGATGTCATATCCACATTGAATAGCTAACAGTTCTGCATATAAGGGGGTTGGACTCTGAAAAATTTTAACTCTCATTTTAACCACATTTCCCTTCCAATCCCTGACTATAACGGCAGCTGAGGAAAGACCACTAGATATCCATGATGCATCAGTATTGATTTTGAAACCAGATAGAGGTTTTTCCCAATGGACTGCAGTAATAACCTTTTTCTTCTTCTGAAAGATATGTGGAATGATTTTAGCCTGAATCCATTGCTTATGCCTTTCTCTATTACCTATCAGTTTGTGAGCTGTAAATATTTGGTAGATCGTTTCTTTAATTTAATGAACACAAGCATCAGCTGAGAAGGATCTATTATGAAAAATGATTTTGTTTCTATTAGTCCAGAGAGTCCAAATTGTAACCATTAGAGCAGCAGTTATCAAGTTTGAATGAATTTTAGAATCAGCCCTATGAGATAAATAAAATTCCACCCTGTTTTTTAAATTCCTAAATCCTCCATGTTGTATCTGTAAAAATGAGTGCACACTTTGCCAGACAGCACAGGAAGAGGGGCATGAATTGAAGAAGTGGTCCAAATTATCTAAACTGTTCATGCATAGTGGACATATAGAAGCAAAAGAAAAACCCATCCTACATAAAATATTATCAAAAGGTAGGATACTATTTAGAGCTCTCCAAAGAAGCACAGACATCTTTCTAGGTATGAAAAAGGACCAAACCTTTTTAAAATGCTGGATTTCAGGTATTTTTTGTCTGAAAATACTATAAGCTGATCTTATTGAGAAATCCCATCATTTGTTGGAGTCCAAACTAGCTTGTCCTCATGGGAGAATTCCAACTTCACTTTCTGCAAAAGAAGAATGGTATTGGTAGCCAAATGAGGCTCCAGATTTGGTAAGAAAGCATTTTTGTTGTTAATGAAAGACCTGAGAGAGATATCCTCGAAAGGAATATCTATTTCCTCAGGCCATTTATAACAAAGAGCACCTTCACCTGTCCAATTTGCATTCCAAAATGAGCAATCCCCATTACCAAAAATAACTCTAGATAAACTGTTTGCCTTAGCAGTTATTCTAGTGATTCTACTCCAAATGTGGGATTTTTTGTAAGAGACAGGTAGTGACTATAAAAGAGTTGACCATTGGGTCCTGTTAATTTGTAGCTTCCACCATAATTTACATGAGAAAGCATTAACTATAGCATCTAGGTCCCTAAAACCTATACCATTTTCATCCACTGGGTAGCTCATTTTTTTCCAAGATCTCCACCTTTTTCTTTCAGAATATTCACTTTTTCCCCAGAATAGGCTAGATGCCATTTTTTCCATTGTTTTAAAAACTATCCTTGGGGGTTTTAAAACTCCAAAAATATGTGTAGGAATTGAAAGAAAGCAATGATTAATCAAAATGATCTTACCAGCTGAACTCAACCATCTATTCTTCCAATTATTTATCAATTTTTCCATTCTTTCTATTACAGGTAAATAATGAAGCTTTAAATTGCGACCTGTAAAAATAGGGACACCAAGGTATTTAAAAGGAAAGGAGCCTTTCTCCATCCCCAGAATTCTCCTGACAGAGTGGACATGATGTAGAGGTGTGTTATGAGATACAAAAAATTCTGATTTTACAAAGTTTACCTTTTGACCTGAAGTTTTCTCATATGCAATCAAAAGTTGTTTAAACCGCCTCAAATTTCTGGTCTCAGTATTCAGAAAAACAGCAGTGTCATCGGCATACATGAGATGAGTAAGGGGAGAACAAGCATTGGGAAGACTAAAGTACTGTAAATATCCAATGGTAAACATTTTCTTTAGACCTCTAGAGAAAGCCTCTGATAGTATATTGTACAGAAAAGGGGAGAGAGGGTCACCTTGTTTAATACCCCTAGTGGAAGAAAAGAAACCTGATGTTACTCCATTAATTAGTACAGAAAAATGAGCTGATGCAATGTTATGCATTATGAGTCTAACAAATTTACCATGGAAACCAAAATGTAGGAGAATAGAATTTAGGAATGACCAAGAAACCCTATCAAAAGCCTTTTGCATATCAATTTTAACTATCAGATTAGAAACCTTAGATTTCCTAGACAGTAGTCTGGTCATTTCATGCATTAAAATAACATTATCTGAAATGTCCCTTCCTTTAATGAAAGCACTTTGCTCAGGGGAAATCATTAAGTGCATCAGTGGTTTGATCCTTTCCATCAACAATTTTGAAAAAACTTTATTAACAAAGTTTGATAAGCTGATTGGTCTAAAATCTGCAAATGTGATTGGAATAGATTTCTTGGGAATTAGAGTGAGCCAGGTGCTAGACATGGCTTTAGGGATGTTGCCATTATTTAAAAATTCATTAGCAACTTCTAATAGATCATCCTTAATGGTTTCCCAGAAAGAGGTGTAAAAATCACCTGAGAAACCATCAGAGCCCGCGGCACTTGATTTGTTAAGGTCAAAAACTGCAAATTTCAATTCCTGTATATTAAAAGGGTTAAGCAGAAGGAGATTCTGTTGATCATTTAATACACTAGGAATTTCTTGCAGAAAATGATTAAGATAAGTTCCCTTTTTTTGTGAGACATCCTCATTAAGTAATTCCTGAAAAAATCGAACACCCTCTTCTTTAATCAGATTTGGATCAGTCATCCAATTCCCTTTTCCATCTTTAATCTTACCAATTCTGGATCTTGCTTTCTTTTCCCTAATGGTGTGATGAAAAAAGCTAGTGTTTGCATCTCCATGTTTTAACCAATTTAACCTCGCTTTTTGCTTCAGAAAAATATTGTGTTCTTTCTGAACTCTGAGAAGCGTAGCTTTAGATTTCATAAGTTCAGTTAAAACTGATTCTTCTTGAGACTGCTGAAACAGAATTTCCAATTCATTGACTTTTGATTCAGATTGTAAGAGATTATGATTTACATTGCCAAATATGTTTTTGTTCCAGTCTTTAATTACAATCTTAAGTCTCTTTAGTTTGTGAACAAACCTCTGCATCCCAGTAAGAGGGGATATTAATTTCCAATTAGAGTCCACTAATTCTTTAAAATCTTGTCTGTTTGACCACATTTCCTGATATCTAAAAGGCCTTGGAGCCTGTTCTACAGCAGATTGGATAGATAGTAATAGAGGGGAATGATCAGAAGTCATTCTATTTAGTACTTGTATAGAACTGTTTGGAAAAAGATCCAGCCAGTCTAAATTACTCAAACCCCTGTCTAATCTTTGGAACTGAAGGTCCTTACATTTATCCCTAAATATATTATTACTCCAAGTGAAAGAGTTTCCTACAATAGGGATTTCATGCAAATCCATGTTAGTTAAGAAATCATTAAATTGTTTCATGCTTTTTCTAGGTGTTGATTTCCTACCTTTATATTCTGAAACCGAAGCTACAGTATTGAAATCCCCTATGTAAATGGATGGATCAGGTGTTGGGGATTGTAAATCAGACCATAAAACTTCCCTCGACTGTCTATGGACACTAGCATAAATGAAGAAAACATTCCAATTGACAGAAGTGGCTTTGTCAGTAACTTTAGCCTGTAAGTACTGATCAGATTCATTTAAAATGGCTAAACTGAAGACATGATTCCATAAAATCCAAATTTTAGCATTCTGGGCATGGAGGGCATTATTGTATCCAAGATCATGCATCAAAGTGTTTAAATTCTGTTTATCATGCCATGGTTCAATTAAACATAGAATGTCAATCTTGTGTTTCAATTTAAGAGCCTTTAATCTATCCAGTGAAGTACCATAACCCCTAACATTCTAGACTAAAATATTCCCTATTTTTGTGTATTTTATCATTTAAAACTAGGGGGGGTTATTTTTTGTGATGATCTTAGTTTCCTCAGTATAGTTACTGGGGCATTGCTATTTTTACCCTTCTTGCCTTCACTTTTACTCAGATTGTCTGATGTAGTAATACTTACCTCAGGTTGAGTAATTTGCTCTGTAGCTCTGTTGTGTTCAGCAGAAGTGATAGTATCTTGGATTGCAGGGCAGAGAGCTTGTTCTGTTGGGTCACTCTGTACTTCATCAGGAGTAGACAAACATATAACCATATTGTCTACCTTTTCTGCAACTGTTTGGAGTGGCACTACTTCCTGTGATTCCAATGACTCGTGGAAAATGTCTACAACTTCATCCTCATGGGCAGCTAGTTCATCATCCTGTAAGTCAGATAAAGTGTGGAAAGCATTTGATATAGTAACCGTATCCTTCTTAACTAGTTCTTCCTGAATAGGAGGGAGTTCAGGCTGTTCAGTCTTTTTTCTCCAAAAAAAATTTGTGATAGGTTTTGAGATATCATCCAATGAATAGAAAGGAGTATTTCTTTTCATGTGACTAACTCTGAAAGAGTTAGAGTTATTTTCCACTAGAGAATCTGAGTTCATGTTTTGAAACTGGAAATCAGTTTCTTTTTGGGAGACTGATAGAGTAGATGAACCTTCCACTTCCAATGTTACATTAGGGGCATTACCTAGGTTTTTCTGAATATCAGCTTGAGATGCAAATTGTCTAACCTTGTTCTCTTTGGTTTCAGCTATGATTTTACTATTTTTTCTCAGTTCTGGATGCAGGAAGTTACAGTATGCCTGACTGTGTCCAATTATCCTACAGTGAGTACAATACGAAGGTAACTGATCATATTCAATTTGGTAATCTGCTACTTTATTGCCAATTCCTAGCACTATTGTATTAGGGAGTTGAGACAAGAGGTCCACTTCTACACAAACTTTAATAGCAGAAGGTCTAGTCAGAGCATTTGTAGCTGCATCCATTTTGAGAAATCTTCCTATCTGGCTGCTTATGCCTATGATAGCCGAGGTATTGTAAAAATGTAAAGGGAGTTGGTGAATGGTTTCCCATGCTGGAACAACGGAGGATTCAGCAGCAGGGGAGAAATCCGGAGACCACTTCTGGACCTTCATTGTCGATCCATGAACCATCCATTGACCCTTCATCCAACACCGCTGATAATCCTCGCTGTCTTGAAATCGAATAAGAACGTGGCGATAGTCAATAGATCCTAATTGACATTTACCTTTGAAGCCAATTGATTTAAATGCAGATACTAATTTCTCCATAGGAGGTTTCCCCCTATTGAATTTCCCGACCAAAGCATTCTGGTAATGTGAAGCCAGAAGCTCGCCTTCCTCCGGGGGAAGGATATAAGCCAACTTGCCCTTATATTCAGTAATAGGGTGCAGGTTGGGCATGTCTGGAAGGGAGGATATGAGCGGGGAAGGTTTCGTGTTCAAAGCTTGTAGAAAGCTTTTGTTGATGGAAGGGTTGGAATCGGTGTATAACTTCATCAATACCCCACTGAAGATAGTGATAACTTCATCTCAAGATTTGCAAATTCTCTTAATATTGTGAAGGTTCTAAACATTACACTCATATTCATCAAGTGAAACATCCACAAGATACCAATAATATGAATTCCCTCTATCATTAAAAGTCATATAATCCATAGTAAGATTTTCCCAATTTCAACTATAAGGTGAGAATGAACTAACCATAATATTCTTATACATGGAAGCACCTCAACTAATTTCTGTAATGCTTTTGGTCCAAAAATAATGTTTGCTACCACAGAGATGACCATTTTATCAATAATATCCACACTGTCAATTACAAGCCATTAATTGCCTAAGAATTCACAAAACTTGGACTAATCCATTCCAATTGACGTAATTCTCAGTACCCAAATTTAGAATTTTATCGACAACTCTTACAGGCTTAGACAAAAATAATTTCCTCTTATTATTAATGAATCCTCGTTCACTAACATCTAAAGAAATATATTTGGACTCAACTTCCTAACATAGGCTTAGAATGAATTTCAAGTCCATTATAAGAGGTGATAGTACTATTACCTGGAGAAGGTTAAAAAATAATTAGTTCATAAAAGTTGGTGTCAGAATGTAGTGCTCAAAAATCGTCAACAAGAAATGACGTTACCCCACTTTCTTCTTCCAAGATTTTTGAGTGTTCAACTTTAAAATCACCGTTATCTTGAGAAATCTTGACTAAATTTTTCTCCTCGAGTACTCTGATTCCATTATCAAAAGGCTCAACCCCCTTACTTTATCAGTTTGTTGAGTTCGTTATCAAAACCAAATTGTTGAATTGCCATAACAGAGCAATGATAAGATATGATCGCCTTGTACCAAAAAACTACCATACCTTCCAAATGAGGATGAACTAGCTCGAATCTTTGATTCAACGGAACCGAATTGAGGTTGAACAAAGCATATATTCTGTTTGCCAAATTCTTTAGATTCTTGCAGGAAAACAATGGATGATGTGCCGCTTCAATTGCAACCTTCGTTTGCATTCAAATTTCATCCATTTCATTTACACGTTCTTCTTCTTGGTTAGGATGAACTTGGAGATACTCTTCACATCTTGATACTGTCCAAATTGCCAAGATTTTTATATTGTGATTCACTGAAACTTTAACCGGCTCTAGAGGCTTATATGACAGTCGTTCTCACAAATTGATAAAGGCTATAAAGAGCCAATAAGAAAAATTCATTCCAAGATACTTTCTCGAAACTTTCTTGCTACCATTGAAACTAATCTTGAGTATCTCCTTCTAGTTGCAACAACATAATCTTCACAAAAATCTGGAAATATTGAGAAGGTTTTATCAAAATGCTCTAACCATTTTCTCGGATAGTGGCAAGAAAAATGATGGGAAAACCATAGCTGGAACACTTCGACACCTTATTTTTTTCCAAAAAAGTTGTAAGAATGCGTAACCATAATGGGTATTCATTATCATCATAGATTGTACAAGACAGTTATACCACATCTACTACTGTGCTAATATAGCTAACTAAATATTTACATATTTACTGTCTAATACACCCCCTCAATCAGAGCAGGAGAAGGACGTACGCTCAGGCTGGATAGAAAATGGAGAAAAAGATGTTGTGGTAGTCCCTTAGTAAAGATATCAACACAATAGTACTTTGCAAGAACATGAACCACACAAACCTCACCAACCTGAACCTTCTCATGGACGAAATGAATATGGAGCTCAACATGTTTGGTCTATTGTCGGATTACTAAACAGATACACAATAAAAATGTTGTCGCAATAGACAAGTGTGGCAAGCTTGACTGGAACACATAGCTCAAGAAGAAGGTTGCATAGCCAACTCGTTTCCACGACTGCATTTGCAACATCCCTGCATTCGGTTTCTGCACTAAAATGAGAAATAGTCACCTGGCGCTTGGAAGACCAAGATACCAGGTTGTCGCCAAGAAAAACACAATAGCTAGAAGTTGAACATCTAGAATCTAGACAGCTAGTCCAATCCGCATCAGAATAAGCAGTGATCGTATGTGACTGGAACTTTACAAAATGAAGTCCAGAATCAATAGTACCCTAAATATACCTTAAAATGCGGTTAATGAGCTGCATATGAGGTTCTCGTGGGGCATGCATAAATAAACAAACTTGTTGTACAAGATAAGCAATGTCTGGACGAGTGATGATGAAATACTAAAAAACTCCAACCAAACTTCAACCAGACGAGTGATGGTGGCGCTAAGTTTCGCACTTGTATCAATGGGCGTCACCAACAGGTTGTAGAATGACATGGAATCTTGACCAATAATATCCCTGGCATATTGCTATTGTGATAAAAATAAACTAGTGGAGGAGCAAGCAGCCAAAATACCCAGAAAATGATATTGAGCACCAAGGTCAGTAATAGAAAATTCCTGAGACAACCAGAGATAATGTCATGAAGAAGTGTAGAGTTGGAAGCAGTGAGGACAATATCATCTACGTATAAGAGAAAATAAGTTGTGTGGCCAACATGACTCAGGATGGGTAATGAATATTGTAAATACTGCTCGTGAAGCCACGAGACAAAACAAATTGCAAATCTCTAAAACCAAACCCAAGGTGCCAGCTTTAGACCATATAAAGACTTTCAAAGACGGCAGACATTCTGGGGCATTGCAGGATCGACAAAACCAAGCGGTCAATGCATATAAACTGTTTCACGCAGGTTTCTATAGAGAAAATCATTCTTTACATCAAGCTGATGTATCAGCCAAGAACGAGAGACTACTAAGCTCAATACAATGTAAATGGTAGTGGGTTTAACCATGGGACTAATGGTTTTATTATAATCAATTCCAACCCGTTGGGTTTTCCCATCGACCACAAACCTGGCTTTATATCGTTGCAGAGAAACATCATAATGAAACTCATGTTGATATAACCATATTATGATATGAGAATCAGCATGTCGAGGTACCAATTCCCATGTATGATTATTCTTTAACACATGAAATTTGTCCCGTGTGGTAGTATTCTAGTTTGGATCCTGGAGGGCTAGGTGAGGTGATTTAGGAAGTGGGGAAATTGTGGTAGGGGTGGTTGATGCTAGAGCTTGCGACTTGAGTATTTCACTCATAGCTCGGGTGTTCATGGAGCAGGTTGGCCGAGGTGGGAGTGGCGGCGTGGGACAAGGGGATGCGAGTGTGGGTGGGATGGGGTTATGGGGTGGCACAGGCGGGGGGGGGGGGCAACACGAGCGTGATGGTTGGCATAGGTGTGTGGGGCAACACGAGTGCATGGGGCGATGTGAGGGGTTGGTGATGCGATATGGTCAAGGAAGATGGGTGACACAAGGTCAAAGGATGGATCGAGAATATGGTAATCGTAGGTGGAGACAATGGCTGATTTAGAGAAAGGAAAAATGGTTTCATCGAATGTGACATGATGAGACATAGTAACTTTTCCAGTGGACAGATCGAGACAATGTTAGCCTCATAATTAGTTTGGATAATAAAGAAGAACCAACGAGATGAATGAGGCGATAGTTTGTGGGGGTATTTTGGCAGAGGATTGGGTCAACAAGCACAACCGAAAACACGGAGATGATCATATGTGGGTTCTTTTATAGATAATACGAAAGTGGGAGAGCAAAAAGTAAGGACTTTGGTGGGTAGGATGTTGTGGATGTGGGAAGCAGTGTGTAGAGCTTCCACCCATAAGGCAAGGGGAAGGGACACTTGATATAATAGGGCTAGGATGATTTCCTTTAGAGGACGAATCGTGCGCTCGGCTTTACCATTTAGAGAGGAAGTTTGTGGGGCTGAAAAGCGGAAGACTAGGTCGTGTTTTGCAGCAAAGTTGTGGAAAGAGGATTTATCAAATTCGTGACCAAGATCGCATTGAAATTATTTAATTTTGCGCTAAATTGGGTTTGAAAATAAGCATGGAATTGAAAAATTTTTGAAAACACCTCAGGCTTGAATTTTGGAGTATAAATGCACACAAATTGGGAAAAATTATCAATGAAGATCAAGTAATATTTGTAATTTGTTTTACTCAAAACAAGTGATGTCCACAAATCACTGTGAATAATATCAAATGGAGCAATAGTGGTGGAGATGGAATAAAAAAACTAAATTCATTTATGTTTATTGATCTGACAAGAATTGCATAAAACTAGGCTCTTTATAGAAAGAAATGCATGACCGAGATTGGAGATGATGAAGAAATGAGGCACCAGGGTGGCCAAGGCATTAGTGAAAGATATCTGGGGCAAAAGTGACAAAAGACTGAGCAGGAATGGAAATGGAAATAGACGGCTGATAGTGGGACATAGGATAAAACTTGCCTGCACTATTGCTTCTCAAAATAGTCTCTCCATTCTGAGAAACCTTTACAGATAAACCAAATGAGTCAAAATCAATGGTCACGTTATTATCTTTTGTAAAGTGAATAAAGAGAAGGTTTTTAACAATGTGTAGAGTATGCATGACATTGGTAAGGTGTAGTGTATGACATGGGTGGTTAATATGGACATACCAGAATCATAAACCATAATACTAGTGCCATTTCCAATAAGAATAAAATGAATATTGTTCATATGTAAAGGAGAAATCATAGTACCTGTATTTGAGGTAAGGTTGGATGACTCGCCAGTATCCGTGAAACACTGTGAGTTACTGCTCGGCTGAATGGCCTAGGCTTGGAACGTCTGACCAAGTCCTTTGGCTAAAGAGCATTCTTATTGGCTATGTGTGCCTGGCTCTAGCTATAGCCACAAGGCAGAGTTCACAGACGCGGCTGGCTAAAACCTCTCACTGGAGAGCCGCACTTCGAAAGGGGATACCAAGGCTACCAGGAGAGCACACAACCCGGACCAATGGGGTACGTCGCTAGTCGAGGGACTCACTACGACACCCATGGTAGCGGTGACAGCCACTGCAAGATGGGAGAGCTGGGTTGCTAGTGGTTGCAGCCTCCACCATAGTAGGGATGTCGCTAATTGGAGCCGAATAAGGAGGCATACAGTTGCGCTGGAGGTGAGTCTGGTAGGAGTTTTTGGGCCAGCGACGGCAAAACTACCATGGCCGTTGCGAGTTTGTCTAGGCCAGCACAATGGTGCTACTTCAATTCAAGCATGTTATGGCCAGTGATCTGCTTAATTTTGCTTGCATTAACCATTGCATTTGACATAGTTTTTAGTTACTTGTAGTTGGTAGATTGCTAGTATTTGTTGAGTTTACGTGACAAGGGATTTAGGCGGCCATGTCTAGTTTTCTTGTCTAAATCCCGAGTTTTGTAGACTTAATTGGTACAAATGGACATCTTGTATCCATAGGCTCCTTAGTCTTCATTTTGATCATGTTTAGTAGGTCTTCCATTGGGTACTTTTTGGTTACATTCTATGTGAAAGCTGTTCGCAAGGGCAATAGAATATTGAAGGCCGTTTGCAAGGACAGTAGAAGAGGAAAAGGCCATTCACATTATAATGGTAGAAGATGAAGGCCACAAACATCAATGCATGGTAGAAGGAGATTGAAGCCAAAGATAGGCGGCTTCGGAGTTCAAGACGGCCATAGGAAAAAACAGTGAATCATGGTCCGAGGAGTGTTGCCTTTGTCCGAGAATGATCTAGGAATAATTATCCTTCACAGTTGATTCCATTAGATTTTTCTTCTTGAGTACTACAAAATTGATTACTAGAACTCCCAATTTAGACTAACGGATCACCCGTAGCAAGCAAACAAAGTTCAGTCGATGAAACACTAGCGGTACTTCACAGATCGCACATGATGAAGCACTAACGGCCTGTGACAAAGCAAACAACCCGCACTAAATAAGGGACATGGGAGGATCTGTGAAGACCTACACAAGACCTTCATAAGGCTATGGCGTTGGGCCGTGACAAAGACCCCGGGCCATTAAGCTTGGGGATGAAGAGTTGACAATTTGGCTAAGTATAGAGCCAGTTGGTGAAAATTTTCATGGACCATGACAAACGTTCTGAGCAAAGACCACAGGCTGCTCACGTTCCATGAAAACCTTCACGGACTGAAAGAACTTTTGAGCAAAAACCGTGAACTGTTCGCAGTCTGTGACAATTATCACGGACCATGGCACGAGACCTGCTTCATGGACCGCACCAGATCCAATGGCTTGCGTCTATGAATGTTCGCAAACCACACCAGATCCCACACCCCGTGCTTGAATGTTCACAGACTGTGGCACCCCGTGCTTGAACGTTCACATACCGTGGCATCTATGCCGATCCGTGAAACCTTGGCGGCACTTTTGGCCATAACTCTCTCATTTTACACTCAATTTCCCTCTACCATATATCAAAATTTTTGCCTTTTTGAGATCTATCCAATGCACTATAATTCAGCTCCAGTTGATTCACGGATTTTAGCAATTTATTCAAGAAAATTCAATGGCTAGAGGGAAAAGGTGACTAGGGTTTTGCTATGTTTGGCTTACTTGTGGCCTATCTTTAGGCCCAATATCCTACTAATATATATAGGAGCCTTAGTATTCTACTAAACCCTAAGTATAATAGATTTAGTCATAATGTAGATTAGTTTCTCTTTCTAGTTTAGAGAGAAGGAAGATGAGAGTTCTTCTTCTCCTTCATTCTTCTTCTCTTTCTCTTATCTTTTTCTTTTCTTCTTATTTTATTAGATCCATGGCATTTAATTCCATATTTTCCATTGATCTACACTTTTTAGAGTAGTTAGCTAAACTTGGGACATATTTGGCACATGTGTAGCTTTTGATGCTTTATGAGATTTCTTATATTTCAACTGTTTTTGTGTTTATGATATTATTGTGATTGTTCTTGAATGTGAAAATGCATGAACACTACACCATATATGAGCACACACTTTGGGTTATGGTTATGTATGGTGAACTTATTGATACTCCATTGGGAAGGGAAACCTGGATGTTGGAATGAGTAGAGGGGAATGATTATGTGTGAGTTTGTGCACGGGAGATTTGAGGTAACCCTAATCCACATACATTGCACCAGTTAGCTAATTATTTAACCGCTTTTCGATAGGTTACATGTAGAGGTAGTTGATAGTAGCAAGCTAGGCGTTATGTTGAAACCCGAGTATCACTGATAAGGTGCCTATAAACCTAAGGCCTCACGTATAGAGGACCAATGAGAATTAGTGCATTCATGGTGGAAGCCCGGGACGTAATAGCACGGGGGAGAAATAGAACCACAACAACGGTCAGACCTTGTTGTGCTCCCTTAATTATGATGGTGGTGTCGATGGAGGGTTGCGAGCGCATCCACCGTGACATGGATGGGGAAAATAACTGCATACCATTGGCCACACCACGTGTTGTGAACACACTAATAGGTCTTTTGTGTGTTTATATGTGAGTGAATCGAGGATTGAAACATTAGAACTACCATGTTTCTAAATTAGTCCCAAGTGCCTAGTATAAATAGTTTACTTGTTTGTTTATTTCATGCTTGTAGTTGTTAGTTGAAAATACCCCACTTTCTCGAAGTGGGGTATTTTCATGCTTGTAGTTGGGTTTTCTCATCGACCACAAACCTGGCTATATATTGTTGCAGAGAGATATCATAATGAAACTTGTGTCGATATAACCACATGCAACGTATGACATAAGAATCAGCAGGGCGAGGTTCCAATTCCCATGTATGATTATTCTTTAATGCGTGAAATTTGTCCCGCACAGTATTCTAGTTCAGATCCTGGAGGGCTAGGTGAGGTTATTTAGGAAGTGACATGATGAGACATAGTAACTTTTCCAGTGGACAGATTAAGACAACGTTAGCCTCAGAATTGGTTTGGATAACATAGAAGGACCAACAAGATGAGTTGGGTGATAGTTTGTGGAGGTATTTTGGTAGAGGATTGGGTCAACAGGCACAACCAGAAACACAGAGATGATTATATATGGGTTCTTTTTTAATAGCACAGAAGCGGGAGAGCGAAAAGTAAGGACTTTAGTGGGTAGGATGTTATGGATGTGGGAAGCAGTGTGTAGAGCTTCCACCCAGAAGGTTGGGGGAAGTGACACATGATATAATAAGGCTAGGATGATTTCATTTAGATGACAAATTGTGTGCCCGACTTTACCATTTTGAAAGGAAGTTTGTGGGACTGAATAACGGAAGACTAGGCCATGTATCGCGGCAAAGTCGTGGAAAGAGGATTTATCAAATCCGTGACCATGATCGCATTGAAATGATTTAATTTTGCGCTGAAATTGGGTTTAAATAAAGGCATGGAATTGCACAAATTTTGAAAACACCTCAGACTTGAATTTTAGAGTACTAGTGGGAGTCCCACCGCGCGTTGTGCGGTGTTCTTGATTGAAAATATTTAATTTAATTAATATATAATATTTACATCTATTTGATGTTACATTTGAATTGAAATAAATAAATAAATTATAAGTATATTCATTTAAGAATAACTATCTAAATTGTAAAACAAATAATAAATTTTGTTGGAATTTATTAAATAATCAATAAGATAAAAAAATATTATTTTTATAACCTTTCAAGAAATAATATACTGCAAGTGCATAAAGTAAGTAAAATATAAAAAAAGAAACGTTGAACTTGTGGAAAAAGAAGGAACTGCGTGTATATGTGAAGTAAACAATGAATTGGGTTGCATAAATGCAGACATGTTTTTGTCACAATCATTGTCTATATGTTTATTTTGGAGAATTGTTGTCTATATACCAATATAATCTTATATACTTGCGAAAGTGCTGATATAACCTTCAATCATTTGAAAGTTAGAAAAAAAACTACCTAATTAATTAAAGTGCCAATATAATCCTTTGGTAGACTTTCCGGTGTTGACCATGCTTTTTCAACTGTTGACCCACCTTAAAATTACAATAATGCCATTAGACCAAAAGCTGAATTTGGGTGGACAATTATAACCTTACCCACAACCATCAAACCATTGTCGCCGCTACCGTAACAGGTAGGGTTATATTAGGACATTATAAATTTGATAGGGTTTGGGTGGTACTGGGTTCGAATGGAGAGGTTCGAGTGATATTGGGTTTGAGTGGAGAGGGTTCAAGTAGTACCGGGTTCGAGTAGAGAGGTTCGAGTGGTACTGGGTTCAAGTGCAGAGGGTTCGAGTAGTACTGGATTCGAGTGAAGAGGGTTTGAGTAGTACTAGGTTCGAGTGGAGAGGGTTCTAGTGGTACTGGGTTCAAGTGAAGAGGGTTCGGGTGGTGAGGGTTCGAATGGAGAGAGTTTGGGTAGTGAGAGTTTGAGTCGAGAGAGTTCGAGTTGAGATTCGAGTGGTACTGGGTTCGAGTAGAGATGGTTCGAGTGGAGAGTTTCAAGTGGAGAGGGTTCGAGTGGTACTGGGTTCGAGTAGAGAGGGTTCGAGTGGTACTGGGTTCGAGTGAAGAGGGTTTGGGTGGTGAGGGTTCGAGTGGAGAGAGTTTGGGTGGTGAGGGTTCGAATGGAGAGAGTTCGAGTCGAGATTCAAGTGAAGAGGTTCGAGTGGTACTGGGTTCGAGTAGAGTACACCTTCCACCCCTCGAGGGTACATCATCAACGTCTCGAGAGAGGTGTACCAGCCCTCGAGGGTACACCACCGCTCCAGAGGTCACACATCCACCCCTCTAGAGTACACCAACCCTCGAGGGTACACCACCCCTCGAGAGACTATACCGCTGAGAGCATCAAACCATCCACATTAGCTCTCGAACCATGATCCACTTGAAGCATATACCCCTTGAACCATCAGCAACACCACCATTCAAACCACCTATCCCTCGAACCATCCACGACACCACCATTCGAACCACCTATCCCTCGAACACCAACCATCTATTCCTGGAACCATCAGTTCTTGAGCATCCACCACGCCACCACTCGAACCATCCACCTCTGGAACATCAACCATTCGCCTCAAGGCCTCTTTATCACTCGAACCATCCACTATTTGAACAGCAACCATCCGCCTTGAGGGGTGTTGATTCAAGGCATCTCCACTCGATTCATTAACCCTCAAGGCCCTGGAACCATCAACCATCCCCCTCGAGGCATCACCCCTCGACTCAAACCTCTTCACCCTAACCTCTACTTGAACCCTCGCCACTCAAACCAGTACCACTCAAACCCTTTCCATTCAAAACCTCTCCACTCGACCCTTACCACTCAAACAATCACCACTCAACCCCTTACCACTCGAATCGTCTCCACTCGAACCATTTCCACTCGAACCTAGTACCACTCGAACCTGTTTACTCGAACCCATTACCACTATAACCCAGTACCACTCGGACCTCTCCATCGATTCATTAACCCTCAAGGTCCTGGAACCATCAACCATCCTCCTCAAGGCATTACCCCTTGATCCATCAACCATCTGCCTCACCACCACTCAAACCATCCACCCCTTGAACATCAACCATCTGCCTCAACTCAAACCACTCCACTCGAACCCAGTACCACTCGAACCCAGTCCACTCGAACCCAGTACCACTCGAACCCTCTCTACTAGAACCCAATACCACTCGAAACTCTCCACTTGAACCCTCTCTACTCAAACCCAGTACCACTCAAACCTCTCCACTCGAATCTCGAATCGAACTCTCTCCACTCAAATCCTCACCACCCGAACTCTCTCCACTCAAACCCTCACCACCCGAACCCTCTTCACTCAAACCCAGTACCACTCAAACCCTCTTCACTCGAACCCAGTGCTACTCGAACCCTCTCCACTCAAACCCAGCACTACTCGAACCTTCTCCAGTCGAACACTACATGGTCCAACATATAATGTAGCATTCCTAGATTTACAGACACTAAATCTAAACACCGGGAATTCATTTGGAAACTTAATATTACTATGATCGAATTCAAAGTACTAAACCAAAGCTCGAATAGGAAAAAAATAAACAGTTTTGAATGACCGAGTGATACACGTGTGTCATGATGCAGAAAGTATGATGAGGATGTATGTGTTTAATTATTTGGCCATGCCAAAGAAAATATGATGGTAATGGTGATGCAAGTCTTGGACTATAAATCTTTGATTACTGCTATAGCCTTATATGACATTGTTTGCTGGTGGTATTGAAATTAATTCAAACACCAGGGTCTCAAAAATAGAAACTCCTGACATATGAATTAGTTAGTTCATTTATAATTTATCATAATACAACGAACAAAAGTAATTCTTACAATGACTCCTCTGAATCCATGCAATTCGTTCTCATTTTTTATTCCAAACAAGGGAAAGCATAAATGTCACTCCCAGTAACCATTATTTGTGGTTTTACAAGGTACATTGCTTATTAATACAAATGAAAAAAAGGTGTTTGAAGGTTCGCCATCAGAAGCTAGAATATCCACACATCTGCACTTGGATTTTGAACACATAACCTAAACTCAGATTCAAGCTTAACCCAAATTCAGATCGTTCTAAACTCTGAGAATTAAACCGTTGAATAAGATCTTATATCAACAATATTAACAATACCACTAGCAATAGAGAGAAAAGAAATGTTTGTATTACCTGAATGTGAATAGGTCGAGTATTGACGTCGGAGGAAACAGAGAGCGAAAAAATGCCAGACAGAAATAGTGAGAGGCGATAAACGACGAAACATCTAAGATCATCATTAGATGCATTACCAATTTAAAAGATAATCAATCATTCATACAAGCACATTTTCGAATGTCGTTCCATGCTTTTAAACAGACACAAATTTGAAACCAAAATTGATCATCTAAACTGAATACTAACGGCATTCCTCTGGGAATGGCCTACTTGAGCAACAACTATTGACAAAAACTGTTAAAGAACAAAAAAAAGGATCATCTAAACTGAATGCTAACTGCATTCCTCTGGGAATGGCCTACTTGAGCAAAAACTATTGACAACAATTATTAAAAAACAAAAAACAACTAATGCAATTGAATGGGTTTTAATGAAAATCTTAGAAAAGCTAATGAGTTGCTCAGATGGACATATGCATATCCACTATTGTTTTTTGCACTTTCATATGCAGAAATCCAGGGTTATTTTTACACTTTCATATTTTACAAAGTCAATTCTGCACTTTCGACCCAAATTTAGGGGTTAAAAACACACTTTTCTAAAAATAATATTTGAATAAAATATTTTTTTTTATGTTTCAGAGATTAAGTATAAATTAAAATTAAATTCTAAATATAATAGTTGTAATATTAACCATAAGAATCATTAAAAGTAATCAATTGAGGTTGAATTAATTAAAAATAAACTTTAAGTTGGCGGAGTGATAAGTCAAAAAGAAATAAGAGAGAAATACCAGGCATATTCTTTTGTGTTATTCGAAGTGCGCTAAATTAAATTATGGAGTAATACTTTTGTGGATTTTATTCCTCAAAATGGTTCATCCGTGAGTTGGTGATAAACTTTGATCCGCAGGAGATGCGATTGAAAAATATCACTTTCTATCTAGAATTCTGCCCCACCCTCTAAATATCATACCAATATACCAGTTCATAATTAACACATAACAATCATGCATCAGTTATTACAACCTTTTTAGGTAGCCTTCATTTTAAAAAATAATTTTTAACACGATTTGTTAAAACTTTGTTAGTCAGTCTAATATGAAATATTATCTTATATTTTTTATTATGATAATCCGTGTTTGAATTTCTCAAATGAATCAAGTAGTACTTTATTAACTAAACAGAATGATAAAAAAATAGGTAAACATTATAGTAATTAAGAGGAAATATATTCCCTAACTAATGCAATCAATACATATCTCATCATTCCGTTAGAAAAAGAATACGTTTCTCATTATACATAAAAAAAGGAAACTAATATGATTTAAATCAAACTAAAAATAACAAACTATCAGAAAGCAATTGGTACTCTCGTTCAACTAAATGTGTCAAAATCACTACACAATAACAACTTTTCATACATAATTCAGAGGATTAGCTTGGGATTAGATTGAAATATGGTGCTACAACTGCAAACTTGAAGAAACTGGAGTATAACTATAAAGCAATAGAGAAACTACGAACCACTTGATTTATGCTAAAAGAGCACTTCAAATTTCATCGCAGTTGTTGTATTATGATAGCTACGTCGTTTCCATGCGGCGGAGGAGATTTTCAGGCCCTTATTGGTACGGTTCAAGTTAGTGTTCGAGGAATTCTTCCAGTTCCAGGTCGTTACTGTGTTCTTCCGAAGATTTTTATGTTGTTTCTGTACTCTGGCGATCTCACTACCATTTTCCCACTCTTCACTCCTTCTAATCCCGCAGCCACTCCGCCCTACTGCCACCACCACCTCCGACGCCGTTGCTGCTGCGTATTGACACTAGTAGCACCAAGGGCTCCTTCACGAATTGCTCTCCGAAATCATAACAAGCTCCGTCATTGGCCTCTCTCTATGCTTTTTCAGATTCAAGCTCCACTTCTCTATCATACGTCGATAAGTCTGTAGCAGTATTAGCACGACGATAAAGGAGAAAGCTCCAAAAGGTGACCCTTCAGTGGCAGTACAGAAAAATAAAGATTATTCTGCCATTAAAGATGTTAGCAAGCAGTGTTAACTATCAAGAATCAGCATTTGTTGTTTAATAGGACTGAGAGTAGAGAGTGGGAAAACTCGGGTGAAGAGAAAGAGATGAATTAGAGGAAGGTCATTCCTTACAGGGATCTATCGCCTTTGTATTTATTTTTGGCAATTCTTATACTTCCTCCATCCCGGCCTATTCCACACATAATCTTTTTTTGATCCAACATGTCAAACTTTGATCACATATTTAAATATGTATATGAACAATAATTTTATCATATGAGACATGGTTAGATTTTTCGTAACATTTAGTTTCTAAATATCAAAATTTTGTGTGTCATTATTGTCCGTAGCTACACATATTTACAGTCAAACATGTTTATTGAAGACCGTAAAAATATTCTGTGTAAAATAGGTTGAAACTAAGGGAGTAATGTATCCCAAGGTACCATATACATATACGTGCAAGATAAACATATTGAATGTGTATTTCAATACTGATTATAATTTTTAAACTAATCTCAATTAAATTATAGAAGTGCACAATCTCACATATAAGAACGCATGTTCATACAATATGAAATACAGAAAAATCCATGGGGATACGATACTCATGGTATACGAAGGGTACAATATAATTTGCCTATTTTTGGAATGTTTTCATTCTCCTTGACTGTTCAGGCTACTTTTATAGAGCTCCTAATCCAACTGAATAAATTACAAATAATAATTAAAATAACGACAAGTCTTGAGAACTCAACTTTAACCTGATTGACAAGTTATTCTATACATAACCAACCCCATAATGCTTGGCCCCAAAACTTCCTTTCAACCTTTCATCTGCATCCTCCAAGTATGGTAGAGCTTGTCCAACCTTCCCTGTAAGAAGTAACAACCATCCAATTCTTGCAGAAACACTTCCCACAGAGTGCTGCTCAACCTGCTCCTCTGCAATCCTCTTGAGCATTCTCTGTGCTTTCTTCAACAACGAGATAGCAGTTTCAAACTCATCCACGGTCTTATACTGCATCGATATATCCATGTACGTATCAACAACCACTACAGGTGAGGTCACTTCTTTCTTGCCAAGAATATCTGTGGCCATAACAAGACACTTCTTCGACTCAGGAAACTTTTCCTGATTATGTAGCACTTTTTCCATGGAAATAAATATCATAGCTCAATCCTTGAAAGGTCACACATCCACCCCTTTAGAGTACACCAACCCTCGAGGGTACACCACCCCTCGAGAGAGTATACCACTGAGAGCGTCTTACCATCCACATTAGCTCTCGAACCATAACCCACTCGAGGCATATACCCCTCGAACTATCCACGATATCACCATTCGAACCACCTAACCTTTGAACACCAACCATTCATTTCTGGAACCATCACCTCTCGAACCATCAGTTCTTGAACATCCACCACACCACCTATCAAACCATCCACCTCTCGAACATCAACCATTCGCCTCGAGGCCTCCCTAATAGTTTGTTTCTTTTAGGCTATATCTGGATGGTTGAATTTGGTTATGCATAGAAAGAATTTACCTTTATAGATCCAACTAACATTAATCAATCAAATTACGTTTATCATCATACAAAAAATAATAGCTCGTGAAGTAAGAAAATTGTTACGTGAGTAGAGAGGTTTGAGTGGAGAGGGTTCAAGTGGTAATGAGTTCGAGTGGAGAGGGTTTGAGTGGTACTAGTTCAAGTGGTACTGGTCCGAGTGGTGAGAGTTTGAGTGGACAGGGTTCGAGTGATACTGGGTTCAAGTGAAGAGGGTCCAGGTGGTTTTGGGTTCAAGTGGAGAGGTTCGAGTGGTACTGGGTTCGAGTGAAGAGGTTTCGGGTGATGAGGGTTCGAGTGGAGAGAGTTCGAGTTGAGATTTGAGTAGAGAGGTTCAAGTGGTACTGGGTTCGAGTAGAGAGGGTTCAAGTGGAGAGTTTCGAGTGGAAAGGGTTTGAATAGAGAGGGTTTGAGCGGTACTAGGTTCGAGTGGATTGGGTTCGAGTGGTACTGGGTTTGAGTGGTACTGGGTTTGAGTGGACTGGGTTCAAGTGCTACTAGGTTCGAGCGGAGAGAGTTCAGGTGGTAAGGGTTCGAGTGGAGAGAGTTTGAGTTGAGATTCAAGTGGTACTGGGTTCGAGTAGAGAGGGTTCGAGTGGAGAGTTTCGAGTGGAGAAGGTTTGAGTGGTACTGGGTTCGAGTAGAGATGGTTCGAGTGGTACTGGGTTCGAGTGGAGAAGGTTCGAGTGGTACTGGATTAGAGTGGACTGGGTTTGAGTGCTACTGGGTTTGAGTGACTGGGTTTGAGTGCTACTAGGTTCGACTGCTACTGGGTTCGATCAGAGAGGTTCAAGTGGTACTGGGTTTGAGTGGAGAGGTATGAGTTGAGGTGGATGGTTAATGTTCGAGGGGTGGATGTTTTGAGTGGTGGTGAGGCGGATGGTTGATGGATCGAGGGGTGATGTTTCAAGAAGGATGGCTGATGGTTCCAGGACCTCGAGGGTTAATGAATCGATGGAGAGGTCCGAGTGGTACTGGGTTTGAGTGGTAATAGGTTCGAGAAAAAGGTTCAAGTGGTATTGGGTTTAAGTGGAGAGGGCTTGAGTAGATGATTCGAATGGAAAGGGTTCGAGTGGTACTGGTTCGAGTGGTGAGGGTTCGAATAGAGGTTAGAGTGAAGAAGTTTTAGTTAAGGGGTGATGCCTCGAGGGGGATGGTTGATGGTTCCATGTCGAGGGTTAATGAATCGAGTAGAGATGCCTCAAATCAACACCGCTCAAGGTGGATGGTTGATAAAGGGTGGATGGTTCAAGTGGTAGGGAAGCCTCGAGGCGAATGGTTGATATTTAAGAGGTGGATGGTTCGAGTGGTGGCGTGATGGATGGTTAAGAACTGATGGTTCGTGGGGGTAATAGTTCCAGGAATTGATGGTTGGTGTTCGAGGGATAGGTGGTTTGTGGGGTATATGCCTCGAGTGGGTCATGGTTCAAGAGCTAATGTGGATGGTTCAACGCTCTTAGTGGTATACCCCTCTCGAGGGGTGGTGTACCCACGAAGGCTGGTGTACTCTAGAGGGGTGGAAGTGTGACCTCTCGAGGGGTGGTGTACCCTCGAGGGATGGTACACCTCTCTCGAGATGTAGATGGCGTGCCATCGAGGGTTGGTACACCTCTCTCGAGATGTAGATGGCGTACCCTTGAGGGGTGGAAGGTGTACTCCCTTCAGTGGTGGATGGTTTACCCTCTCGAGAGGTAGATGGTGTACCCTCGAAGGGTGGTTGGCAAACTTCTTGAGGGGTGGATAAAACTCTCTCCAGTGGTGGATGGTATACCCTTCTCGAGGGGTGGATTGTAATCTCTCCAGTGGTGGATGGTACCCTCACCACTCGAACTTCTCAACTTGGACCTTTCCACTCGAATCCTCGAACCTATTTTACTTGAACACTTTCAACGCGCACTCATTACCACTCGAACATAGTATCACTCGAACCTCTCTACTCAAACCCTCTCCACTCAATTCCTCATCACTCGAACCTCACCACTCGAACCTCACCACTCGAACCTCTCCACTCAAACCCTCTCCACTCAAACCCAGTATCACTCGAACCCTCTCAACTAGAACCCAGTATCACTTGAAACCTTTCCACTCGAACCCAGTATCACTCGAACCCAGTTCCACTTGGACCTCTCCATCGATTCATTAACCCTCGAGGTCCTAGAACCATCAACCATCATCCTTAAGGCATCACCCCCTTAATCCATCAACCACCCCCTTAATCCATCAACCACCCCCCTCGTCACCACTCAAACCATCTACCTCTCGAACATCAACCATCTGCCTCGACTCAAACCTCTCCACTCGAAACCAGTACAACTCGAACCTCTCCGCTCGAACCCAGTACCACTCGAATCCAGTCTACTCGAACCTAGTACCACTCAAACCCTCTCTACTTGAATCCAGTACCACTCGAAACTCTCCACTCAAACCCTCTCTACTCGAACCCAGTACCACTCAAATCTTGACTCAAACTCTCTTCACTCGAACCCTCACTCCCCGAACTCTCTCTACTCAAACCCTCACCACCCAAACATCTTCACTCGAACTCAGTACGACTCGAACCCTCTTCACTGGAACCCAGTACCATTCGAACCCAATACCACTCGAACCCTCTCCACTCAAAACTCTCCATTTGAACCCTCTCAACACGAACCCAGTACCACTCGAACTTCTCCACTCGAACTCTCTCAACTCAAACCCTCACCACCCGAACCCTCCTCACTCGACAAATTATGAATCATAAAAAAATTTAAGAGAAAAGTACATGTATAACCATACATAATTTACATAAGTGAAAATTTAACCTTTTGATAATTGAAAGTGAAAATATAACCCCAGATAATATGTGTAAGTGCATGTATACTCATTCTTATAGATTTAAGCCAGAATTTAATGAAAAGACTATTTTACCCCTGTGAAAAAACATGAAATGTCAACAAAATGAATTATAAAAACAACAAAGTCATAAATTCAACCATATGTACTCCTTATAGGACCCAAAAAAAGCACTTTGATTCATATTTTTTTTATAAATTTGATTAATTGGAACATCATCTTCTACTACAACATATTGCCTTCTTCTTCTTCAATTTCAATCTCATCTCTAAAAGATATGGTGGTATATTTTGGTACAATTTCACCTTCTCTCTATCAACTTTACTTGAACTATATATTAAATATTTGGAATTTCATTGTTGCAGAAGAGAGGATGATCTAGATTATCGGTTACAACAACCATATAATAATATTACATGTGATAATTCATGACTTCTGGATCCTTTACGATTCTTTGGCGACGTAGGACATCTATGATGAGAAAAAAAAAAAGAGCCTACCAAAGGAAGTAGGCAACTATAGAAATAAGAAATAGATAAGTCCAGAGATTGTATTTGCTTTTAACATAAGGCCATGAAGGTCTCTGAGGTGTTCCAACAGGATGCATAGCTTCAAAGAATGCAGGATCCCACCATCGAATTGTGAAGAAAACCAAACTTGACCCAAATAATTATGTCAGAATAAGTATGGGAACCAAGAAGCTTATTCATCTAAAAATATAACATGTGAAACAGATCAATGTCAAATATTAATAATGATACGTGCAGACTGCGGTGCAATGAAGTTTGCAGCAAGTATCTTAGTTAATGTTACATGCAGTAGCGTGATGGTCAGAGATACTGCAAACACATTTCCAATCAATCTCTAGCTCTGTTGATATTAGGACAGAGCAATCAAAATTGGCACTCTATTGCTTTACTATAAAAGATATAACTAAGCCTATCTAAATAATACTAACAAAAATAGTAAAAAGAAATCAATTGCAATAAAAAAAAGAGATAAAGTAGAAATACACAATTATCGACGTGCATGTGAAGAAATACGATAAAATCTGCTTTAAACATATTGGACTTCCAGCTACTATATTAGCAAGGAACAACGTAGGTCTTGGTTCCAACTTTAATGTTCATTTTCTCGATTTCAATATCCACGCATGGTGATATTACACCATTACATATATCTTACACTCAAAGAAGTGTTCAATTGTTGCCATAAGTTAATCTAAGATAGGATTAGACAGAAGATAAGAACAGATGCATAATCACTTGCCAAAACTGATTCATGATAGAAAAACAGTAACAAATCTTCATAAAGCAGTCAATAAGCAATGTAAACCTACAAATAGAACCACCACTTTGAAAGAATGAAGAATGAGGGAAGATTCGATTTATCATCATAAAAAATAACCTCGCTTTCAAATAAGAAAATGGGCCACACTATGAAAGGAGAAAATGCCATCCAACTTACGAAGAAAAAGGTGTATGAAGACGCTCACAATTTTACCAAAAGAGTTGAACACTAAGATGCACCTCCATACAATTAGTAACTAAGCTAGAGGTCCCTGCATATACATTGGAGGAAGTCAAGATATCAGAGAGAACAAACACAAGATCATAAAATTTTACCAAGATAGTTGCTCATCAATAGCACACCTCTATAAATGAGAAGAAAATCATGAAAAACTTTTCATTTCTAGGGTCGAAGAGAAGCATGACCAAGAAGATTGTGTTGGCATAGTAGTAGAAATCCTGTTGAAAATGATCGTTCATTTCCATTAGAAAACAACAAAAAATAGAAAGAAACGCTAAAAATTAGGCGGAGGGAGAAATGAAAAAAAACAAGTCACAATGCAGAATGTGTTTCCGCCATAAGCGAAGGCCTCGTTGAGCTTCCTCCTATCTTTTCTATTTCCCATAACTCTAACAGGCTCGCTAACACGGAGAGAACACTTCGCCGGAGGATCAGAGGTAACTTCGTCTTTCCCTTCATCATCTTCTTCTTCTCCCTAAAAAATGTTCAGTTTTATCAGCTTCAATAGGTTTACGGTGATAATGTCAGCGGCTTCAAATGACAGAATACTTGGAGGCTCAAAGATTATACCTATCTACGATTATATCATAAAACAAACATAAAATTAAGATTCAAAGATTGTAGTCGATAGGTAAAGAATAAATCGTACTTTCTCAAGGCCACCGGATCCTCCGGCACTTCAACGGATTAATCTATCTCACGACATAGTTTCAGCTCACAAAATTGAAGAAAAAATAGGCAATTTTCATTAAATTTGATTTATAGGGTAGGTATTCATGTATGGATGTTTACCTAACGTCGACCATGGCGATATTGGGGCGACGCCTGAGAGAGAGGAGTTGAGAGCAATTGATGTAGCTGATGCTCCTGACCATCTTTTGTTCTCGTCTTTGTCGATTTGATGCTCTGTTTGCCGCCTATCCGCCATCGTACACCATACACTTGGCTTCATAACAAATAAATCAATTTCAAGATTACACATTCAGATCAAAACCCTAACTAATTCAATCAGATTAACGAAGATGAAAGGATTGAAAACAAAAGAAGGAACATAGATTGAAAATTAGAAGAAGAGGAGAAGTGGGAGACTGCATGAGAACGACGTTGTTTTTGCATATTAGGTTAGTCAAAATGACTCAAATACCCCCAGTTGACAGACATAAAGCAAACAATATCTATTATAGAGTGCTTGGGATAAATGCATACATATTGGGTAAAATTATCAATGAAGATCAAGTAATATTTGTAACTTTTTTTAACTCAAAACAAGTGATGTCCATAAATCACTATGAATAATATCAAATGGAGCAATAGTGGTGAAGGTGGAATAAAAAAACTGAAGTCGTTTATGTTTACTAATCTGACAATAATTACATAAAATGGAGTTCGGCTCTTTATAGAAAGAAATGCATGACCAAGATTGAAGATGATGAAGAAATGAGGCAACAGGGTGGCTAAGGCTTGAGTGCCAGATATCCGGGGGAAAAGTGATAAAAGACTGAGCAGGCGTGGAAATGGAAATAGACGACTGATAGGAGGACACATGATACAGTTTGCCTGCACTATTGCTTCTAAAAATAGTCTCTTCATTCTGAGAATCCTTCACAGACAAATGAGTCAAAATCAACGGTCACGTTATCATCTTTTGTAAAGTGATGAGCAGAGATATGGTTTTTAACAATGTGTAGAGTGCGTATGGCATTGGTAAGGTGTAGGGTACAACATGGGTGGTTAGTTTGGACATACCAGAATCATAAACCAAAATACTAGTGCCATTACCAACAAGAATAGAACTAATATTGCTCGTATATAAAGGAGAAATCACAGTAACTGCATTTGAGGTTAAGGGATGGCTCGCCGGTATCCATGAACCACTGTAGATCACTGCTAGGATGAATGGCTTAGGATTGGAATGTCTGACCAAGGCCGGTCGATTGAGGAGCGTCCTTATTGGCTAAGTGCGCCTGGCTCTGGTCGTAGCCGCGAGGCAGGGTTGGAAGACGCGGATGGCTAAAACCCCTCACCAGAGAGCCTCACTTCAGAGAGAGATACCAGGGGTACCAAGAGAGCACCCAACCCGGAGAAATAGTGTACAACGCTAGTGAAGGGCCTCACTACGACACCAGGGTGGTAGTGGCAGCCACTGCGAGATAGGGGAGCTGGGTTGCAAGTGGTCGCAGCCTCTGCTGTAGTAGGGATGACACTAATAGGAGCCGAAGAAGGCGGCGTACGACTGGGTTGGTTGCGAGTCCGGCAGGAGTTCTTGGGCCAGCGACGACGACACTACCATGGCCATGCGGGTTCATCTAGGCTAGCACAATGGTGCTACTTCAATTCAAACATGTTATGGCCTATGATCTTCTTCATTTTTCATTCATTAACCATTGCATTTGACATAGCTTTTAGTTACTTTTAGTTGGTGTATTGCTGGTATTAGTTGAGTTTACGTGACAATGACTTTATATGGACTTGTTTGGTATTCTTGCCTAAATCCCACATTTTGTAGATTTAATTGATACTAATGGACATCTTGTATCTATGGGCTCCTTGGTATTCATTTTGATCATATTTAGTAGGTCGCCCGTGGGTAATTTTTGGTTACATTCTATGTGAAGGTCGTTCACAATAGCGGTAGAATATTGAAGGTCGTTCGCAAGGATGGTAGAAGATGCAAAGGACATTCATATTAGAATGGTAGATAATGAAGGCCAGGAACATCAATGCTTGGTAGAAGGAGATTGAAGCCAAAGATTGGCGGCTTTAGAGTTTAAGACGACCAAAGGAGAAAATAGTGAATCATGGTCCAAAGAGTGTTTCCTTTGACTGAGAATGATCCGGGAAGAATTAGCCTTCAAATTTGGTTCCATTAGATTTTTCTTCTTGATTACTACAAAATCGAATACTAGAACTCCTAATTTGGACTAACGGTTCACCCGTAGCAAGCAAACGAAGTTCAGCCAACGAAGCACCGGCGGCACTTCACGGACCGCACATGGTAAAGCACCAATAGCCCGTGGAAAAGCACACAGCCCACACTAAATGAGGGACATGAGAGGATCCGTGAAGACCTACACGAGACCTTCACGAGGTAATGGCATCGGGCCGTGACAAAAACCCCGGACAATGGAGCTTAGAGATGAAGAGTTGACGATTTGGCTAAACATGGAGCCAGTTCATGAAAATATTCATGGAAGCAAAGACCATAGGCTACTCACAGTCCATGAAAACCTTCACAGACAGAGAGAACTTTTGAGCCTCACGATCTGTGACAATCTTCATAGACCGTGGCCCGAGACCTGCTTCATGGACCGTACCAGATCCCACAGCCCACGGCTACGAATGTTCATGAACCATGCCAGATCCCACACCCTGTGCTTGAATATTCACCGACTGTGGCTCCCTGTGGTTGAATGTTCACAGACCGTGGTATCCGTGCCGGTCCGTGAAACCTTGGCGGCCCACCATTTTGGCCATAACTCTCTCAATTTTCACTTGATTTCCCTCTACCATTTATCAAAATGTTTTCTTTTTGAGATCTATCCAACACACTATAATTCAGATCCAGTTGATTCACGGATTTGAGCAGTTTATTCGAGAAAGGTTTAGCGGCTAGAGGGAAAGGGTGACTACGGTTTTGCTATGTTTGGCCTATTTTGGGCATATCTTTAGGCCCAATATCCTATTACTACATATAGGAGCCTTAGTCTTCTAATAAACCCCAAGTACAATAGATTTAGTCATAATGTATATTAGTTTCACTTTCTAGTTTAGAGAGAAGGAAGATGAGAGTTGTTCTTCTCCTTCATTCTTCTTCTCTTTCTCTTCTCTTTTTCCTTTTTCTTATTTTATTAGATCAATGGCATATAATTCCATATTTTCCATGAATCTATACTTTTTAGAGTAGTTAGCTAAGCTTGGGATATATTTGGAACTTGTGTAAATGCCGCCTATCTTTGTGTTTATGATATTATTGTGATTGTTCTTGAATGTGACAAATGCATAAACACTACACCACATATGAGCACACAATTTAAACTATGTTTATGTATGGTGCACTTATTGATACCCCATTAGGAAGAGAAACATGGATGTTGGAATGGGTGGAGGGGAACGATTCTGTGTGAGTGTGTGCACGGGAGATTCAAGGTAACCCTAATCCACATACCATGGCACCAATCTTAGTTTATTACTTAACCATTTTCCGATAGGTTACTTAACCATTTTTCGCATACCATCGCACCAGTATTAGTGCATTAGTGATGGAATCCCGTGATGTAATAGCACGGGGGGAGAAACAGAACCACAACAACGGTCGAACCTTGTTGTGTTTCCCTAGTTATGATGGTGGTGTCGATGGAGGGTTGTGAGCGCACCCACCGTGACAGGGATAGGGAAAATAAGTGTATAACATCGGCCACACCATATGTTGTGAACACACTGATAGGTCTTTTGTATGTCTATATGTGAATGAATCGGGGATTGAATCATCAGAACTACCATGTTGCTAAATTAGTCCCAAGTGCCTAGTATAAATAGTTTACTTATTTGTTTATTTCATGCTTGTAGCTGTTAGTTGAAAATACCAACCCCCACCCCACTTTGCATATTTACATTAGTAGTTATTCCTTTCACTCGCATGGATTGATGACTCGCACGAGGCTGTGTTTTGACTTTTACTTGAACTCTAGCATCTCTGTGGACAAACCCAGGGCTTACCACTTACTACCCTTTGGTAGCATTAGCGGCGAGAATGGGTGAAGAATATAAATCTTATCATTGACCATCCCATGGGACTAGTGCCTCGGTTCGGGTTAATTTATTGTGCTGTTAAGACTATGTTAATGACCCCGGGTTAGGGTGGGTCAGCCAGTCTAAGACATTGGCATTATCTAATGAATATAAGAGGCAATTGTATCAAATTCACTAGGCAAACCTCGTACAAGTTGAAGCACCTGATTTTGGTCATTGACTTTGGTGTTGACATCCTTCAATCAATTAGCAAGTTCATGCAGGTAATTATAGTATACCTCAAGAGATGGCATGGCTTCAAGTTTCATATTATTGAACTCTGGCTCCAGGGATGTTGCGAGAGCGACCATATTGTTGGTGAAGATGTTCTTTACACAAGTCCACGCGGTGTGCACAGTGGATTCATCCTTAAGAACCCATGAAAGAAGGTTGTCGCTCAATGTTACGTAGATCCATTGAAGAACATGGGCATCAATCTCACACTAGGCATAAAAAAACTGCATCGTTCTCGACAGGAGGCGGCGTACCATTTTTGTGCGCAAGAACCTTGTAACACTTGGCATGGAGCTTGAACAGATGTACCCAATATGTGTACATGACCTTGATGCCATCCAAAACCCATACTTTGTGCTGGATATTGGAGATAGTGAAAATGGGGTGAAGAGAGAAATCTGCAGCGAATGAGGAAGAGTAACATCGCCGCTGAGCTAGGAGGCGAATGACGTACAGTCGGAGTTGGCTCCTCCACTGTTGGGTGGTGCTACCATTGTGACGGCGGTGGAAAAATCAATTGGCGGCGGTTGCTATCTGTAAATAAAAGACAGTGTGATCAAATCTACCAAATGTGTTGACTAATCAAAGTTTGTTGGGGCACACAATTTGTTGACTAAGCAAAGGCTCAGTTGCGACACAATTGTTAACTGAGCAAAGGCCTTACGGCGGCGATGATGATGATCAAGGGTTTAGCATTTTTGTTGTAGTAACGAAGAAGAATATTTTTAGGGTTTAGCAATCTATGGTTGTTGTAGCTCTAATACCATGTAAGAATGCGTAATCTTGTAACAGGTAATTCATTATCATCTAATATAAATAAATTGTACAAGAGAGTTATACCATATCTACAACCGTGCTAATATATGTAACTAAATATTTGAATATTCACTGTCTAATACAAGTTTTCACTTTGGGGAATGCCACAATATACAAATTGTCACAATATAAATTATAGAACAAGAATTACAAAGTAATTGTTCAATATTATTGCAATAATTTTCCATCCTCCGGTCCAGCTTGCACTTGAACCTATAAGACAGCTGACTAAGGTCAGGTAGGCAGGCTCAGGGCCGTGCTTACTCCGACACTCCGGTCAGCCATGTTTTCTATGTAGGAGAGTTTTTTGGGTGAATAGTGCTTAGATTGTAATCTTACCTCGGTTGCATTATTATTCCCCGTGATATAAGTGTTTGGTGGCTGATGGGATATCTTCCATGCTAACCTGCCCATTAGCGCACATTATATGTGTTACACTATTCCTGGGCCGAAAGATCTTAGTTGGGCTGGGATCCTTCGGATGTTGGGCCTTTGAGACCTTGTCGGCACAAAGACTCAAGGTTGCGGGTTGCGCAGTTTTTGTGATAGCCTTGATGACAAGGAGCAGGGCGCATCCCTGGGTGCTAGGACTTGGTTATGCACTCTTTTTTGCAGGGAAATATCTTCGTCTCCTACGATTCAAAAGTCTTATATCCTTATGATGTCGTCTTGGCATGATGTATATCGATGGTTATGCTACCTATCTTGGTTTCCGCCACATGTCCTTCATCCTGAGGGTTTCACACGTTTGAACCTTTAATTTAGCATCTTTCCGAGGTGGTTTTATTATGGTGCTACCTTTTTTCTCCCAAGGGTAGCCTCTCCTGTCGTGTGCCTCATTTTCAAGTTTTAGTCCACTCATTTTCTCCCCTTCTATCATTTCCTTTCCTCATTTTCTCTTCTCATTTTCCGACAATCGCTTCCTCTCCAGGTACCTTTCGCCTTCTCTTCTCTTTTTTTCTTTGTTCTCCCTTCTATTTCCACTTAATATCATGGTTTCTACTGTTGGGCCTCCCAAGAGGGATTTGTACTGTGGCCCACCGCCAATGATTTACACCTCGCTTGTAGCATCATTGAATATGTGTTCTACGCCAGCGGGCTTAAGTTTGTTGACATTAAGGATTATGTCTCGTAGCCCGAGGTCTCTCAGAACGTCTTAGACATGCCTGGGGGGATGACCGTTAAATACTTAGAGACCTTAGAAAACCGCTACATGCGATTCCCCTTATCTATCTTCTTCCATTCCGTATTAGAATTCTTCAAACTAGGGCTTACAGACCTTCCCCAAAATTATGTTTAGATCCTTTTAGGTTTTGAGGTGCTGTGTTGTCTCCTTAACGTAGAGTCTTTCATGACCCTATTTTGTGTCTTCTGCCACTCAGCCAGGATGCCCCCCGGCTGGACCTTCTTGAAGTTTCGAAAAGATGGGGTTAAGCTCCTGGTCGGGCTTCCTAGTCGGAATGAATGGAAGCATAGATTTGTTTATGTAGATGACAAATTGGTGTTTGGCTTTGGTGAGAGAAAAGACTTTTCGACAGGTCTAGACCAGGCGCTGGGCGCTCATCCCAATGCAACAGAGATGGCTGCCCTACGGTATTTAATTTCTCCCCTCAAGAAAATTAGCGTGCGGGCATATTGGATTCTACGAGATTCTCCCTGGCGGCGGTTGGCATGCCCTTCCTTCCCTTCTGGCTCATTCCTTTGGACCTCAAATATTCGCGGGGAAAAGGCTCACCGGCATCTATGTGCTTTTCTTTTTGGGTCTTACCATTTTTCCTTTTCCTTCCAGTCGATTTTGTTTTGCCTTTTCTTTGAATTTTATTAATTCATTGTCCTTATTATTCACAGACATGTTGGCTACCAGCTTCATCGAAGACCTGTCCAAGCTTCTGCGGTGTGCAGCCAACAGACGTGTGGTTAAGCCAGCGAAGAACATGGAGGGCATCGTCAAGCACCCCGAGCAGATCATAGAGCTATCTGACACTGAGGTCAGTGATGATAGGCCCTTGGTGAAGAAGCCCCATCGTGATTGCGGACATGTTTCTGCTGCTGCCACTACCAGTAGGTTTTCCACTGTGGTAGAGGAGGAGGTTCCTGAGACTCCAGTCCCCCATCCTGCTTCTCAGCCAGATTCTTGGGTCCTCACAGCCCATCCATTTTGTTTTATTTCTTTCTCCCTGCCATTTCCTCAAGCTTCCTCATCCCAAAGCTGAACGGACCCTGCTTCTATGTGCAGTGTCGTTGCCCCTGTTGAATTCATTTATGAGGTTGTTTCTGTTTATCATTTTAAAGATTGACTTGGGGAGTGCCCTTTGAACGTAACTGGGTCGTCTGCTTCTTCAGCCTCTGGCCGGCCTGTCTCCACTACCTTGTAGGTAACTTGTTTCTTCCTCTTACTTTTTTTTCTCATCCTTTTTCCTTTTGACTTGTAAATTAAGTGCTTCTTCCTTACTACTTTCATGTCCTTTGTTTTTCTAAAGCTGTACAAATGGAGTTTGACAGTCTGCACCATGAGGTCGGGAAGCTTCAGCATGAGATCGCATCTTTGAAGTTGGCTAACACTGACCTGACCTGCAAGGCGCAGCGGGTAGGCGAGCTAGTGCTGGAGAAAGGAGTCTCCTACTCGTTGTAGGCCTCATTGGCCAAGGCAGAATCAGAGATTGCAGGGCTGAAAGCTTTTCGTCATTGGGCCTTTTCTCGGGGCTTCCTGAATATGTACTCCCGCATAGTGAAGAGCCAGAAGGCCTTCGAGATGATGGTTTAAGCTATGACTGATGAAATGAAGCTCTATTCTCAGTTTGAGGATGATGAGGAGTTGCACGCTCATGTCAGTGTAGTCTTTGTTCCCTTTTGGGAGCACAGTTTTATTGGCTACTTTGCCAGCCTTCAACCTGACATGACGCTTGACAAGCTTGACCGTTGGGACCCAGATGCTGAGCAACCAGAACCTGATGCTCTTCCTACTAGCGAGCCTCATCAGGTTGCTGGTCCCAGTGGGCCTGATGAGGTGATGGCTCAGGCTTCTAGTGAGGAGGGGACCCAGGTTGCAGACAAGGATGATGACGCTGATGCCGCTAAGCACTGATATTTTGCTCAATTTAATTATGTTGGTCGGTGTCTCACCATAAGGGGTTTAAAAAAATACTTCTCTTGTTTCTTTTGACGATTTGGGGGTGTGTTTTCCCTCAGTTAGACTGTGGTTTGGGGTGCATTTTTTCCCCCGGTTAAACTTATGGATGTGGGGTGCCCTTTTCCCCCCTTTTTAGTTGCAAACTTGACACAAATTTGCACTTATTTAATTTTAGACTTTTCTTTCTTTGATCATTTCTATTTTCCTTGCGTTCCTATTCATTGCAAACTTGTGTCTTACTTGTGAGGAGTCCCATTCGAGTTTGTCTTTCAGTGTTTTCTACACTGTTTTCTTGGTCTTGTTTTCTTCTTCTTTTTTCCTTTGGTTGGAATTTCCATTTGATGGCTAACCTTTAGCTAGAATTTTAGTCTGATGGCTGCTAGCTGTTAGAGCCAAGATTTCAATTTTGGCCTGGGTCAGGCTCATTGTTCCCTCACTATGGTTGTGGTCGAGGTTCATTTTATTTGCCTACTTAACCCTGGCCTGCAATCTACTGGTTATTGAAGTTGGGATTACAATTTTGGCTTGGGTCAGTCTCATTGATCCCCATCTATGGCTGTGGTCAAGGTTTCTTTTCTTTACATGTTTGGCCCTGACCTATAATCTGCTGGCTGTTGAAGCCAGGATTGCAATTTTGGCCCTAGTCAGACTGATTGTTCCCATGCTATGGTTGTGGTCGGGGTTCATTTTCTTTGCCTGTTTAACCCTGGCCTGCAATCTGGTGGCTGTTGAAGCCAGGATTGAAATTTTAGCCTGGGTCAGGCTTATTGTTCCCTAGCTACGGTTGTGGTTGTGGTTCATTTTCTTTGCCTATTTAGGCCTTGCCCGTACCCTACTGGCTGTAAGAGCCAGCAATCGCAGTTTCGGCCAGGGCCAGACTTGTTAGTAAATGTTTTCGCCTATTTTCTCCCCCTGCATTGAAATCCACAAAACAAAAAAAAGACCAAGACACGGATCGGGATCTCCTTGGGATCATGCCCCTTATGGGCTTACAAAAGACTCAATCATTTCAGGAATCCTATCTTGCCTTTCTGCAGGTACCGAATACATATCTAATTACAGTCTTTTAAGCATAATACCTTCTTAGGTGGGCAATGTTCCATGTGTGAGGGATTGCCCTTCTGCCTGACATCTCTAGCCCGTGGGCTCCCCTTCCTAGCACTCGATCACCTTATACGACCCTTCTTATTCTGCGTTTAGCTTCTTCTTCCCTTGTGCTCTGCTAGCCTCATTCCTTTTTAACGCGAGGTCTCCCACCTTTAGGGATTTTTGCCGAACCTTATTGTTATAGTGTTATTCCATCCATGACCTGTAAGCGGCTTCCTTCAAGGCTGCCTTCCCTCTGAGTTCATCTAGCCCTTCTAAGTTTTCTCTGATTTCCTGGTCATTTTCATCATGACTCATTGGCTCAATTATCAACCTGTTAGGCATAGCAATTTCCGGGGGAATGATGGCCTCTGTTCCAAAGCATAATCTATAAGGGGATTCTCCCGTGGCTGTCCTGGGCATGGTTCTGTATGCCTACAGCACACTCACCAGCTCCTCTTCCCATTCTCCCTCTCCTGTCCCAACCTCTTTTTAAGATTTGGATTATTGTTCTATTCGTTGCCAATATCTATCCATTTGCTTGTGGATGGGCCACAAAAGTGACTGTTGCCTGATGTTCAGGCCAATGCACCAAGATCTGAAAGGTTCGTGGGCGAATTATTTCCCATTATCGCTCACTATCACTTGTGGGATACTGAATTTGCACACTATGCTCCTCCAGGCAAAGTTCGTGATTTTCTTCCCTATTATTCTTGTTATGACCTCTGCTTCCACCCACTTAGTGAAGTAGTCAATCGCAACAACCATAAATTTCTTCCTCTCCGCTGCCTTAGGGAATGGCCCTGCAATGTCGATCCCCATTTGGCAAAAGGCCAGGGTGACCTTATGCTGGTCATTCGAGCCTCCACACCCTGGCATGAACCTGACATATGTGGCATTCTTTTACCACCTTTTTTTGCATCTGGCCTCATCGCAGGCCAGTAATAACCTACCCGTAAAGCTCTTAGCGTGACTGTTTTAGGTTCCTGGTGGCTACCACAACTTCCTTCATATATCTCCCTAAGGACTGTATCCGCCAGTTCGGCTCTAAACATATGAGCCATGGCTCTGTGTAACCTCTCTTGTACAATAATTTGATTCTTAAGGCGCATTGGAGTGCCTTTCTTTTGGATATAATTGCTTCTTTGTCATCCGCTGGCAGTCTTTCATTCTCCAGGTAGCTTTAGATGGGAGTTGTCTAGTTGGTCACCGCATCCGGCACTGCTACATGATTTACATCCGTTGACCTATTTTCCAACTCCTCCACCAGCCGAACTTGGTTAAGTGTGCGTGTGCTGAGGATGCCAATTTGGTGAGTGCATCCGCTCTCGTGTTCTGTGACCTTAGGACCCTGGTGATATCAAACTTCTCCAACTCAACTGCCAAGCTTCTCACCTTGTCCATGTATTTCATCACTGGTGGCTCTTTGGCAGCGTACTGCTTATGTACTGATTAGCCACTAACATTGAGTCTCCATTGGCATGCAGTTTATTTGCCCCCAATTTTCTGGCTATCTCCATGCCTGCTATCAACGCCTCATACTCTTCCTTATTATTTGACATGGGGAACTAGAAATGCAGGGCGTAAGTTACTTCCATGCCTTACGGGTCTAAAATTACGAGGCCAGCGCCAGCTCCTTTTACTCTCGAGGCTCAGTCTATGTACAACTTCCAAACGTTTGGCCTTGCTACCCCGCTTACCTCAGCGATTTGGGCTGGGTTCCGTGCTTCTTCCACTGCTTTCATCTTTTTCTCCTTGGGAATTTCCGCAAGAAAATCTGACATTACTTGCCCATTTATTGCTTTTCTCGGGGCATATTCGATGGTGTGCTCTCCCAGCTCCACTGCCCACTTTATTAGTCCTCCCGAGGCTTCTGGCATGGTCAGTATTACCTTCAGCTGCTTGTTAGTCACTAGTGTCACAGGGTGTGCCTGGAAGTATTGCCTTAGCCTCCTTGCCGCATAGACCAGAGCTAGGGCAAGCTTCGCCTGACCTGAGTATCCTCGTTCCGGAACTTGCATGTCCCGGCTCACGAAATACACCAGCTGTTGTATTTTATTTTTCTCCCTAACGAACGCACCGCTGATTGCCTCCTCACTTGCTACTACATATAGGTATAGGGTCTCCCCCTTCTTTGGGCTGGTTAGGGTCGGAAGGTCATTCAGGTAGGCCTTTAGTTCCTCAAATGCTTTCTCTTCCAATTCTCCCCACTATACTGCCCCTTCTTGTCCACACACCCTTTCAAAGTTTTAAAAAAAGTGTTCTTTCTACTGCTCGAGACATGAAATGGTTCATGACTGGCGGCTTCCCATTCAAGCTCTGGACCTCCTTCACCGTGCTCGACACCTTCATCTCCAAAATTTCCTTTATTTTCTTAGGGTTTACTTTCAAACCTTCATTCGACACCATGTGCCCTAGGAATTTCCCCGCTTCAACCCTAAAGAAATATTTGGGCGGGTTCAACTTCATCCCTGTCTCCCTGAATCATACTAGGGTCTCCCTGACATATTCCACAAAAGTCTCATACTGGCTGCTTTTTATGACCATGTCGTCCATATATACTTCCAGATTTCTTCCAATCTGTTTTTGGGAAATCCTGTCCTCCACCCTTTGGTACTTGGCTTCGGTGTTTCTCAGGCCGAATGGCATCATTTGGTAGCCAAAGACTCCCTTTTCAGTTATAAATGCAATTTTTTCTTCATCACTCTCTAACATGGGGATCAGATGGTACCCCTTATATGCATCAAGGAAACACTTAATTGGATAGCTGGTAAGAGCATATACCTTTTGGTCAATGTCAGCAGTGGGTAGCAATCCTTGGGGAAAGCTTTGTTAAGGTATGTGTAGTCCACGCACATCCTTCAACTACCGTCCATCTTTTTCACTAGCACAGGGTTAGCCAACCAAGTTGGGTATGGGATTTCTTGCAAGATCCCTCGTAACCAGTTGACTTACCTCCTTGTTTACCACCCCATTCCTCTCTTTGCACAATTTCATCCATTTTTGCATGACAGGCTTGTGAGTCGGATCAATGCTTAGCTCGTGGCAGCCAATTTACTTGGGGACTCCGGTCATGTCATCCGGTTCCAGGAAAAAGCCTGCCTGTTGTCCATCAGCACCTTTACTAACCTGTTTTTCACCTCAGGGGGAAAGATGTTCCCATCTGTATTGACTGGTCTCCGCTCAATTGTACTGCTTCCACCTCTGCTCCTAGCTTTGATGGGTCACTTCTGCCTGTATCAATGAGCATCAGCTAAGCGACATGTCTCCTTTGGTTGTCACTTTTTTCTTCTCGCTTGCACTTGTTGAGAGCGACTCTATGACTCTCTCTGGCCTTTTACTGATCTCCCCTGACCACAGCTATTCATCCCCTAGTTGGGAATTTCAGGAGTGGGTGCAGGATCGACACTATGCCCTCCAGCAGTGTTAACGCTGGCCTGCCCAGTATCAGGTTATATGGGCTATTCACCTTCAATTTATAAACTCTATGTCCATGGAAGTGCTCTTATTTCCTTCTCTCATTGTCACCAGGAGCAATATGGTTCCTTAAGGCCATATTGTTTGCAAAGTCTACTAATGGAGTCTCCGTCTGCTCTAATTTCCTCCTCGTATTCTCATTCAGCTTCTCGAAGCAGTGCCAATACATGATTTCTGTTGAACTTCCGCTATCCACATACATGATGGATCATCTTATTCATCACTCTCACCGTTATCACCACCGTGTCTCCGCCATCCGGCCTGTCTGGCACCGGGTCATTGGTGCCAAACATTATTGCTTTGTTCACGCCGAACTTCTTGTCTGCTAATGTTAGCTGCGGTGTATGCTTGCATCGTACTTTCCACTGGGATGATTCTGTCCTTCCTCCGGCGTTTTCACCTATAATAGCGTATATGTCTGTTACCGTTGGCGCCCTGCTGTCCTCCATAGGGGAAAAGTTCACTCCGCCTCTTGCTTCTTTCTTCCCCTGTCTCAGCTCTAGCGACCTTCTTTCCTTTGTCACGCACTCACTCCCTATTGGGGCTTCTTGCTCTGCCCTACCCCTCTTGCTGCCCGCTGGAGTTCCCATGCTTGTTCTTGTTCTGGTAAGTGGCTTTGTTATGATCCCTTGCACTCTTTGCCAAGTGTGCCAACTCGCCACTTTGCACACAGTCCTCTATGCTGTGCTTCAAATGGATGTAATCATTTGTGTCGTGCCATGATCTCGTGGTAATCGCAAAAGTGGGAATTATCTCTCTTGTCAGGGTCCTTCTTCATCCTTGGTGGCATGTCCAGTATACCATTCCCTGCGTACATAGAAAAGATCTCTTTGGGCATTTTGATGAGTGATGTGAAGACCCTCTCCGACTTGTTGAACATGGTGGGCATCTGCTGGGTGCCCACTTTGGCACGCTCAGCCTTCCTCGTCTTTCTGTTCCCATCTGCATCAGCCCTCCCATGACCATGGCCACCCTGTGTTTCCTTTCTCCTCCTGTCCGCTAGTTCTGCTTTGTTGAAGCTCCCAACTCTTTTCATCAGCTCGTCGATTGTTCCTGGTGGGCCCAGGGTGCAGTCTCTCAGCGACAACTTGTGCCTTAAGCCATTTATGAACGTGTCCATGAAGAACTGACTACTCCTCTCCTCCACCTGATTTGCCTCGTCATTGAACCGCTCCCAGTATGCTGATAGTGCTTTTGTTGGTTTCTTTGTGATGACCAATAACTCAGAATGTGTTTTGAAATTTCTTTCTCTGTATGAAACACGCTAAGAACTTCTGCTCCAACTGACTGAAGTTGTCGATCGTTTTGTCCTCCTGGTTCTTGAACCACACACTGGCTGCTGTCGCCAGGTTGGTTGCAAACACCTTGCAACAAATGTCCCGTGGTATCGCGAAAGAAGCCATGTTGGTGCAAAACGTGTGCAAGTGGTCTTCTGGATCTACCTCACCGTTATTGGTATTCTCAGCTTCGGGTCCGCCGTGAACATCTAAATCCTCTCGGTGAGGGCGAACCTCTGTCCTCATTCTTCGCTTCCTGCTTCGTTCCCCTGGCTGGGGCCTTGCCCCTGACATGCTTCTCTATTCTCGGTGGTAGCACGTAGCCTGATCGCCATTCACGATTTGTTGTAGTCTCCTCACCTCCGGCTTACACCTTCCTTCTGGAGGTGTCTCTGCTCCGGGCGGTCTCCGAGCCTTTCCGCCTTTGGTTGGATGCCTCGTTGTCACCTTCCTGTTCTAGGAACAACTCAATTGGCTGCAAGTCCTACCCTCTTCGCGTTTCATTTCCATTTTGATGGTCCTTTATTTCCACTATCATACTCTCCTTCCGAGACGCCATAATCGTTTGGATTATTTCTGAGTTGTTTGCAAGCTATGTAGTCGTGCGAAGGTGGTGCCTCACTCCCATCGGTGTTAGCGTCGGGGTAGAATCTTCCTCCAGGTGCGTCACATCCTCCATGACTACCTGGTTGAACAAGTTTCCCACCGGTTGTGCCTCCATGTCGTTCAAGCTGCGTAGATGCTATGAAAATTATGCGATTCCCACAGGCGGCGCCAATGTTAATGCCAGAATTTTCTATCCTCCCATTGATGATCTCCTCCGGTCCAACTTGCACATGAATCCACAAGACAGACAGATTAAGGCTAGACAGGCAGGCGCAGGGCCGTGCTTGCTCCAACACTCCGGTCTGCCATGTTTGCCGTGTAGGAGAGTTTTTAGGGTAAATAGTGCTTAGATTGTAATCTTACCTCGGCTGCATGATTATTCCCCTTGATATATGTGTTTAGTGGTCGATGGAACAACTTCCAGACTTACCTGCCCATCAGCGCACATTATACATTATGTCTGTTACTCTATTCCTGGGCCGAAAGGCCTTCGTTGGGCTGGGATCCTTCGGATGCTGGGAGGCCCATACATTATCATGCAGCAAAAATTGCTAAAGAGGAGAAAGAAGTAAAGAATTATGAGATGTGAAGAGAATAATATGATCTGATTTATACCTAACAAAGTTAAAGAAGGAATGAATTTTTACCAGCCTATCAGCAGGTTAAAACCCTCTTGAAAAGATCATTCAGCCCTTGGGATCATGACACACTCTTAGTGTAAAACCCACTGCACCATCATCCGCCGTTTTTCTATCCGGCAGCCCGGCTCCGTCACGTTGCTACGGTCGGGTTCCGGCTCTCGCAGACTGGCATCGCTTCATCCGTTCTCTCCGGCTTCCATTTTTTCTATCATCAGCTCGGCGACGGCATCAAGCTCTGACCTCTGTCATCTCCGGCGCTCCGTCGATCGATTGTCACCGCAGCCCGTAGGATTCTCATAGCTCCAGAATTCTGCTGCTTCAAATTTCGGGATTCTGTGTACAGACAGCTGACGGTAATGCCTGTGAGCACACTTTGATTGTTTGAATTTGGATTTTTTTTGCCTTCAGATTATAGACTAACAATGCTTGAAACTGTAAAAAAAAAAATTGGTTTGGTTTGAACTTTGATTGCTACAACCTGTTTTGCATCTGACATATTATCTTGTCCTGCCTAATCAAATGTAATTTGGAAATTTGACAGCAGCTTGACAGCCATGGTGAATTGCCGATCATTCTCATGGATTTTTTTATTGATGAATTGCATTTGAATTGCTGATAATTTCTAAATTTAATTGAGTTTGTCCTACTCAAATTGTTTGGTAATAGATGTGGACCACCAATCCTAGATCCGCCCCTGGAGCCATTTGGTATTTATACTTGATTGTAGAGTCTTATGTTTGCGTGAGAGTTGACTTCGTAGGATTTCTTCCAACCTAGAATGGATTTTGGAATTTTAATGTAGTGCTTTAACACTTGTTTTTTTAATGGGAATTCAGATTAGGGGTTAATGAGAGCCTTGTGAAAGGTTATGAAATAACTGTGCATAAACAGCAGTTTTTTGCATCAAAGGGTGACCCACCAAATTAAAAATCCTACACGCCTTGATGATGATCAAGATGATGAATTTCTTTTAAACTCGAATTGCCTCGGAACTTGGAGTTAAAACTTTAAGTTTATAGGAACTATGTTGTCGGACTCATGTCATTAAGTTTTATCTTGTTGAGAGTTTGAGACTTGAGATAATGTTCTCTTGTTAATTTGCTACTTTGCTATTTGGATGCATTTCTTATGTGGTTTTGAAGTTATTATGATGTCATGGAATTATTTGAACCTGACTTGCATTTATAATATTGTATATACTGTAAGTACGCATTGTTCCAAGATGCATCCGCATCGCATGGCGCATTGGGGAATATTCGGCCTTAGCGCATTACGTACTTTAAAACCAAGATTCTGCCTGAACTGAACCGACCTGGGTGGGTTTTTTCATTGTCACACCCCTAGTTCTTTTAGGTGGTTACAACTTTTCTATCAACTATCTGAGTTAATCTGTGTTTGTGAACTAAATTGTTAGGGTCTTATCCTGGACACTGTGTCTAAGAATACATGATTTTGATGCATTTTAAGTCAGACTCGGATGCAAGATTTGGGCTTGCTTTCACCTTTATGAGTTGAATTCACTGGTTATGTTGTATTCTGCAGAAGTGGCACTATGGTTATTACTGCATCTTCAGACACTCTTGAATGGACGGTTGTTAAGTATCGCCGTGGGAAGAGTGGTTCACAGAAGATTATCCAAGATCTAGAGAATCGAACAGGTGGAGCTCCAGGGAAAATTCAGGCTCTTTATCCAGTAGATACCACCAATGATCCAGAAAGAGAGTCAAGATTGATGCAGAAGATGCATACCTTCATTGAAAAACTCGAGAGCTCCAAATTTTATCGAGCCTTCTTAGATCAAATGCAAAGTCGAGACATGTCTGATCTTTTCAGTAAGGTTTTGGGCTCTGAAGAGAAAATGCCAGTGGTCATCTATGGTATTGGCAGTATTGAATCCTTTGAAAATCCACGTTCTCAACTTGCCCTGGCTATGCTGATGAAAAAGAATTTCCCTTGGATAGGAGACGTTGAAGTGTATGATCCGATCATTTCCGCTGTTGAATCAAAAGTAATGACAGACTTAGGCTGTTATGTTCTATCTTTGAATGAGGAAGGTAGGCGACAAGTATTCAGACCGACACTATTCTTCATGCCCCATTGTGAAACTGGACTGTATGAGAATCTCCTTCAGACAAATTGGGATATTGATAGGCTGAGTAAGATTGCATTGTTGGGAAATAGTTTTGATAAATATAGACAGGGTCTTGAATATTCCATGAAACCAAATAAGAAAGCACCAAGCTGTATCTTGGATGCCATGAGATTTACCAAAGAAATCATTATTGATGTGTCGGATGTTAATCATTATCAAGCTTTCCAGAGTTCAAGTTGGCATTTCTTCGGCCTTGAATACGATGGAGACCTGCAGTTACACCTAGATTGACAACCAATATGAAGAAGGTGCTCAATTTTCTGACTGATCATCATACGTGAGCGTTATCTATGGTATATTACTGAATAATGGTCTCTTCATACTGTTGGTTCTGAATGTTGAAGACTTTGGTCTTTTTACATGTGTTTTCTTCCCCAAGTTGTAAAACATTATGATAGTTGCTACAATTAATAAGTAGAATGCATGGTGATAGCATAGTTATGACTTATGTTAATACAACCCACTTGAGTGAAAAAGCATTTATTTCACAAGGAATATCTGTATCCATTTTGAGAGAGATTGGGACAGGTCTGCATCAAAGAATTTTGTCTATATATCCACTGCAAAATGTAAAGAAGACTAAATAATTGTGGTCCACTGCTGTGGCATCTTTTGATTCTTTGAATTCTATTTGTGACACGCGGAGTACGTGTCACAAATAATTTTGTAGAATAGTAATTTTCCATGTGTCACAATATTTAAATATTATATTAAACTCAAATTTAAACAAAGATTACTTGAATTCTATTTTTATTTTATTTTAAATTGAAATTGTGTATTTATATAAATAATTATTTAAATTTTCTTACACATGATCACAATTTGAGATGGTCCGCATGCTAAACTTTAGGCATTAGCCTTTATACAATTATAATAATATTCTAATTCCAGAGATATATCTCTAATAATTTTACAGGGACCTATCTCTAATTATTTTACATTGATCTATCTCTAATAACTTTTCAGGAGTTTTTTCGTTCAATTTTTTCTTATCACTTTCTAGCCATCTGCAATATGCAAAAAAAAAATCAAAAAATTATTTAAAAAATGTTCAAATAATGCAAAAAAATCAATATGATCAGCAAACCGAAATTATAAACATCACCGAAAAATAGCAGAACATCAATGAAAAATTATAAAGCATCAACTAAAAATTACAATAAAAAATATAGTTGAAAAAAATAAAAGCAAAAAAATGTATAAAAATAAAAATAAAAATCAACAAAAAAATAGAAAAAAAACGTTGGCTACAACTTATAAAAAAACAACTGAAAATCATGAAAATATCAACAAAGATTGAATTATCAATTTATCTTTTAAAAAACTACAAACATCAACCTACATCACCCAAAACCTAAAAACATCAATTATTATCATCTAAACTTCACTTAGAAATAAAAACATCAACATATAGAAAAAAAACAGAAACTACAAAAAATCAACCATATCATCAAAAAAAGCTACAAACATCAATCCCTATCACCTAAAAGTCATCTAGAAAACGAAAAACATCAACATGAGAGGGAAAAAAAAACTAAAAACATAAAAAGCTACGGTACCTAGGGGTGACTCCCTTTGTCCCAACAGTAATGACATGTTTGCTTTTTCACGGTGTTCAATGATCATGTTTAACCGTCAATATCTCCAGCTATATATACGAATTCCGCATGAAAAATTGATATTTATAAAATATATGTTAAGATGAATTCAACAATATTATGCATGATATATTTATTATATACATATTAATTTATATTTATGGTCAAAATTTACCAGATTTGAATTTAAAAAAGTAAATATGCCATTACTGGTGAGACGGAGAGAGTAATTATTTTTCTCATTCAAGGTAATAGAGACGAAGAGTTATTTGTTGGTCTTTCATATGCCGTGTAAGGGTGCCACTTCCTCAAATATATAAAGTCACTAGTCCACGATCACATTGTGCAATGGCCTTCGACAGTTCGGCTTATGACGAATGAGTACTTAACATAGTTGCTTACTACATCCCATTCCATTTGTAATTGTTTAATTTTTTATCAACTTTTTCAAGATACATATTATAATAATAAATTTTAATTAGCATATAAACATTAATGTGATTATTAATTTGTAAATTATTGTTAGATTGATTGTAATGTGTATTGAAAAAATATAAAAATTATTATACATAACTAAAATTATCGATGAGAGATATTATTATTATTATATTCATCATAATGTTTAATTTATAAATATTATTTTCAGTATTATTTGCGTAAAAAATATCTTGAAAATATATAATATAATTTTTTTAGTTAAAGATGGTATGGAGAGAATGCGAAGGAAATAATTTGTTATTTGGAAAAAAACAAATAAGAAAAGAAGAATTATTTGTTTAAAAGAGGAATAGAATATTTTCTTTTTAAAAGAATAAGGTAACCAAACAATTGGGCCAGTGGCTACTAGTCAAGTAAAGGCCCGTAATTATGGGAAAAAAAAGTTAAGGCCCGTACTTCATGTTTTAATCTTTCATTCGACCCAAGTAAGAAAGCGTGTTTTCAGTTATTACATTAAAAGGTCTTCTTCCTCTTCTTGAGTTTTCGTTTCACTGGGGGCTGCAATTTATTTTCCGGCGATGGAAACTTCTATCATTCGACGATTCCTTCTAATATTATGGTTTGTCAGTCGTCGAAATCATCGCCCGGGTGGAGCTCGTACGCCCTTCACCTATCTCAACCAGCCGGTGCTGAAGGAGCAGGATTGAATGATACCTCCTCATCGAGATTTAACGGGGCGGCCGCACCGACTCAACCCCTAGCTCCACCGTCGTGGGAATCCGGGTTTGCGGGTACCTACACATCCGGGTACCCTCATGTGCAGGTAATTTAAAATACAGTCCGTGCCTCAACTCAAAAAAATTGGGTACCCAAATTATTCAGTCCAGGTAACATGGTAACATAGTAAGATGAAGTTTTGTTTCGAAGGAAATAGAACCATCTGCTACCTGCTTAGCATCAATAACATCTCTACCTATTTTTTTCAAAGCTAGAAAGTTTCAAATATAATGTAATAATATAAGATTATAAGAGGCTGGAGAATATTATAGTCTGCCATTGTAGTGCATACTAGGTGGTGGTCTGCAAGTGCACCAAACAATTCCAATTTCCTAGCCTGCAGTAATTTCCCAAGCCTTTGTAGAAAAAGAGAGCAAAATAAAAGTTAAGGCGGCAATTTGTAATCATATTCTACACCAAACACTACAATATACTCTGCAGCAAACACACGTATCTCTAATGTTCTACATATACAACTGTACTGTTTGGAAAATGATTGTAAAATAAGTTGAATTTCATCAACTTTTGAGCTTAGTTTTGAGTTGGGCTCGAACTGAATTAGAGTCAGTGGATGTCGTTTTTGGATTCTCCTCTGCGAGTACTATAAAATCGACTGTTTAAACTCTCAAAACGGATAAAGGGTGAATGAGATATGAATGCTCAAAGAGTCACTCTGAGAATGGAAACTTAGGCGGAAATTCATTCGCACGTACTAAGTGTTCTGTAATTTTTTGACTGTCTAAAATGCGTTTGGATCGTGTGGAGGTCTCCAGAAAGCCCAAACCGCGTAACAAATATTCTAAGAATCACGTATGGAATATCTGAGATTTGATACGCGGTTAATCATGATAAGGAATATGATATTCTTATCTTTCCAGAATCTGTTGGTTAGAGAATATTTTCTCTGATTACGGGAATCAGATCTTTCACGTATCTTCCCATAGAGTTTCTTAGACATCTATAAATAGAGCCTTTATGTCAGACAGAAAACTCGCACCATTCTCAAGTTCCTCCCTACTTCTAAACTTGAGTCTTATCTTCTTTCTCTGTCTTTGTCGGTGATAGTCTTTCGGGCTTTGTGTGACTCCGAGGTAATTTTACTTGTTAAATTACCTTCGATGGTTTTATCCTAGGGAACGATGTCCATGACGGGACTCATTCGTTTCAAGGACAGCGAGTGTACTCGTGACTCCATCAATATGTGATATATGTGATTGCTTGAAACGTGCTTATTAATTGTACGCGTGAATAATTAGTACTATTTCTTTATTGTTACTGATGTTAAATTGTTTGTGTAATTTCGACATGTTTTTTCCAATATATGTCCAACAGTCTTGAAACAAATGATCTTTGTTGGGTTATATTGATTAAACTTTTTTTAATTTTTTTTTAAAAAATTACACGCCATATATATTAATGCTTGTGCAAATTATATGCCAATAATATTGCAATATGCCATTCATACATGTGAATTATATGGAATTGCAAATTATATGCCTATGCAATACATGTCGTACGCAAATATGCCATACATGTCGTATGCGATTTATATGCCTAGTTTGGATTAATAGTATATATGTAGTATACTTCGTAAGTAATTAGAATTTGCATTCATAATACTCAACTAAATAGTTGTTCGAAATTTATGTATGCTTACGTGATTAGATGATTAATCTGCATCAATATCGCATGCCTTACATTACCATATTTTTGCATGCCTCACATACACATGCGTAAGGTTCTACATTGCTTGCATGCTGTTTAATATATTCCATATATGTGACTGCATGCTTTATGCAAATTGTATGTTTGGAAAGATATGCATGCTACTAATATGCATGTGGTTTTGCAAGTCTGCGAAAATATTTGATTGCATGCTTTATGGAAATTGTATGTTTAAAAAAAAATGTATGCATGCTAATTCATTGGGTTTTGGTTGTTTACAACAGAACCATTTCGAGCGATGAGACTATCCATGAGGCGACGCCTCTTGTGACTGTTCAGGCTAAGACTATCCCAGGGGTGACGCCTCTTATGGATGTTCCTCATGCTGAGAAACCCGAGAAGTTCAATAATGGTATGAACTTCAAGATGTGGCAACAGAAGATGCTCTTCTACTTGTCCACTATGGGTTTGGAGCGCTATGTTCGCGAAGATCGTCCAGTTGCAGATGAGACTAGCAATGTGGAAGTCGAAAATGATGCGGTGGAATGGAACTCTAAGGAGTATATCTGTCGCAACCTCATTTTGAATAGCCTTCACGAAGCCATTTGGAGTGTGTATCAAGTGAAAGAGCCTTCTAAGGTCCTGTGGGAAACTCTTGACCAAGAGTACAGGGGTGAGGAGGTTGGATCCAAGAAGTGGGTCGTCGGCAAGTTCCTCGACTACAAGATGGTTGATGCTAAGTCTGTGGTCAGTCAAGCTCAAGAGCTTCAAATGATGATCAATGAGCTGATAGCCGAGAAGATGACAATGTGTGAGACTCTCCAAGTCTATTGCATCATCGAGAAGCTGCCTCCAAGTTGGAAGGACTTCAAGAGTTATCTGAAACACAAGCGAAAGGTGATGACCATGAGGGATCTGATGCAAAAGCTTCGTGTTGAGTAGGATAACCGCATCTCTGAAAAGAGGATGAATGGATATGTGCCTGTGGCAAGGGCCAATCTCGTGGAGGTTGGTGGGAGCTCCAAGTCAAAGAAGGCCAAGGCAAAGAAGGGATCCAAGTTAGGAGCTAAGGGTGGAGTTTCGAAGAAGTCGAAGTTCACTGGCAAGTGCTACAATTGCAACCTCGTTGGCCACAAGTCCTCCGAATGTAGGAAGCCAAGGAATGCCAAGAACGAGGTCAATATGGTTGAAAATCTTGCACTAGATGTGAATAACATCGATCTGTGTGCTGTGATTTTTGAAGTCAACATGGTAGACTCCAATCCAAAGGAATGGTGGATTGATACTGGTGCTACTAAGCACATTTGGTCTGTCAAGGAAGTGTTCTCAAACTTCAAGGCAATTGAAGATGGAGAGACCATCTACATGGGCAACTCTGCAACTTCTATGGTGAAAGGGCGTGGCACTGTGGTACTGAAGATGACGTCTGGGAAGGAGTTGATTTTGAAGAATGTTTTGTATGTGCCAGACATTCGCAAGAACCTTGTGTCCGGTTCTATGTTGATCAAGCATGGCTTTAAGCTAGTGTTTGAGTCTGATAAGTTAATCTTGTCAAAGCAAGATATGTTTGTAGGCAAAGGTTATGAGCTAGATGGTATGTTCAAGTTGAACACCATGGTTGTACCTCCTAAGAAAGATGAAATGAATGCTTCTTCTTCTGCTTACATGATTGAGTCTTCCAATTTATGGCATGGTAGACTAGGACACGTTAATTATGATTCGATAAGAAGATTAATTAAAATGGAAAGCATACCTAACATGGAAATTGATGCAAATCATAAGTGTGAAACTTGTGTTGAAGCTAAGATGACTCGAACGTCTTTCAAACAAGTTAAACGAAACACGAAACCTCTTGAGTTAATACATACCGATATCTGTGATCTCAAGTTCGTGCAAACAAGAGGAGGTAACAAGTATTTCATCATTTTCGTGGATGATTGTACGAAATACTGTTATGTGTACTTGCTGAAAAGCAAAGATGAGGCAATTGAGAAATTTGTTCTCTACAAAACAGAAGTTGAAAATCAACTTGATAAGAAGATCAAGGTGATTAGAAGTGACCGTGGAGGTGAATATGTAGAGCCATTTAGGGACTATTGTTCTGAACATGGCATTATTCACGAGGTCACTGCCCCCTACTCGCCTCAATCTAATGGTGTGGCTGAACGTAAAAATTGCACTCTTAAAGAGATGATGAATGCGATGTTGATAAGTTCTGGGTTGCCACAGAGCATGTGGGGGGAGGCTATTTTGACGGCCAATTATCTTTTGAATAAGATACCCCGTAAGGATAAGAAAGCAACTCCTCATGAGTTGTGGAAAGGCACGAAGCCATCCTTTACGTACTTGCGAATGTGGGGGTGCCTTGCGAAGGTATTAATCCCACCCCCAAGAAGTTAAAGATTGGACCTAAAATGGTTGACTGTATCTTTATAGGATATGCACATGAGAGTAGTGCTTATTGCTTCCTTGTACATGAATCTCATCATCCAGAGATTCACAAGAACACAATCATGGAATCAAGAAATGCAAATTTCTTTGAGAATGTGTTCCCTGCCAAGGAAAGGTCTGAATCGTCGAATAGGACCGTTGAGTCACTGGACGAAGGCATAGTAATTCCCGACGATCTCGAGGATTAAGAGGAGGAAGTGGATGAACCTAGACGAAGTAAACGGATTAGGACCGAAAAATTATTTGGTCCTGATTATCTAACGTTTATGCTTGAAAGTGAGCCACAAAGTTATAAAGAAGCTGTGAATTCGTCTGAGGGGCCTATGTGGAAAGAAGCGATTAAAAGCAAAATCGACTCAATTCTACATAATCATACTTGGGAGCTAGTGGACTTACCTCCAAGGTGTAAACCACTGAGCTACAAATGGATCTTCAAGAAGAAGATGAGAGTAGATGGCTCGATTGACAAGTATAAAGCCAGACTTGTAATCAAAGGTTATAGACAAAAGGAAGGTCTTGACTACTTTGATACTTATTCTCCAGTCACGAGAATAAGCTCCATTAGAATGATACTTGCTATCGCCGCGTTGCGTAAGCTTGAGGTTCATCAAATGGATGTGAAGACTGCCTTCTTGAATGGAGATTTAGCGGAAGAAATCTACATGGAGCAACTTGAGGGGTTTACGGCTCCCGGACAAGGAGGAAAAGTCTGCAAGTTGGTGAAATCATTGTATGGTCTCAAACAAGCACCAAAGCAATGGCATGAGAAGTTTGACCATATCGTCCTTGCCAATGGTTTCAAAATCAATGAGTGTGATAAGTGCATCTACGTGAAAGACACGAAAAATGGATATGTAATCCTATGTTTATATGTAGATGACTTGCTCATTGTGGGTAGTAATGAAAAGATGATCAAATCTACCAAGGACATGTTGAATTCTCGTTTTGACATGAAGGATATGGGACTGGCGGATGTGATCTTGGGAATAAAGATCATCCGAAGCTCTGATGGTATCACCTTAACCCAATCCCATTATGTAGATAAAATCCTTGAGAAATTCAACAAGAATGACTTAGAGGTGGCGATGACTCCAATAGATCCGAATTTGCATCTACGAAAGAACAAATTGGAGGCTATTAATCAGGTGGAGTACTCGAGAGTCATTGGGAGTCTGATGTACTTGATGAGTTGTACCAGACCAGACATTGCCTACACTGTAAGTAGGTTGAGTAGATACACGAGTAATCCCAGTATGACTCACTGGAAAGCAATAACTAGAGTATTGAGATATCTACGTTTCACTCGTGATTATAGTCTACATTATTCGAGTTATCCAGCTGTAGTTGAAGGATACAGTGATGCAAACTGGATACACGATATAAAGGATCTGAAATCCACTAGTGGGTATGTATTTACACTAGGTGGAGGAGCAGTCTCGTGGAAGTCCTCTAAACAAACGGTTATTACTCGATCCACAATGGAATCCGAGTTTGTTGCCTTAGACAAGGTGGGTGAGGAGGCCGAATGGCTCCTTCAATTCGTAGAGGACATTCCTAGATGGCCGAAGCCTGTGCCAGCCATATGTATACATTGTGACAGTGTATCTGCTATTGGAAAGGCTCAGAATATGCTCTATAATGGGAAGTCTCGTCATATTCGACAGAGACATAGTTCCATAAGACAACTTCTCTCAACTGGAGTGATCACAATTGACTATGTAAGGTCTAAGGACAACATAGCTGATCCCTTGACTAAGGGGTTGAATCGAGAGGTAGTTGAAACATCATCGAGAGGAATGGGACTGAAGTCCATTAAATGATGGGTTACGTACGTGGAAACCCAACCTATGTGACTGAAGATCCCAAGATCTAGGTTCAATGGGATAACTAAACTGCAAAGACACATCGCGATCACTGTGTGGGGGGGGGGGGTCATACCTCCTGTCTTATTTCCTATGATGAAGAAACAGTGAAGTGAGTGGAGGTTAAGCATTAAATTGCTTTTAATGATTCACGGCATCGAGTGTATGATACTTGAAAGAGCACATAGTTTACGGAACTGCTCTTACGCAAAGAATCACCTATGTAAGCGAGAAGTGTGGCCGCTTCGAAAGGGAATTGTTGGGACGCAATTCCTTAAAAACCTTACAGAACTAGGGGGTGTGCCATGGCCTGATTAATGGACACAATCGAGGAAAGCACAAAGGCTAGGAAAGATGTCTGTGGGAAGTGCATTGTCGTTCACACAAGCGGTCGGGGAAGTTCAAGGACATCGCATCTACTTCCTAACCAGTGGGCTAAGTGTACTCTCTCAAGGGAAAGTTCAAAGGGTGACACCTACTTATCCTATGCAGCATCTATGCCGTCGAAATGAATCTATCACCAAGTCAAACTCCGTGTCTGGCGTGATTGTTCTGATTCCACATCAATATCTATTCATGTGGGGGATTGTTGGAAAATGATTGTAAAATAAGTTGAATTTCGTCAACTTTTGGGCTTAGTTTTGAGTTGGGCTCGAACTGAATTAGAGTCAGTGGATGTCGTTTTTGGATTCTCCTCTGCGAGTACTATAAAATCAACTGTTTAAACTCTCAAAACGGATAAAGGGTGAATGAGATATGGATGCTCAAAGAGTCACTCTGAGAATGGAAACTTAGGCGGAAATTCATTCGCATGTACTAAGTGTTCTGTAATTTTTTGACTGTCTAAAATGCGTTTGGATCGTGTGGAAGTCTCCAGAAAGCCCAAACCGCGTAACAAATATTCTAAGAATCACGTATGGAATATCTGAGATTTGATACGCGGTTAATCATGATAAGGAATATGATATTCTTATCTTTCCAGAATCTGTTGGTTAGAGAATATTTTCTCTAATTACGGGAATCAGATCTTTCACGTATCTTCCCATAGGGTTTCTTAGACATCTATAAATAGAGCCTTTATGTCAGACAGAAAACTCGTACCATTCTCAAGTTCCTCCCTACTTCTAAACTTGAGTCTTATCTTCTTTCTTTGTCTTTGTCGGTGATAGTTCTTCGGGCTTTGTGTGACTCCGAGGTAATTTTACTTGTTAAATTACCTTCGATGGTTTTATCCTAGGGAACGATGTCCACGACGGGACTCATTCGTTTCAAGGACAGCGAGTGTACTCGTGACTCCATCAATATGTGATATATGTGATTGCTTGAAACGTGCTTATTAATTATACGCGTGAATAATTAGTACTATTTCTTTATTGTTACTGATGTTAAATTGTTTGTGTAATTTCAACATGTTTAAAAGAGGAATAGAATATTTTCTTTTTAAAAGAATAAGGTAACCAAACAATTGGGCCAGTGGCTACTAGTCAAGTAAAGGCCCGTAATTATGGGAAAAAAAAGTAAAGGCCCGTACTTCATGTTTTAATCTTTCATTCGACCCAAGTAAGAAAGCGTGTTTTCAGTTATTACATTAAAAGGTCTTCTTCCTCTTCTTGAGTTTTTGTTTCACTGGGGGCTGCAATTTATTTTCCGGCGATGGAAACTTCTATCATTCAACGATTCCTTCTACTATTATGGTTTGTCAGTCGTCGAAATCATCGCCCGGGTGGAGCTCGTACGCCCCTCACCTATCTCAACCAGCCGGTGCTGAAGGAGCAGGATTGAATGATACCTCCTCATCGAGATTTAACGGGGCGGCCGCACCGACTCAACCCCTAGCTCCACCGTCGTGGGAATCCGGGTTTGCGGGTACCTACACATCCGGGTACCCTCATGTGCAGGTAATTTAAAATGCGGTCCGTGCCTCAGCTCAAAAAAATTGGGTACCCAAATTATTCAGTCCAGGTAACATGGTACCCATCACATAGTAAGATGAAGTTTTGTTTAGAAGGAAATAGAACCATCTGCTTACTGCTTAGCATCAAGGAAGGAAGTTTTATTTATTAAGAATGATCTTGCCACTGATATGCTAACAAGACCATCAGCTATAAAATTTTGTGTGGAAATAGATCTCCAAAAACCATTAAGTCATTTCATAAGGCTGGGCTCTGTAACCAACAATAGGAAATACCAAGTTGAATATGAGGATGTACCTCTGTACTATGATCACTGTCTAAAACTTGGACATTCTTTACCTCAATGTAAAGTTAAGCTTGTGTCAAATAATGATATAACTCAGGACATAAATCCAGTTCAAACCTTACCCCAATCACATTGGCAGCCTACTGGTAAGAAATTTGACAAGGCCCCTTTAATCTTAGATTCTGGGTATGACCAATTACCCCCTAAGATTGATAACACTGAAGGTATATCTAATGGTACCAACCACAATTTATCACCCATCTCTCCTTCCATGGTTACCATTAATACTGAGAGATCTCCTATCACTAAGACTCAGACTCAGACTCAGGATAGCCCAGATCTTTCGATCATAAGCTTACTAAATGATATGGCTATTCCTAAACCACCTATTCTATCATATGCTAAAGATGATATCCAGATAGGATCCTTTTCAATTCCTATGTACAGTCCAAATCACAAAATGACACTTTCCCAGCCTGGAAAGATGGCAAATAGGTTTTCTGTTTTGCAGACTCAAGAGGATTGCTCTAACAATCATGAGAAAATCTTTGAGCCTGAGACATCTATTGAGGCAAATAATGATCAACAAATGTCTACCACTTCTACTATTACAGGTATGCAACAAGGTAAGCCTAAATCAAAGAAAAATAATTACTTAAGCCAACTAAACAGAATGATGCTTAGATCAGCCACAAAAAGTAATAAATCCTGTGAACAATGACAGTAAACTCCTATGTAAATTGCTTAGTGTGTAACCTTAGGGGTATGGATACTTCAATGCTTAGACTGTCTAATTTATGTAAACTTAAGAAAATTCAGCTGCTTTGCATCATTGAACCTATGCATGACAATAGTTCTTGCCAAACATATATGCAGAAACTTCCCTTTGATCATAATTTGATTTTGTATAATGGGAAAATTTGGTTAATGTGGAAAAATTCACTTTCTGTTTCTCTGGTATCATCTCATGAACAATTCATGCATGTCACTATCCTGCATCATTACCTTAATTGGCATATGGAGGCAGTTTTTGTTTATGCTCTTAGGAATAGGGGGGTAGGAAGAATCTATGGAAAGAGCTTCAGACTATCTCTAAAGGAGATATAATTTTTATTGGGGATTTTAATACCATTACTTCCCTGTCTGAGTATAGAGGCCCTAGTTCCCCTGCCTTAGGTAGTATTAGGGATTTTAACTCTTGGATAAACTTGAATGAGATACAAGAAATTAACACAGTTCGTAATCTCTTCACTTGGTGTAATGCTAGACTTAGAAACCCAACCTCTAAGAGACTAGATAGGGGACTTAGTACCATATCTTGGAATTCTAAATTCCCATCTTCTTCCATCCAAATTCTTAATAGGCAGACTTCGGACCATGCACCCCTTCTTCTACAAATCTCTTCCATGATCTCTTCTAAGCCAAAACCTTTTAGATTTATTGATGCCTGGTTTCAGAGGCAGGAGCTTACTGGTCTAATTAATGATTGCTGGAATTTACCTTTACATGAAACAGGTATGCTTAGATTTTATCTAAAACTGATCAGACTTAAGAAGTTTCTTAAGACTTGGAATAGGGATAGTTTTGGCAATATTGATCTTAATGTCAAACTGGCTAAAGAAGCTCTCACAGCTCAGGAAATCATTTTTGATTTGTCCCCCTCTACCTTGGAAAGGGTAAAACTGAATGAGAAGAATGCTATACTGCTTAAAGCTTTAAAAGAAAAAGAAAAATTCTGGAAGCAGAAAGCAAGACTTAAATGGAACAAATTAGGTGATAATAACACAACTTTCTTCCATAAGGTAGTACAGGAAAGAAATTGTAAGCTGCAGATTGCTAAAATAAAAAATGGTGCTGGCCAATGGATTAACTCTCAGTTGGAAATTCAGAATGCAGCTGTAGATTATTTCTCTGAACTGCTCACTGAGCCTTTACAGGATTCTGATGAGACCTACTTTCCTCATTTCCTTAGTCAGATCCCCAATATTATTCAGGAAACAGATAATCAAAAACTAGCCTCATTGGTTACTGAATCTGAGCTGGAAAAAGTTATTAAAAGTTTGAAAAAGAACAGTAGTCCAGGCCCAGATGGATTCTCTCCTAAATTTTACTCTAAATGCTGGCCTATCATTAAAATGGATTTGATTTCCGCAGTTAATGATTTCATTGCTGGTTCTGTTATGCCTAGGGGGATTTCTAGCACATGGATTACCTTGATACCTAAAAAATCCATACCATGCTCATTTGATGACTTTAGACCAATTAGCCTTTCCAATGTGTTGAATAAAATCTGCTCTAAAGTGTTAATGGAAAGGTTAAAACCCTATATGGAGAGCTTGATTTCACCTAATCAATCAGCTTTTATGAAAAACAGAGACATATCTGATAATATCCTGTACTTGCAGGAAATGATCAGATTTTTAGATAAAAAATACAGAACTCCAAATTGCATCCTGAAGCTAGATTTAAGAAAGGCTTTTGACAGGATTAATTGGAACTTTCTTAAACAAGTCTTGCTTAAGTTTGGCTTTAATGGGAATTTTCTAAATGCTGTCATGAATAATTTGTCACAAGCATATTTCTCCATACTTGTGAATGGCAATCCTATAGGTTTTTTTAAAGTATCAAGGGGTATTAAACAAGGTGATCCTCTTTCACCCTTCCTTTTTAACTTTTTCTCTGAAGTTTTCTCTAGGAGTTTAGCTTTTATATTCTGCAATAATAGATTGTCTAGTTTTCAGACTCCTGCTTCTATTCCTTCAGTTTCTCATCTTATGTATGCGGATGACACAATCATATTTATGCAAGCATCAAGGTCGAATTTAATTAAGATCAAAGCATTCCTTGAAATATTTGAGCTTACCTCAGGCCAAAAGTTTAATTTTGATAAATCAGATTTCTATCTAGGTAAAAGAGCAACCTCAGCTAAGCTAAATCAGGTCAAAAATATCTTAAAAATGAAAAAAAGGGTCTTTCCCCTTCACATATTTAGGTTGCCCAGTTTTTAAAGGAAGAACTTTAATGAGATATTATTACCCCTTGCTGGCTAACATTGACCATAAGCTTCAAAATTGGAAGAATAAATGGCTTAGTGAAGGAGGTAAAATGGTCTTAATAAAATCATGCCTTTATTCTATTCCTTTGCATATTTGGACTGTATCTGATCCTCCGAAAGGCATTATTAAACTAATTGAGAAAAACTTTTCCCACTTTTTTTGGGGTAAATCGGATGATAAGAATAATAAGGTCTGGAAAAAATGGGCTGACCTAGCTAAGCCTACTCAACTGAATGGACTAGGTTTCAGATCTCTTAAGGCTATAATTGAGGCTATTTCAATTAAACTGTGGTGGAAGTGTCAAATAGGTAAATCTCTGTGGTCTAAATTGTTATGGGCACTTCCTCCATCCCACAGAAAATCTGTAACATGGAAAAGAATTTGCTTCATTAATCCATTTGCCGAAAATAACTCCACAATAATCCATGGCATAGGGAGTTGTAGTTTCTGGTTGGCAAACTGGTGTCCACATGGCCCCCTGATAAACCATATCCCAGAGAGTATCATTTCACTTATGCCTAACATTTCTGTGGCTGATTTCATCACCAATAGAAACTCTGTTATGAATCAGATTTCTTCTTTCTTGGAACATGATACCCTCTTATTTTTGCAGGGGGCTGAAATAACTTTGGAAAGGGAGGACAGAATGATTTGGAAGCCAGACTTCTCAGGTAATTTTAATTTCAAGTCAGCCTATATGGCCTTAACCTCATCATCAGGTAACTCTCTTGCAAATAGTTCTCTTTGGAAGATTCCTTTGCAGAAAAAGATTATTATCTTTACATGGAAATTACTGCACTCTTTTCTTCCATTTGATGATGTCCTCATTACTTGTGGATTTAGTTTAGCATCAAAGTGTCCTGCTTGCTATCATTCTGACTCGATTCAGCATTTCTTTATATCTTGTTACACGGCTCATGAAGTGTGGTCACATTTTGCATCTTTACTCAACTTTAAACTAAATGCTGGTCACTCTATTCCACAAAGATTTTATCTATTCTGGAACTGTAGTGATCTACCAAAATTTGAGCGCTTGTATTGTAGGATCTTGCCTTCTCTGATTTGTTGGGGCCTTTGGAAAGCTAGAAATGATCTCTTATTTGAAAATAAGCCCCTCTTAGTAAACTCTATCTGCAAAGAGGTGCAGGATCTGATCATATTGCCATTAAATGTGTGTCCTCCTAAACTGTATTCTCCTGGTTGTATCCCAGTCACATTCAGGCATTTAGCACCTCAGCTTAGACCACCTCCTAAGCCAAATATAGCTAAGATTTTCTGGAAAAGGCCTAATCTGGGCATCATAAAAATAAATGTAGATGCCTCCTGGAATTTCAACAAAGCTTCTGTTGGTCTTATTGCTAGAGATTCCTTTGGTTGCCCAATTCGGATAAGTTCTGTTGCCTCGTCTGCTGTCTCACCTCTACTAGCAGAAATTGATGCCATTTTGCATGCTTGTCACATTTTCCCTCAGCTGGACCACTCTTTCATAATTGAATCTGACTCAAAACTGGCGGTTAACATGATAAACGATCCCTATGCTGCCCAGTGGGAATTCTTTGACAAAATATATAAGGTGAAGGCTTTGCTTGGTAGATCTGTTCTGCAACATGTTTTAAGAGAGGGTAATTCTGTTGCTGATGCTATTGCTAAGTATCATTTTGATTCAGAGCATGGCCTTTCAATATCTAATATCCCAAGGCATATATATGGTCTCATCACTCTAGATAAAGAATCCGTGCCTTATATTCGAGCCCCTTGATATGATTATGGCTTTGAATGGATACTGCTGAGTTTAGATTTATTCCTATATGCAGACTTGCTTCAATTAATGGTCTCTGGAAGCTGGCTGCTTCAATTAATGGTCTTTGGCAGTTTCTTGGCCATAACGAGGATTGGGTTGATGCCATTCTAGGCTATATCATCTTTACTCACTTTTGGACTGCAAAAGTCATTAGTCCATATACTACTTACATTTAGAAGTTGCCTGGCCAAGGGAGAGAAATAACACAGGGGGTGGAGTTTCTCTCCTTTAGATCGTAACTTCTTAATAGACCTATGTGTTTTACATCTACAGTATTAGTACTTTTGGAGGTAATAATGTTACCTCAATGTCTAGGGATATAGACACACTTATGTACAAACTGTAAATCTTGTTATCGGGCCTGGGGAACCTAATACATAACTCCCTCACCTCTGGGTGTTTTTATTTTAAAAATAAAGAACACCCCTAATGGTACCCTAAGAGTATAAATTATTCACTCTAAAAATCATAAAACATCAACGATTTTTTTTATCTAAAAAAAACTACAAATATCAACCTACATCACCCAAAAACTATAAACATCAACTCCTAACACCTGAATCTCACCAGAAAAATGAAAAACACCAACATAAGAAAAAAGACACTACAAACATCAACTCCTATTACCAAAACCTCAGCCGAAAAATGAAAAACATTAAAATGAGGAAAAAAAAACTACAAATACAATCCATATCACCAAAAAGAAAAACTACAAAATAACAACTCATATAAATTAAACCTTACCCGAATAATAAAAAAAATCAACATAAGAGAAAAAAAAGCTAGAAACATCAACAAAAAGTTAGAGTAACTCAAGAATAAAAATTCTTAAAAAAAGGGATCAACATAAGAAAAAAAGACACTACAAACATCAACTCCTATTACCAAAACCTTAGCCGAAAAATGAAACATCAACATGAGAAACAAAACTACAAATATAACCCATATCACCCAAAAAAACTACAAAACATCAACTCATATCAATTAAACCTCACCCGAATAATAAAAAACATCAACATAAGAGGAAAAAAACACATCAACAAAAAGCTACAGTACTTCAAGAATAAAAATTCTTTTAAAAAAAGGGACTTGATGAGATTTGAACTCTGGTATCTAACCTCAAATCCTAAAGCCTAGCGCAATAACCACTACACCAAACACTCTTATTAAACATAGATTTAGTCAAATAATATTAAAACTCATGATGTACATCAAGAAAATAAATTCTAAAAAATAAAGACCACAGTGAGACTCGAACCCTAAACCTCTAACCTCATCTACAAGAGTCTTAACCATAAGACCAAAGAACATTTACTAATCGCATACTCAGCCAAGTAAATATCAAACCTCAGTATATCTCTTTGAAAAAAAAGCGCAAAACTGAACCTCACCTCTCATGAGCAGAAGCTCAGTCTGTCGCCGTCCTTCATCTGCCAGTACCACCGTTCGCGCCTGTTACATGTGTAGGTCGTCTTCTTCCTTGGCACACATGGATCTCACACGCCTAAAGGAAGACCGCAGCAACCCCGTCGCCGGCGTCCTCTTTGCTGCGCCTCGCTTCCAGCAAACCCTAGCCCCAACTAATCGAAGTGCCATTATCTTCGATCAAAGCACCATCGTCGTCGATCGAATCGCCATCGTCATCGAATTCGGAGGTGTCACTGACGTCAATTTCCAAAGCTCAACTCAGGCCTCGTCGGAAGTCATACGTATGCAGGTTCATGATTTAAACCAGAAGAAGAAGAAGCGCCAGCAGAATCGGCGGAGGCGTAAGAAAATCTGGCGGAGGAGTAAAAAATCCAGTGGAATATTGCTGAAATCAAGCTATATCGGAGCCGATTTCCGATCAGAGGAGCGGTTTCCAATTGGCGAGAGGAATAAAATGAAAAATTAAAATTATGATTTTTTGGTGATATATATATATATATATAGTAGTTTGATAATTGCACAATAAGTCCCTAACTATTTTAGTATATTTTATTAAAAACCTCATTCCAAATAAAATTTCTTATAATTGCACAATAATCACTGGCCTAAAGTAAGACTTCGTGTCACAATTTTGATGTTTTTCCAATTATTTATATTTTAGAATTGTATGAGTATTTAAAATTTCATATATTTATTTCTTTAAAAAATTATAAAATGTACTATAATAGAGTACATCTCTTGAAAGACGGCTTTTCCATAAAGCATAGAAAGACCAAGGTTTAAACTGTAAATTTGAAGAAATGAAGATGAACTTTTTGGGTTGCATCAATCGAGTTATAAACTTTATAACTACGGCACATTGTATAATCAATTTTTAATATAATATAATTGAATAAATATGTAAATAATATATTGTATAGTTGAATAAATTATAATATGAATATTTGCGTAACAAACTTAAATTTATATGAGTTCAAAATAATTAAATTTGGATAAACATATAAAATTGATCATTTTTGGTAAGTTTGCTGACTAGACAAAGTGACAGCCTCACTTTCACCTTCTGTAAACAGAACCTCAATCTTAAGGGGTCACTTTAATTTTTGTCCACGTCAAATTGATGCCCTTATTTGATCCTTGAATTAGAAATGGTATTTAAGGTTGGAGATGGAGATCACATAGTATGATGTAGTTAGAGAGACTTAGCTAATTGACACTTACATTTGATAATGCTCTCATCCAATTTGAGGGCCAGTTTCTTTTACCATGCATGGAATGGTCGGACCTTTTCAAAATTGTGATGTTTTTTTAACAAAAAAATCTCTGGATTTGCTCTAAAGATCATGCAAATATGCTGTATTATTTGAGACCAAAGATTGAATTCTTGGCAAAGCTCTACCTGACAGGAAGAAGTTCCACTACTCACCTAACACAGAACCAATCAGAAAAAGGTTGTATTATTTGAGACCAAGGGAAGTGTTATAATTGTCTGATCTTTTCAAAGAAGTTTGTGAGGTGTAAGATCATCTCCAATGTAATAAGCGACGCCCATAAATTTCAGAGCCATTTGGTAGATTATTACGAGGCTTCACTATAATATGTGATGTGGTATTCCCGGTCAGGTCAGGCGGTTGATGTTCACTGGGTATCACTATGAACTTGCAAAGCAGATCCCAGAAGTGATTGTGGGAAAAAGCTTCGACGACAAAGTCAGTCTTCGCCTTCAGAGAATTGGTATTTCTCAGTTTAGTTGTACTTACCTTAGCCAGTGTTGATGTTCTTGTATTTATAACAAATTATAGTTGTGGCTCCATATTGTTAGGATTCACGATCGTGGGCTACATCGTGGTCCCTATAAACTTGGTTCGTGTCTTGTTTCATGGTTGAGACCTGATCGCGGCTTCGCCTTTCTCGGTTTGTGACTTAGTCGCTTCCAGCATGATTCCACTTTTCTCGATCGCATCTAAGATCTCTTGGGCGTGATTTTGTTTGTTAGTCTGCAGCTAAATCTTGGGCTGGGCCTCAAGGCCAACATTCTGTGGTCCATGGGCTAGGTATACACCATAAGCCGAGGCGATGGCATTGTCTGTGAAATATATGTGAACTGTTGTTTTGTGAATTCGTTAAGCTCTAATAACATGTTCGTTATTATTATAACTTACATTGTTTTCGCGAAGTGTTGCTTGCTTCTTGGCTATACTTGTGATTTTTTTGGTATTTCTGATTTTAAATTTAAATCTTCACTGTAGATGTCATACTTCTAATAGACTTAGTTGTTGAGATTTTGTTTCAATGAACCAAGATTCTCTCCTTATTTTTCGCTACACTGTAATGATTTTTCTTAGCTTGCATTATCGTTTCTCCCCTAAAAAAAGGAATTTAAATCAGTTGACATAATTTCATCATCATTCAGTGTATCTTCTACTCAAATTCAGGCATCATCTCGAATTCTATAAAAGGTAACTTGCTTTTGTGTCAAACTGTAAGCATGATGCTTTTTGATTGATTCAACTTCTTGTTTTTGACGTTTTTAGTATTTGTGTTTTAAATACTGAATTTATTTATTTTTGTTCAACCCTTCAACCATTCAATCTTTCGTCTTCTTTGCCTCTTCCTAATCCTTCTGGGAATAATTGTTCTTCATCCCCTTTAAAAGTATGTTTTTCTGGCTCTTTCTTTTCTTTCTTTGCAGTATCCATTGAATCCACAAAGCATTTTTTTTCTGCCAATCTATTGAATCATATTTTTTTCGGTCGTGTTCTCTGTTATGCTACCTTTTCTTTTCTTTCGCTAGAATACATGTATCCAAGTTTTGTAGCCCTCATTAGGGTTTTTATTTTGAATTCTAAGACTCATGTCTATCCAAATGTCTTCTTCTAATCGTATCAATAATACTGTAGACGATGTACCAGTTGACTATATTCACTCCGAGGAAGATTCCGATCATGTCACCGGTTCTACCACCATTAACAACGTTTTGTCTGACCACTACTTGGAAGACCTAAAGACTTATTTTCCTTTTCTTTCTTCATTTGAACTTTGAGCTCCTGCTAACTTTGAGTGTGTTTGTACACCTCTCTTTGGTTACATGTCTTGTTATTTAGCCTACCTCAACTTTGGTCTTTACTTTCCCCTTCCTTAACATGTTATTGATCTCATTTTATCACACCAAATTTCTTTGTCCTAGTTTCATCCTACGGGTGTCACAATTATTATGGGTATCCACCATGTGTGTGCCAAAGAGAATGTACCTTTTACTATTGACTTGTTTCTTAGCTTGTATCAGCTTCGTAAAGTAAAAAACTCCTTGGATGAATTCACTTTTTAACATGTTATTCCTGGTGTTAAGCTCGTCAACGGTTTTCCTAGTAATTGCAGTGTATGGTGTAAAAATTATATTTATATGAAAATAAATCAAGGGTTTGAAGGAATTCTTCCATCTTGGAACTATAATGTTCCTAAGTCTAAGCTTTCTAGTCTGGGAGCTCATCTTACTGCTGAATGCGAGGTCAAGTTAACACTCTGCGAACACTCACTATGTCTTTGCCATACTGATTCTAATACTGGAGTTGTTCTGTTTTCTTTTTATCTTGTTGTTTCACCATGTCATACTTGTTTTTTCTCTTATTTTTGACACTACTTTAATACTTCTGTGTGTTCGTTTGACCTATGCTGTATACTCAATTGTAGATATGAATTTAGCTGGAGGAGCTGCCGATAAGTCGTTTCTTGCTGATGATGAACATGAAGAGATAGAGGAGATGCTCGTTCACTCCATCGATACTAATGCTAATGATATCTCTCAAGAGAATATCATTAATGAAAACTCTCAAGTGGAGAAGTGGCTGCTGACAACGTTACTGATGCCTCTAGAGGAAAAAAGAGGAAGGAGCGACCTGATGGGTCATCAACTGCCTTGTGCCTCCTGGGAAAAAAAGGTGTACTGGCCAGTCTCGTTCTAGGGCTCCACCATGAAACAATAATTTACTGGTGGAGGGGATTATTCCTGCTACTGTCTCCAAACTTTCTCTTTATGAAACGATGACCGTGGTAAGTTCGCTAGAAGTTTGAATTAATATTTGTTTTGATTTGGTATTCTCTTATTACGATGCATGTCTGTCATTTTTACTTTTATATTTATTTATAAATGTTATAAGGTTGGTGAGAGTCTTTAGCTCATTAGAGAGCGAATTGTCAATTTTTCCAAGGAAGACAGTTCACTCTTGGAAAAGTGTAAGGCTGAGGAGAAAAGGTGTGAGGCTTTAGATGTCTCTCTTGAAGTTGCTGAGAAGTGTGTGCAGGCTACTGAAGAAGAAACAATTAAGCTCCGTTCTAAGTTGAAGGAGCTCCATTATGAGTTGAAGGAGATACAGACTAATAGTCCTACTTTTCCTAGCTACCCCCATGTTTTTGTTGATCGGCTCTTTAAAAGGAAGTCCTTCTTTAAACTGTTTGAGGAGGTTTCTAGCTCCGCTTGCAATGTTGGTTATTGCAAAGCTTTAAAGGATCCGCGGGAGTTGAACCCCACTCTGAAGGTGAAGAAATTTCCTTCCTTGGCTAACTCTGAGAGAGTACTGGAGCAGAGAAAATCTATGTAGAATGGGGGAGGGGGGGGGGGGTTATTCATAAGATTTCTGATGGTGGGCATCTTTATGTCCCGCTATCACATCTCACGGGTATTCCTTCCTTGCCCTCTATTCATGAGCTTTGAAGTTTCCAAGTTGACTATTTCGAAAGCCTCTCGTTTGCTTCTCCTTATGCTAAACCAACTCCCAACACAGAGGCTGATGCATATGTGAAAGATTCTGCCTAGGACACGAACTAGGAAAAATATGCTCTTGTTGTCCAGAATGCATCTCCATCTCATAATGAAGTTAGTTGATTTTTAGAGATGTTATATGATTTGAAACAATATTAACTTTTATCTGTAACATGTAGTGGTACTGTTGTGTACATTTGCACTTTGTATTTTGTTTGTGTAAAACTTGGTGTTTCTACTCTGATTTCATACTTTTGTTTTGTATTTGTCGTATACAGGGTTTCGATATTTTCACCAGCCATAAATTTTTAAATCTTCTTGGCTTGTTTGGATCTTGTAGTTATTTGGGCATCGTCTTGGATAGGTATCCTTTAATTCTTGGTGTCCTAGTGGGCTGGTTAAAGCTACTAGTTCCATATCCTGGGAATATCTTGAGCTGCTTTCTGGTGGTCGTTTGTCCAATGTTGGGAATTCAGATTTAAATTCTATCCCCTTATGTCTCGGATTGCACATTTCTACTTCTTCATCTCCATCTTCTTCTGGGAATTTCCCGTATAGAAATTTGTTCTTGATGGTTACAATCTTGAATCTCTTGATTAAGATATTGCCCACAACTTAGTTGATCTTGAATCCGTTGGCGTATATATCCGTTCGCTTAAGCTTCCTAGTAGTATTCAAGAATGGGCAATGTCACTAGGCCTTCATCTGAAATATATGCTTCTCGATGTGAATGATCTAGAGCTTGCAAGCTATGGTCATGAGCATATTCGTGAATTAAAAATATTTTGTCAGGAATAAAATGACCTTATTCATCAGCGGCAACTAAGTTTAGTTAAAATGATTGGTCAGCAAAAAGAAGCGAAGAATTTTGCTGCAAGTAAAGCGCGCGAGGCTTATCAGAAAACCGATATCATAGATAAGCAGTGTTCTCGTATTGATGAATTATTAGATCGCTTGAAAAAGAAGTAGGATGAATGTGACCATCTTTCCACATGTTCTGCTGGGTGGCCAAGCAGGTTTGACAAACAATTCGCTTTGAATACCCAATTGCGAGTGATAATGATCACCTTCGCGCTGAGTGCGAACGTCTTGATTCATGTGTTCATCAACTTGAGCAAGCTTGCACTGATTATAAAGATAAACTGAAGGCTATTTCTATTGGGCCTTGTAGTTCCACTGGTCATGGTGATTTGACTATAAATATTGGAGGTCAGAGGGTTAGTTTTTCTGAGGCTGTTCGATCTCATATTCATCAATTACAGGAGGAGGTACGCAATTGGGAGGAGGCGAACGAAAGCTATCAAGAGACTATTGACCTTATGAGTATGCAGCTTGAATGTGAAGAGTTTGGTCCTATACCTGATTTTAAGGATGATTATGCTAAGCATCTTGATCGTATGGAGCGAAGGAGTCGAACTTTCCATACTTCTTACTTGTATATGAAATGGCATTACAATCATATTATGTTTGAGGAACATCAGACCTCGCAATCTCGTCGCTGTGGTGTTTTTTCATCTTTTAGGTCCTCTCTTGCATCAAGGCATAGATGATTTACCTTTTTATATGATGTAATAATTTTTTCTTTCAAATGTTTCAAGTACTATTCCCATTTTGTTTCAGTTTTTGGAAGTTTATGTATTTGCTATAAAACGTTATGCTTTATGCGCTTACACTTGTATAATCATGTGTTTTCTTGAAAGATCTATTGTTTGCATTTTTTTGATGTCTTTGTGGCTATATTTGCCATATTGCAAGATCTATAGCTTGCAAAATTGAAGATTTGTATTGTGTGAAGCTGCAAGATCTATTGCTTGCTTATATCGCTGTCTTTGTGAACATATTTTCCCCATTGGAAGATCCATAGCTTGCAAAATTGGTTTTTTTATTGTGTGAAGCTGCAAGATCTATTGCTTGCTTCTGTCGCTGCCTTTGTGAACATATTTTCCCTATTGCAGGATCCATAGCTTGCAAAATTGAAAATTTGTATTGTGCAAAGTTGCAAGGTCCATTGTTTGCTTTTCCTGCTATTTTTGTAGGCATATCTACCCTATTGCAAGATCATAGCTTGAAAAATTGAAAATTTGTATTTGCAAAGCAGTAAGGTCAATTGCTTGCTTTTGTAGCTATTTTTGTAGGCATCTTTTTGCAAGATCTATGACTTGTGAATATACAATAGTATATCTTCGTGATTATGATATAATATATTTTGTTCTTTTTTCTAGTATTTCGAAAGACTTTGCATAAAATGTGAATAAACAATAACATGAAATATTTGGTTTGGAAGACCTTTTTTGATATTGATTATGTACGATCACGATGATTACATGCAAAAATCCAAATAACGATGCCAATAACGAGAAGGACGCCAATGCTTATATCATGGCTCCTATACAACTGAGTTTCTCTTATCACTTACTAAAGTCCTAAACATAGAAATTCCTTAGGTTGATCACATATGAAGTGTTCGCGACACTGCTTCCATCCAATCTTTCTAACTCATAACAGTTGGATCAGTGTGCTTTTGTTACCATGTACGGGCCTTCCCATTTTGGGAATAGCTTCCCTTTTTCTTCTGCCATAATTGCTTCATTTTTTCACAGAACTAGATAGCCACTTCGAAACCATGTCTTCATGACTTTTTCATTATATAATCTAGCCATCTTTGCCTTGTACTTCGCCTCCATGATCGTTGTGTGTTTCCTTTTCTCCTTGAGTTCATCCAAATCTAATCTTATTTTTTTTCTTCTGATTATTGCCTTCATTGTAATTTTCCACTCTAAGGCCTGAGTTCCCAATTTTGACTAGTATGACTGCCTCATGGCTATAAACCAAGATGTACGGTGTTTCTCCAGTTGGTTCTCTTACTATTATTCTGTATGAACACAGTGTGTTGATGATATGCATCATTATGAATGCGTTAACCAATGCATTTGGCATAATAATTAGCTTGTTTTACTTGTTAGATTGCTAGTGTTAGTTAGGTATACACGAAAAAGGGTTTAGATGACCATATTTGGTTTTCTTGTCTAAATCCTGAGTTTTGTAGACTTAATAGTAATCAACACCTTGTAACCACGTGCACCTAGATATTTCTTTTTGATCATCACTAGTAGGTGGCTCATGAGTACTTTTTATCATCTTTGTATAGAAGGCCGTTTGCAAGGACGATAGAAGATATCAAAGGCCATTCGCAAGAATGGTAGTAAATGAAGGTCACGGACTCTAAAGCGTGGTTGTATATGGATTTATCTAAAGATAGGTGGATTTAAAGTTCAAAGAGGCCAAGGAAGAAACAGAGAATTATTGTCTGGGAGTTGCACAAAGTTCTAGGAAAAATCTAAGAAGAATCTCCCCTTGAGGATAGAACCATTGGATTTTTCTTCTCGAGCGCTATGAAATCGACTACAAGAACTCTCAAATTAGACTAATGGTTCATCCATAGCAAAGCAAAGAAGCCAACTGGCCAAACGAGCCACGAGCAGTATGAACCGTTCATGGCCATCATGAGGCCAAACCATACATAGCCCGTGTCAGGGGCTAATGTGTCCATTTTATGTCCATATTTTAGTACTTTTTGGGATCACTTTTGTGCTATTTTATTATCAAGAGCTTGTGTTTTACCTTGAAATTCTCTTAGGAGAGGTAAGAGCGACTTTGCGCTCTTTTACCTCTTCTAAGTGGATTTTGCGTGACAAAGGAAGAGCATGGAGGCTTGAAGACCAGAGGCCATTGAAGATAACATTTCAAAGACTTGCTTCAAATATTTGAAGACTTGAAGACCGGATGCCGTTGAAGATAATCTATTGAAGACTTTGAAGACTTGAAAAATAAGAGGAATTATTGTGAAGATGAGTGCTTTCCACAAGAAGAAGAAGAGAAGACAAGGTTAAGTTCTGGTGCCCATCGCAAGTTGGGAAAAACCCGTTGCGAGTCACGACGCACGGGTGACCATGACTTAACCTTATCCTTTTTGTACTATAAATAACATTCTCTTTCCTATTATTCAGAACTTATTTTTCTGCGCTTTTGGTACTATTCTAACCCTAGTTTTCCACCATTTTCATCTTTGATTTCTTTTGTTTTATGTTTGGTTTGTTAGCATTAATTAGTATGAACTCTTGTAGCTAAATATAGTTCTTGTGAGCAATTGATTGAAGCTTCATGTAGTAAGATTCTATATTTTCTCATTTATAAACATTTATTGGAGAGCATTTATTATGCCATTAATGTTGTGATCTGCCTCATTTATACCATGGGTTTTTTGAGTATATGAAATGTTTGTATAATTGAAGTGTTAGTGTGTTAGTAAAGTTGCAAATTTCTTAGCTAATTTGACATGAAGTCCAAAAGCATGGATTTAGAACGTCTTGTGTATAATGTGTGGTGATTCTTGCTAGATGAGTATGTTAATGTGGATTTTTCTCATATTTATCCCATAGATGCAAAGAAAGGTTGAACCTTGAATGTGGTTTGTTCTAGGTTTAACCTAATAAATGCTTTGTTTGGTTAAATGACTGTCTTTGGTAGAAGGCTTCTTGTTATCAAAACTATGGTCCTTTGGGTGAAATGCCATTGATGAAATACCTCTATGGTGTTGTTTGCCTAGGGTGATTATCAATGAGGTTTGCAAATGGTAGTTGCTTGGCTTTGCAAACTACTTGTAAAAAGGAATGAATGTTGATCTTTGAATGAGAAGTGATAGCATTCCCCATAGATAATAAATGTAATTGAATGAGTGAATGAATCAATGAGCTATAGGAAGTTTGGAAGTGGAAGTCGATTGCCCCCAAGACTCCATTAATTGTTGTTTTAATCATCTCTTTAGTTGTTTCATGATTATCATAGTTCTCTTGCTTTGCTAATTGTTGTCTTTCAATTTGATAATTTAGGACCAAAAACCAACTAATCCCCCCCAATTTACATGCATTTATATGTATCTATATATGCGTATGCCTAGTATGTTTTCCCTTATATATGTTTAAACACTTGAAAAGATCCCTCTTCTCGTGGACGACCCCGACTTGCCTTTATCTACTTAATTGTAGATAGGAAGCATTAGGGCTTATGAATATTAACTTTGAGAGGTATTTCATCTACGACATTATATACGAAGGACCATAGATTTGATATCAACAAGCCTTCTACTAAAGACATAGCCATTTAACTAGACATAACATTCATTAGGATAAACCTAGAACAAACCACATTCAAGATTCAACCTTGCATTGCATCTATAGGATAAACATGAGAACAATCCATGTTAACATATTTATTTAGCAAGAATCACAACACATTATGCACAAGAAATTCTAATTCCACGTTCTTAGATTCTCATGTCAAAGAGCTAAGAAATTTGCAAATTTACTAACGCCCTAACACTTCAATCGTACAAACACTTCATATACTCAAAGAGTGTGAAGAGTGAATATGTCTCCGTCAAGTTTGATGATGAAATGCCACCTAAATGTGATGATCCGGGAATGTTTACAATCCCTTGTGAGATAGGAGGCAAATGTGTTAATAAGTCCATGTTAGAATTGGGTGCTTCAATCAATGTGATCCCATATTCCTTGTATGAGAGTCTAAATCTAGGCATTTTGCATAAAATTGGGGTTGTTATCCAACTAGCAGATCACTCTAGTACATACCCGAAAGGTATTGTGAAGGATGTGTTGGTGAAAGTGGATTATTTGACATTCCCCGCGGACTTTTATGTTCTTGAAATGGGAGGTGACAATAGTTCTAAACCTATTCTTTTAGGAAGGCCATTTCTAAAGACTTCAAGAACCATAATTGACGTGAATAAAGGAACATTGAACATAGAATTTAATGGGCGGAAGGTAGAATTTGACAATAATAATTCTATTGATCATCCTAGTAGATACCATTCTTTCCAAGCTATTCATGTTATTGATGATAAAGAGAAAGATGTAATTGAGCCCAAAGATGGTAGTTCCTTAAATGTTGCCATAGATGATGTTTTGAATGATGCCTTGATTTCAAATGTTGTTAGTACTAACGTGAAGGAAAACAACAATGGTAAATACACTCTTGGTAAAGCAATATCCAACACTTTTTGTGCATCCACGAGTAAGCCAATAAGAGTAGTTTTCCCTCCTTCTCGTGGGAAGACTTCAGTGAAAGAGTGCAAACCATCACCAAAAGCTCTTAAATGTTCACCCCTTGGAGAAGGAGAGAAACCCCCAAATGCTCAAGTGCTTGAGATGGCCATGGAACAAAAAGGCGAGTTGTTGGAAATGTTGAGGGAATATGAAGAGACCCTTAGCTATTTGAAGAAGGTTTTGTTGGGGGATAATGTGAATCCTGATTGTTTTGACCCGGTTCGGGGAAAGGGGACCAGTAATCTCGGTTCATTTTGTGAATAAGCTCCAAGAAGGAGAGAAATCTTTGCCGAGGACATTAAATGAACTTGGTTTTGATCATCCAGATCATCAATTGTGACTTTCCGTTGATGTTGCTTGGTTTTAAGTTTTTGTCATTAGTTTCATTGTTTTGCTTTGTGCTTTTCACAGTTTATTTTCCCATGATTTTGTAGCAATTTGAACCCAAGGCATTGGATGAGTGAATGGAGAAATGCTTGGAGTCAAGAAGGAAAATCTAGGGCAAGAGATGAACTCGAAAACTTTTCTAAGTACCCGGTGGGTAGCCCATCGCGAGTCGCGACCACCTCGTTGCGAGTCGCGAAGGGCTTAGAAAGTTTTGGAAAATTTTGAACCCTCAGCCTTCACTTCTCGTGAGCTGCAATGGCCTCGTCACGAGTCGCAATGGACCATCGTAAGTCACGATGAAGTGGTCGCGAGTCACGACGAGGGTATTGACTAAAGGTGTCTATTGACCTACCCATCATGAGTCACAACGAACACATTGCGAGTCGCAACGGCTGTTCTGAACAGTTTATAAAAGTGGACATCAATAAAAATTTCTCCCAATCTATATTGTCCTATTATATTCCCCTCCGTTCCTTTCATCCTCCACCGCTCCACCGCTTCACCACCTTCTGGCCACAACCTCACCGCCGCTATACCCTTAACAACACCCTACGGTCACCACTCAACACCTCCCCATTCCATTTTCCCAATCTCTACCCATAAATCACCCAAATTGGTTGAAGAACACGAAACCCTAGAATTTTGGGGGTTGTGATTTTTGGAAATTCAAATTCAAATTGGTTGTGGGTTTTCTTCTTTCTTCTTCGTAAGCATCCAAGTGGTACATTTCTTCACTTTATTGAACTTCAATTGCGATTATGCTGTATAATCTATTTATTGGATATTGCGTGGATTATGTGTTATGCCTTAGGGAATTAGATTGTTGGAACTTTGTTGATTTTTGTGAATATATTGTACTTGAGATTTGGATTGATGGAGATTATGTGAATACATTGTACCTATGGCTTGGTTGGACGTGGGATACTTTTTGCTCACTTTGAGTATGTTGATTTGCTCGTGTTGGTGTTGTGCTTGCATTGTGTTATTATTGTTGCTTTGGTTGAGAATTGACTGTGGCTTATACTAGATATGAGGCATGTTGGCCCTTGATTAGACATTTGTTGATATTTGAATGCAATGTTATTTTGCTTAGGATAGTTTGGACATTGCACTTGAATGTTGACGTTATGAATGTATTAATGGTGGCCAAACTAGTTAGGCATGACTGTCATTATGGGATATAGCATATTAGATATTCAACTATGTGAGAACTTAATGGACTTGAGAATATGGGAATGTTGGATATAACATGGATTGTATATGCAATTGTGATTAGGACTTGAACTAGTTGGCTTGGATTTGATTTGGTTTGTGATAATTGGAAAAACTAGTTTAAGCTCGAGTATGCTTTTGTGATATTGCATGTATGTATATTCCTATGCATTTGACTTGTTTGATGTGGTTGTTAGATATGGCCCCTACCAAGATACCTAGGGCTCTTCCACGAGGGGGGCGCACCGCCGCTCCACCTCCACCTCTACCGCCGGCTCTAGAGTTGAGCCTTGCACCTCCTCCTTCTAATAGGTACATGGGTTTAACCCGGATCACCGAGTCCTACGCGGAGAGATGGGAGGCCTTGGCTATCCATTAAATTAAGGAGATGAGTTTTGTAGACGTGCCCACATTGGAAGCTCTTAGGCTCACCCAGCCAGTTCGATGCCTCCTTGCCAAAGGGGGGTTGGAGAGTTCATGGGCAAGAGTGCCCCCTCCTACCGGCGATATACACTAGAGTTCCTATCCACGGTCAGGATATGTAGCATGAGGGATGACCAACCGTGCAACATCACTTTCCACTTGGATGATATATCTCGACAGATGGCTGTCTTGCAGGTTGAGAAAGCGTTTGGATGAAACACTATGGAGATACGAGCAAGGTTGGACCCACATGCCCATGACTGTTCGATTGATGAGGACCTGAAATTCTAGAATGTCATCAATATGAGGCCAAAGAACTCCCACGAAAAGAGCAGTGTCATCATCCATCTCACAATTTGTTATGTGCACTGACTTTTGGCTGGCACAGTAATTTTCTCGGTGGAGCTGACAAATGTGCCAGATAACGACATTCACTTCCTATGGCACTTGAAAAGTGAGGGATTGGGATACAGGTTATGGGCTAAGTTATGGATGAAGAGGATTGTAGATGTGGCAGGGAAGCCAAATGGGAAGATTATTGTTAGAGGTATGATAGGCCTCTTGGCAGAGTACCTAGGATTGGTTCCACCGGCTGACTTTACGCGCTTAGGGAGGTGCACTTTCTACCTGATCACTGTAGAGAGGTTGGTTCGATTCGAGATGCTCAGTGCCACACATGTCACAGGGGTATTTCATTGGTTATATGGCGCCAAGAAGGTCACATTCATAGCATTTCCTCAGCCCAACAAGACGAAGTTGGAGTTTTATACACCCCTAGTGGACTTGGCGATCTCACCTGACTCCTAGTGCAAAGAGGACTTCCAGCGTGGGCTCTATGACCTTGGTCCAGCCCCTGTCTAGTGCGATGACAACAACCTGCCCTTCTCAAAGCAACAACATCAGCACTCCCCATAGCCTCCACCAAAGACCGAGCCTATACAGGAGGATTATGTACCACCTCACTACTACCAACCTCGATCAAATTTCTATGAGCATATGATGTAGACCATGCAAGATGGATTCCACCGCCAAGATAGCATGATACTGGAGCACAACATGTTTTTCTCCTAGAGCTTGATCGACATAGATGAGGAGATTGACCACATGTCAGCTCGCATCCATAAGATGCATTCCTAGATAGGCAGTGTCTCAAGCCCTGATCCGGGAGTAGAGAGGCGTAGAGCTAGGAGACAGATGAGCAAATATTGGCTGGCTCATTATCATTAACGTTATTTTGGTGGTGGCCTCTCTTCCTCACAACAGTGATTTGGGAGCATTATATTCTTACCCTTTCCATACTTTACTATGTACGTGATGTGCCCATTTTATACGGTTATATTAAAACTTTTAAGATTCAATTTTGTACACATTTGTGCTCTAAATGTGGCATTTTGCCTTGAAATTCTCTAAGGAGAGTTAAAAGTGACTTTTACGCTTTTATTACTTTTCTAGAGGATTTTGTGTGAGAAGGAAATTTGTTTGAAGACTTTGAAGAATACCTTTGAAGATTTGAAGATTTAAAGACTTGTATTTGAGCTTTTGAAGACTTGAAGAATTGAAGAAAAGTGAAGAGAAGAGGAGGACAAGAAACAAAAAGAAGAAAGAAATCAAGATGCTGGAACAGGTTCCGTCACGACTCGCGACGGACGTTTGGCAAGAAATATTTCTTTCCTTTTCATACTATAAATACTCACCTTATCCTCTCCTCTTGAGAACCTCTTCTTCCTGCGATTTTTCTGGGTTAAAACCATAGTTTTTCTCTTCATTCGTTTCTTGGTTTTTGTAGGTTAATCAGGTCGTTTAATTATTTAGCTTAGTTTTATCTTGGGAGCAATGGATTGAATTTTCCATATCTATGTAGTAAGAACCATATCTATCTCTTTAGTGCTTTTGCTATTGTGCATTTATTGTACTTTGAATGTGAATTGTTAATGGCATTGATGTTGTTAGACGCTTGAGTATATGAATTGCTTGTATGATTACTTGTTAGGGTTGGAAGAAAGTAGCTAATTCTCCCCTCTTTTAATGTGGAATCCAAGAGCATGAGTTAGAGTTTCTTAATGATGTTGATGTGTTCATAATTTCTAGATGAATGTGATGATGTTGAACTCATTGTCATGTTTGTTTTAGGTAGCAAATAAGAGAAGTCAGTGAATGTCGATCGTTCTTGGCTAATCTTGTGTAAATGCATGAATTGGTTAAATGCTTAGACACGATGTAGTATTTATAAGTGTTGCCAAGCTTGTTAGTTCTTCGTGCTCAATGCCATCAATGGGATACTTTTAGTCATGTTTCGGCTAAGGGAGTCATTGGTGAGGTTTTACAAGAGATGTCGAATTCAGTCTTGCAAACTACTATCTAAGAAGGATGGAAGATTTACCTTCACAACAAGTAGTGGAAGTAGTGAATAGCTTGTTTAACTCGTTCTTGATGCCTTTGTTATTTAGCATTCATGTGTTCTCAATGCTATGTTTTACTTCATTTATGCCATGTGTTGTTTGAGAATAGGAAGTGTTTGTATGATTTAAGTATTAGGGAGTTAGGAAAGTGACGAATTCCTTAGCTCCTTTGCATGGAAATCTAGAAACACGAACTTAGAACTTCTTGTGTATAATGTGTTGTGATTCTTGCTAGATAAGTATGTTAATGTGGATTGTTCTCATATTTATCCTATAGATGCAATGAATGGTTGAACCTTGAATGTGGTTTGTTATAGGTTTAGCCTAATGAATGCTATGTTTGGTTAAATGGCTATGTCTTTGGTAGAAGTCTAGTTGTTGTCAAATCTATGGTCCTTCGTGTACAATGCCATTGATGAAATAGCCATATGGTCATTGTTTTTCTAGGGTGATCATCAATGAGGTTTGCAAATGGTCGTTGTTTGTCTTTGAAAATTACTATTAAGAAGGAATGAATGTTGATCTTTTATTGGCATTCCCCATAGGTAATGAATGTGATGGAATTGAGTGAATGTTTCAATGATCTACATTAGGTTTGGAAATGGATATCAATTGCCCCCGAGGATTTATCTTTTCTAGTTTTAAAACCCCTTTTTCTTAGTTTGTTTGATGATTAGCATAGTTACTTGACTTTGCTAGTTATCTTGTCTTTTAACTTTCATAACTTAGAAACCAACCAACCAACAAAACCCCCCTTTTTACATGCTTTTATATGTACATATATATATATATATATATATATATATATATATCTACTTCTAGCAGAATAGAAACCTTTTGTGTTTAAACGCTTAAGAAAATCCCCTTCTTCGTGGACGACCTCGACTTGCTTCTATCTACTTAGTTGTAGATAGTAAGCATTTAGGGCTTATAAATATTATCTTTTAGAGGTACGACGATGACCTCCCAAATTTTGGCACCGCTGCCGGGGAAGAGGCATTTACTTTTAAGTGTTTAAGGGTATTTGGTTGCATATTAGCTAGTTTTTTTTTATTTTCCACTCCGTGGTGGTTGTTTTTTCGGAGTAGGTATTGCTTGAGTTCTTGGTAAATTTTTATCTAGAATCCTTGCAATATGATTTCGGAATTTTGATTTTTTTTAAAAAAATGGAGCATCTCACCTTGAGGGAATTCGTGATGAGAAGAGAGGCTCAACAAGAAAGGTTTTACATGATGTGCCATTCCGACCATCCTACCGAGTCTTGCTATTTATTATGGGAAGAGCACTATGAGGGGGAAAGAACCCTTGGTTTCCAAAATGAAGGGTATTATGAAGAGTGCTACCAGGAGTAGGAGATGTCAGTTTTCATGGGCAAGAAACCTAAGAATGGTATCCATACCACAGTTCTTACAATCCGGAATGTAGTGGTATTCCAGATTGGTGGTACGACAATGGGTTGGAAAACTAAGTTGGCCATCACCACCTTATACCATACCCCGAACCCAAGGCCAACAAGGAAGTTCAAGTTTGACACATGAGGAAGTCATGAATGCAATAGCAAACTTGAACAACTTTACTAGTGAAAAATCGGACAACTGGCTCTCCTCTAGTTTTTAGGCTATTGAGGGGCATGCGAGGAGTATATTAGAAGCTTTGCCTCGGATGAAAGCTTGTGATTCCCAAAATACACCATCCCAAATCCAACTCGAGGATTCGGTGAGTGAGATTTCCATAGGAAATGATTTTGAGTTCGATGGGGATGAAGAGTTGGTTGTTGAGGATGAAAATAATGGAGGAAGAGGTTATTGTACTACATTCATAAACACCATCACCCCTTCTTCCACCTAGTGAACCAACTCTACCATTTTCAGAATATTTGAGGGAGACAAGAGAGGAGCCAAAAGACTATCCCAAGCCTCCTAACAACCCATCTCCCTTTAAACCATCTCCACCCTAACAAGACTTTCCTCTTAAAAGTTTTGTACCCCCACCTCTCTACTTTTGGCTATCATGGTGAAGGGGTTCAAGCCTTCACCATATGGATAACATTAGGGTCGTACCGATGACCTTAAAAATACAGAGCTTTGTCGTGCCGATGACGTGAATAAATTTGGCCTTTATTTTGGTTTTTGTTGTTTAGTTTTTGTTATTTTGTCTTGTTCTTTTTACGGTGTGTTTTTCTGTGATTTTTTTAGCAAAGTGAAGTGCATTGCAATGGAGGAGATGAAGGAATGAGATCCATGAGAAAGGGAAGAAAGCTTGGAATGTTGGTAAGAAAAGATTGAATTCTTTCTAAGTGCTAGGAAATCCTATCATCGCGAGTCACGATGGACCATCGCGAGTCGAGACAGAGTGGTCGCGAATCGCGACGTATTCAGAATTTTGTTCTAAAATTCAGCTCCCAGCCTCCACTTTTCGCGAGTCATGATGAGCCGTTGCAAGTCGCGACCAATGGGTCCTTGAGACTAGCCCTTCGAACATCAGTCTTTGAGGCCACAATCCCTTGACTCGAGTTGAAGCCCTTGAGACATCATCCCCTCGAGACCTCAACTCGACCCAAACCCAAAAGCCATCAGCCCTCGAGACTAGCCCTTTGACATCAGCTCCTCAAGACCAGCCCTTCGAGACCAACCCTTCGAGACATTATCCCCTCGAGACCTTAGGTTCTCGAGGCGGTAAGCCCTTGAATTGATCTAAAACCCTCAAGACATCATCCCCTCGAGACCTAGGGTCCTCGAGACCGCAAGTTCTCAATTCGAGCTGAACCTCAAGACATCATCCCCTCGAGACCTAGGGTCCTCGAGGCCACAAGCCCTTGACTCAAGCTGAAGCTCTCGAGACATCATCCCCTTGAGACCTCGAGTCCTCTAGGCTAGAAGCCCTTGAGACCTTGGGTTCTCGATGCTGCAAGCCCTCAACTCAAGTAGGAGCCCTTGAGACCTAGGGTCCTCGAGACCGCAAGCCCTCGAGACCAGTGAAGCCTTTTAGCCCTTCGAGACCAAAGCCCCTCGAGATGTCATCTTTCACCCTCGAGCCCAGCCAGCCTTGAGCCCCTCGAAGACTAAATCTTTCATCCTCGAGACTAGCCAGACCCAAGCCCTTCCTACCTGTCTCGACTCGCGACAATGCATCGTGAGTCGCAACCAGTGCTATCGCGAGTTGCGATGGAAAAACCAACTTTTCAACTGTGCTTAAACACTGCATAATCCTTATTTCTTCTCCACCAAATACTCCCAAGAACAACCACACCTCCACTCATTCCTCCACCATCTTCCATATATTGACATATGAAGATTCTTTCATCTTTATAGTATCTTTGTGGATTGTAGTATGCCGACTACATCATTGTGACTATAATTGCTATATTCTATAATGATGCTTGGATATGTGTCGATATATGATGGATATTTTTATTGGACAATCTCGTAGTAGTGATTGCATGATGGATTGGATGTTCTTTGAGAATACCATGGTTATTGACTCTTGATGCTAAACCTAGTATTACAAAACCTTATGTACTTGTGAGTTTGATGTTGTTCTCTGTGGTGTTAGTCTTGATCAAATGGCTCCAAAAAGATAATGTTTTACTCGAGGGGTGGGTTCTTCTACAGCACTTTTGCTCATCCTTCCGGATCCGAAACTAATTTTGGGACCAATTATATACAGTTACATTGGATTGCGCTATATCACCGATGACAATGCAGAGAAATGTGTGTCGCTCTACCTCTTACCTTGAGTTTTATTGTTCTTGCCTTACATGTTTACATTGAGGGCAATGTAATGTTTTAAGTGCGAGGAGGGGTTAGATGACTCAACGCCTTCTAGCTTGATTTGGAATGCTTTTTACTACTTTTGATTGGAAAAACATGAGAAAAAGGAAGAAAAAATTGAAAAATTGAAAAATTTGAAAAAAAATAGAAGATGAAAAAAAGAGAAAGAAAAGAAAACCCGCTAAGTTGAAAACCTGAGAGGGCAACATAGGAAACATTGGGGGCCTGGATAGGTGAAAACCCGAAAGGGCAACCTAGGCAAAAATAGGAGTCCAAATCTGCGAAAAAAGGTGAGATGTGAGCCAAATAAACATGATGTGTGGCTAGGATGGAAACCCGAAAGGGCTCCTAGGCAAAATGAGAGAAAGAGAGAAAAAAGGAAAAATGCTATGAATTCACACATTTGCCGGTGTTGGAGTCATAAGGTTGCGGTTGTCATATGGATGGATCGGGTAGCTCAACATCTTGAGACTTCTTGGGATTGGGTAACTTAGTGGGTTGAAAAATGAAGTATGGTTATGAAATTCTTGATTCTTTTATACTTCATTTTGGTTGATATATTGGCATTGGGTGAAGTATGTGATTTAACCTCCTAGATGGTTTTTACTTAATTTTGTGTCATTGGATTTGGTTGATATATTGGTATGAAGTGAAGTATGTTCTTGAACCTTTCCCATGGTTTTAACTTCATTTCGTGTCATTGGACTTTGGGATTATCAATTCGGGACTTTGAAACATTTTTATGGGTAGTGAATTGATAAGTGGTAGGTTCGGTTGGATTTAGGAATTGGGGTTGTGTGCGTGAAAAAATTCTCATTTAAGCTTTGCTTTTGGAATTTATGACATTGAGAGTTTTTGTGAGGTTTCGTTTGGGGGAATATTACTTTAGGATGTGGACATATGAATTCCTTTGTGTGCTTGAATCTTTTCTTACTCGGGGGTGAGTAAGATTTAAGTGCAGGGAGGTTTGATGTGACCATTTTATACGGTTATATTAGGGCTTTTAGGTTTCACTTTTGTACACTTTTGTGCTCTAAATGTGGCATTTTGCCTTGAAATTCTCTAAGGAGAGTTAAAAGCGACTTTTAAGCATTTATTACTCTTCCAGAGGATTTTGTGTGACAAGGAAATTTGTTTGAAGACTTTGAAGAATACCTTTGAAGATTTGAAGATTTAAAGACTTGTATTTGAGCTTTTGAAGACTTGAAGAATTGAAGAAAAGTGAAGAGAAGAGGAGGACATGAAACAAAAAGAACAAAGAAATCAAGATGGCAGAACTAGGCTCCTTCGCGATTCGCAACAAACTCGTCACGACTCGCGACGGACGTATGGCTAGAACTCTTTCTTGCTTTTTTGTACTAAAAATACTCACCTTATCCTCTCCTCTTGAGAACCCTTTCTTCCTATTATTTTTCTGGGTTAAAACCCTAGTTTTTCTCTTCTTTCTTTTCTTAGTTTTTGTAGGTTAATCATGTCTTTTAATTATCTAGCTTAGTTTTATCTTGGGAGCAATGGATTGAAGCTTCCATATCTATGTAGTAAGAACCATATCTATCTCTTTAGTGCTTTTGCTATTGTGCATTTATTGTGCTGTGAATGTGAATTGTTAATGGCATTGATGTTGTTAGAAGCTCGAGTATATGAATTGCTTGTATGATTACTTGTTAGGGTTGGGAGAAAGTAGCTAATTCTCCCCTCTTTTAATGTGGAATCCAAGAGCATGAGTTAGAGTTTCTTAATGATGTTGATGTGTTCATAATTTCTAGATGAATGTGATGATGTTGAACTCATTGTCATGTTTGTTTTAGGTAGCAAATGAGAGAAGTCAGTGAATGTCGATCGTTCTTGGCTAATCTTGTGTAAATGCATGAATTGGTTAAATGCTTAGACACGGTGTAGTGTTTATAAGTGTTGCCAAGCTTGTTGGTTCTTCATGCTCAATGCCATCAATGGGATACTTTTAGTCATGTTTCGGCTAAGGGAGTCATTGGTGAGGTTTTACAAGAGATGTCGAATTCAGTCTTGCAAACTACTATCTAAGAAGGATGGAAGATTTATCTTCACAACAAGTAGCGGAAGTAGTGAATAGCTTGTTTAACTCGTTCTTGATGCCTTTGTTATTTAGCATTCATATGTTCTCAATGCTATGTTTTACTTCATTTATGCCATGTGTTGTTTGAGAATAGGAAGTGTTTGTATGATTTAAGTGTTAGGGACTTAGGAAAGTGATGAATTCCTTAGCTCCTTTGCATGAAAATCTAGAAACATGAACTTAGAACTTCTTGTGCATAATGTGTTGTGATTCTTTCTAGATAAGTATGTTAATGTGGATTGTTCTCATATTTATCCTATAGGTGCACTGAAAGATTGAACCTTGAATGTGTTTTGTTCTAGGTTTAGCCTAATGATTTCTATGTTTGGTTAAATGGCTATGTCTTTGGTAGAAGGCTAGTTGTTGTCAAATCTATGGTCCTTCGTGTACAATGCCATTGATGAAATAGCCCTATGGTCATTGTTTCTCTAGGGTGATCATCATTGAGGTTTTCAAATGGTCGTTGTTTGTCTTTTCAAATTACTATTAAGAAGGAATGAATGCTGATCTTTTATTGACATTTCCCATAGGTAATGAATGTGATAGAATGAGTGAATGTTTCAATAATCTACATTAGGTTTGGAAGCGGATATCGATTGCCCCTTAGGCTTTATCTTTTGTAGTTTTGAAACCCCTTTTTCTTAGTTTGTTTGATAATTAGCATAGTTACTTGACTTTGCTAGCTGTCTTGTCTTTTAACTTTCATAACTTAGAAACCAACCAACCAAAAAAACCCCTCTTTTTACATGCTTTAACATGTGTATATATATATATATATATATCTAATTATAGCATAATAGCAACCTTTTGTGTTTAAACGCTTAAGAAAATCCCTCTTCTTCATGGACAGCCTCGACTTGCCGCTATCTACTTAGTTGTAGATAGTAGGCATTTAGGGCTTATATATATCAACTTTGAGAGGTACGGTGACGACCTCCCAAATTGAGGACAATGTGTTTACATTGAGTGCGGACCTCCCAAAATACGGCGATGACGCTTTTGTCCTATTTGTTTATAGTGAGGGTAATATAGCGTTCTAAGTGTGGGGATGGGTATTTATTGATTTCACTGCTTGGTTTGGAGAGACTTTTGTTAGACTCGCAACTTTTGGGATAAAGTTTTTTCATTTATTTTGGATATTTCCCCCTTTTTACGTTGGGGGATGCTTTCCTTTTGAGGTACTTGGATGGTGTTAGCTTTTATATTTTTCTTAGCCTTTACATTTGGTAAGCACTTTTCTACTTTTTGGATTGGAGAAACATGAAAAATTTGAAAAAAATATAATAGGAAAAAATGTAAATAAAAAGACTCCCGCTAAGTTAAAAACCCGAGAGGGCATCTTAGGCAACCTTGGGGTCCTAGATAGGTCGAAAACCCAAAAGGGTGACCTAGGAAAAAAATAAGAGGCTAAATGTATCAAAAAAGTTGAGATGTAAGCAGAAGAAACATGACGTGTGGCTAGGATGAAAACCCGTATGGGCTCCTAGGCAAAATGAGAGAGAAAGAGAGAAAAAGAAAAAGGTTATGTGTTCACTCATTTGCCGGCGTTGGAGTCATAAGGTTGCAGTGGCCATATGGATGGATCAGGTAGCTTGAAATCTTAAGGACCTCTTGGGAGTGGGAGATTTAGCGGGGAAAACAAAGTAAGTTATGAAATTCTTGATCGTTAATATACTTCATTTTTAGGATGATATATTGGTATAAAGCGGAGCATGTGTTTGAACTTTATATATGCTTTTAGCTTCACCTTGTGCCATTGGATTTGGGATAGTCAATTCAAGATTTGGAAATGTTTTAGAGATACCAATGAATGGATAGGTTGATATGGTTTGGGTAGATTTAGGAATGGGGATTGTGGGAAACTTCTCATTTGACCTTAACATTGGGATGTGTGATATTGAGAGTCTTGTTAGGTATTGACTTGGGGGAATAATAGTTAGGATGTGGATACGTCACTTCCTTCGTATGCTTGGATCTTTTCTTACTCGAGGGAGAGTAAGGTTTAATTGTGGGGAGGTTTGATGTGTCCATTTTATGTGTCCATTTTATGTGCATATTTTAGTACTTTTTGGGATCACTCTTGTGCTATTTTATTTTCAAGAGATTGTGTTTTACCTTGAAATTCTCTTAGGAGAGGTAAGAGCGACTTTACGCTCTTTTACGTCTTCTAAGTGGATTTAGCGTGACGAAGGAAGAACATGGAGACTCGAAGACTGGAGGCCATTGAAGATCACAGTTTGAAGACTTTGAAGACTTGTTTCAAAGATTTGAAGACCTATTTCAAAGATTTGAAGACCTGAAGACCATAGGCCGTTGAAGATAATCTATTGAAGACTTCGAAGACTTGAAAAATGAGAGGAATTATTGTGAAGATGAGTGCTTGCTACAAGAAAAAGAAAAGAAGACAAGGTTAAGTTCTTGCTCCCATTACAAGTTGCGACGAACCCATCGTGACTCATGATGCACGGGTGGCCAGGACCTAACCTTATCATTTTTGTACTATAAATAGCATTCTCTTTCCTATTATTCAGAACTTCTTCTTCATGCATTTTTGGTACTATTCTAACCCTAGTTTTCCACCATTTTCGTCTTTGATTTTATTTGTATTATTTTTGGTTTGTTAGCATTAATTAGTATAAACTCTTGTAGCTAAATCTAGTTCTTGGAAGCAATTGATTGAAGCTTCCGAACTCATGTAGTAAGATTCTATATTTTCTCATTTATGAACATTTATTGGAGAGCATTTATTATTTCATTAATTTTGTGTTTTGCCTCATTTATACCATGGGTTTTTTGAGTATATAAAATATTTGTATGATTGAAGTGTTAGGGTGTTAGGAAAGTTGCAAATTTCTTAGCTAATTTGACATGAAATCCAAAAGCAAGGATTTAGAACTTCTTGTGTATAATGTGTGGTGATTCTTGCTAGATGAGTATGTTAATGTGGATTGTTCTCATATTTATCCCATAGATGCAAAGAAAGGTTGACACTTGAATGTGGTTTGTTCTAGGTTTAACCTAATAAATGCTTTTTTTGGTTAAAGGACTATGTCTTTGGTAAAGGGCTTGTTGTTATCAAACCTATGGTCCTTTGGGTGTGAAATGCCATTGATGAAATACCTCTATGGTGTTTTTTTGCCTAGGGTGATATCAATGAGGTTTACAAATGGCCGTTACTTGTCTTTGCAAACTACTAGTAAAAAGGAATGAATGTTGATCTTCGAATGAGAAGTGATAGCATTCCCCATATACAATAAATCTAATTGAGTGAATGAATCAATGAGCTATTGGAAGTTTAGAAGTGGAAGTCAATTGCCCCCAAGGCTCCGTTTATTGTTGTTTTAATCATCTCTTTAGTTGTTGTTGCATGATTAGCATAGTTCTCTTGCTTTGCTAATTGTTGTCTTTCAATTTGCTAATTTAGGACCAAAAACCAACTAACCCCCTCCCCCCCATTTTACATGCATTTATATGTATCTATATATGCATATGCCTAGTAGGTTTTCCCTTATATATGTTTAAACACTTGAAAAGATCTCTCTTCTCGTGGACGGCCCCGACTTGCCATTATCTACTTAATTGTAAATAGGAAGCATTAATGCTTATAAATATTAACTTTGAGAGGTACGACGACTACCTCCCGGAGGCCTTAGCACAAGCCGTGCCAAGCAACAAGGGGCTTGCCAAGCCCGGCACGGGCCGTGTCCTAAAGTTCTCTTTTTAACTCCAAATTTGGCTAAGTATGGGCATAGACTGTTGCATTTCACACTGCCCATGCCCTTCCAAGTCACAAATATCAAGAACAGCCCAAAGTGTGTGAAGAATGATGCAGCCCATGCCAAAATACTGAGCAAAACAAGCTTTCGATTGATGGCCGGTGCCAAATGACACAAGGTGCAGATTAGAAGCGCAAAAATAGAGCTCCAGATGACGGCCCATGCTGGTTAACATGAACCACGCTAGCATGGGCATGCCAAGACAAGCGCTCTATGCCTGTATGAGCCACATGACCCATGCCAAGACTGGCGGGCCGTGCCAACACGAGGCCACGTCGGTAGTACAAGTCGTGTTAATCGTGCTGCCCCATGTCAGTGGTGGTTGCTAGGGTTTTATACCTATTTGGGCCTATTTTTAGGCCTAATACCCTACTATTATATATATAGCTGGTGTATATGTATCCCAGTGATCAAAAGGCCAATGGACACTAGGCCTAACCCAATGTTATCTCACATAAAGGTGAATGTATTCTGCCTAAGGCAAAGAGCAAGCAGTCACGGAACTTCCTGTTGTACTAGAACACGTGGGCCAAAGAACATGTAATAGACAATGGGCGCAAAAACTATGAACAAATAACATGGGATTGTAGCACACCCACGATCTTAACTCTCAAAAATCAAGGAACTGCTAAGGAGGTCAGTTTATAAATACAACAAGCTCTGAAGGAGCTAAGGTAACCATTACTATCTCTAGAAATTCCAGTTCAACAATGATAATACTGACTTGATCATCAGAGCCCTTCTCCTGGAGTCAATTCTGGGACAAGCCTTGCAGGTAAAAAAGCTTTTAGAGAGGACGACTAGATTCCCTGAACCATCTCCCACATCATTTAACGTGGTCTGTGGGGATACAAAATTTTCCTTTTGTTTTTAGATCATTTAGGTGAAAAATGGTGTTCAACGGGAGTGAGAGGTGCCATAACCATTAGTCACACGAACAGACACTTGGACGTGATAGAGAAGTGCATCATCATCAAGAACGTACCCCAAGTAAGGAGAAAGAGCACAACAAGGTGGAAACAGAGAAGGAAGCAGAGTCTTCGAATAACCACCATGATAAGGAAAAAAGGGCGTTTGCAGCGATCTTGGAAGTGAACAGAGAAAGCCCAAGAATAAGCCCACAAAAGCAAAAAAAGGGTAAATCAACAGTGTGAAAACATTAACTATGAAGAGGAATTACGTGATATTATCATGGAAGATGACACAAAGAAATCGCCTCTAGCTCCATACTTGCGTGATTTTAAAATGACAAAGGAATTTAAACTTCCTTTGCATGTCAAAATCCACAAAGGGACAACGGACCCAAAAGATTTTTAAAACTCATACAGGAATAGTAGGAGGTTTTGTGATGCAAACATTGAATTAGTTTGAAAGGAATTTCCTATCTTTTTGACAGGCAGGGTGATCACTTGGTATGAAGACCTTCCAAATGGGAGTATCAATTCTTGGGCACAATTGTCGGACCTGTTCTTGGGTCATTTCTATCAAAATAAAAAGTTCACCAAGACAATCCCAGATCTCAATAACATCGCCCAGCAAAGTGATGAAAGCCTTGCAAAATACCATAATCGCTTCATTACAAAAAGCTTACGGTTTCATGACTTGTCTTTCCAGTCTTTTTTCGGGGCATTCACAGGAGGCATGCAATGAGAGGAGTTCTAAAAAATAACTCACAAATAATATGATTGAGAACCCAAGGGAGCTACCGAAAAATGATTGAGGAGCATGTGCGAATGGAAGAAGAAAACAATCTTAAGATAGAGAGGGAACTAGGCAAGAAGCAAATGATGGAAGATTCGCAGAAAGGATTTATGAAGAAGAGAAGGGGAAGTGTCTCTTTTAGAGCAAGGGGATTAAGTTTCTAGGTTGCAACATTTCAAGAAACACCAAGGCGACGGAAAGAGATATGACAAGTGCACAAGGATCTATTTCGAGAGCTAGCACCCATGCTTGCACCACTAGAACAATGATCAAGGGAATATTTGTGTTTTCAACAAGGACCATGACCATGATATCAAGTACCGTAGAGATCTAAGAAGACAAGTTGAAGAAAACTTGAGGAATGACTTCTTAAGTCAATACAAAAAGGAAGGGGGAAGTCAGTATGGTAAAAATAGCAAAACAGCAAACACCTTAGAAAGAAATTAGGGGACAACGTCTACACTGCCAAAGAATCAAAAGATGACCGTGGCAATTGACTACAAGGAAGTTAAGGGTGATGAACTAGTAGAAACAACAATATTTTCTATACATAGATCTACATAATATATGTCCAACAATGCTTGGAAAGCTAGGGCACGATATTCTCCCCCGAAAGAATTTGTTGACAAAAGACTCTGCTCGGATGAGGCAATTACTTTCAATTAATAGGATGCAATATAAAACACTTCGCCTCACTACGATCCTATGGTTATCATAGAAAAATTGGAAATGCTACTACACACAGAGTGTTTGTAGACAATGGAAGTGCGGTCAAAATACTATTTGTAAATTGCTTTGACAAACTGGGGTTCAAGTGAGCAGACCTAAAAAAATCCACACCCTCACTTGATGGGCTCCCAGTGCGATCAGAAATGCCTTTGGGAAATATAAAACTACCTAGAACTATCGGTGAAAGTGGAAGAAACTGCACAATCCTGTGTGACTTCGTAGTCATGGAAGCCTGAACCATATTTAATGCTATAATAGGAAGACCATGGATGAACAGAGCGAAAGCCATATAGTCTCCTTACCATTTGGTCATGAAATTCCCAACACCGGCTAGAATTTCAACTATAAAAGGAAAACAACAAATAACAAGGCAATGCATGGCCATCGCAATGAAGGCAAGAAGAGTGAGAGAGAAAGCAAAGATGGTCAGCACAATCTCAAATGGTGGACCACCAGATCAGCCGGAATCAACAACAAACCTGGGGGAAGAAACATAGCTAATAAGTCTGGATAGAGAAGACATCTCAAGGCATGTAAAAATAGGAAAATACCTTCGCAATAAAGAAAAGAAGAGAATCATACAAATCCTGCAAAAACACAGAGACACTTTCGCATGTTGTATTCATAACATGGGAGGAGTGGACCCACACATCGCAACACACTCTTTGAATATCAGCGATGCGCTTAAATCAGTTAAACAAAAGCAGCGTTACTTTGCTAGCGAGAGGTAAAAAGCAATTGAAGAAGAAGTTACAGCACTACTCCAAGCTGCCATAGTAAGAGAGGTCATATATCCAAATTGGCTCACAGATCTAGTACTGGTAAGAAAGTTTGATGCTAGATGGATGATGTGCATTGATTTCATGGATTTTAATAAGGCATCTCCTAAGGACTGCTATCCCCTACCAAAAATCGAACAACTGGTTGAGGCAATTTTAGGCTATTAGGTACTAGCATTTTTGGATGCATACAAGGGTTACCATAAGATATTAATAAACTCAGAGGATGTAGATAAAACGACTTCCATAATGAGCTTTGGGACTTTTTGTTATCTAAAGATGCTGTTCAGGCTGAAGAACGTAGGAGAAACATACCAATGATTAGTGGATAACACTTTTCGCAATCAAATAGGTCAAAATGTAGAAGTGTATGTTGATGACATGTTCATCAAAAGTAGGAAGGTGGATAGCTTCGCGGGGGACCTACAAGAGACTCTGGACACACTAAGTGCCATAGGAATGAAGCTCAACCCCAAGAAATTTGTATTTGGGGTGAGTGTAGGAAAATTATTAGGATACAAAGTGTCCTTGAAGGGAATTGAGGCTAGCCCAGAAAAATTCCAAGCTATAATCAACCTTCCTCAGCCGCGAATGGTCAAGCAAGTACAAGTCCTAATTGGGTCTCTGGCAGTGCTTAGCAGGTTTGTCTCAAAGGAAGAAGATAAGCACTTTCTATTGTTCGAAATTCTAAAGAAAGCCAAGAAGTTTAGTCGGAGTCTAGAGTGCCAGATAGCATATGATGGTTAAAAGAACAACTTTTAACACTGCCAACGCTAAAATCCTCCGCCCCTGGGGAAACATTATATTTATATTTATCCATCTTGCAGAATGCCATCAACTCTGCCTTGGTTTGCTTTGAAGACCAGAAACAAGTGCCAATTTACTATATAAGCAGAATATTACAAAGTACAGAGAAGGCGTATATGCCAATGGAAAAGCTGACCATGGCTTTGGTGTACTCAGCACGGAGGCCTTGAACATATTTTCATGCTCATCACATTATAGTTTATATGGGCTTCTCGATTAAAAATGTCCTTAGCAAGCTGGAGTCATTAGGAAGACTAACAAAGTGGGCTTTGGAATTAGGCCAATTTGAAATTCAATTCCAACCTACGAAGGTGATCAAAGCTCAGGCGTTAGCAAACTTCATTGCCAAAATGATGAGCAAAGAAGAACAGAGAGCAAACACGTATTAGAACTTGAGGATCGATAGAGGCAAGTCAAAGTGGGAAGGAGTCGCATGGACCTTGTTCATTGATGGTGCTCCAGCAAAGAAGGTTACAAAGCAGGATTGCTGTTCATAGACCTAGATGTGGGAAAATATAGATACGCACTACGGTTTGATTTCCTCCTCACAAAAAATGAAACAAAATAAGAAGCCTTGGTTTGCAGATTAGACCTCACCGTCAAAATGAAAGTTAGAAACGTACGATATCCAACAATTCACTAATAGTTGTCCAACAAGTGCGAGGGGACTTTGAAGTTAGCGAAAGGCAATTGGAAAAATATTTAAAGAAAGTGCAGAAACTCATAGCTCAGCTAAAATATTTTGACATACAACACATACCACGAAGCAAAAACATAAAGGTCGACACATTGAGTAAGCTAGCAACAACAAGATTTAACGCTTTCAACGAGCAAAGCGACATCATTGTAGAAGTCATTACGGACAAAACCACCGTGTCAACCATAGTGTTAGCCATCCAAGAAGATGAAGTTAACTGGATGTCCCCATTGAAAGTTATGCCCAAAGTGGGAAGAACCTTACAAGGTTACAAAGGCACACAAATCCAATAGCTACGAGTTAGAAGGTTGAATGGTACTGCTATCCCCAACACATGGCATGTTATCAACTTAAGGAAGTTTTATGTCTAGATGGAGAGTAGCAAACATCTACATGCACAGACGCCAAGATATTATTCTTGGTAGTTTTTTTTCCTTTGTCCCTAATGAAATATTATCGCGAGAGTATGCATTTAATATAAAAATACCACTTTGCTGGACCACGATCATGCCTCTTATTTTTTACTTGTGAATGTTAGAAGTTAGTTTATTTGTAACATATTAAGATCAAGATACTTAGACTTTATAAACTTGAACTTAGTCTGACAAACAACAAGCTATGGATCTTGCATAAGTACAAAGGCTTACAAACTTTGGATTTTGCAGCTTTGCAACTCAAACGATCGCAAGCTATAGATCTTTGTTTTAGGCAAACATGCCTCTAAATATAGTAACAAAAGTAGGCAATAGATCTTGCGGCTTCACACTATCAACAAAGAAAGCAATAGATCTTGCTACAAGGCATATAAGCCTACAAAACATAGACTAAAATAGCTTAGGTAGGTTGCAGATTTGGGATAAACTGACCTCAAAGGAAAAACACAAAATCAAAAAAATAGAAAACATTTTTTATGAAAACAAGACAAGTCACAGAGTCAAATAATATCAGAATAAATAGATGATCACACCATCTTTAGCAGAAAAGAAGATACTATGGGCCAAAATAGAAGATTAATGCATACTATCTACGCCTGGATAATCGTGATGGTCTAGAGGAAGAGGAACCATGATGATGACTACTATGCTCAGTTTTGTAAGGAGGGCGATCGACTTTGTGAGAAGTGTTCAGCTTCGTGAGGACGATGCTCAGCTCTACGACAAATTTCCTCTGCCTCACGCTCCTTGCTAACTAAGTGCACATATTTTCATTTCATATGATCAAGATATCTAGCATAATATGCCTTGAAGTCAGATATAGGGTCAAATTCCACGCGATCCAACTGAATACTCATAACGTTAACTGTTTGCTCATACTGTTCCATTCTAGCCTTCAAATTCCAAAATTCCTCTTCAAGATGACAAATATGCGATCAAACAGCATCAAATAATTTAATCCCTTGCCTAAAGGAAGAGCTTGAAGCCGATCCTTGTAATCAGTACAAGATTGCTCCAGTTGTTGAACAGACAATCAAGACGATTATATCCACTACGAAGTTCTTCATTTTATCCTCGTAGCTGTGTGTTTATTGCAAGCTGTTCGTCAAATTTATTTTGCTTGCCAACAGCAGAAGTTGAGAAGTGATTACACTCATCACACTTTTTCTCAAGCTTTACCAGCAAATCATCATTATGAACACATTTCTTATCAATAATATGCATCTTCTGATAAGCTTCGTGAGTCTTGCTCCTGACATATTCCCTAGCCTCTACTTGCTGGCGGAGAATCTTCGCAAGCTTCAGTTGCTGACGATGAATAAGACCATTCGGCTTGCTTAGAATACTGTGTAGATCTCGCAAAGCATCCCGGGTGTCTTTTTCAGTTGTACCCCACTTCTTTTCATGGTCATTGATACCCAGAAACATATACTTCAAATGAATACCCAAACATAGAGCCCAGTCTTGAACGCGAATAAGAATGTTAAGCAATCATATATACGTGCCAGCACACTCAAGATCGACCAAACCACGAATACTGTCCTTGCTAAGTGATTCAACATTGTATCCATCAGGAATGAGCTTACTACAGGGGAAACTTGTGGACGGAGATGGAGATGAAGAAGGAATGGGAAGTTGCCACCCTATACATAAGGGAAGCGATTCCATACATGTAAATAGATCAGAAGAAACAACCTCTGCACACTCTTTGGTGAAGGATCAGGTAGCACGAAGAAAAATAATGGGCTTAGAAAGAGGGTCCTTATGTCCCATAATATCAAAGCTTTCTAGGAATTTACGATCAATCAATATATTGAAGGCCTGCACAAAAGTAAGGGCGGTAAGAAAAAGTGAGACATCAATTAAATCAACTTTCATAAATAAAGTCACACAGATGGTACATTCAAACATTAAAATATTGTTTTAAGGTTAATGTGGTAGCCTGTCCAGGTATCCTCTTTTAGGTTCACTTGTTTGAATTCCTTTACATGCAAATGCAGCCCCAGGAATAATTTTAGAAGAGCACCTCCGACGATCAAGTCAGTCCTCTCTTCAAGACATGTAATTTCTCTCAATAGTAGCACTTAACTTAGCTTCTATAGAGCTTTTTGTATTTATAGGATAATTCCCTTTGCAGTTCCTCGTTCTTAGGAACTCAAGATCGTGGGTATGCCACTACTGCCACGTTCCTTGGTCGCAGTCTTTGTGTTCGCTGCATGTCTCGTCTTTAGCGGTCCACGTTCTCTGCCATGATTCGCGATCCCTATGTTCACTGCATCTACATACTTCTTGCTTTGGGCAGACACTGAATGAGATAATGTTGGGCTGGGCCTAGCTACTCTCAGCTCTTTAATCACTGGGCTACACCTACACCATAAGCCACCCCTAGCCATGAAGACTATTAAGAAACGAAGTGATGGTGTTGTTTGTAGCTTGAGTGAAAACTGATGTCAGTGTTGTACATGATGCTCGTGATGAAAAGCTATGTTCTCTATCCTTACAAAGTGATGTAGTCTTGTTGGTTGCCTCTATGTCTTTGGTCACTCTTGAAATTTTGAAATCTTGAAATTTTGAATTTTGAGCTCTTCATAACGAGTCTGTATTTTTGGTGGTTTGTTTTTGAAGTCCGTGATTTGCTCCCCATTGTTCGGTATTCCAGCCCACGATTCACTGAATTTTCTTATCGCTTAATCTCTTAAATGGGGAATTCCAAAAACAAAGAATTTAATGTGGCCCTTAAACATTGTGCGTTCTTTTCGTATACCATTGCTGTCTCGATAAAAGCAAAAGATACTTTGCTTTTTGTCAGATACTCATCATTACACCTTCTTTCTTGGTTGTTCCTCTTAAGTATCTTTTCCACTTTTTGTTTCAGTTTCTCTTCTCCATTATCTAGGGTTTCTGTTCTCTGCCAATCCCTAATTTTTCTGTGCGTAATCCACCCGATGAAAATTCCTCTGACGTAGGCTCAGAATCAAAATGGGTCTCGCTAATCCAGTCTATTCTATTTAGCTCTTTTAAGAGTAAATTTTGATGTTTAAAATTTTCATATCTCTGCTGTATCTTTTGGGGTTGTAGTACTTTCTCCGATTTTGGTTGTTTGTGTGATTGTTTTCCGATTGTCTTCTCCGGTGTGTTTTCTGGTGTGATTTTTTTTATTGTCTTCTCTGGTGTGTTTTCTATAAATCCTATTTTTTCATAAGATTTGTTTCCATTGAATTTGATCTTAACTAACATTGTTACCTCCCTATTTTAGGACCTCCAAGTCTTCTTCTAACCTTGGTAAGTCCCCCGTAGAGGATGCTGCTTCTGAGAGGGATTCCAACCATTTTGGCAGATCTCCCGCTATTCCTAGTATCTTGACCATCTCCTATGTAAACGACTTAATTAATTTCTTTCCTTTTAGTCTACTTATAAGATTCGCTCTCCTTCCAAATCTAAGTGTGTTTGTAACCATCCTCCTGGCTATACTAATTGTTATCTAGCATATCTGAACTTTGGCCTCTATTTTTCACTTTCCGAACATGTGATTGTATTGCTTCATTCATATAAAATTGCATGGTCCCAATTTCATCCTAAGGGAATCACAATTATAATAGTAATTCTTCGTGTGTGTGAAAATGCGAACATACCTTTCACAATTGAAATATTCCAAAATTTCTACCACCTTCAAAAAGTGAAAAACGATGTGGACAAATTTACCCTATATCCTTTAATTTCTGGGGTTGAGCTTGTGAGTGGCTTCCCAAGTAACGTTGGCTATTGGAATAGGAGATATTTTTTTATCAAAGCTAGACAAATTCCTGTGTCTGATGTACCTTCATGGAACTACAAAGTTCCTAAGTCTAAGATTCCTAACTTGAGTGTTCATTATACTGAGGAGACAGTGATCATGGCTATGCTTTGCGTACATGCCCAACATCTTTGCCACACTGACTTTGACTCTGAAGGTGTCTTGTTTGCCTATATTATAACGTGTACTCTATTTTATAGTTTAATGTATCGTTATTTTTCTTTCTTGCGTGAGTTTGATTTGACCTATGCTGTTTCTTATTGTGGCAGAAATGGATTTCATGAAAGGTGACATTGATTCTTCAATCTTCAATGATGAAGAAGTAAATATGGCTGTTATTCAAACTAACCATGCTAGTGGTGATAATGCTGAGCCTTCACTGCCAATCATTATAGGCCCTAGGGATAAATAGACTGAAGGTGGGAAAACTAGCTATCGTTGAGCCCTAAACCCGCAGAGGGAGAAGAAAGACAAGAGGGATAGAAGTAGTGGTCATTAAAGACATTTTGTTCCTCCTCTTAAAAAGGGGCGTGGTAGCCAAATTGGTTCTCAAATTATAGAGTAAACTGAGGACTTTATAGCTGAGGGGGTAATTTCTGGTATTTTTTCTGGCCTTTCACTACCCGATGCACTGGCTGCAGTAAGGCTGCAAATTTCCTTCAGTAGATTTTCTTATGAATTAATCTATTGTTTGTAACATAGTGAATAACTTTGTTCCCTATGTTGACTACTTGTAAGGTTGGTGAGGGCCTAAAGATTGTGAGCGATTGATTATCCAAGCATTCTCCCGTTGATGATTCACTGGTGGAGAAATACAAATCTTTGGAAACTAAGTGTTCATTATTGGAGAGTTTGTTGAAAACTACTGATGAAAAAGTGAAGAATGCTAAAAAGAAGGTGAAAGCTTGCAAAGAAGAGGCGAGCACTGCTAAGGAGAGTGCGAAGCTTCTGAGATTCGCTTTCAGTTGGATGAGAGGCAAACCAATGGGCTTGCTTCCCCTCAATACCCCTAAGTGCTGGTGGATCGGCTATGCAAGACAAAGTCGTTTTATAAGTTTTTTTAAAGATATCTCCAAGGCTTCTCAAATTGTTGGATATTGCTAGGCCATGAAGAATGTATGGCAGTGGAACCCCAAATGTGATTGCAAAAGTGTGCTTAGTCTGGCGAAGTGCACTGAAACCCTAGAAAGCAAGAGAGCCGATCTGAATCAAGCTTTCATCGATAAGATTGCTGACGAGGGGCATCCGTACTCCTTTCTTTCATATCTCGCTAGTCTCATTTCAGTGGCTGAGCCGAAAGAGTGTGAGGTAGATTATTATGAAGAACTTCCATTTAAGCCCAGCGCTGATGTTGTGACTCTTTATCCAGATGCTAATGTGGATAATGAAAGTACTGAAACTCCTCTCCTTCAAGCTAACGATGGTGATTCCACTCAGCGGCCTAACCAGGATGTCTCTGCAATCACTGCTCCAATTCCGCCTAACCCCGAAGTTAGTTAATTTTTAGTAATTCTTCATATATATTGGGTTGCTGGGTTATACTCTTAAAACAATATTTTAGTGTTTGTATGTACTATTTGCATGGCTTTATTTATAAGAGTTAATAAGCTTGTTGTCCCGTATTTTCTTATTATCCTTACTCGTGTGCAGGGTTTGAACATTTTGATTGATGGTAAATTTCAAAAAATCTTTGATTTTATGGGACGTAATGACCCTCTCTCTGAACCCGTCAGTTTGCTTCATGCTACTCAATCATTCACTGAAGAATGTGCAGTGGTCATTTCCTTTGACCTTTTTACACGAATGGAATTACTTCCCCAATGTATTTGGTGGTAACTTCCTTTTCCTTATGTTCCCCTATCTTCGTTCGTGAGTTTCCCTTGTAGAAAGCTTATTCCTAATGGATACAATGTTGAATCACCTGGGAAGGACATATATCCAACCGCTTAACCTTCCTGTTCATGTTTAAGAGTGGGATCTTTGTTTGGGCATCCGTTTGAAGTATATGCTCTTAGGTATCAATGATCTTGAAAATAAATGGGGTACAATCGTGAAGGAAACTCAGGATACTTTACAGGCTCTACGCAGAATCCTGAGCAAACAAAATGATCTTATTTACAGTCAGCAACTGAACCTTGCGAATATGCTTTGAAAAAAAATGGAGGCTAGGGAGTGTATCACAAGAAAGACTAGAAAAGCCCATAAGAAGGCGCTAATTATTAATGAACAATGTGCCCGTATTAAGAAGAAACAGGCAGAATGTGACCACTTCTAGACCTCTGGTGTTGGATGGCAAAATAAGTTTGATGAACAAGTTGCCATGAATACACAACTAAGAGGAGAAAAAGAAGATATTTGTGTTAAATTCATTCATCTTGATTCATCTGTTCATCAGTTGGAGCAAGCTTACGTTGACTACAAGAGTCAACTTTAAGTTCACCCATTGGCATTACGTCGTACATCAAGCCATGGTGATTTGACTGTTGATGGTGGCAATCAAAGAATTAGATTGTCAGACACTGTCCAAAATTATATTTATTGTCTTGAAGAGGAAGTTTGGAATTTAAGGATGAGAATAGAACAATACGAAGAAACAGTTAATGTTATGAGTATGCAGTTTGATCGCGAAGAGTTTGGTCCTATAACTGACTTTAAGGCTTATTATGGAAAATATCTTGATCGTATGGAACGAAGAGGTATAACCCATTCTATATACTTACATATGCAATGGAAATATGATCACTTAGTTAGCGAGGAGCGTGAGGCAGGGGAAAGTCACCACCGAGCTGAGCAACGTTCGTATGGTGGTGAACGATCTTCTCGTGAAACTGAGCACCCTTCTTACTAGGCTGAACTTAATCGTCATCGTGATGGTTCCACTTCTCCTGAACTATCACGCTCTTCAAGGCGTAGATAGTGTGTCTTCTTTGTTGCTATAGATGATATGATCGCATGTATGTTTTGTTGCTGTTGGGGTCTATGACTCGTCTTGTATTGATAATGATTGATTCCTATCTTTTTTGTTGCCATGTTTTTCTAGCAAGATCTATCTTCTGTGATCTTGTGCTTTGTGGGCATATCTACTTTGTAGCTAAATATATTGCTTGCTTTATCAATGTTATGAAGTTGCAAGATCTATTGCTTATTTTTGTCGCTATTTTTTAAAGGCTAGTTTGCCTATGAGTAAGATCTATAGCTTGCATTTGTTAGAATTGTAAAGTTGCGAAATCAAGAGTTTGCAATCCATTGTATTTATGAAAGATCTGTAGCTTGCTTTTGTTTGTCATCCGGAGTTGCAAGATCTAAAGCTTGCAACCCCTTATTATTATGGTCCAGTTTGTCACTTCCACTTGGCCGTTAGCTTGAAGATGTGCCACGGAGGTAAACTTCAGAATAATCTTGAGCTTTGAACACCAGTCAGTGAACACCATAGTTGTGATTTGTGTGCTACTATCTGTGACAATGGTATGCGGCACTCCGAAGCGGCACACAATGTTTTCCATACAAATTTCCCAGTGGCTTTGGCTGTGAGACGTTATAATGGTTTAGCTTTGACCCACTTTGTGAAGTAATCGACCGCTACAATGAGGAACTTAGCATTGCTTTCTCCTATTAGGAAGGGTCCCACTAAGTCTATCCTTTATTTGTCAAATGGCTAGGCTCTCTAGATTCTTATCAAAGTTGATTGTGGCTTATGCAATAACGAAGCGTTGATTTGGAAACTCCTACACTTGAGGACAAAGTTATGTGCATCATTGAACATAGTCAGCCACTAGTACTCTACTTTGATTATTTTTCTAGCTATCTTTCTATCTCCCCGGTGCGGTTCACATAAGCCTTCATGAACCTCTTTTAAGATCTCAATCGCCTTTGTTGGCCCTACAAATTTTATCCATGAGGACAAGAATCCTCTTTTGTACAATGTCCCATCTTCATAGCCATAATTAGTTGAATGCAATTCCAACTTTCTAGCCTCCACCTTATCTTTTGGAAATGTCCCTTTTGTGAAAAAATCCATTAGCGGAGTCATCCACCTTGTTTCATCTTCTTGGATTGTTAGCACAATCGTTGATACGATAGTTCTAATTGGGATGATCTCCATGATAACATCCCTCTGCTGACTAAGGGAATACAATCCTACAGTCGCTAGCTTGCTTAATGTGTCAGCCTGTGTGTTTTTGCATCGCATGACGCATTTTATGTCAAAATATTCAAGTTTGGCTATGAGCTATCAAATATTTCATCAACTGGTCTTCTTATACCTCCTAGTTTCCTCACACTTGTTGGACTACAATTAGAGAATCACTGAATACCCGGACACTTCTTACTTTCATTCTGATCACGAGATCTAATCCACAAATTAGAGCTTCATATTCTGCTTCATTATTGGTAAGTAAGAGGTCAAATCGTAATGGGTGTCTGTGTTCGCCCCCATTTGGGTCTACTAAAATAATTCTTACTCTACATCATTCATTTCTTGATGCGCCATCAACAAACAACGTCCAAGCCACCTGTCCTCATTTTATCTTACCTTTCTCAATTGTGAAACTCTGATGGATGCTCGCTCTCTGTGTATCTTTGCTTGACATCTCTGAAATGAAGTCTGCCAATGCTTGGGCTTTGATTCCTGTTCTAGGTTGAAATTGTATTTCAAATTAACTTAGTTTCGGAGCCCACTTTGCCAATCTGCTTGAAGACTCTGACTGAGAGAGGATGTTCTTGATTGGAAAGGCCGTGTAAACTAATATGCAGTGGCTATGAAAGTATGTTCTCAATATTCGTGCTGAATAGACCAAAACCAAGGTTAATTATTCTACAGGCATGTAAGCTTTCTCCACCTTTTACCATATTTTGCTGATGTGATAAACCAAAACCTGTCTCTGTTCTTCCAAGAAAACTAACATAGAGGTGATAGCATTTTGTGAGATTGCTATGTACAAGTACAATTTTTCTCCAGACACAGGGGATTTCAGTGTTGGCAATGTTTGAAGCTGTTTTTTTAACCTCTCATATGCTTTCTGACAGTCTTCTCTCCAGCTGAATTTTCTTGCCTTTCTTAGTACTTCAAAGAGTGAAAAATGATTTTCTACAGCCTTTGATATGAAACGACTAAGACGTACAACAATGTGTTGGGCTACTTTAACAAGTCTGCGTGTGAGATATCCGGGATCTGCGTGCTTCCTGGTTAGAACCTCTAAGGGGTCCAAATGGGTTGGACTTGAGTAGGTTGAAAAAGGACATACAGCCTTGGCACAAGATCCTATATCAGCTATACATCCTCCTTGCATTTATGCCGGTGGATTCACTATAGCTTGGATCTTGTCTGGGTTAGCTTCCATACCCTTTGAGGAAACCTTGTACTCCAAGAAATTTCCAGCCTCCACTCCAACTACACATTTTTTTTGGGTTGAGTTTCATCCCTTTGGCCTTTAAAGTGTCCAAAGTCTCTTTCAAGTCTTCAGCAAAGTTTCCTACATTCTTACTCTTGATCACCATATCGTCAACATACGGTTCAATGTTTCTCCATATTTGGCTTTTGAATGCCTAGTAAATCACCCTTTGGTATGTTGCTCCCACGTTTTTGAGACCAAACGACATCTTCACATAACAAAACATTCCAAAGCTTGTTATGAATGTTGTTTTCTCTGCATCGTCCGACTTCATCAGTATTTGATGATATCCTTTGTATGCATCCAAGAATGCCATGAATTTGTGTCTTAAGATCGCTTCCTCCAGTTGATCGATCTTTGGAAGAATCTTTTGGACATACTTTGTTTAAATTTATCAAATCAATGCATATTCTACAAGCATCGTCTGACTTCTTTACCATGAATGGGTTTGCTAACCACGTTGGGTATATGAATTCCCTTATTATGCTGACTTGCAACAACGATGTAACCTCTCCTTTGATCAATTTTAGTCCATCGCTTGCAAAGCAATGTTGTTCCTACTTAACCAGTTTAACTGAGCTGTTGACATTCAACAAATGGGTAGTGTTGTCTGGGCTTACCCATCCCATGTTCTGTTAGTCCCATGCAAAAGTATCCATGTGGCTTTGCAAGATTTGAATTACCTTTACCTTTTCTTCACCATGACGATATTTTCCAACCTTTATGCATTTGGAGTCATCTTCGGCATCTAGGTTTATTAACTCTGTTTCTTCACCTAGGTCCACTGATTCATCCGAATGTTCTAGTAAGATTCCTCCTGAAATAGTGTTAACTAGCTTCGTCTTTCTCCTATCTTTCCTACCTTCAATGCTATAACTATGCATTGCCTAGCTGCTTGCTGGTTTCCCCTAATTGTTGCTACTCCAGCTGGGGTTGGGAATTTCATTACCAAGTAGTAAGGGGACCAGATTTCCTTAGCTTCGTTCATCTACGGTCTTCCAATTATGGCATTAAATGTACCTGGGACATCCATAACCATACAGTCGCACATGTTTGTACAATTTTTCCTGTTTTTCCTGATCGTAATAGGAAACTGTATATTTCCTAGAGGTATTTCTGCTTTCCCTGTGAATCCAACCAGCAAAAATGTGGACCTTTTTTAGATCTGTTCTCTTGAAGTCCAACCTGTTGAAGCAATTGAAAAATAGTATTCGACCGCACAACCGCCATCCAAAAAAACTCTGCGAAAAGGTGCATTTCAAAATTTTGCTATGATGACCATGGGATCGTTGTGCGGTGAGGCATTAGGTACTGCATCCTCTTCGCTAAAAGGTAATTGCTTTGTTTGGGCGAAATCTTTTATCAACTAGCTCTTGTGGAAGAGAATGCATTGCCTTGGCCTTCCATACGTTATTGGATAGCAACTCCATGGATTCGTGTATAGAGAAGATAATTATCTCTGGTGGTTTGCTATCCACACCAGCATTATACTCTACAGCCGCTGTCATTTTTTTAAAAAGTTTTAGCCATTGTTGTTGCTGTACCTTGGTTTCGTGGAGATGGGTTCGATATCTTTCTTGCGTCTCCATACTGACTTGTTGCTTCTTTTCTATACTGGCCCAGGTTGCTATTTCTAAGATTTTCTTCAATCTTTCTTCTTAGGTCCATGTAGTACTCTATGTCATAGCCATGATCTTTATGAAAGGCACAATAAAACTCTCATGATCATTTTTCTTGCAGTGCGATCATTGGTGCTTATTCTAGGAATAGATCCTTATTTGCTAACTATATTTATTTCCTTGTCTTCATTAGAGGTGTATCTTGAAATGGAGAACCCCTACGAGCCCGGCTCACCTGTTTTGAAAGTGGTGTTTACTTTTCCTTTTTTAGGCTAGTTCTTTTGCAAATCCTCCATTGTTCGCTTTTCACACCGTTCCTTTTCTATCTTTCGGTTGTTCGCCTCCTCTATTCGCACATGCTGTCCAATCATTTTCTGTAGTTCCCTTGGGTTTTTTGGCTTATGATTTTTCAGTTCCTTGTAGAATTCTCCAGATCTCATGCCCCATGTAAAAGCACCCAATAATGATTGAAATGACAAATCTCAAACTTGTAGGCTCTCCGAGCAAATCGGCTATGTTATTCTGCAAGGCTTTCATCACTTCGTTATGCTATATTGTTGAAATCTTTAATCATTCTATTGCACTTTTGCTTTTGGTAGAAACTTACCAAAAATAAATCTGATAGCTTTGCCAAAGACATGATACTTCTGCATGGAAGGTCTTCGTACCACGTAATCGCAGTGCCTAATAGAAAGATGGGAAATGCTTTGCAAACTAGTTATATGTTCGCATTACGAAACTCATGCTATTTCTATATGAATGCAAGAACTCTTTGCATCCATGGTACCATCATAGAATTTAACATGTAGAGGAAGCTTGAAATCTTTAGGCATCCTAAAATTTCGTAAATGTAGTGCGAGAGGCGACTTATCCGCATCATCTTCTGCAACAATGTAATGCAACTCTTCTTCATAGAAAATACGTTCGCATTATTGATTTTCCCTTTTCTCTGGTCTTGGGGGTTTTTGCCTCAGAGTCTTCAAGAATTAATTGTACAGGTCTTCCCTGTTTGCTTCTAAGAATGTTGCGAATTCCCACTTTTCCTTTTCACAATTGTTTAGAGATTCTGTCTCTTCTTCCTGCTCCTCTGCTTCTTCTTTATTGAACCCTTTCTATTTACTAGGTGTATGATGCTTCTTGTGATGTGCTCCCTCATTTTTCCCCAACGTTTGCTCTTGTGAATGATAGTTGTGGGTTTTTGCACTCCTAGTAAACTCCATTGCTTACCCGAGCAGCCTGAAAATGAAAAGATTTTTTTTTCATTCCCAAGAGTCAGTGCCAAATGATGTGGAAGCCTGTACAGGTAGCCTCTTATAGGTTCATTTGTTTAAATTCCTTTACCTACAAATGTAGCCCGAGAATCGATTCAGGGAGAGCACCTCCGATGATTAAATCAGTCATCTCTTTAAGAAATGGAATTTCTCTCTATAGTAGCACTTACCTTAGCTCCTATAGAGCTCGTTGTATTTATAGGCTAATTCCCTTTTATGTTCCTCGTTCTTAGGAACTCAAGATCGTGGGTACGCCGCTCCTGCCACATTTCTCGATCATGGTATTTGTGTTTGCTGCATATCCCATCTTTGGTGGTCCACGTTCTCTACCACGATCCGTGATCCCTATGTTCATTGCATCTACACTCTCTTTGCTTTGGGCTGGCACTGGATAGGCTAATGTTGGGCTGGGCCTAGCTACTCTAAGCCCTTTTTTCACTGGGCTACACCTACAATAAAGATTACAATCCAAAAACCCAATAAACAAAAGACGCTAAGAATAAACTAATTTCAGAGTTAGGGTTAGGCGGAAGCTGAGCAACGATTGCAGATGCATCTTGGCTTGGCTGCTGAGTAGAGTTCCTCTCGTTGGGCTGTTGGATGGAAGTTTTAATGCTCGCACTAGCCAAACTTGCATATGGATTAGGAATTGTAACATCAACTCTAGGCTTGAATTGAAGATCTTCAAAATAATCCACCTCACATTCTTTCATCTCAGCCACGGAAGGAAAATTGGGAAGGCTAGCAAGATGCAAAAGCGAAGCATACGAATTCCCCCTGTCAGCAATCTTCTGGATAAATACTTGATTCGGATCATCTCTTTTGTTCTTCAGGGTATTAATGCACTTCATCAGAGGAGGTAAACTCTTACATTCACAAGTTGGGTTCCACTCTCGCTGATTCTTCACAGCTTTGCAATACTCGACAGTGCGAGCAACTTTGGAAACATATTCAAAAAAGTTATAGAACAACTTTTGTCTTGCAAGTCCGATATACAAGCACTTGGGGGTATTGAGAGGAGGCAGGTCCGTTGGTTTGCATTTCATTTAACTAAGAATGAATCTTATTAGTCTCCACCCCTGCGAGCCTAGCACACTCCGCAGTAATGCTCGCCTTTTTCCTCAGCAGCCTTCACTTTCTCCTCAGCAGATTTAAGCAAGATTTCTAGTGTTGAACACTTAGTTACTAGCATTTCGTACTTCTCTAAAATTGAATCATCAAGAGAATACTTGGACAATAGGTCACTTGCAATTTGAAGGATTTCACTGACCTTATCAGGCAACACCATATGGAACGAAGTTATTCAGAATTTTACGAACGACATATTAAGACATAAGGAAAATTAGAAAAATTCATTTGCAGCCTTACTGCAGCCACTGTGCTAGGTAAAGAAAGGTTAGAGAAGATATCAGAGATTATCCCCTCCACCAAAAGGCTCTCAGTTCGCGTCATAATTTGCAAACCAATTGAGTTTACACACCTCCTTTTCAAGGGAAACAGAATGCCCCGAAGGCCCACCAACTCTCACCCTCTTGTTCTTATTCTCATTCTCCAAATTAATGGAGTAACAATTATTGGTCTGCTCGCCCTCAGTCTGTTTATCCTTATCATTATGACCTGTAGTGTTCACACCTTAGGACAGGGTGTTACCACCAGCAACATTTTTGGCTTGGACAATGACCACATTCACTTCTTTGTCATTGAATAATGATGGGTCAATCTCACCTTTAGATAGATACATATCTAGCAAAAGATGAACAACATAGATCAAAATGAACACGCACATCGATAGAGAAGATAATAGCACACCAAATAACAAAGAGTACAGAGTAAACACATCAAAACATAAGAAAACAAGACACCTTCAACATTAGAGTCAACGTGGCAAAGATGTTGTGTATGCATACAAAGTGTGGCAACGATCGGCGTCTCCTCAGTATAACGGGCGCTCAAATTAGGAAGCTTAGACTTAGGAATTTTGTAGTTCCAGGAAGTACATTAGACTCAGGAATTTTTTTTCTTTTATAAGAAAGTATATCCTACTCCAATAACCAAAATTACTTGGGAAACCACTCACAAGTTCAACCCCCAGAAATGTCTAGATTTCAGGTGAATTCATCTATGGTATTTTTCACCTTTCGAAGGTGATAGAAATTATGAAACAAATCAATTGTGAAAGGTTCATTCGCATTCTCACACACCCAAAGAAACCCCATTATGATAGTGATGCCCTTAGGATGAAATTGGGACAATGCAATTTTATATGAGCGAATGGACAAAGTTTACATACACTAAGTAACTGGAAATATAACCAGGGGGTACAAACACATTCAGATTTGGAAGGAGAATGAAGCTTATAAGAAGATAGAAAAGGAAAGAAATCCTTTAAATCATTTACATAAGAACTGGTCAGGATACTGGGGATGGTGGAGGATACGACAACATGGTCGGAATCCCCATCGGAGGAAGCATCTTCTATGGAATACTTACCATAGTTAGAAGAAGACATATGGATCCTAAAAGTTGGAGGTAACAATCTTAGTTAAGGTCAAAATCAACAAAAAAAAGTTTTGTAGAAAAAAGGTTTACCAAAAGAAAGCCGGAGAAGATGATCATAAATTAGTTGGACAAACCACCAAAATCACTAGAATCAGAGAAATTACTCCAACATATCAATCCCAAAGAATACAACAAAGGTATGGGAAATTATTTAACAACAAGACTTACTCTTGAAGGAGATGAAGGAGAGTGACGCGCAAAAATTTTTGGAATGCTCAAAAAAAATGAAACCTTAGATAATGTAAAAGAGGAGCTAAGACGAAAGTGGTAAAGGATACTTAAATATAAGAAATAAAAGGCACAATCGAGGGGGAAAATAGTTCAGGAAAATGCAATGGTAACTAGCTGACATAAAAAGCAAAGCACATTTTGCTTATAACGAGATAACAATGGTAAATGAAAAGGCAACACACTAATTGAGGTCCACATTAAATTCTTTGTTTCATATTCCTCATTTAAGAGATACAGCGAAAACAAACATCAGGAAATTGCGGACTGGAATACAGAAAAAGGAGGAGCGAATCTCAGATTTTAGAAACAAAACCATCACAAAAATAGCCTTACCACAAGGAGCTCAAAATTCAAATATTAAAATGTGAAGAATGATCAAGGATAGAGATATAGACAAAAATACAACATCACTTCGTAGTGCCGAAAAAAGTAGCATTCCATGATGAACATTCTGTGGACAAGCAACATCAGTTCGCACTTAATCCATACAGCCGCACCATCGCTTCATTCTTAAAGTCTTCATGGCTAGGGGGGCTTATGGTGTATATGTATCCCAACGATCAAAAGGCCAATGGACGCTAGGCCCAACCCAATGTTATCTCACGAAAAGGTGAATGTATTTAGCTCAAGACGAAGAGCAAGAAGGTGGGGAGCTTCCGATTGTGCTAGAATACGTGGGCAGAAGAACACAAATTAGGAAACAAATGTGAAAACCACAAACAAAGAACGTGGGATCATTCCACACCCACGATCTTAACTCTCAAAAAACAAGTAACTGCTAAGGAAGTTGGTCTATAAATACAGCAAGCTCTATAGGAGCTAAGGTAAGCGTTACTACCTCTAGAAATTCCAGTTCTACAAGGAGAATACTAACTTGATCATTGGAGCCCTTCTCCCAGAGTCACTCCTAGGATAGGTCTTGCAGGTAAAGAAGCTCTTGGAGAGGACGACCAGATTCCCTGAATAATCTCCCACATCAATAGCCTTTAGTCTACTAGGGTAAAGATGCTGGATAATATTTTTGGGTTTCAAGAGTAGCTTAGAGAAAGAGAAAACACTCTCCCATCTCTCTAGGTTATTTATCTTTCTTTTCTTTATTTTTCTTTTGCTCAAAAATGTGAAATTCAATGCAATACTTGCATTCCATGTTTTGGGAGTGATGATGTCACCCATTCAGGTAGGTCACTAGTCATCCATTTCTTGATCTTTAGTACCTACACAGTTTGTCCCGGAAGTGATTCCAAGAAAATAACTCTGACAATCAAGTCATCCTTTTTCCTTAAGAATTCAAATTTCTCTAGTTGGTTGCGCTTACCTCCAGCTCATGCAGAGCTTGTTGTATTTATAGGCTAACATGATTGTAGTTCCTTGTCTTTAGGGATTGGGATCCTGGGTACACCACGATCACCACATTCTTTATTCATGGTCTTCGTGGTCGTTACTTATCCCATTTTTTGGGCCACGCCTTATGCCATGATCAGAACCTTTGCACCCAGCTGATCTGCGCCTTGGGCTGACACCTGCTCGTCCTGCTATTAGATGTTGCTAGGCTGGGCCTGGCGGGTACCAGCCAGAGTGTTTGCTGGGCCCTATATAAACAATAAACCCCCGAGCCATGAAGACTTAAAAGGAATAGAGTAATGGCATGACTATGTGTGTTAAATTTGAATAGATGATATATTGTGTACAGAGTGTTCACATTTTAATACCACACTCATCTGTCTTGCAAAGTGATGTTAGCTTCATGGCTGTATTTTTATCTTCAACTCTCCTCGAATTTGAACATTTGAATTTTGAACTCCCCGTGGTGAGTCTATTTTTCGATAACCCTGCTTTAGTTACTCTGAGATTCGCTAGGTATTGTTCCACCTTCCCTTTTGCATTTTCCAAGTTTTTGTTTTTGTTTCACCTTTTAAATGAGGAACTTGAACCCTATAAACTAATTGCTAGCTTCAATCAATTTGCTGTCTTTTCATCTGCCACCACCGTCTCGATTTAAGGAAAAAACATTTTCTCTTTCTGTCAGTTTGCCATCATTGCATATTTTCTATATAGTTCCCTTCCTTGATTGTGCCACTTTTTTTTATTGACATATAAGTATATGCCTCCATTTTTGTTTCAGCTTTATCGCTCTAATATGTCCGTGAATTCCTTCTTGAGTGAGGTCTCTAGATATTCTGCGAATTCCATCTTCACCCTCTTCCCAAGTAAGTTATGCTTTTAATTCACTTTGCGATATACTTGCAATGTTTTTTTTTAATTTAGTACAGTTGAATTGTTCCTAATTTTGTGGTAGCTTTAGTGGTTGTTTGTAACTGATCTCTATCGTCTTCAAAGGTGTTTTTGCTGTGAAGCTTTGTTCTATAACTTTTGTTTCCGTGCTATTTTTACCCTAATTACAACTCTTACTTCCAACTCTAGGACAATGTCTTCCTCTAACCGTGGTAAATCACCCGTAGAAGATGTTCCTTCCAATGGGGATTCTGGTCAAACCACTAGATCTTCTACCTTCTAAAGTATTTTGAATGGTTCATATGTCAATGATTTAAAGAAATATTTTCCTTTTCTTGCTTCTTTCAGGCTTCATTCTTCTGCTAAATCTGAATGCATTCGCATTCCTCCCTCTGGTTATATTTCCTATTATTTGGCTCAATTGAATTTCGGACTATATTTCCATATTCCTGCTCAAGTTATTGAGCTCATTCGTTCATATAAGATTGTGCTGTCTCAATTTCATCCTAAGGGCATCACTATAATAATGGGGTTTCTCTTGGTATGTGATAAAGTGAACGTACCCTTTACTCTTGATATGTTCTGCAATTTCTATCACCTTCACAAGGTGAAAAACACTGTAGAAAAATTTACTTTTTATCCCATGATTCTGGGGGTTGAGCTTGTAAGTGGGTTTCCTAGCAATGTTGGTGACTGGCGTACTTGATACTTATTCATAAAAAAAACCCAAGCTCCTGAAGCTGCAGTCCTGTGTTAGAATTACAAGGCCCCTAAATCTAAACTCCCTGGCTTGAGTGTTTGCTATAGTAAAGAGACGGAGATCGTGGTGACACTCCGTGTGCATACTCAACATTTTTACCATGTTGACTCTGATGATAAAGGTGCTTTATTTATTTTTGTTTGATGCGTTCGATCAGTGGTCTTCTATATCTTGCTGAACTTGTTACTTTTCCCCTTATTTTATGTACTTTTTATGATCTATGTTGCTCAACTTTTTTTAGATATGGACCTATCTAAAGGTGAGGTTAATCCGTCGCTCTTTGACGATGATGATGAGGAGATAGACGAGGCTGCTGCACAGATAATGGTGCTGGTGATAACCTCGCACTTCAGAAGGCAAACTCCACGAACCCTAAGGATAAGGGTACGGGTAATGAGGGAGAGGAGACCAATTATCGTCACCTCGTGCAGAGGAAGAAGAAGCCCAAGAGGGGTATGGGTGGTGGGTCTACTGGACACACTGCTCCTCCCTTTAAAATGAGGGGATGATTGCTAATATCCTTTCTAACCTTCCCTTACCTGATACTTTAGCAGCGGTAAGTCTGTAACAGTATCCTAGTAGTTGTTTTTTCATTTTAATATCTTTATGTGTAACACTGTTAGTAGCCTCGTCCTATGTTACTCTACCTTCTAAGGTTGGAAAAGGTCTTGAGATTGCAAGTGGAATGCTGTCGAAAAATTCTCCTGGTGATGTGTCGCTAATGAGAAATACAAAGCACAAGAAATAAAATATGCAACCTTAGAGAGTTCGTTCAAAGCTGTTGAGGAGAGAGCAAAAGCTACTGAAGAGAGGGTGAGCACTGCTGAGGAGGCTGCTAGGATTGGAGGTAAGTTAGCTTCGTGCTGAGTTGAAAGAAATCTGCACCAATGGACCAGCCTCACCTCAATATCCTCAAACGCTGGTGGATCGGCTTTGCTAGACCAAGTCGTTCTATCAATATTTTGAGGATATTTTGATAGAGGCTCGCACTGTTGGGTATTGTGAGGCTGTGGAGGATACATACGAATGGAATCCAACTATAGATCTGAAGAGTCTTACTCCGCTGAAGAAGTGCATTGCCACCCTGGTGAAAAAGAAAGCACATCTCAACAAAATCTTCATCCAGAAGATCGCTGATGGGGGGCATCCCTTTGCCTTGACCTCACATCTCGCTAGCCTTCATGGCCTTCCTTCTTTGGCTGCATTGAAGGAATACATGGTTGATTACTTTGAAGATATTCCATTCAAGTCCAAAGTTGCTACTCCCACTCCTAACCCCGATACTAATGCGGCTAGTGAGGTTAGTGCAATTACTGGAGTTCTTATTCAGCATCCTATCAAGAAGGAATCTACTGAGCCACTGTGCCAATATGCAGCTGCGATCACTATTCAGCCTCCTTCTAATTTGAACTCTGAAGTTAGTTGATCTTTTAGCAAACTTTGATTTCTAGATTTTGGATTGTAAACTCAAAACAATATATTTTTGTTCGCTTGTATTATTTGTATAACTTTAAGTATAATGGTTTATCTTCTTTTCTTGTCGCTTATTTTCTCAATGCCCTTATTTATGTGCAGGGCTTCCATATTTTGGTTGATTATAAGTTCTTAAAAAATCTAGGCTCTATAGGGCCTAGTAATTCTCTTTGTGATTCCCTTAGCTTGCTTTGGGTCATCCGCTCCTTCAGTGAAGAGTGTGATGAAATCATATTCTCTGAACTATTTTCGTGTTTGGAAAAGCTTCCCGTTTACATTGAGTGGCAACTTCCTGCCTCGTTTTCGCCTCTTTTCTCAACTATGGGTTTTCCTTGTAGCAAACTCGTCCTCGATGGATACAATGTTGAACAACATGGAAAAAACATAGTTCACAGTTTAGTTGATCATGAGTTAGCTGGTAAGTACCTGTGAACACTTAATCTTCCTGTAAGTGTTTAGGAGTGGGTTTGTGTTTATGTATACGGTTAAAGTATATGCTATTGGGCATTATAAATCTTTAGAGGAAGTGGAACACAACTGTGAAGGACAACCAAGATGCTCTGAGCGATCTACGGAGAATTTTAAACGAGCAGAATAGTCTCATTCATCGACAACAGTTGAACCTGGAAAAGATGTTTCGTCAACAGTTGAAGCTAGGGATTATAGTGTGAGAAAGACTTGCGAGGCCCATCAAAAGATATTAATCACTGATAAACAATGTGGTCGTATTAACAATTTGTTAGCTAACTTGGAGAAGAAACAGCATGATTGCGATCGTTTATCAACTTTTATTGTTGGTTGGCAGGTGAAGTTTGATGAAAAACTTGCTATAAACACACAATTGCAGAACAAAAATGAAGGAGCTTTCCCTTGAGTGTGCTCAACTTGATTAATATGTGCATCAACTTGGGAAAACTAGTACTGAGTACAAAGACAAGCTCCATGCTTTACCCTCGTCTTCTCGTAGGGTCACTAGTCGTAGAGATATTAATATTGAAGTTAGTGGGTAGAGACTGAACTTATCTTAGTCTGTTCGGTTACACATTCGGTCCCTCAAAAATAAATACTACACTTACGTGTTGAGATGAAAAGGGGTGAAGAGACTATCAACGTTATGAGGGAAAATCATTTAATACCCCAAACATATTTAATACCCCAAACGTATTTAATACCCCAAGCATTTAATACCCCAAGCATTTAGTATGTGAAGAGACTGTCAACGTCCAGCTAAACATTTTTGCCTTTCGCAGTACCTCAAACAGTGGAAAGTGCTTTTCTACTACCTTAGAAACAAAGCGGCTAAGTGCTTCCAGTGACCCCATTAAAATTTGTACTTCTTTAACTATTCGTGGCTGAGCGAGGTTAACTACGGCTTGAGTTTTATCAGGGTTAGCTTTAATACCCCTAGAAGAAACCTTGTGTCCTAGAAAATTCCCAATGCCTACTCCAATTACACACTTCTTTGAATTAAGCTTCATCCCCAAAGCCTTCAATGTGTCCAAAGTTTCTTTCAGATCCGCAGCAAAGCTATCCACCTTCTTACTCTTGATTACCATGTCGTCGACATATGCTTCGACATTTGTCCCTATGTGGCTGTGAAACACCTGATTGACTGCCCTTTGATATGTTGCTCCCACATTTTTTAGTCTAAACGACATATTTACATAACAAAACATTCTGAAGCTTGTAATAAATGCTATTTTCTGCATCTTCTGGTTTCATCTGTATTTGGTGGTATCATTTTTATGCATCCAAAAATGCTAAGGATTTATACCCTGAGATCACTTCAACAAGTTGGTCTATTTTCAGTAAAGGGTAGCAGTCTTTTGGACAAGCTTTATTCAAATTTGTGAAGTCAATGCACATTCTCCATCCATCATCTGCTTTCTTTACCATGATAAGGTTTGCTAACCAACTTGGATACTTGACTTCTTTTAATATACCAGGCTATATCAGCGATGTTACCTCTTCCTCGATTGCCTTCTTCCTATCGCTAGCAAAGCAACATTGTTTCTACTTAACCGGTTTGACTGAGCTACTGATATTCAATGGATGAGTAGTGATGTCTGGGCTTACTCCTCCCATTTCCTGTACGTTCCATGTAAACGTATCCTTATGGCTTCGCATAATTTCAATAACGTTAACCTTGTCTTTATCTAGAAGATGCTTCCCAATTTATACACATATGGTTTTTGTCTTCGCTATCTAAGTTTACCGACTCTGTTTCCTCTCCCAAGTCAACTGGGACGTCTGATCATTCCAGTAAGCTACCTCCTGAGATTGTGTTCACCATCTTTGCTTTCTCTCCAATCTTTCCTGCCTTCATTGCTATAACCATACATTGCCTGGCCGTCTGGTGGTTTCCTCTTATGGTTGCGATGCTAGCTGGGGTTAGAAACTTCGTTGCTAGGTTGTAAGGGAACCAAATTTCCTTAGCCCTATTCATCCATGGACTTCCAATTATTGCATCAAATGTACTTGGAGCATCCATGACCACGAAGTCACACAAAATGGTGCAATTTCTTTCATTTTCTCAGATCGGGATAGGTAGCTATGTTCCCTAAGGGCATTTTTACTCACCCAATAAATCCAACTAACGAAGATGTGGACTTTTTTATGTCTGTTCTTTTGAAACTTAGTCTGTCGAAGCATTCTACGAATAGTATTTCAACTGCACTCCCGTCATCTATAAACACCCTGTGAACAGTTGTGTACCCAATCTTCACTACGATGGCCATTGGATCGTTGTGTTGTGAAGCATTGGGTACTTCTTCTTATTTTCTAAAAGTGATTGCTTCATTTGATTTAAACCTTTTATCCATTGGTTCTTGTGGAGAAGAGTATCTTGATTTAGCCTTCCATGCATTATTGGACAACGATTTTGTGGACCCATGTATGGCGAAGATGACTGTTTCTGGTGCTTCACCATCCATGTTTTCAATATAATATACAACCGCAGTTATCTTTTGATTTTTAGCCGCTGTGATCACTGTGCCTTGACTTCTTGGAGATGGATTCACTGTCTTACTTGCGTCTCCATACCGATTTGCTCCTTCCTTCCTGTACTGGCCCAAATTACCATTTCAATGATTTTCTTCAATTTGTCTTCTTAAATATCTTCAATATTCTATATCGTGGCCATGATCTTTGTGGAAGAAGCAATAAAAATCCCTAGACCTCTTTTTTGGTGGTGAAATCATCGGAGTTGACTCTCGAAATAAATCTATATTTGCTAACCATATCTCCTTCCTTGTCCTTGTTAATTGCGTGCCCTAGAATAAAAAGCCTCGGGCTCCATTTTCTTGTTTTTTGAAGGCAATGCTCCCTTTTCCTTTTTTAGGGAAATTTGTTTGCGAGTCTTCCATTGCTTGCTCTTTTCCTCACTCTTTCTCTATTTACATATTGTTCACTTCCTCTGTTCGGACGTGTTGTACAATCATTTTTGTAGTTCCTTTGGGTTTCATGCACGTTCTTCGTTAGCTCCTTGAAAAATTTCTTTGGATCTCATACCTCCTGTGAATGCCTCTAGCAATGATTGAAATGACACATCGCGAACTTGTAAACTTTCTGTGACAAATTGGTTATGATACTCCATTAGGCTTTCATCACTTCGTTGGGCGATGTTATTGAGATTAGCGATTATCTCAGTGAACATTTGCTTTTGGTAGAACCGACCTAAGAATAGGTCCGACAATTGTGCCCAAGACTTGATGCTTCTGTTTCCTATATCTTTGTACCAAGAAATCGTTGTTCCTGGCAGAAAGATGAAAAACACTTTGCAAACTAGCTCCGTGCTTGCATAAAAAAATCTCATGCTTTTTCTATAAAAATGCAAGGATTCTTTTAGATCTTAGGTTCCGTTGTAGACCTTAACGTGCAAAGGAAAATTGAAGTCTTTTGGCATCCTGATGTTTTGCAGATGTGGTGCAAGAGGCGATTGAAGCTCTTCTTCATAGTCCAGTCACTCACTTTCCTAGTTAAATTTTTGTTTGGCTTTAAGGGATTTCTCCTTAGTGTATTCAGAAATTGATCATACAGATCCTCTCTGTTCGCCTCCAAAAATGCTGTGAATGCCGTCTTTTCCTTGTTAGAATCCTTATCTGGGGATTCCGCTTCTTCTTCCCTTGTTTCCTCTTTATTGTGTTTCTTTTTCTCTGCTCAAGGTATAATGCTATTGCTATTGTACCCCCATACTACATCTAAGTGCTTGCTCCTGTGACTGAGGATTATGATTTTTTTCACTCCTAGTGAACACTGTTGCTTACTTGAGCGGTCTTGAAACGAAAGAAAAATTTTCATCCCCACAGTCGGTGCCAAATGATGTTGTCGCCCATTCAGGTAGGTCACTGGTTGTCCCTTTCTTGATCTTTAGTACCTACACAGTTAGTCCTGGAAGTGATTTTGGGAAACTAACTTCGACGATCAAGTCATCCTTTTTTGGTAAGAATTCAAATTTTTGTATTTGGTTGCACTTACCTCCAGATCTTGTAGAGCTTGTTGTATTTATAGGCTAATATGATCGCAGTTCCTTGTCTTTAGGGATTGGGATCGTGGGTACACCATGATCACCACATTCTTAGTTCATGGTATTCTTGGTCGTTGCTTATCATGTGTTTGTCGGGCCACGCTTTATGAAACGATGAAAAGTTTCGCGTCCAGCTGATCTGCACCTTGGGATGACATGTTCGTCCTGCTATTGGATGTTGCTAGGCTAGGCCTGGTAGCTACCAGCCAGAGTGTTCGCTGGGCCCTATATACACCAGGGAGTTGTTTAATAGCTTAGGGTTATTTGTATTCATGATTTGAACTTGACTTTTTGAGATTTAGATTTTCCTATCTTATTGTCCTATGAATATTTGTGCTTGAACTTGTGCTTTCTAAGATTTTGAGATCTATGCTATGTCATTATAATGATGCACTCATGCATGTATGATAGTATATAATTGTGCTAGGCTTCATTTCTATCGTGGGAGTGTTAGAATTGTGGAGTAGATAAAAAACACCGGGGAAATGAGTGCATTCATGTTCTTTGAGAGAAAATCCTTATATGTGTTATACCATGATTCTAATTGGCTAGTTATGTGAGAAATCAACATGTTAGGCGGTCGACTTGGTAAATCCCAACGGTGAGAATCCCCTGGCTTACCCATATAGATTAGAGTGATTGTTTGTAACGAATAAAGTTGTACTGACTCTAGAGTCATCACAAGGTATCTTTTCCTTTACCTCTCTAGGCCTTGGGATTGAGATCTACATAGGAGTGTTTGGGTTGTAAAGCACTCACTATATATCTAATAGCTGCGACCTATGCAAGGCATTTCCCTTTCAAGTAGGCTTTGTATTCCTCTAAGTGAGAGCGAGTTTGCATTGGGAGTGAAGTGATGGGGAATGAGCTGCGACATCACTTGACTAAAGTGCATTATTTACGGAGATAATGAGATACAGAATTGTGGTATGTACCATATGTGACAGATGGGGGAAAATACCTGGTTATCTCCACAATGTGTGACATAGGCATAAGGTAGGTTTATATGTTTATATGTGAATGAATCAAGGTTTGAAGCCATTTATTAATCATGTTACGCAAATACCCCCAAGTGCATGTTATATAGTTTAATCTCGTGTTATCTTTTATATTCGTAGTTTTTAATTGAAAAACCCAACCCCCGCCATTTTACAATGTTAGTTATTTATAGCACATGAATTGACAACCTGTGTGTGGTTGTGTTTAATTGGATATTAGACTCTAGCATCTCTGTGGACAAACCTGGTCTTGCCACTAACTACCCCATAGGTAGCTTAGAAATGAGTTTGACCATCCCATTCATCCTGTTTGGAATGCCTTCGCTCGAGATAGCTACAACTCATTTTAACGACCCAGAGTGGAGGTAGGTTAGTTAGGCATCTTATCTACCCAACCAGTTCGCTTTCCTTTCAGTCTTTTCTATATTCCTTAAACTACTATTCTATTAGTGACCTCCACTTGGCCATTAGCTTGAGGATGAACAACAGATGTGAACTTCTGCACGATCCATAACTTTCACCACCACTTTATCCCACTTGTGAAGTGCATGCCATTATCTAAGACGATGGTTTGGGGTACACCAAAATGGAAAACAATGTTCTGCTAAATGAAATTTCTTGCTACTTCTACCGTGACTCTACTTAATGACTTCGCCTCTATACACTTTGCAAAGTAATCGATTGCCACAATTAGAAACTTTTCACTACCAACTCCTTTGGGGAAGGGCCCCACCAAGTCAATTCCCCATTTGTCAAATGGCCAAGCTCCATGTATTCCTATTAAAGGGGCCAGTGGTTTATGTAAAACTGAAGTGTTAGTTTGGCAGCTTTTGCATTTAAGCACGAGCTTGTGCACATTGTTGAACATGGTTGGCCAATAATATCCTACTCGAATTATCTTCTTAGCGATCGTTCTAGCCCCTTGATACATCCCACACAGTTCTTCAGGAACTTCTTTCATAGTTTCACCTACTTGAGCTGGCTCGACAGATTTAATCCATGGGGATAGAAATCCTCTTTTGTATAGGACTCCTCCTTCATACACATAATTGTGAGAATGTAGTTCCAACTTTCTGGCTTGTACCTTGTCTTCTGGAAATTTTCCCATATCAAAGTAATCCTTTAACAGTGTCACCGAGTTCACTTTCTCTATTTGAATTGTTGATACATTTTTCGTGGTTGTACTTCTGACCGGTATAACTTCCACATTCACATCGTTTTGTCCTAGCAATGAATCAAAATAATATGTTGCCAATTTACTTAGGGCGCCTGCCTTTGTATTTTCACTCCTTGGTACGTGTTGAATGTCAAAGTACTCCAGGTGAATTATAAGCTGGAAAACTCTTCTTAAATACTTTATTAATTGCTCCTGTCGTACGTCATAATCTCCCCACACTTGTTGTACTACTATTTGGGAGTTACTTAAGCATTTAACTCTTTTCACCTTCATTTTGATTGTGAAATCCCACATATCAGTGCATTATACTTGGGTTCGTTGTTGGTGAGTGGAAAATTGAATCGCAAAAAATATCTGTGCTCTCTCTTGGCTGGATTTACCAATAGCAATCCTGCACCATAGCTTCTTTACTGGACGCCCCATCAATGAATAGTTTCCACGTGTTAGATTCCCATTTTTTTATTTTCTTTTATCTACTCCGAGAATCTATTATGTACTTGCTTCTTATGCATTTGCGCTTGTCATTTCTGCAACAAAATCTGCTAAGAATTGAGCCTTTATTGCAGTATGTGGCTGGAACTGAATGTCATACTATCCCACTTCAAGAGCACACTTAGTTATTCTAGCAGATAATTATAGCATGCTCAGAATATTTTTGATTGGTTGTGGTCAATATACACAACTATGCGATGAATTTGAAAATAACTTTGCAATTTTCATACTTAGTAGACTAAGGCAAGGGTTAACCTTTCAATGGGTAAATACGATATTTCTGCACTTTGTAGTAATATACCAATATAGTATACATGCCCTTGTCTCTACCCTTCTTGATGCACCAAGAACAAACTCACTACTTTTGTTGGGACTACCAAGTACAAGTATAGAGTTTCTCCTGGTTTTGGTGGCTTTAGAGTTTACAAGTCCTTGAGTTGTTCCTTCAACGACTCATTTGCTTTCTGACTATCTTCATTCCATGTGAACATCTTTGCCTTTTTGAGAATATTGAACAATGGGAAGTGTTTATCCGCAACTTTGAATACGAATCTGTTGAGTGGCGCTAGCGATCCCATCAATACATATACTTCTTTGATTGTTCACGGTTAGGGGGGATTAACTATTACTTGTACTTTCTCTGGATTGGACTCAATTCCATCGGGAGACACTTTATATCCTAGAAATTTTCCCGCATCAACTCCGATTATGCATTTCTTGGGATTGAGTTTCATACCAAGCATTTTCAGCGTATCCATGGTTTCCTTCAAATCTTGCATGAAGTGGTATATCCTTTTGCTCTTGGTAACTATGTCGTCAACATATGCTTCAACCTTTTTTCCTATTTAGTTGTGAAATGTAGCATCGAATACTCTTTGATATGCTGTTCCTGCATTCTTTAGGCCAAACGGAATCTTCACATAGAAAAACAATCCAAAGCTTGTTATGAAGGCCATCTTTTCTGTATCTTCTGGGTTCATTAATATTTGGTGGTATCCTTTATGCACGTCCAAGAATGCTAGGACTTCGTACCCTAATATTGCCTCCATTAACTGGTCAATTTTAGGCAGAGGATAGCAGTTTTTTGGGTATGCCTTGTTTAAATCAGTGAAGTCTATAAACATCCTCCATCCTGCATCCACCTTTTTTAACATCACAGGGTTTGCTAACCAGTTTGGTTAGATTACCTCCTTTAGAATACCAACCATAAGAAATGCTGTAACTTCTTCTTCGATCGCTTTCTATTTGTCACTAGCAAAGCTTAGTTGCTTTTGCTTGACTAGTTTGATCGAATCACTATAATTCAGAGAATGGGTAGCAAGTTCTTGGATCGACCCCTCCCATGTTCTGTACATTTCATGCGAATGTATCTTTGTGTTTTCACAAGATTTTTGTGACCATTTCTTTCACCTCGTCTGGGAGATACTTTCCTATCTTGACACACTTAGAAGTGTCTTTGTCATACAAAACAACGACTTCAGTTTCTTCTCCCATATCTACTTGAGGTTCCGATTGGCCGTGTAAGCCATTATCTGACATAGTGCTAACCATTTTTGTCTATTCTGCATTTCTTCCTGGTTTCATCGCTATGACCATGCACTGTCTAGCTGTTTGCTAGTTTCCCTTATTGTTGCGGTTCCTGCTGGAGTTGGGAACTTCATCACTAATTGATATGGGGACCATATCACCTTTGTTGTATTTATCCAGAGCCGATGATAGCATTAAATGGACTTAGTGAGTCCATGACAATGAAGTCACACACGACGGTGCAATTTTTGTCATTCTTTCCTACGGTAACAGGGAGCTGTGTGTTACCCAATGGCATCTCCGCTCGCCATATAAATCCCATTGGAGAGGATGGAGACTTCTTTAAATCAGTTCGTTTGAATCCCAAATTATCAAAGCAATCAACAAACATGATCTCGACTGCAATTCTGTATCCACAATTACTCTATGAACTGTGGCATTTCCAATCTTAGTGATGATGACCACCAGGTCATTATGAGGCGAAGCATATGGAACCGGGTTATCTTCACTAAATGTTATTGTTTCATTCAAGTGAAATCTCTTATTAGGAGGTTCTTGCGGTGGAGAGTATTTAGCTTTGGCTTTCTAAGTATTGTTAGACAGAGACTCGGTTGATCCATGAATTGATAGAATTACTTTTTTTTGGGGTATCATTCACTGAGTTTTCCTCTTAATCCATTGCTGCTGCCGTCTTTTGATTTTTGTTTTGTGTATTTGCTATGCCTTGGTTTTTTTCCATAGAGTTTCCTGCATTGTTAGCTTCACTGTACCGGCTTCCTTCATCTTCCTTTTTGTATTGGCTTAGATATCCATTCCTCAAATATCCTCTATTTTCCTTCTCAAGCCTCTTCAATATTCAATGTGGTGTCCATGATCCTTGTGGAAGGCACAATAGTATTCTCTAGATCGCTTCTCTGGTGGTGCTATCATTGGTGCAAGTTTGCAAAACAAATCCATGTTTAATTGCCCTATTTCCTTTCACGACTTTGTCAAAGGAGTTTCTTGAAATGGTGTGAATTGCACCCCTGGTTCTCTTTCTTTGAAAGGAAGTTCCATTTCCCTTTCCCTTTCCCTTTCCTTTTCTTAACAATACCTCTTTGTGGATCCTCCATTATACTCTTTTAATCTCTTTCACGTTCTATCTTGTGGTTGTTTGCCTTTTCAATTCGCACATATTTTTCAATCATGTTTTGCAATTCCCTTGGGTTTTCTGGTATATATTTTTTGGGTTCCTTGTAGAATTATCCTGATTGCATGCCCTCTGTGAATGTTCTTAAAGAGGATTGGAATGACAGATCCCAAACTTGTAAACTTTTAGTGACCAACCTATTGTGGTAATCTGTGAGACTTTCATCACTTCGCTGGGCTATGTTGTTTAGGTCCTATATTGTTTTGGTAAACTTCTACTTTGGATAAAAATATCCAAAAACAAATCTGACAACTTTTCCCAAGACCTAATACTTTCATTTGGTAAGTCCTCAAACTATGTGATCGATGTATCAGATAAGAAGATAGGGACAGGTTTGCAAACTAACTCGATTTCCACATTGCCAAATTGCATGCTGTTATGATAGGAATGTAGGAATTCCTTGGGGTCTTTTGTCCCATCATATATTTTAACATGCCGGGGTAGCTTGAAATCCTTTAGCATTTTGAAATCGCGAAGATGCGGTGCTAACAGTGACTTATCTGCATCATCATATGCCACTATATCCCTTAACTCTTCTTCATACTTAAGGCTCCCATGCCTCTGACTTTCTTTTTTTTTGGATTTTGGTTTGATAATGGCCAAGATCTGATTGTAAAATACGTTCTTTATTGTTTCTAAGAAAGTATCAAAAGCTCTCCTATCTTTTTCTTGATTTGTGTTAGGAGATTCTGCTTCTTCTTCATCCTCTGTATCTTCTTTGTTGTGCTCCTTCTCTTTAGTGGGAACGTGCGCTTGATCTTGACTGAGATGTATGCTCTTATTGCACTCAGTTCATTTTTTTGTATGGTGATTCTGGCGTCTTTCACTTCTGGTGAACACCATTGTTTACCATGAAAGGAATGATGGACTCAAAAAAAAATTTCTCGTCCTCACAAACGATGCTAATGATGTGGTATTCCCGTCAGGTCAGGCAGTTGATGTTCACTGTGTATCACTATGAACTCGCAAAACCAATCCCGGAAGTGATTCCGGGGAAAAGGGTCCGAGGATCAAGTCAGTATTCTCCTTCAGAGAATTGGTATTTCTCAGTTTAGCTGCACTTACTTTAACCAGCTGTTGTTCTTGTATTTATAACAGATCATAGTCGTGGCTCTGTATTGTTAGGATTCATGAGCGCGGGCTACATCGTTGTCCCTATAAACTTGGTTCGTGTCTTATTTCATGGTTGAGACGTAATCGTGACTCCGCCTTTCTCAATCGTGACTTAGTCATTTTCGACATGATCCCACTTTTCTTGATTCGCATCTAAGATCTCTCGTGCATGATTGTGTTTATTAGTCTGCAGCTAAATCTTAGCCTGGGCCTCAAGGCCAACATTATGCGTCCACGGGCTAGGTATACACCAATATAGATAGAAAAATATTGACAATAAAAATTAATTAAGTTTTGATCTTCAATGCAAGCATCGGAACTCAAAATTCAGTGTGACTTGACATGTTTGTTACCATAAAAGTAAAAAAGTTTTACATTTGTTTCATTCACTCTACATTAAATTCAAAATCAAACTCTATAATTTGTATAAAGTACACAAATTCCATTTGTATTTTATTCTTAATTTTGTAACCACTTTATGTTAAAAATTACAAAGACACACACATATATATTATATACGTTTAACTCATGCATTATATTTTCATAATAATTAATAATTTCAATTTTTAACATAAATTATAAAAATATCTTCAATTAATTATTTTTTAAGAAAGGTGGGAGTGTACAAAATTTTAAATAGTGTATATTTTAACCAATAATTTTTTTAATATAGTTGAATGGATAAAAAATTATTTTAAAATATGAAATTTATCAAAATTTGTATATATGAAAATTTGATTGAAAATTTGAATTAATTGAAAATTCTATGATTGGGAATTTGATTGAAAATTTATATTGATTGAATCTTTTTTTTTAATTAAAGCCATCCGAAGATGGGGGGAATATATTAGGCTCCCCAAACCAAAAGAAACAAAAATTAATTGGCCTCGAAGGCATTGTTTGATACAAAGGATGATCCAGAATGATGATCCAAGAACCGTAATGAGCTCTTGAAGCAAAATAGCACTTGCTTCCAAAAGTGATGTTTCCATCTAAAAAAAAAGACCAAAGAACAGATCGGCGAATCGAAAAAAATGAAACCCCAGTTTGTCAATGGTATGTTAACCAGTTGGTATTTGATGGTAAGTCCCAAGTAAAGCTCCAAAATCCATTGTTCAGTATGTCATCCTGGTGCTGTTGAGAGGTAGTTTGAATTGCTCGAAGCCCTCTCGATGACCTGATGCCACCTCGAGGACTCGGAACCCCTTCGAGGACTCAAAGCCCCCTTGAGGATTGAAAGCCCCATCGAGGACTCGAAGCCTTCTGGTGGACTCGAAGCCCCCTCGAGAGCACGATGCCCTCTCATGGACACAAAGGCCCCCTCGAGGACTCGAAAACTCGTTGAGGAGTCGAAGCCCCCTCGAGGACTCAAAGCCCCTTTGAGGACTCGGAGCCCCTTCGAGGACTCAAAACCCCCTTGAGGACACGAAGCCCTCTCGAGGATTCAAGACCTCATCGAGGACTCGAAGCCCCCTCGAGGACTCAAAACCCCCTCGAGGAATGCGAGGCCCCCTGGAAGACTCGAAGCCCCCTCTAGGACTCGAAAACCCCCTCGAGGACTCTAATCTCCCTCGAGGACTCGAAGCCCATTCGAGGACACAAAGCCCCCAAGAAGAATCGAATCCCCCTCGACGATTCTCAGACTTGCCTACTCTGCTGGCCGGATAGGTAAGCTTGACGTTCCTGCATTCAGTTATGAAAGGTGGCCTTCTTTGTCTTTGTTTTCTTGGGTGTTTGGTAAGCACTCCTCGTTGTGAAGATCCTTGTGTTGCTTGGCTTCCAGATGGGTTTATACTCATATGCTTAGAGTTCACCATTGATGGAAACTTCAGTATAGAATGAGCACCTATTAAAACAAGTATAATCAATAGCATCCATTCTGAATTATTCTCAGTGAGGGAGTCATCATTTGATCTAGTCTAATTATACCCTGGATAGGTATGAGAAGAGACTTAAAATAAAAGATTCTTGAGGATTTTGATGACAAAATAGACTTAGCAAGTGCATCCGCTTTTTTATTTGCTTCTCTGTATATATGAACTAAAGAGCATGTTTTGAGCATGTGATGTATTTCATCAGCTAACTGAAAAAGTTTTCAGTGTGCTGTTATAGGATTCAAGACATGAGAGATAGCATTAAGACAGTCAGATTCTATAATGATAGGATCAGAGTAAAAACAAGCAACTTGGAGTCCTAATTTGATAGCTTTCATCTCAGCTTCTAAAGGAGAATTGGCATGAATATAAGAACCTTGAGCTGAAATGAAAGCACCCATGGTATTTCTCACTACCACACTAATCCCTGCCCTCTGAGATAATTTACACCAAGAGGCATCAACATTTAGTTTTAGACCAGAACAGGGTTTAGACCAAACAATTTTGACAAACTTGGGTTTGGGTGGTTTTTTTGCAGTGGGGAGAAAACTGTGGTCTGCAATTTCAGCATCAATCTGATTTGAAATGAAAAAAGGCTTTGTGTAGAAGAGATAAAAAAGATACTCCTTAATCTGTTTAAGGACTGATGATGTGTGAGGTTTACCATTATCATACAACCATCTATTCCTCACTTTCCAGAGAAACCAACATGTGATTGATGGAGTCAAACGCAAGAGCAAGTTATGGAAGCTAGACAGGCCAAGAACAATAATGTAGAAAGATAATCTTTCCCAAAGTGAGAAAAAAAGTCTATCAACAATTCCCATAAAATTATGTATGACCTTCCACACTTTCACAGCAAAGATGTAAGAGTTAAAAAAATGATTTAGGGAATCCTCATTCTCACACATACAGCATTTGGAAGGAAGATTGAATTTCATAGATTTCAGAATATTATCAAAAGGCAGGAGGGAGTTAATCCTTCGCCACATAAACACTGAAACCTTCTTCTCATGCCTTGGATTCCAAATATGATTAATTGAGGAAATACTACCTCTTTGTTCCCTGAGCAATCCATAGGCATATTTAAAGGAGAAAGATCCGTGAATGTCAGGCTTCCAAATAAGTCTATCTTCTCTGTGAGGAGACAAACTGAAATCCTGCAAAAGAATAATAATGCCAGGATTAAGAAAAGGTATAATTTGGGGTAAGAAATTGCCCCTGTTGTGAAAGAAAGAGGCTACTGTACAATCCTCAGGAATGAAAGTTAAATCAGGGTTACAATGATCCATGATAGGGCCTTTATCCAACCAATTTGAAGTCGAAAAATTACAACTACCAACACCATGAATAACTCTGGTATGAGATTCAGACCAGGAGTTAACAAAACAAATTCTCTTCCAGGTTTGGGAGCATTGAAAATATCTAGGCAGGGATGCTATAAAATGAGTCCATAGGGCCTTTGCAGTTTGAAACTTCCACCATAGTTTTACAGAACATGCATTAATGATGGTATGAATTGACCTAAAACCTAATTCATTCTGGTCAAGAGGGAAACATAAAGCATCCCACTTTTTCCAGGATTTTTTAGGCCTGAACTCAGTCTGACCCCAGAAAAAAATACTCAACCTCCTTTCAATTTGTTTAATGATCTATTTTGGAGGTTTTAGGATAGACCAAATGTGCTGAGGCAATGAATAGATGCAAGATTGAATAAGAGTGATCTTACCTCCCGTAGAGAGCCATTTATTTTTCCAATTATTGAGTCTTTTATCAAGTTGCTCAATTAGTGGTTGAAAATAAATGTTTTTCACAGCACCTTTAAAAATAGGAACACCAAGATATTTGAAAGGAAAACAGCCCAATTTCATGCCTAAAATCCTTTTGATGTGAGAAATGCGTGAAACAGAAGCATGCTTGCTAATGAAAACATCACTTTTTTCAAAATTGATTTTGTCCAGTGGTTTCCTCAAATATAACCAAAAAGGCTTTAAGTCTGACTAGAGTATTGGTGTTGGATTTAAGGAATACCACAGTGTCATCAGCATAGCTAAGATGGGAAATTTTGAGAGCATTTGAAGGGAGATCATAGTACTGAAGCTTACCAGTTTCAAAGATAAAGGCAAGACTTCTTGTAAAAGCTTCAGTGAAGATATTAAAGAGAAAAGGAGAGAGGGGGTCACCTTGTTTAATACCTCTTGATGCCTGAAAAAAACCTACCGCTTTTCCATTTAATAACACTGAAAACCATGCTTGGGACAGATTTTTCATTATGTTATACACAAACTGTCTATGGAAGCCAAATTTGAAAAGAATACTAGATAGAAAGGACCATTTCACCCTATCAAAAGCCTTCCTCAGATCTAATTTAACTGTACAGTTATGATCCCTAGTCTTTGTATCTAAAAATCTCACCATTTCTTGTAGATAGATGACATTGTCAGAGATGTCCCTATCTTTCATAAAAGCAGTCTGATGGGGAGAGATGATTTTAGACATCAGGGGTTTAAGTCTTTCCATTAATAATTTAGAGCAAATCTTGTTCAAAACATTGGAAAGACTTATAGGTATAAAATCATCAAAAGAGATAGGTATATCCTTTTTAGGAATAATAGTGATCCAGGTACTTGCAACACCTCTGGGAATATCATGACCAGAAAGAAAATTATTTACAGCAGAAAGAAGGTCAGTGGCAATGATTTCCCAGGATTTTATGAAACATTTTGAAGTGAATCCATCTGGACCAGGACTACTATTCTTATTAAGATTAAAAACTACACTCCTCAGTTCTTGTAAAGATGCTAATCTAATGAGACTGGCATTATCACTTTCATCAATAAGACTGGGAATCTGGCTAAGAAAATGAGATTGGAAAATACCAGGCCAATGATTTACATCAGTTAACAAATTTTCATAATAGTGAATGGCCTCATTTTCAATTTTAGAAGGTTCATCTAGCCATCTACCATCACTACTTTTGATTTTTGTAATGTTCAATTTGCCTCTCCTTTCCTTGACAGAATTATGGAAGAAAAGAGTGTTATCATCCCCTTCTTTTAACCATTTTATTTTTGACTTTTGTTTCCAGAAACTATTTTGCTCATGTATGGCTCTAAGAAGGCTTGCTTTGGCTTTTTTAAGCTTAAGAAGCTCAGTAGGGGAGCTGTTCCAATCATATTGTACCTCTGGAGCACATAGTTCTTCCTCAGCCTTTCGTACATTGTCATGTACATTTCCAAAATGATCTCTATTCCAAATTTTTAGAGCTTTTTTAAGCCTGATCATTTTAAGGAAAAAACCTAGCATCCCTGACTCTGAGATAGGAGGACTCCAATTTTGTCTAACAAATTCATTAAAATCATGCCTTTTATACCATGCATTGAGAAATCTGAAAGGCCTAAGGATGGATTGTACAGAGCTACCTACTGTTAGAAATAGAGGGTTATGATCAGAAGTGCTTCTATTAAGCACTTGAATGGAGGAGGAAGGGAACCTAGAGCTCCACTCAACAGAGTGCAGACCTCTATCTAGCCTCTGGATGGTTGGCCTTTTTAATATGTTATTGCTCCATGTAAAATAATTACCAACTGTGTTAATTTCTTCCAATTCCATAACTTCAATAAACTCATTAAAATCCTCAATACTACCTAATTTAGGAGTACAAGGACCTTTATACTCATTTACAGAGGTTATAGCATTGAAATCACCAATGTAGACTGTAGCATTACTAGTTCTAGATTTAAGATCAGACCACAAATTCTGCCTACCTTTCCTAGTTCTCAACCCATAAATGAAAATTGCTTCCATTGCAATATTCATTTTTTGGCTGTGAATAAGGACTGAAAGAAACTGCTGATTATCAGTGATAGAGGATAAAGTTAAATCATTATTCCAGAATAACCAAATCTAACCAGTGTTCACATGCATACAGTTTTCAAAGTGTAATAGAGACCTATACAAATCACATTGCGAATTATCATGCATAGGCTCAATTAAATAGAGAAGATCAAATTTGTGTGTATTTATTAAAGTGGATAGCCTCTTCATAGAAGAGTCCATGCCTCTAATATTCCACACCAAGAATTTAATTTTCATAGTCGTATTAATCATCAGAAACATTGGAGCAGCTTTTTGACCTAGTCATAATCCTATTTAACTGAGTTTAAAAGGTATCAGGCTGAGGTTTTATTTTTTTTCTTCTGAGCAGGTTTTTTAACAGGATTTTGAGGAGGTTCAGGAAGACTTACCTATGTGACCTGAGTGACCCGGTCATTCTTTTGTAAAGGGGGTACTGTAATACCTGCTGGTATCTTAGAAATGATAGGAGTTTCCTGTGGGTCATCTTGAGTTTCCATGTTCTCAGTTGTGTCATTAAGTAGCAGGAATCTATTGTAAGAGGACCTTTGCTGAGAGTAGAAGAGTTTCTGAGCAGCAACAAAAGGACTGTAGGGGGGGGGGGTAACTCTTACTGCTGGGAACCTGAATATCATCAACAGCATATCTTGGTTTCCTTCTTCTCATAGGCTCAGAAAAACCCCTGAGTGAAACATCTGTTACTTGAGAGGGAGTACACTCTTTCTGTATAGTTTGAGCATCCACAACATGGCCTTCATCAGTATTTTTAGAGGGAGTGGCAGGGGTTGAGATCATTGGGAGTCTAGGTACAGAAACCACAGTAGAAACTGCATTGTCTGAAAAAATCAGAACCTCCTCTAAGGCCTCCCCAGACATCATATCAGAAACATTGTCATTAGAAACAATAACAACCTCCTCAGCAACATTGGCTACCATAGGCGCATTATCAGAAAGGCTGCACTCAGAGTTGTGGCAGTGACAGAGACCTTTACAGGAGGTGTAACAGGTCTATAAAGTGTAGGGTTAGATAGGGGGTTGGTGGTCACATTAACTGATGGCAGATCAGCAGCCTGTAGTGAAATTTTCTCAGTCTCAATTTCTCCAAGAATGGATGGGGGATGAGGTAGCTTGTTACCAGTAGGTTTCCATTTAGGAGAGGTGACAGGGGGGTCTTGGTGTCTAACAGGAGGATTTCTGGATAGCTGCACGCTAGGGTTAAAATTACAATATCTATCAGAGTGGCCAATCCTAGAACAATAGCTACAGTAGGATGGAACATTTTCATATTCCACCCTACATTTAACATGGTTCCTTTCAGTACCAAGTCTGATAATAGGTTTCAAAGGTTTTAGGAGATCAAATTCAACACAAATTTTGATGGCAGAAGGTCGGGTAATTCCTTCAGTGGCTGCATCCATTTTAATATATGATCCAATTATGTTACCAACATCCTCAATTGTACCTATGTTATAGAAAAAATAGGAATGTCACGAACAATTACCCAGAGTGGAACAATGGAGGATTTAGTGTTCGGAGAAAAGTCCGGAGTCCACCGGAGAACCTTCATCAGACGACCATTGAGGAGCCACATCCCTTTTATCCAGCATCGCTGAAAATCATCCATCTTCTCGAAACGAATCAGCACATGCTTGTAATCAATCGAACCTAATTGATATTGCCCTTGAAAACCCACCGTCCAGAAAGCTAATTCCAGTTGCTCCATCGTTGGGCGACCTCTAGTAAATTTTCCAATCAGTGCGTTTGAGTAGTGAGAGGACAGCAACTGGACCTGTTCTTCAGTGTATAGACAAGCCATATCACCTAGGTATTCCCTTTTCGGATTAAGATTGGGGTTATTAGGAAGTGAGCAGAGAGGAGAAGAACGAGAGGTGAGAGCAGATAGGAAGGTTTTAGAACCTCCCGGCGGTGTAGGTTCCACCATGGGAAGAAAAATCCGGCTAGGATTAGCCGTTAAGAGACCGTTATCAGTGGGAGCGTTGAGAGGGAGAGGACTGAAAAAATAAGTTGAATCATATGTATGGAAATGTGATTGAAAAGTTAAATTGATTGGATTATATGTGTGTATATATATTTATATATATATATATATATATATATTTGATGACTTGGCACAGTGATGACCTCACTATGACCTTCTGCTAAAAGAATCTCCAATCCAATGATCAATTTAGAGAAAGTCATTTCACACATCATAGGCTCCCAGATTACCATGTCTTCTCCAATGCTGGGGTCAATTAAAAATCCCAGTCTGACGTTGCATATTTTTGTTATGACTGTCAAATAGAACCTCTCTCTACCGAGTCCCATTCTGCGGCCCTTGCTTGTCAACTCAGCAAAAAGATATTTCGATGCCGCCAAAGTTTGGCACCAAAATTCCGAGATTGGATAAGCGGTAGAACCCAATGCAAAATTTCGGATTGATAACGAAGGCGAAACAACTCTCCATTCTCTCCAATGTTTATATCGTCATCGTCATCTTCTCCAGTAGCAGCAAGCTCTACAACTAGTTGCATCACTGACAGGTTCGTTGTCTGTTCTGTGCCAATTTTATCTCTAATTCTCCTTTCCATTTCCTTTCCTTTGGATTAGGATTCATTGAGTTATCAGATGTGTTTGAATCTACTTTGAATTTGTGAAGAGGTTGCAAAATTCTTTAGTAATTAAATTTGAAGTAATTTGCGATTGATATCTTTCTGGAAACCTGCTTTTAGATTGATACTACTGGAATTTTCATATAGGTACACATATAAGGGCACATAGAGGTTGATATGGTTGGATTGATGTATCTTTTTTTGAGATTACTATTCTCAATTTTGTAGGGGCACATTACATATTCATATTTTTGTGTCTTTCAATACTATTTTGAAGCACGAATAGGCAATAAAATCAACCTTCTTCCTTGAATATATTTATGAAACCCGGCTTGTTGGATAAAGTATGAAGGTTACTCATGTCCTAAGATGGTCTAAAGAATATGATTATAGCCACCTCTTTGGAGCCTAGGAAAACACACTATATCAAAAGCCACAAAGAACTACAACACCACCTCTGATATTCTGCCTATCTTATTCCATTTTTATGTATGCTATAATTTTCTTGATTCTTAGAATGCATCAAGTAGCCCTTGTACAAGAAAGCTCTGGTTCTTGCATTACATAACTATACTTTCAATAAGTAGCTGATTTTGTAGTTGGATAAAATGCACTCAAATAAGTGTGCGTACAAATTCCACTGTAAATTTGTCATATCATGATTCCCTATGTTTAAAAGATTATACTAGGTTGCCAAATCTGAAATGCTTAATGCTATTTATTGTTTCAAAACTTAATGTTGTATGATTGATAGTTGGAATCAATGATAATTTTTTTTTATAAAGAAGGAATCAGTGATAACCAGTAGAACAAGTAGGAACTTTTATGGGCTAAAATGCACATGGTATGTCTTAGTTTCACTTCACCCTTTCAAAGTTAGCACAACTCATTATTTGGTCTGCTACCTATTAAGTCATATGCAAGCTACATTGATGAGTTATAGAGAAATTCTCTTGTGAGCTTACAAAGTATAACATCCCTTAAGCGGTTGCCAATGAAAAAAATGGTGTGATTTTCTCTCATTAGTTTGTCCTTGCTAATTTTTTAGGTGAAATTTTCATTGTGCTATTAGTATCCTGATTATACTTGTTTTTTTGTCTTGCTCCCAAGTCTGATTTTTGAGCTGCCATACTGTAAGAACACAATACATTAATCTATATGTCTTTGACAAGCTGTTACTAGGGTGATTTTCAAGAGGAACCCGTTAAAAACCACAATTACATTTTGCAGAGTTTGGCGTTGCAGCATTACACGGGTTACAAATCATCTGAACTGAAGGAATACATTCTAGCCATTCATAATATAGTACTGTTGAATTCAAGAGGTGGACAACTCCAAGAAACCGGTTTCAACAGATAAATTTATTAGTTCATTGGGTGTTTGGTTAATATGCACAAATTCAAGAACTCAGATGCTTCAAGATGAAAGCTTCTGAAGAAACTTGCAACTCAAGATGAAAGGGGGTTAAAGAAACTTGCAACTCTAGATGAAAGCTTTCTGAAGTGCATGCATTATAGATAATCAGTAACAAAATACAGTGTTATGTCCCCCTAAGTCATAACATGAATAATGTAACATGAGGACAATAACACTGTACATATATATTTTAGAATATTTAACCATAAAATTTAATCATTTTTCTAATCCTAGTTTTTCGTTTCTAGTAACTCTTGGGGCTTCCATGTCATCATAATTGTATTTGAAATTGTCTAAACTACAAGAACATGCCGTAACGCAGAAGACGAACTGATGTGCACCGTATTGCATGCATTAATCAATATATTCGGCATAATTGGCATGATTGCTAGTTTTAGTTAGGTTTACACGACAAAGGGTTAAGACGGCTATGTTTGGTTTTGTTGTCTAACTCTTGAGTTTTGTGGACTTAATTGATAATAATGGACGCCTTGTATCCACGTGCACCTAGATCTTCCTTTGTGATCTCATTAGTAGGTCGCTCGTTGACCCTGCCTCCACTTGCGGTCGTTAAGTAGCTAATATAAGTGAAGGCTAAGGAAGGTCAAAGATAAGATTTTTAGTTCTGCACCCAACTCACTGCTAAGCTACATGTTGGGTAGTTAGTGGCAATCCCAGGTATGTCCACAGAGATGCTAGGGCCTAATAGTTAATTAAACCCAACCACGCACGGGTCGTCAATCCATCCTTTTCCCTAGGAATAGATAATGGGGGGTTTTTGTTTTTCAACAAATAACTACAAACATAAAAGCTAAAACACAAGTAAACTATATTAACAAACACCTGGGGAATATTTACATAACATGCCTGATTAAATGTTCTGATCCTCAATTCAATTACATAAAAGATTTAAGCAACCTAATCTAGTGTTCTTAACACATAGTGTGGTCGATGGTTAGCACTTCCCCACACTGGTCACGTAGGGTGCTCTTGCAATCTTCCATCGGCACTGCCTCAGTAATTAGGGGAGTGCGACAACGGTCCGACCATTGCACATATCTATTTCTCCCCCGTACGATTATGTCCCGGGCACTACATCACAGATGCTCTACCCCCTAGGCCTATAAATGAGACAAAGGGAGGTAGGCACCTTATCGATGACACTAGGACCTCTTTCAACCCTAGCTTGCTACTATTTTTTTATCTCTACCTGTAGCCCTTCAGACTAACTCACCAGCTAAGACTAGTGTGATGTTATCGTAACGGTAAATTTTGGAAAAGACCTACATGCACACACCCATGTGGACCCGGACCCCGTTACCCATATCACTCCAGGTTTCTCTTCCCCGGAGGGGTATTAATATTTGCACCAATATAAATTTAGACTAGAGTGTGTGCTAATGGAGTGTATCATTCATGCAATTATAACATTCAAGAACAAGCCTTCATAATATCATAAGCACATAAAATTAGGATGATCTAATGAATCTCACAAAAACATAATTAACACATGAATAAAAATTTATCCCCAAGCTTTAGAAACTACTCCCTAGACAAGGAATTTAAGTATTTCATTAAATTTCACATCTTAGGGCTAAAGCAAAATAAAAAGGAAAAAGAGAGAACCTAGAGAGAAGAGAAAGTGTTTCTCTCTCTAAGTTGCTCTTCAAACTACAAAATATGATACAAGACTTTTAACCCTAATAGACTAAGGTTATATTTTTAGTAGCAGGGGATTGGGCCAAAAAATAGGCCCAAATTAGGCCAAAATCCTGATCAGGTGCCGCTGACATGGACTGCCACGGGTGGCATGGCCCATGCCGCTGACGTGGCCTTGTGCAGACGCAGTCCGTCAAATCTGGATTCGGTTGCATGCCTTGTCCTAGCGCGGGGCGCGCGATTGGGAACGACTATGCTGGGCGCGGTCCACGTCGTCTGGCGCAGCCAGTCTTTTAGAGCTTTATTTTTGCACCTCTAATCCGCTGTCCGTGTCGTTTGGGGTGGACCGTCATCAAAATCCTCATTTTGCTTAGTATTTTGGCAGGAGCCGCTATATGCTTCACATCCCGCTGGCTGGTCTTGACATTTTGGACTTGGAACGGTGTGGGCCGTGTAAAACGGGATGGTCCGCCCCCACGCTTAGTCATTTTTGGAGTGAATGGGCAACTTGAGCACACAACCTGCATGGGATGGCATGACCTGTACCAGATTTCAGCACGGCTCGTGCTACTTGGTATGGCTCATGCCAATGGCCCCCTGCACGGCCGTAGGGTGTGGCGCAGGCCATTGGTGCTTGTCTCATGAGTGGTCCGTGCTTGCCCGCTGCTGCTTTGCCTGACTGACTTCTTTGCTCCACTACGGATGAACCGTTGGTCTGTTTTGAGAATTCTTGTGGTCGATTTCATAGCGCCCGAGAAGATAAATCCAATGGAACCAACCTAAAGAGCTGATTGTTCTTGGATCATTCCTTGAACTAGGCGCAACTCTCGGATAACGATCCTCCGCTTTTTCCTTGGCCGTTTTGAACTTCAATGCCGCCTATCTTTATCTCAATCCTTTTACTACCATGATGTAATGTTCGCGGCCTTCATATACTACCATTTTAATGTGAATAGCCTTCAACATCTTCTACCGTCCTTGTGAACGGCCTTCAATGAAAATGTGATTAAAAGTACCCATGAGCGACCTAATAATGATGATCACAAGGGAACATCTAGGTGTCCGTGGATACAAGGTGTCCATTAGTACCAATTAAGTCTACAAAATGCGGTATTTAGAATAGAAAACCAAACATGGCCATATAAACCCCTTGTCACGTAAACTCAACCAATACTAGTAATCTAACATGAAAAACAAGCCAATTATTACGTAAATGCATCGAATAACGCACGCATAATGATGCATATCAGATCCCCCACACTTAAACCTTTACTCATCCTCGAGTAAATAAAGATAAGAATATGACTAAGCAAAGTGTATCATGCATGTATAAGTTGACCGAGTCATTCAACTTATTCCTATATTTCCCTATTTCCCTCAAAGAAGCAAAAATCTCACAACTCTCACACTCCCCAAAGAACCTAAAACAATCTAACCACCCAAAATAAAGTGGATAAAAGGTAAGAAAAGAAAGATAAGTGTTAAGCTAGCTTACTTTTCCCAAAATTTCCCCAAAAGCAATCAAATAGTCGCCTCTAAAAACAATCCACCAAGGAAATCCAAGAGTCGTTGACTTGGTTGTAACTAAGGATAACTCTAAATTATCAACTTAATTACAACCAAGGATCTTGCAAATGCATCGTCAACCTACTTTTTTATTTCCCCTCAATTTATCTCATTTTGCATAGGAGCCCTTTTAGGTTTTCATCCTAGCTTTCACACATGTTGAGCTCACATTCTCACATTTTTCCACACGGCCTCTCATTTTTGCCTAGGTTTGTAAACCTAGCCGGGCCTTGCCTCTCATTTTTACCTAGGTCTTTCGACCTGTACGGGCTTTTCCCAATGTTTCCTAAGTTGCCCTTTCGGGTTTCCGACTTAGCCGGGTATATATATACATATACACATATATACACATATACACATATATACACATATACACATATATACACATATACACATATATACACATATACACATACACACATATACACATACACACATACACACATACACACATATACACATATACACACATATACACATATACACACATATACACATATACACACATATACACATATACACACATATACACATATACACACATATACACATATACACACATATACACATATACACACATATACACATATACACATATACACACATATACACATATACACACATATACACATATACACACATATACACATATACACACATATACACATATACACACATATACACATATACACACATATACACATATACACACATATACACATATACACACATATACACATATACACACATATACACATATACACACATATACACATATACACACATATATATCTATTTCCATTTTTTTTTTAAAATATTTGGTGTAGCACAAAATGCCCCAAAGTTGGACTTCATACTACATGAAGATAATGAAACAAAAAAAATCACACCACCAAAATTTCTAAAAAAACTATCCCAATAAAAGCTATGAATCCTATCAAGCAAGTCACACCACCAAATAAGCATCCAAAGACCTCCCAAAACAAGCAAACACCAAAACTACTAAAGGTACAACAAAAACTCAAAAGAAGAACACTAAAGGAATCCCAAGATGAAAATTCCCTAAGTGCTCACTACTGCCTCTCCCACACTTAAACTATGCATTGTTCCCAATACACAAAAAGTAGAAACACACAAGTGAGGTTGGGAAGGTAGTAACACTTACACTTGTGGCCCCGAAGGGCCCTCCTTGTCTTGCCTAATTTTTTTAATAGAAATTTATTGAATCCATGATTATGTAAGTGTCGTAATCCTGCATCCAAAAACATGAAAATCAAGCGTAATTCCATTCCAAAATGAAAACTATCAAAATGCGACAAGAAAACAAATTTCTAAAACCTACCAATCATAAGTATTCATAAGGGATGGTTGAAGTACTATATACATAAAAAATCCTAAGGAATAAGAGAATTTAAAATTTTATGAACCAAAAATGTATATTTTTAGCTTAAAATTCAGATTTTTCAAAAATTTGCATTTTTGGAGCAATTTGATAGCTCAAATGGGTTGACAACACGTTTACCCTCGTGTCATGGGTACCCGTGGAGACACCCTCGTGCCAAGGTCATCTGGCACAGACCGCATCGCTTGGAATGGGCCATGCCAAAATCTGGCACGAGGCTCTTATACCAACATGTTGTGACGTGAGCCGTTTCTCTTGGAATGGCTAATGCCAAATTTTGGCACGAGGCTGCCAAAATTCTGACCTTTTTTCCTTAGTTTTTCCTTTTCTTTTTGAGAAATTAAGGCACCCAACAAATCCTACTTCCATCCAAACAAAATCATGAGACTCGAACTCAAATTTTCAAATCAACAAGAGTTTTCATCTCAAGATCATTAAGCAAAAACATGAAAAATCAAAGTAAAATGAAACACAATATATTTATTGTCGTCCTCACAACTTATTTTCACTAAATCAAGTTATCATAAATATTTTTCACCAAGGAGGGGGTCGCCCTCCTTGTTCACTCCCAAAGCTCCCCTCCTAAAGTAGGGTTTCAATCTTTGCCCATTTACCACCAACTTTGTGACATCCTTTTCATTCTTAACCTCTATTTCTCCATGATCGTATACCTTCGTCACCTCATACGACCCACCCTTCCCACTTTGATCATAATTTGCCGGGAAAGAGACGTAGTCTAGATTGGTAAACAAGAACTCTTTGTCCCACAAAGAAATCCTTCTTTACTATACTCTTGTCATGTTGGGCCTTCGTTCTTTCCTTATATATCAAAGCAGTATCATAGAAGTTGCACCTAATTTCTTCAAGTTCTAGCAATTTCAACTTCCTATACTTCCTGGCTTCACCTAAGTCCATGTTAAGGCATTTAACAACCCAATGTGTCTTGAAATCAAGCTTAACCGGGAGGTGGCATATTTTTCTAAAAAGGATCCGGAAAGGTGACATGCCAATTAGAGTCTAATGTACGGTATGGTAGGCCTAGAGCGCATTATCCAACCGAGAACTCCAATCCTTTCTAGAGGTATTCACTATCTTTTCAATGATGGCTTTAATTTCCCGGTTAGATATCTCCGCTTGGCCATTGGTTTGTGGGTGGTAAGCATTAGATGTCATATAGGTCACTCTGTATTTTTCAAACAATGTTCCCAAGACTCTGTTGCAAAAGTGGGTTTCTCCATCACTGACTATGGTTTGGGGTACACCGATATGTGAGAAAATGTTGGATTTGAGAAAGCTCAACACTGTTCCTGAGTCATTTCTTGTTGTTGATTTGACTTCTAACCACTTGGACATATAGTCCACTAGCACTAGGATATAGTAATTTCGATTGGAGTTTGGAAATGGACCCATGGAATCAATACCCCACATGTCAAAAATCTCAACTAGCATTGAAAAGGTTTGGGGCATCTCATTCTTGAATGAGATTTTCCCTATCCTTGGCATTGATCGCACGATGACACAAAATTTATGGCATCTGTTAGCATATTGGGCCAGTAAAGGCCACAATCCGTTACATTCCTAGCGGTCATTATCTACCCAAAGTGTCCCCCAACTTGGGAGGAATGGCACAACCTAAGGACACGACCAACCTGATCATTGGGGATGCATCTCCTAACTTCTTGATTGGAACAATGCTACCACATATAGGGATCATCCCAAAAATAATCTCTTGCCTCTTTCACCAGTCTACCCTTTCTAAATTTATCAAAAGATGGGGGAAACCCTCTAGTGGTAAGATACTTCACTATATTGGCATACAAAGGCTGACTAATTATTACTCCAAACAATTGTTCATCAGGAAACTCTTCCCGAATGTGTTTCCAACTTTGGCTTTTCATTGGTGGGTTCCAGGCTTTCAAGGGTTGGTAGCCTAATTAGGTGATCTGCCACTAAGTTTTCAGAGCCCTTCTTATCTTTTACCTCAAGGTCAAACTCGCTTAGAAGAAGTATCCACCTAATGAGTTTAGGTTTGGCTTCTTTCTTGGTCATTAAATGGCTAAGTGCTGCATGGTCTGTGTATACTATGACCTTGGTTCCTAAGAGGCATTGCCTAAATTTTAATAGGGGAAAGACTACGATTAATAACTCTTTCTCCGTGGTAGAGTAACTGCGTTGAGCATTGTTAACAGTTATTGATGCATAGTATATGATGTGTGGCACTTTACCTATCCTCTGGCCTAAAGTAGCTCCTATAGCGTGATCACTTGCAACACACATGATCTCGAAGGTGAGTGACCAGTCTGGAGGTTTGATGATTGTGGCAGTCACTAGCAAGTTTTTCAAAGTGTCTAAAGCCTTTCTTCCCTCTTCATTGACATTAAATTCAACATCTTTTTGTAGTAGTTTGCACAGAGGTGAAGAAATTTTAGAGAAGGCTTAATGAAATGCCGGTAAAAACTGGCGTGACCTAAGAATGATCCAACATCCTTGACATTAGTGGGGTAAGACAAGGACTTGATTGTATCCACTTTAGCTTTATTAACCTGCCTCCCCTTGGGGTCGTTAATTGTAGTTAATTAACCCAGGGGGAGGATAGGGTTAAAATATAAGAGATTTATAGTTCTGCACCTTTTCTCACTGCTATGCTACCTATATGGTAGTTAGCGATAATCCCTGGGCTTGTCCACATAGATGCTAGGTCTAAATATCAATCAAAACACAACCTTGTACGGGTCATCAATTAGTACAAGTGAAAGTAATAGCTAGTAAAGCAAACATGCAAGAGGGATGGGATTTGGTTTTTCAAACTAACAACTACTAAGCATAAAAGTAAAAGGCAAATTAAGTTATTTAACTAAGCACTTGGGGAGTCATTGAGCAACATGGTTAATCTAATGTTTCAATCCTCGATTCTTTCACGTAGAAATTTAGGCAAACCTAATAGAGTGTTCATAACACATGGTGTTGCCAATGGTATACGATTCCCCGTCCCTATCACGGTGGGTGCACTCGCAACCCTCCATCGATACCGCCATCGTAATTAGAGAGTAAATTAAGGCCCGATCATTGTTATAGCTCTGTTTCTCCCCCATGCGATTACGTCCAGGGCTTCCACCACTAATGCACTGCTTCCCAATGGTCTTGTCAATTAGGCCATAGGGTCGTTTGCACCTTATCTATGATCTAAGGCCTCTTACACCCCAGCTTGCTACTATTCGATATCTCTACCCGGAACCTCTCGGACAAGTAAATCAGAGCATACTCGAATCCCCCATGCACACACCCACGCAGAAGAATTCTCCCTTACCCATTCTAACATCTAGGTTTCTTTTCCCAAGAGGCCATCGATATTTGCACTATACATGAATATAGCCCAAAGTGTGTGCTTATATGCGGTGTACTATTCATGCAATTCAAATAATCAAGAACGATCACAATAAAAATTAGGATGAATTATTGAATCTCACAAAAAATAGATCAAACCATGCTCCTACAATTTATCCCTAAGCTATAGAAACTACTCCATGGATATGGAATTCAAATAAAAATTTGAATTCCACATGCTAAGATCAAAACAAAAGAAAGAAAAGAAAATGAGAGTTTTTCTCTCTCTAAAGTTGCTCTACGAAGTACAAAAATGATCCAACGTGTTTAACCTAGTAGACTAAAGCTATATTTATAGTAATAGGAGATTAGGCCTAAAAATAGGCCCAAAATAGGCCAAATTAGGATAAACCCTAGCTCAACCGCAGCCTAGCTCGGGCCGTCATGGATGGTGTGGCCCATTGCGTGTCCTTAGCGGGGCATGAGATCTGGCGCAGGATGTGCCTCTTCATGTGGCACGGGGCACCCATTTCATTGCGTGGCACAGATCTTCAAGTGGCGGGGGGTTCCAAGCCTAGTTCGAGTTGCATCTTCCCTCTAGCATGGGCTGCATTGTCTGGCGTGGGGCACCGTTAGAGTGCTGAAATTGGAGCTTCTGATCCGCATCCGTGACCGGTGGTACGGGCCATGGTCAGGAAGGGTGCTCCGCTAAGAACTTTGGAGTGGGCCATGTGATTTCCCACACCCCGACTACTGGTCTTAGTATTTTGGACTTGAAAAAGTGCAAGGCATCGAAAATGGGACATCCCGTGCCCATAATTAGTCGTGTGAAGTGGGAAATAGTCTCGTGCTTGCAGCCCGTGGCATCTGGCGAGGGCCACGCATAGCCTTGTGTTGGTCTTCCTAGTGTTAGCCTGATCCTTTGGCGTGAGCCATTGGTGCCAACCATGAATGGCCTACCGCCTGAACTTGTGCCTCGACCGCCTGAACTTGTTTCCTTCGCTATGGGTGAATCGTTAGTCCGATTTGAGAGTTTCGGTAGTCGATTTTGTAGTACGCGAGAAGACAAATCCAATGGAACCATCCTTGAAGGCGAATTCTATCTGATAGTTCTCAGATTAAGCACAACTCATCGGACCCCGATTCAACGTTTCTTCATTGGCCGCTTTGAACTCCGTTGCCACCTATCTTTGGCTTCAATCTCCTTCTACCACGCATTGATGCTTGTGTTCTTCATCTACTACCGTTCTAGTGTGAATGGACTTGGTCTCCTCTACCATCCTTGCGAACGGTCTTCAATATCTTCTACCGCTCTTACGAACGACCTTCACATAGAATGTAAACAAAAAGTAACCATGGGCGGCCTACTAAAGATGATAACAAGGAAGATCAAGGAGCCCATGGATACAAGATGTCCATTAGTACCAATTAATTCTACAAAATGCGGGATTTAGAAAAGAAAATCAAACATGACCGTCTAAACCCCTTGTCATGTAAACTCAACTAATATTAGCAATCCACCAAATAGAACTAGCTAAAAGCTAGCCAAATGCAATGGTTAATGCACACAAAATGTAGAAGATAAGTCTCCCCATACTTAACCCTTTACTTGTCCTCGAGTCAACAAAGAAAAAACAAAAAATCAAGCAAAATGTAGCGAGCAAGCATAAATTAACCAAGGCATTACACTTATTCCTAGACTACCCCGTTCCCCCAAAAGAGTAAGAATCTCACAACTCTCACACTCCCCAAAAAATATAAGTAATCTAACCACCAAAAATAAAATGTGGAAAAAGGTAAGCCAAAAAGATAAGTGTTAAGCTAGCTTATTTTTCCCAAAATGATCTCAAAGCTATAAAAGAGTCGTCTTAAAAAACAATCCACCACGGAAGCATGCATAATAAAATTATGTTTTTTGTTTTCTCTCAATTTCTCTCATTTTTCCAAGGAGCCCATTCGGATTTTTAGCCTAGCTTTAACACACAAAGGGTACTCACTTCTCTCATTTTCCACACGGCCTCTCATATTTTTCCTAGGCTTGTATGCCTAGCCGGGCCTAGCCTCTCATTTTTACCTTGGCCTTTTGACTTATCTGGGCTTTTCCTAATGTTTCCCAAGTCGCCCTTTGGGGTTTTTGACTTGTCCAAGTTTTTTATATATTTTTTTCATTTTTTAAAGTTTTCCATTTTTTTGGTGTAGCACAAAGTTGCCCCAAAAGTGGATTTCATGCTACAAAAGATAAGATCAAACTCAAAAATACACCACCAATATCCTAGAACAATCTACCCCATGCAAACTAGGAACCCTAGCATAGCATGTCATGCCACCAAATGTCCATAAAAAATTATCCCTCAACAATCCAAAACCAAAATCACCAATCAAACAAGAAAAACAATGCATATTCTCCAATGCACAAAAATCATGTCAAAACATAAGTGACGTAGGGAGAAATGGTGATACTAACTCTCGTGGCCCCGAAGGGCATTCATCCTCGTGAATCATGAAGCTCCTCTCAATGTATCTTGTTGCTTGAAGCATTGCCTCCATGGAGTCCATTCTCATGCTCATCTTCTTCAATTGTGTTTGCATTCCTCCCATTGCTTGGACGACCTCTTGTAAAACTTGGGTGGAGTTCAAAAACATTTCCCCAAGAGATTGTAATTTGTCCATAACGGCCATGGATATGCGAGAACGACTAGGAGGTGCTCTTAAAGAGCTCTCACCCTCAGCCTCCTCAACATCTATCTCCGGGGTGGCTAAAACTCTGTAGAAATCTCTCCCAAATCACTGGTCCGGCTCAATAAATAGGTCATCCAAGCATGTGTCATAGTTGATGGTGGTGCACTCTGACTGTGGAAGTAAAATGAAAATACAGATGCTTGCTTCGCCATAAAGCCATACATATCTACCCTCTGATGTCATAGGTTCCACCATGGATGCTTTAGCTAACTTCTGAATGTTATACCTTGTACCCGATCATCCCAAGTTATCCAACACCCTTTGTGTGACCAGATGCCCTAAGTGTTGTGCCAGTAGACCTACAATACCTCCCATAGATATCTTGCCACTCTTTCTGTCCCCCATTGCTAAACATTCCTGCACAAAAGACCCCACTAAGTTTGAGTAAAAGTAACCCTTGGGTGTCATTTTCGAAAGGCAATAAACATCCAAACTCGGCCATTACGTCAGTTCACCGATAGCTAACAGTCAATGAACATAAAAAAATGCCGGGTGAACCAGGGTGGTACTCTTGCACATGTTCTTCCTATCAGTGCCTATCCGTTGCACCCAAAAGTATCCAAGATAGAAGGGTAGCCCCTGACGATGTGTTTTCTGGAATTCCTTGCCATACCTCCACCCAAAGGCACTCGTTACCTCCCAGTGGGTCATCTTGTACTCCTTATCATCCAGGTTGAATTTGATTGCCTTGTGTCCATCATCATCCACGACCATCCGTAGAGTAGCTAGGAACTCCAGGGTCCACCTTACGCACGTCTTCGAGTGTCTCTCAAGAAACCCCTCTAGACCTACCCGTCCCAATAAGTAAGAGACAAGCTTGAGTAAGCCTAGAGCCACCATGGTGTCCTTGCATGCAAATCCAGTCTCCAAAATGCCCCTCTTCGGCTCTCTCAAGTTCCCACACCTCCGAACAACAGTTCCAGAGATGTTGGATAACCCCATAAACTCTTTGGTCACAAATGTGAGGTTGTGAAGAATGAAAGTCATCGGCTCGGGGTTTGCACCCTTCACCGGCTTCTTCCTTTTCTCACCCCGAGTGGACTTGCCCTTCTCCAAAAAAATATTCTTAGGTGGCATCCAACCAAAGAGAAGACAAGAGTGGTGATATGATCATAAGCAAGACATGACCTATAATTCAATAAGACAACATTCTCCCAAATAGCCCAACCATTCAAAATATGACACTCTAAGCATGTAGGCTATTTAAACAAGAACATTCCTCATCAAACAACAAACTCATGTAAGTTCTCGCCAAACCATCAATAAGATCATGCAATCAAGATTCACTCTCTCTTAAATCACCCAACACATGAAGATCACATCATTGAAGCATAATAGTATATCAACCCAATCGACACTTTCGTCAACATAAGATCATGCATACAAACCTAAACACATCTCTCAAAAACACACACTCATTCAAGATTCATGCTTTTCATAGCACCACCCCAATGTCAATAAAGCATATAATCAAAGAGTTCAATGGGTTACCCATAATTTTAAGCTAGGATTTGTAAGACCCACACAAGAAGAAGCAAAAATTGCTAATTTTTGGAAGAAAGCTTCATTTTTTTCGAGTTTCACCAAGAGTGTGTCAGAGGGAGTGTTTCTTGAGAAGGAAGAATGTGTCAAATGATAGAATTAGGTGTAGAAATGTACCATTGGATTATAATTTCAACCTAGGTGACTAGGGAGGGAGGTACAACTAGGATAAGAATGGAATTTTAAAATGCTCAATTTAGGGGGACAATCAATAGTACAAATCAATTAATTCCAAGGGATATTGGAAGTATTTTAAAATATCCTAAGATATTAGGGAATTCCCAAATTCTTGAACCACAAATGCATTTTTGTGTTTGAAATTCAGAATTTTCGAGAGTTTGCATTGTTGGAACAAATAAAAATTGGAAAATCGGTTTTACGCGCAAAAAGTGCTTGGCACGAACCATAGCCTTGCGTCAAACATTCAGGCACGAAGCAAAGCCTCACGCCAAACTTTTGGGCACGAAGCATGGCCTCACACCAAACTCCTTGGCACAAAGCACAACCTCACACCGAGCTCGTTGGCACGAAGCTTAGCCTCGTGCAGAGCATCTCAGCACGAGGCATATATCCAATTTTTGTCCTAATCCTAAATTTTTCCCTCTTTCTTTCAAAAAACCACGTCACCCATCAAATTTAATTCCATTCAAACACAATCATAGGTCTCGAGCTTAAAATTTCAATCCAAACAAGAGTTTTATCTCGAAAATCCTCATAGCAAAAAAAGAACATGCAAAAATTATCTAATCACTACCAAAAATTTGAAAGTAAAAAGAAACACCGTATATTTATTGTCATCCTCGTGACTTATTTTCCTTTTTCATGCAATCTATTTCGAACCACGTATCTGTGGGTCTCCGAAATTTCCATCGGCGACTCCACCCACGACGACATCATTGTAAAGAGGTCTCCACAATGAGCCATCATTACCTTTGGATCTTTTATCCATCATAAGAAATGAATATCCATGTCTTGATAACATTGAGTCCGTATATGCCACTTTGGGGTTAGGGAGAGATCAAGGAGGTTTTAAAATCTTGACAATCTCCCTTTCCTACTGCAAGTTGGTTAGCATGGAAAGACAATCAAGCATAGACATATTATCCATTGCATCATACAATTTATCAGACTCATCATCAATATCTACAACATAGGATTCATTCACACATTCATGCTCATTGGTAATACAAGAAGATTCATCATACTCATTACATAGGGTTTCACCTTTGCACATAAAAGAAGACTTTGTCGAATCATGCCTAGATTTATAGATATCAAATTCCACTGTATCCATGTCATCTTCTAGAGTTAAGGTTCCCAAGTGGACATTGATGAGATGTCAAATGCATGTATTTTCCAAAGCATTTAACATCTCTTTTGTCATATTTTTGTTGTAAGATTTCTAGATTTAGGTCGGTTTACATGATAAGGGGTTTCAATAGTTATTTTTGGTTTTTATATCTAAATCCTTCATCTTTTAACTTATGTCTAGTCTAATGGATTTATTATCCTTATGAGCATCTAAATTCCTTTTTATAAGCTTAATTTGTAGATTAATCGTGATCACTTAGGAGTGGTTTAGTGAAGGCCATCGAAAGGATGGTAGAAGATGGAAGGACACTCACAAAGTGGTAGAAGATAAATTGAAGAAAGGAGAGAAAAGCAAAGGGTGAAGAATGATCTATGTTTTGAAGCAGATTTATGAGAATTTTCCAAGAAGAATCATCCTCCAAGGGTGGTACCATTGGATTCTTCTTCTTGAGTACTATAAATCGGCTACAATAACACCCAAAACGGATCAACGATTCACCCGAAGGAAGCAAAACAAAACGGGACTTTTTTACGCCGCGACTCACGAAAAGTTGACCTGAGAGCTCACAATTTTCTTGATCTGGTTACGACTCATGATGGAAGCATTGCGACTCGCGATAATTTCCCTGCAATTTGCTTTTTACTCCTTTTTTTCTTGTACTATAAATAACTTTTCACCCCCTTCTTCCCCAACTCTCAAAGCCCAACTTGGGGCTCCAAAATCCTATATTTCACCATTTTCTTCCATTTCTTCCTCTTTCTTTGTAGATATTTGTTCTATGTTATGGGTGTTGATTATCTAGCTTAATTTTATACTTGGGAGAAATTGATTGAGGCTTCTAAGCCATATCTTGAGAACTCTTTTTATCTATTTATTTCTTATACTATTGTGAATTTATGGAGCTTTGAATGTGGATTGTTAATGGCATCAAAGTTGCTGGTTGTTTAAGCATATGAATTGCTTGTATTATTGCTTGTTAGGGTTGGGAGAAAGTAGCTAAGTTTCCCTTCTTTTAATATGAAATCCAAGAGCATAAGTTAGAGCTTCTAATAATGTTGATGTGTTGATAATTGCTAGATGAATGTGATAAAGTTGAGCTTTGTCATGTTTTTTTATTGTAGCAAATAGGAGAGGTCTGTGAGCATTGAAAGTTCTTGATTAAAATTGTGTAAATGCATAAATTGGTTCAATGCTTAGATATGGTATAGTGTTTATAAGTGTTATCAAGCTTGTTGATTCTTCGTGCTTGATGCCATTTATAGGATACTTTTAGCCGTTCATCGACTAAAGGAGTCATTAGTGAGGTTTGACAAGAGATGTCGAATTCACTCTTGCAAACTACTATCTAAGAAAGATAGAAGATTTATCTTCACAACAAGTAGTTAAAGTAATGAATAGGTCAAAATTCACTCTTGACGACCTCTCAAATTACGACATCAAAATTTGTCAAATTTACTTGCAATGACGTCAACAAGTGGAGATGTTGAATTCACTCTTGCAAATTAATATACAGAGCTATGTCATGTTGATGACGTAAATAAATTCGGCCTTTAATTTGGTTTTTGTTGTTTGGTTTTTGTTATTTTGTCTTGTTCTTTTTACGGTGTGTTTTTCTGTGATTTTGTTGCAAAGTAAAGTGCATTGCATTAGTGGGGATGAAGGAATGAGATCCATGAGAAAGGAAAGAAGCTTGGAAAGTTGGTAAGAAAAACAATTCTTTCTAAGTGCAGGGAAACCCTGTCTGTCGCAAGTCACAATGGATACGTCGTGAGTCATGACGAATAGGGGAGCAAAAATTAACTCCCAGCACCAGCTTTTCGCGAGTCGCAACATGGGCATCGTGAGTCGCGACGTAATCAGAAAAATTTCTGGAAGAACTAAACCCACAGACCCAAGATATCGTGAGTCGCAATGGTCTGGTCGTGAGTCGCGATAAGGCATCTCGAGTCGCGACCGATACTGTTGCGAGTCACGATGGAGAAAACCAGCTTTTCAACTGTGCTTAAACGCTACATAATCGTTTCTTCTTCTCCACCAAATACTCACAAGAACCACCATACCTCCACTCATTCCTCCACCGTCTTACATATATTAACATATGAAGATTCTTGCATATTTATAGTAACTTTGGTGATTGTAGTATGACGACTACATCATTGTGACTATAATTTCTATATTCTATAATGATGCTTGGATTTGTGTCGATATATGTTGAATATTTCTATTGGACAATCTTATAGTGGTGATTGCATGATGGATTGGTTTTTCTTTGAGAATACTATGGTTATTAACTTTTGATGCTATACTTAGTATTACAAATCCTTATGTACTTGTGAGTTTGATGTTGTTCTCTGTGGTGTTAGTCTTGATCAAACGGTGCAAATGAGATATCATTTTTCTTTAGGGTTGAGTTCTTCTATGGCACTTTTGCTCCCCCTTCCGACTCTGAAACTAATTTTGAGGCCGATTCTCTACAAATACATTGTGTCGTATCACCGGCGTCTATGCAGAGAAACGGGTGTCACTCTACCTCTTACCTTGGGTTTTATTGTTCTTGTCTTACATGTTTTATGTTGAGGGCAATGTAACATATTAAGTGTGGGGGAGGGGTTAGAGGAGTCACATGCATGCTAGCTTAACTTGGAATGCTTTTTGCTACTTTTGATTGGAAAAACATGAGAAAGAGGAAGAAAAATTCAAAATTTTGGGAAAAAAGAAAAAAAAAGAAAAAAATTAATTAAAAAGAAAACCCGCTAAGTTAAAAACCCGAGAGGGTAGCTTAGGAAACATTGCTGGCCTGGATAGGTCAAAAACCCAAAAGGGCGACCTAAGAAAAAATGAGAGGCTAAATGTGTGGAAAAATGTGAGACGTGAGCCAAAGAAACATGATGTGTGGCTTGGATGAAAACCTGAAAGGGTTCCTTGGAAAAATGAGAAAAAGAGAGAAAAAAAGGAAAATACTATGATTTCACTCATTTACTGGCGTTGGAGTCATTATGTTGTGGTTGTCATATGGATGGATCAGGTAGCTCAGCATCTTGAGGCATCTTGAGACATCTTGAAATTGGGTAACTTAGTAGATTTCAATATGATTTATGGTTATGAAATTCTTGCTTCTTTTATACTTCGTTTGGGTTGATATATTGGCATTGGGTAAAGTATGTATTTGAACCTCCTATATGGTTTTGACTTCATTTTGTGTAATTGGATTTTGGTTGATATATTGGTATGAAGTGAAGTGTGTGCTTTAACCATTCATATGGTTTTAACTTCATTTTGTGTCATTGGACTTTGGGATTATCAATTTGGGACTTTGAAATGTTTTTACCGGTAGTGAATTGATAAGTGGTAGGTTTGGTTAGATTTAGGAATTGGGACTGTGTGTGTGAAAAATTATAATTTGAGCTTTTATTTGGGATTTACTATATTGAGAGTTTTTGTGAGGTTTTGATTGGGGGAATATTAGTTTAGGATGTGGACATATGAATTCCATTGTGTGCTTGAATCTTTTCTTACTTGAGGGAGAGTAAGGTTTAAGTGCGGGGAGGTTTGATGTGCCCATTTTATATGGTTATATTAGGACTTTTAGGATTTAATTTTGTACAACTTTTTTCTCTAGATGTGGCATTTTTCCTTAAAATTTTGTAAGGAGAGTTAAAAGTTACTTTTATGCTTTTATTACTTTTCTAGAGGATTTTGTGTGACAGGGTAATTTGTTTGAAAACTTTGAAGACTTTGAAGAATACCTTTGAATATTTGAAGATTTTAAGACTTAAATTTGAGCTTTTGAAGACTTAAATAATAGAATATAAGTGAAGTGAAGAGGAGGACTTGAAACAAAAAGAAGAAAGAAATCAAGATGCTGAAACTTGGCTCAGTCGCGACTCGCGATGGATTGGTCGCGAGTCACGACGGATGGGTAGCTAGAACCTTTATTACTTTTTTTTACTATAAATACTAACTATTATCCTCTCCTCCTCCTACACACTTCTTGTTTTTCTATTTTCTAGGTTCAAAACCCTAGTTTTTCTTTTATTTCTTTTCTTATTTTTTGTAGGTTAATCCCGTCTTTTCATTATCTAGGTTAGTTTAATCTTGGGAGCAATTTATTGAGACATCCTTGATAATGTCTTGAGAATCATATCTATCTATTTATTTCTTTTGCTTTTGTGCATTTATTGAGCTTTGAATGTGAATTGTTAATGATATTATTGTTGGAAGTTTGATGAATTGCTTGTATAATTACTTGTTAGGGTTGGGAGAAAGTAGCTAATTCTCCTCTCTTTTAATATGGAATCCTAGAGCATGAGTTAGAGCTTATAAATGATGTTGATGTGCTGATAATTGCTAGATGAATGTGATAATGTCGAACTTTTTGTCATGTTTGTTTATTGTAGCAAATAGGAGAGGTCTATAAGCGTTGAACGTTCTTGGATAATCTTGTGTAAATGCATGAATTGGTTAAATGCTTAGACATACAAGCTTGTTGATTCTTTGGGCTCGACACCATTAATGAGATACTTTTAGCCGTTCATCGACTAAAGGAGTCATTAGTGAGGTTTGACAAGAGATGCCAAATTCACTCTTGCAAATTATTATCTGAGAAGGATAGAAGACTTATCTTCACAACAAGTAGTTAAAGTAATGAACATGTTATAGATTCAATGATAGATAAGAGGTTTGGAAGTGGAAATTGACTGCCCCCAGGTCTTTGTCTTTCATTGTTTTAACCCCCATTTTTTCTTAGTTTGTTTGATAATTAGCATAGTTACTTGGCTTGGCTAGTTGTTTGTCTTTAATTTCATAACTTAGGACCAAAACCAACCAAAACCCATCATTTACTTGATTATATATATATATATATATATATATATATATATACTTCTAGCCTATTATGAACCTTACATGTTTAAATGATTAAGAAAATTGCTCTTCTTCGTGGACGACCTTGACCTGCCACTATCTACTTAATTGTATTTAGTAAGTATAAAGGGATTATAAATTATAAATTTGAGAGGTACGGCAATGACCTCCCCAATTTTGGCGTAGCTGCCGTTAGTATAGATGTCGTCAACAAGTAGAGATGAATTTTTACTTAAGTCTTATAAAGGATAGAAGATTTATCTTCACAACATGACAAATTTTGGCGTCGTCAAAATTTGGGAGGTCGTCGCCGTACCTCTCAAATTTATAATTTGTAAGTCATTTATGCTTACTAAATACAATTAGGTAGATAGTGGAAAATCGGGGTCGTCCACGAAGAAGAGGGATTTTCTTAATCGTTTAAACATATAAGTTTCATAATAGGCTAGAAATATATATATATATATATATATATATATATATATATATATATATATATATATATATATATGGGAGGGGTTCTATGCACTCCCTTATATTAACTCAAATCTACACTCAAAAATCCTGACCGTAGGATCACATCAGATCAAACCAATGGAATAAATAAAAGAGGTTTGATCTGATGTGATCCTACGGTCAGGATTTTGAGTGTAGATTTGAGTTAATATAAGGGAGTGCATAGAACCCCTCCCTATATATATATATATACACAAGCAAGTAAATGGGGGTTTTGGTTGGTTTTTCTCCTAAGTTATGAAATTAAAGAAAAACAACTAGCAAAGCCAACTAACTATGCTAATCATCAAACAAAATAAGAAAAAAGAGGGGGTTAAAACAACAAAAGACAAAGCCTTGGGGGTAATTGATTTCCACTTCCAAATCTCTAATCTATAATTGAATCTACAACCTATTCATTACTTTAACTACTTGTTGTGAAGATAAATATTCTATCCTTCTTAGATAGTAGTTTGCAAGAGTGAATTCGACATCTCTTGTCAAACCTCACTAATGACTCCTTTAGTCGATGAACGGCTAAAAGTATCCCATTAATGGCGTCGAGCACGAAGAATCAACAAGTCTGATAACACTTATAAACACTACACCATGTCTAATCATTTAACCAATTCATGCATTAACACTAGATTAATTTAAGAACTTTCAACGCTCATAGGCCTCTCCTATTCACTACGATAAACAAACATGATAAAGAGTTTGACATTATCACATTCATCTAGAAGTTATCAACACATCAACATCATTTAGAAGCTCTAACTCATGCTCTTGGATTTCATATTAAAAGAGAGGAAAATTAGCTACTTTCTCCCAACCCTAACAATTAATCATACAAGCAATTCATATAATCAAACTTCCAACAACATTAATGCCATTAACAATTCACATTCAAAACTCAATAAATGCACAACAACAAAAGATATATATATATATATATATATATATATATATATATATATGATTCTTAAGAAATTAGCAAGGAGGTCTCAATATATTGCTCCCAAGATTAAACTAACCTAGATAATGAAAAGACATGATTAATCTACAAAAACTAAGAAAAGAAAGAAAGGAAAAACTATGATTTTGAACTCAGAAAATTGCAGAAGAAGAAGAGTGTAAGAGGAGGAGAGGATAAGATTTAGTATTTATAGTACAACATAGTAAGAAAGGTTATAGCCACCCGTCCATCGCTACTCGCGACCATTCCATCGTGAGTCGTGACCGAGCCAAGTTTCAGCATCTTGATTTCTTTTTTCTTTTTGTTTCAAATCCTTCTCTTTACTTCACTTATCTTCAATTCTTCTAGTCTTCAAAAGATCAAATTCAAGTCTTCATATATTCAAAGGTATTCTTCAAAGTTATCGAACAAATTGCCTTGTTACACAAAATTCTCTAGAAAAGTAATGAAAGCGTAAAAGTCACTTTTAACTCTCCTTAGATAATTTCAAGGAAAAATGCCACATATAGAGCACAAAAGTGTACAAAAGTGAATTCTAAAACTCCTAATATAACCATATAAAATGGGCACATCAGACATCAATTTTAGGCCTAGACATCTTAAGAAAAGGTCTCCCCAAAAGTATTAGGGGTGCACTTCTATCGTGCACCACATCTAGGCCATGAAAGTCCGCCAAAAAAATAAATTTACCAACTCACACCATCAAATCCTTTACTTATCCACGAGGACTAGCTTAGGAATGATCGGAAAGTTGGACAATTACTCTAGTATCCCTAAGCTCACCTATTTCTAGATGCTTATATAGACTAAATGGGATAGTATTAATGGATGCACCTAAATCTATCATGGAATGTTCTATGAGTTTACCACCTAAAGAGATAGGGATGGAAAACATTCTGGGGTCATCACATTTCTTAGGTAAGATTTTACGATTCAAAATGGCGACTTCTCCCATTTTCAAATGTCTGAACCTCTTAGTTGGACTACATCTTTTCCTTGTACATGCAACTTTAAGAAATTTAGCATATGATGGCACATTCTCAATTATTTCTAAGATAGGGATGGTTACCTTGACCATTTCAAAGACTTTTCCAATGTTTACATCATCGGTCACCACCATTAACCGTCCCCTCAAAGCATTTGGAAATGGAGATGGAATAGTGGCTTGTACCTCGGGTGGTGGAACTTCCTTGGAAAGTGCTTCCTTGACCACAATTTCCTTCTCTTAGAAATGTGCTTTGGTAGCCTCTACTATCCTATCGTCCTCTTTCATTATCTTCTTCTCGATCTCACGAACTTCCTTCCAACTTTTCAACTTAAGAGCACTCACGTTCCTTGGATTGATCTCCGGTTGGGAAGGTAGTCACAACACTCCTTGGCTTCAAGTTGGTTTACCGAGGTGGCAAGTTCCCGACTTGAACTTCAAGATTTTTTATAATTGAGAAAGCTCTATACCAAGGTCTTCAATCTCACTCATTGTCCTCTCCACGAAGACTTCATGTTACTTCCCCAATTCACCGATGGCCTCTAAAATCTCATCTTGTTCTGACTTGTAGAGTGAAGTATGATTGTTGGAATGGCCTTCACCTCTAGGATATGGTTGAGGTGGAGCTTGTCCACCCCGGTATCCTTGAGGTTGGTTATCTTCCCTCCATCGGAAGTTAGGATGATCTTGACACCTCAGATTGAAAGAGTTTTCATAGGGGTCCAGCCTTGCATCTCCTTGTTCCCTTGAAATCCTTGTGGTTAAGCCCTAGAAAATTGTGATCTTTTATGGTTGTTGTAGTCAATAGACTTCACCTCTTGTAAATCATCTATGACTTTGGGACACACTTCGGAGTTGTGGTTAAGGTTGCAAACTCCACACACTTGGACTTGATGAACTTTTCCTCATAAAAGATGCTTCATCATAGAAGCAAGAGCTTGGACTTGTTCCTCCAACTTAGATGAGTGTGTTGGTTCATCTAAGACCTTAACCCTTGACCTAGTGCCAAATTGTCGCATACCATTTTCCATTTCTTCAAAGAGGGCCATTGCATACTTGGGGCTCTTGTTCACTATCGAACCATTGCAAGCAGCGTTCACCATCCACATATCTTTATCACATATCCCCTCAAAGAAATAATACACCAAATTCCCCTCATTGAAGGGATTGCAGGGGCAACTAGCTAGCAGTATCTTGAAGCATTCCCAATAATCATCCATACTCTCGGTAGCACCTTGTGTGATGTTCGACAATTGCTTCTTCAAACCAGCTGACTTAGATGCCAAAATATACTTCTCTAAGAACCTTTGCTTCATGTCCATCCAAGAACCAATGCATTCCGGTGGCAAGTAGTAAAGCCAATCCTTGGTACTACTTTGAAGGGAAAATGGGAAGGCTCTTAGATTGTAGTGGTCTTCGAACACTTCCGGGGAACTTTATGTTTGTGCAAACCAAATGGAACTCCAATAGATGTTTGTTCGGGCCCTTCCCCGCCAATCCATGAAATGTAGGTAAGCAATGGATCATGCCACTTTTTAATTCACATTGGCGGGTAATGGCAGGAAGGTAATGCATAGTGGCTGCTACTCATAGTTGGGTGCTATGAGCTCCCGTAGGGTACAACTGTCTTTTGCCATTGCTAGCGGTTCTTCTACTAATACTTCTGGCCTCGGTTGAACTTGTGCCTTATTTCTTCACCTCCTTCTCCTCCAACCACACGTGTTCTCAGTTTAGTAGTGTAAGACACTTACATTAGTGGTCAGGTATGTACCATAAACTAGGGCCAACAATACCCTTTCGAATACAACACTAGAAAATGGATCAAAAGGTAACAGAAATAACTATAACAACAACTTCAACCAAGAATAAACAACATATACAAACAAAAATAAAAGCTAATATTAACTACTTTACTAACACGTTATTTCTAATTGACACTAAGAATTAATAGCACCCCTGGCAGTGGCGCCAAAATGTTTGACCCGTCTCACCCGGGGTTGTTAATTGTAGCTAATTAACATGGGCAGATGATGAGGTCAAAAGGTAATATATTTATAGTTCTGCACCCATTCTCACTTCTATGCTACCTATACGGTAGTTAGCCATAAGCCTTGGGTTTTTCCACAGAGATGCTAGGGCTAAATATCAATCACAACACAACCTCATAAGGGTCGTCAATCCATACGAGTGAAAGGAATAGCTATTCAAGCAAACATGCAAAAGGGGGGGGTTGGTTTTTCAAACTAACAACTACTAAGCATAAAAGTAAAAAAGCAAAGTAAGCTATTTAACTAAGTACTTGGGGAGTCATTGAGCAACATGGTTAATCTAATTTTTCAATCCTCGATTTTTTCACATAGAAATTTAGGCAACCCTAATAGAGTGTTTATGACATATAGTGTGGCCGATGGCAAACACTTCCCCGTCCCTGTCACGATGGGTGCACTTGCAACCCTCCATCGACACCACCATCATAATTAGGGGAGTACAATAAGGCCTAACCATTGTTGTAGGTATGTTTCTCCCTCGTGCGATTACGTCCCGTGCTCCCACCACAAATGCACTGCTTCCCAATGGTCCTATCAATTAGGCCAGAGGGTTGTTGGAACCTTACCTATGATCTAAGGCCTGTCACACCCTAGCTTGCTACTGTTCAATATCTCTACCCGAAACCTCTCGAACAACTTTATGAAGTAAGCTAAGACTGGTGCTACGTCAAATAAGTCAGAGCATACTTGAATCCCTCGTGCACACACCTACGCAGACACGTTCTCCATTACCCATTCTAACATCCAGGTTTCTCTTCCCAAGGGAGCATCGATATTTGAAACATACATGAATATAGCCAAAAGTGTGTGCTTATATGTGGTGTACTATTCATGTAATTCAAATAATCAAGAACAATCACAATAATATCATGAACACAAAATTAGGATGAACTATAGAATCTCACAAAACAAATAGATCAATATATTCTCCTACAGTTTATCCCCAAGCTATAGAAACTACTCCATAGATATAGAATTCAAATAAAGATTTGAATTCCACATCCTCAGATAAAAACAAATGAAAGAAGAGAAAAAAAGTGAGTTTCTCTCTCTCTAAAGTTGCTCTCCTAATTAAAAAAAAATGATCCAACCTGTTTAACCTCGTAGATTAAGGCTATATTTATATTAGTAGGAGATTAGGCCTAAAATTAGGCCCAAAATAGGTCAAATTAGGGTAAACCTTAGCTCACCAGCAGCTTGGCGTGGGCCGTCATAGATGGTGTAGCCCGTGGCATGTCTTTAGCACAGAGCGCAAGATCTGGTGCGAGTCGTTCCTTTTAATATGGCGTGGGGTGCCCATTCTAGTGCATGGAGCGGATATTCAAGTGGAACGAGGCACAAAACCTGGCACGAGCTGTATTGTCTAGCTCGGGGCACCATCAGAGTGCTGAAATTGGGGCTTATAATCCGCACCTGTGGCCGGTGGCATGGGCCGTGGTTAAGAAGGGTGCTCTGCTCAGAATTTTTGTGCGGGCCATGGAATTTCCCACACCTCAAAGGCTTGTTATAGTATTTTGAACTTGGAACGGCAAGGGACCTAAAAAACGGATGTTCCATGCCGATACTTAGCCGTGTGAAGTGGGACTTAGTCTTGTGCTTGCGGTCCATGGCCTCTGGCATAGCCTTGTGCTGTTTTTGTTGGAACAGGGCTTCTCCTTTGGCGTGGGCCACTGGTGCTAACCATGAACGGCCTACACCAACCAGTTTGTGACTCGGCCGACTGAACTTGTTTCCTTTGCTACGGTTGAACAGTTAGTCCGATTTGAGAATTTTAGTAGGTAATTTTGTAGTGCGCAAGAAGAGGAATCTAATGAAACCATGTTTAAAGACTAATTCTTCTTGGATCATTCTTAGAATTAAGCACAACTCTTCAGACCACGATTCACCATTTCTTCATTGGCCGCTTTGAACTTCGTTGCCGCCTATGTTTGGCTTCAATCTCTTTCTACCATGCATTGATGTTCGTGACCTTCATCTACAACTATTCTTGTGTGAATTTCCTTTATCTCTTCTACCATCCTTGTGAATGGCCTTCAATATCTTCTACCGCTCTTACAAACATCCTTCACATAGAATATAAAAAAAAAGTAACCATGGGCGACCTACTTAAGATGATCACAAGGAACATCAAGGAGCGTGTGGATACAAGATGTCCATTAGTACCAATTAAGTCTACAAAATGCAAGATTTAGACAAGAAAATAGAACATGGCCATCTAAATAACTTGTCACGTAAACTCAACTAATACTAGCAATCCACCAAATAAAAGTAGCTAAAAACTATGCCAAATGCAATGGTTAACGCATGCATAATGAAGCAAACTATTTGTCAAATTCTAATCTTGGAGTTGACACAACATGGCCTAACATAGTACGCCTTTCCACCATGAAATGGCATTTCTCAGAATTTAGCACGAGGTTCATGTAAAACATTGCTCTAGCACCCGTGCCGAAAGTTGAAGGCACGAATCAAAGGAATCCCCGTAGATGGTGAAATCATCCATGAAGACCTCAATAAATTTCTTGATAAATTTTGAAAATATACAGACTATACACATCTAAAAAGTACCTGGGCATTTTAGAGACCAAAAGGCATATGGCAATTAGCAAAGGTACCGAAAGGGCAAGTGAGGTGGTCTTCTCTTGGTTCTCTGGATCGATAACTATTTGGAAATATCCCAAATAACCATCGAGGAAGCAATAATAGGCATGGTCGGTAGCCTTTAAGGCATTTGGTCTTGAAGGGTAAGTGAAAATGGTCCTTATGATTCACTGCATCTAAGCGGTGGAAATTGATACACGCCTGCCACCCGTATTGAATATGGGTGGTACCAAGTCCCCATTCTTGTTCTTCACTACTGTGACCCCACTTTTTTTGGGCACAACTTGGGTGGGACTCACCCAAGTACTATCATAGATAAGAAATATTACCCCCGCCTTAAGTAGCTTAAGGCCTTCATCTTTTACTACTTTCATCATAGGCGGGTTCAATCACCTTTGAGGTTCGTGTACGTGCCTTGCAACCTCCTCTAATAATATACGGTGCATTCAAGTTGAAGGGCATATACATTTAACATCAGCTAAAGTTACCCTATTGCTCCCTTGAATTTTTTAAGAACCTCAAGCAACCTACCCTCTTGGTCATTTGACAGTTTATTAGAGATAATTACAAGTAGTGTTTCACCCTTGCCTAATAAAGCGTAATTCAAGTCTTTGGGTAAAGGCTTGAGTTCAACTACATGTGGTTCCTCTATCGAAGGTATGGTCTCTAGTAAAACAAGCTCATTTAGGTTCTTGAGTAAGGACTCAACACAATTCTCAGCCTGATGATCAACTTCCTCCACACTCCCCACTAGGTTAGCTTCCAGGGAATTAAATCATATATCATTCAAAAAATCATTTTCTAAGTCTAACCCTTTGTTAACATCAAACATGTCTTGCACAATATTGTCATGTATTTCAACCAAAGAGGGTGGTGGTTCACAGTTTGATCTATCAATCTATGCTCAAATTCATGATCTGAATCACACATTTCTCTCAACAAGCCTTTACACTCATGGATAAAATCAATAGTGTTGAAAGGGATAGGACCGGTCTCATAATCATTGCAGATCTAAATTGGCTTCCTTTTCCACAAACTATCCAAGTACGAAGGTGGTGGGGCCTCATAATCCATAAGCTTGTACCTTCCTATCACTCAATTAACCATACTAATCAATTCGTTCACCTTCTTGCCTAAAATTTAAATACTATAAGAGATTTGAGCCCCACAATTCTTGATGCAAGTAGATACTTGGCTTTGAAGATTTTCACTAGTCTTTGGAAGACTAGTTACAGCTCCAAGTATCTCCTTGCACGCGGACAAGATCAATTCAGGTGAGTTATGACACACCCTACAAAGTTTCATTTGTTGAGTGGTATTTCCCCACGTAATCAGGGTTGAAAAAAAGAAACTACCAAAACAAACAAAAGCAATACTGACCACTTAACTAACGTGTTATGCTAATTGACAATTAAACTTGACTAGCATCCCCAACATCGGCACCAAAATTTGACCTATATCCACTCGGGATCGTTAAGTAACTAACCCAAGCGAAAACTAAAGAAGGTCAAAGATAAGATTTATAGTCATGCGCCCAACTCACTACAAAGCTACCTACGGGGTAGTTAGTGGAAATCTCTGGTATGTCCATAGAGATGCTAGGGCCTAATAGTCAATTAAACAAAACCATGTACATATTGTCAATCCATTTGTGTTTCTAAGATTAGATAGTATGGTAAAATGGTGGGTTTTTTATTTTTCAACTAACGACTACAAACATAAAGATAAAACACAAGTAAACTATATTAGCAGACACTTGAGGAATATTTGCGTAACATGGTTGATTAAATGTTCTGATCCTTGATTCAATCACATAAAAGTTTTCAACAACCTAATCTAGTGATCTTATCACATGGTGTGGTTGATGGTCAGCACTTCCCCATACCTGTCATATAGGGTGCTCTTGTAATCTTTCATCATCATAGCTTCCATAATTAATGGAGTGTGACAACTATCTGACCATTGTGCATATATGCTTCTCCCCCGTACGATTATGTCCTGGGCACTACACCATATATGATCTACCCCCTAGGCCTATAAATGAGGCACATGGTTTTAGGCACCTTATCGATGACTCTAGGAACTCTTACAACCCTAGTTTGCTACTATTTTATATCTCTACCTATAACTCTTTGTACCAACTCACTAGCTAAGACTAGTGTGCTATCATTGTAATGGTAAAGCTCTGAAAAGACCTACGTGCACACACCTATGTGGACTTGAAGACCGCTACCCATATCACATCCAGGTTTCTCTTCCTCGGGGGGTATCAATATTTGCACCAACATGAATGTAGAATAGAGTGTGTGTTAATGGAGTGTATCATTCATGCAATTATAACATTCAAGAACAAGCCATCATATAACATAAGCGTGTAAAATTAGGATGATCTAATGAATCTCACAAAAACATAATAAACACATGAATAAAAATTTATCCGTAAGCTATAGAAACTACTCCCTAGATGTGGAATTCAAGTATTTAATTGAATTCCACATCTTAGGGCAAAAGCAGAATAAAATAGAAAAAGAGAAAGAACCTAGAGAGAAGAAAGAGTGTTTCTCTCTCTAAGTTGCTCCTCAAACTACAAAATATGATCCAAGACTTTTAACTCTAGTAGAGTATGGCTATATTTATAATAGTAGGGGATTGGGCCTAAAAATAGGCCTAAAATAGGCCAAAACCCTAATCAGCCGCCGCCGATGGCACGACTCGTCTTTTGGAGCTTTGTTTTTACACCTCTAATCTGTGGTTTGTGTCGTTTGGTGCAGGCCATCATCGGAATCCTCATTTTGCTCTATCTTTTGGAACACTCCACTTCATTCTTAACATCCTGCTAGCTGGTCTTGATATTTCAAACTTGGAACGATGCAGGCCGTGTAAAATAGGATGGACTGCACCCATACTTACCCATTTTTAGAATGAGAAGGCAACTTGAGCACACGACCTGCGGGGTTAGCACGAACCGCACCAAATTTTGGCACAACTCATGTTGCTAGGCACGGCTTATGCAAAAGTCCCGTGGCACGGACCCTATGGCATGGCGAGGGCCATTTGTGCTTGGTCTCGTGCCGGCCATGAGGGGTCCGTGCCTGCCGGTTGCATCTTCACCCAACTGACATCTTTGCATCGTTATGGATGAACCGTTGGTCCATTTCGAGAGTTCTTGTCGTCGATTTCATAGCGCTCGAGACGAAAAATCCAATGGAACCAACCTCAAGGGCTAATTTTTCTCGCATCATTCTCAGAAATTGGTACAACTCTTGGACAACGATTCTCCATTTCTTCCTTGGCTTTTTTAAATTTAATGTTGTCTATCTTTAGCTCAATTGTTCTACTACCACAATGTAATGTCCGTGGCCTTCATCTACTACCATTATATATAGCCTTCAACATATTCTACCATCCTTGTGAACTTTCTTCAATAAAAATGTGATGAAAAGTACCCACAAGTGACCTAATAATAATGATCACAAGGGAAGATCTAGGTGCCTGTGGATACAAGGTGTCCATTAATACCAATTAAGTCTACAAAATGTGGGATTTAGACAAGAAAACCAAACATACCGTATAAAACTCATATCACGTAAACTCATTTAATACTAGCAATCCAACATGAAAAACAAAGAAATTATTACGCCAGATGCATCGGTTAATGCACCCATAATGATGCACATCACTCGTGGGTACTTTTCATCATCTTTGTATAGAAGGCCATTTGCAAGGATGGTAGAAGATATAAAAGGCCATTCAAAAGAGTGGTAGTAGATTGAAGACCATAGAATCTAAAGTGTGGTAGTAGATGGATTGAGCCCTAGAAAGGCATATTTGAAGTTCAAAGAGGCTAAGGAAGAAGTGGAGGAATTGTTGTCTGAGAGTTACACAAACATTTGGGGAAGATCCGAGAAGAATCAACTCTTGAGGGTGACTCCATTCGATTCATCTTCTCGAGTGCTATAAAATCAACAGCAAGAACTCTCAAATTGGACCAAGAGTTTATCTGTAGCGGAGTATACAAGTAAGTTGGCCGAACCAGCCACGGCTAGCACGAACCGCACGTGACCAGCACTAGGCTAGACCAAGCACGACCTATGCCAAGAAACATGACTTGTGTCAGGGGTCTTTGGCACTAGCCATTCCAATCAACATGTGCCATGACAAGCCTTAGCATAGACCGTGCCAATCCCAGCAGGCCGTGTTCCACAAGTCTTTTTTTCACTCAGAAATTTGGCTAAGTATAGGCACAGACCATTTTGTTTCACACTGTTTGCATTATTCCAAGTCACAAATGTCAAGACTAGACCACGAGGTGTGAAGAGAGACGTGGACCATGCTAAGATATTGAGCAAAATAAGGATCTAGTTGATGACCTGTGCCAAACAACACAGGGTGCGAATCAGAAGACCAAAAATGGAGCTCTAGCCGACGACCCATGTCGATTAACACGGACTGCACTGGCACGATCATCCCAGCACATGCCATGACCGATGAACCGCACCAACAAGGCAAATGACCTGTGCTAGGACTGACGTCACACGCCAGTACGGACTTACCTTGGTTAGCACGGGCCATGCCAGACGTTACCCCCCTGTGCCGTTTGTGGTTGCTAGGGTTTTTGGCCTATTTTAGGACTAGTTTTTGGCCCAATTCCATACTACTATATATATGGACCCTTGCGTGCTAGGTTTTAAGTTTATGTTAATTTCTTAAATTGAAGAGTAGGGTAGAGAAAGAAAGGAGCTCCTCATTCTCTCTAGAATTTCTTGGGGAAAATATTTGTATTCATGACTTAGCTTATGTTTTGTGATATTCATTAGATCCATCTATTTCAATGTGTTTATAATATTATGTTGGTTTGTTCTTGAAATGCTTATTATTTGCATGAATGATACACTAATATTGGCACACACCGTAGTCTACATTCATGTTGGTGCATTGTTTTATACCCCTCGGGGATGGAAACCTAGTTGTGTTATGGGTAGCGGGGTTTGGGTCCACATGTGTGTGTGCACGTAGGTCTGTCTTAAGTTTGACCGCTACAATGACAACACACTAATCTTTAGCCGGCAATTTGGCCCAAAGGGTTACGGGTAGAGATAGCATTTGGTAGCAAACTAGGGTTTAGAAACCATAAAGACTTCGATAAGGTGCCTAATCATTTTTGCATTTGTAGGTCTAGGAATAGAGCATTTGTGGAGTAGTACATGGGACATAATCGTACGAGAGAGAAACAGATCTACACAACAGTAGGGTCGTTGTTGCACTCCTCTAATTACTGAGGCGGTGCCAATGGAAGATTGCAAGAGTACCCTACATGACTAGTATGAGGAAGTGTTGACCATCGACTATCACACATTTTATGAACACTAGAATAGGCTTTGATATCTTGTATGTGATGGAAGATTGGAACATTTAGTCAATCATGTTATGCAAATATTCCCCAAGTGTTTGCATATATAGTTTTCTCTTATGTTTGTTTCTTATGTTTGTAGTTGTTGATTGAAAATCCCAAAAATCCCCATTTTTAAATATCTATCTATTCTTAGCACATGGATGGATTGACAACCCATGCGTGGTTGTGTGTAGTTGGCTATTAGACCCTAGCATTTCTGTGGACAAACTCGGTCTTGTCACTAACTACCCCATTGGTAGCTTAGTAGTAAGTTTGAGAGAAAAATATAAATATAATGTTTACCATCTCTCATTCATTCTTGTTTTTCTTTTGGAACACCTTTGCTCGAGTTAATTTAGCTACAAGTTGACGACCCCGAGTGGAGGTAGGTCAAATTTTAGCACCGCTGCTGGGGATGCTAGTTTATAAGTTTAACTGTCAATATGCATAACATGTTAGTTGACTAGTTAGTGTTGTTTTTGTTTTGTTGGTTTTTGTTGTTGAACCTTTGTAATAGTGATCTTGTTACTTCTAATCTCATTTTCTAGTTTTTCTTTTAGTTGGGTATTGTTTAATTCCTAGTTAATGGTACACAGCCGTCCCACAGACTTAGGGATTTTACAGTATCCGATGGAGAATGCAAGTAGTAGGAGAAAAATGATAAGGAGAACTAGAGTGGGGCTTCCATCTGAACCAGCTTTAGTAGTAGAGGAGCTGCTAGAAATTGTGGGAGAAAATTGAATGCTGGGGGAGCTTATGGTTTTGATTCTAGAGAACCAATCTCTGTGTATCACATTCCCTTTGTTTCCACCCAACGTGATTTGTGAATTGAAAAGCGGATGATACACTGTCTCCCTACTTTTCACGGGATGGCCGGGGAGGATCCTAATAAACATCTCTCAGAGTTCCATCTTGTTTGCACGAATATGAAGCCTCATGGGGGTCTCAGAGGATGACTACAACTTCATGGAATTCCCCTTTTCAATTCAAGATACCAAGAAGATTGCTTGTACTATCTCCCGCTCGGATGTATCACCTTATGCATGGATATGAAAAAGTGATTCCTCGAGAAGTATTTCCCAATCTCCAAGCCTGTAGGATTAAAGAAACATTTATCCAACATCACTCAGAGTGCAAATGAATCCTTGTACAATTACTGGGAGAGATTCAAGAGACCGTTGGCTATCTGTCCATTCCATCCATTCAAGGAAGGGGACTTGGTTTACTATTTATTCAAGGGGTTGTGCGATAATAACATGAGGATGGTGAATGCTGCATGCAACAGATCAATTTCCAATAAGAGTTTGAAGGATGCTATGGACTTTTTTTAAGAAACGGCTAAAGGGATGAGGCAGTTTGGAACGAGGTCAATGGTGAAGACTTTGGAAGAACCATATCAATCTCCCAATTTGAAAGAGTAAGTCCAAGCTCTTGCTTCAATGATGAAGGAACTTTTTAAAGAGAGGGTTCACCAAGTCAAGGTTTTTGGCTTATGCAATCTCGACCAAGTTGCGGAGGACTTAGAAGAGGTGAAAGAATTGGACTACAAAAATGGGAATATGCAACAGTTTGTTAGGGGGAAACAACAAGGGTTCTGAGGGAACCAAGGAGATGCAAGGCAAGACTCCTATTCAAATAATTTCAACCCAAGGTACCGGGATCATCCAAACATCCGTTAAAGGGAGAAAACCCAAGCTCAAGGGTACCGAGGCGAACAAGCTCCACCTCAACCCTATCTATGAGGTGAGGGTCCTTCTAACAACCACATCTCTCTTTATAAGTCCGACCAGGAAGAAAGTTTTGAAGTCATCGGCCAATTGGGGAAGAAGCATGAGGTGTTTGCAGAAAGAACATGGCATGAGATTGAAGATCTTGGCACTAAGGCCATCTCGAGCATAAAAAATCTTGAGATCCAAGTCGGGAAATTTGCCACCTCGGTGAGCCAACTTGAGACCAACGAGTTTGGAAAACTTCCTTCCCAATTGGGGGTCAATCCAAGGAATGTGAGCACACTAAAGTCAAGAAGCAAGAAGGAGGTTCATGAGCCCAAGAGAGTGGTTTTGCGAGAAGATGACAGGATGTTGGAAGCCAACAAGACCAGTTTTGAGGAGCATGAGATCATTGTCGAGAAAGCACCCTCCAAGGAGCTTCCACCACCCAAGGAACGAGTGACCCTTCCACCACTGTCTCCAAGTGCACTAAGGGGGAAACCAAAGGTGGAGACAAACGATGCAAACATTCGAAGAATCTTTGGAAAGGTTGAGGTAACCATTCCTATCCTAGAGTTGACTAAACATGTGTCATCATAAGCTAAATATCTGAAAGTTGCATGAACTAAAAAGATATCTAAACCAACTAGGAAGGTAGGATACTTGAAAGTGGGGGGAGTCGCCGTTTTGAACCATAATAATTTGCCTAAAAAATGCAACGACCCATAGATATTCTTTATTCCTATTTACTTAGGTTGGAAGTTAGTTGAAAATGCCTTGATTGACTTAGAAGCATATATTAATGTGATTCCATATAGTCTTTAAGAACACCTAGATATAGGTGAACTTCGGGACACTGGGGTGATTTCCCAACTCGACGATCACTACCAGTTAGCCCTTGAGGGTTAGTGAAAGACGTGATGGTTTAAGTTAGCAAGTTTTTGTTCCTGGAAGACTATTACATTCTTGACGTGACGCACAATAGAAGTGCACCCCCAATATTATTGGGGAGACACATTCCTTAAAATGTCAAGAATGAAGATTGATGTTCATTTGGGAATGCTAACCCTAGAGGATGACATTGATAAGGTGGGGTTTGATATCTCTAAATCTAAGCATGATTCACCTAACTCATGTTTTGTCTGTAAAGGCATAAACTTGTTTGATGAGCATGATCAATTTGACACTTCTTGCATGACCAATGAGAATGAATGCTTAGATGAATTCCTTGGTAATGATGATATTGATGATGAGTTATTTACATTGTACGATTCTAGTGATGAAATATTTGTGTCGGAATGATTTTCTATGCTCACTAACATGTAACGGTTAGGGAAGAGTGACGACATAAAACACCCTCGACCTCCTCCTTAACCTAAGGTAACAACTAAGGACTCAACATTAGAAAAGTGACAGAATTAATCTCATATGAAAAAAAAAGCATTGAAAGGTAAGGGTGACACATTGTGGAGACCTCTCCACAATGACGTTATCGTGGGTGGAGTTACCGATGAAGATTCTGGAGACCCAATGGTAGGTTGTTTCAATTAAAATGGATGAAAAATAAATAAGTCTTGAGGATGAAAATATAAATATGGTGTTTCTTTTTTGCATTGGTTTCATGATTTTTAGTGGATAGATTTTTCATGTTTTTGTGTGGGATGAGGATTTTGAGATGAAACTCTTCTTGATTTGTAAATTTGAGTTCAAGTCTCGCGATTTTTTTTGGATGGAAATAGGTCTTGTTGGGTGACAGTTTTTCGAAAAAGAGGGAGAAACTAAGGTAAAAAGGGACAAAATGTTGCCAACCTCGTTCCAGGGCTTAGCACAGTCTGTGCCAAGTGATACAAATTGTGTCACAGCCTCTCAGCACGAGGGGGGTCTCGTGCTGGATGCCCTCAGCACAAGGGGGTTCCATGCAAAACACCATCAACACGAGAGGGGTATGTGTGGGTGCTCTCAGCATGAGGCTACACAAGTCAGCACTCCATTTGAGCTGTCAATTAGACCAAATATGCAGATTTCAAAAAATTACAATTTTAAGCTAAAAATGCATTTTTGGTTCATAAATTTTGAAATTCCCTCATCCCTTAGGATTTTTGATGTAAATAGTACTTCAAAAATCCCTTGTGATTAAATATATTGGTACTTTTGTCCCCTTAATTTTGCAATTTAAAATTTTTCATCCTTATCTTAATTGTACCTCCCATCCTTGTCACTCTTTTGCTGAAATTTAAGATTATTGGTGCGTTCTCCCACCTAATTGAGTTATTTAACACATTCAACCTTTTCAAGAGACACTCACTCACACATTCTCCTGGTGAACTCGAAAATTGGAGCTTTTCGCTCAAAAATTAGCATTTTTGCTTCTTCTTATGTGGATCTTTCAACTTTTAGGTTCAAATTCCAGGTAATCCTTTGGACTTCTTGTTTACTTGATTTTTTAGCATTTGGTGATGTTATGTGAAGCTTGAATATTGAAAGTGAGTATGGTTTTGAAAAGACGTTTGGAGTATGTGAATGATCTTGTGTGGAAGTACGTGTGGATGGGCTGATGTTCTATTGTACTTTGATGAGATAATTTTCATTTTTTGTGGTGAATTAGGAGGGATGATTATTGATTGCATGATTGTGTTGATGGGTTGATGTGAGTTTCCATGAGTTTATTGGATAAACAGAATGGTTCTTGATTTAATATGATTTATGTTGAGAATAGCATGATTTGGAATGACTAGGCTATTTAGGAAGAATGTTCTTTTTGAATAATATGGTGGGCATGCCCTTGTGTGTTATTGCATTACCACTTTCTCCTTATTGTGATAGGATTCCTTTGAAAAAGAATGGGTCAGAGAAAGGGACACCTTCCCTGGGTGAGAAAAGGAAGAAGCCAGCTAAATTTTGGAGAAAAGAGTCGTTGCAACCCCCACCTTTGTGATGAAGGAGTTCATGGGGTTGTTAACATTTCTGGGACTACAGCCCGGAGGTGGAGATATTTGAATGGATCAAAGAGGAATATTTTGGAGTTTATTTTCACGTGCAATGATACTTGATGTGATTCATTATGCGTGCATTAACCGATGCATTCATCACATTAATTGGCTTGTTTTATATGTTATATTGCTAGTATTAGTTGAGTTTACGTGACAAGGGGTTTAGCAGGCCATGTTCGGTTTTCTTGTCTAAATCCCGCCTTTTGTAGACTTAATTGGTACTAATGGACACCTTGTATCCACGTGCACCTAGATTTTCCTTTTTGATTATCCTTAGTAGATCGTTCATGGGTACTTTTCATTACATTTTATATTGAAGGCCATTTGCAAGGACGATAAAAGATGTTAAAGGCCATTCACATTAGAATGGTAGTAGATGAATGCCACGAACATTACATCGTGGTAGTAGAAATATGGAACCAAAGATATGAGGCATTGAAGTTCAAAATGGCCAAGGAAGAAATGGATGATTGTTGTTCAAGAGTTGCATCAAGATCTGGGAACAATCTAAGAAGAATGACCCCTTGGGGTTGGTTTCATTGGATTTGTCTCCTCGAGATTTATAAAATCAACTGTAAGAACTCTCAAAATGGACCAACGGTTAATCTATAGTGGTGCAAAAAAAAGGTTCAGTCAGGCTAAGCTTCAACGGCCAGACACAGACCCCTCATGACTAGCACGAGACCTAGCACCACCAGCTCGTGCCATGCTATACAGCCATGCCAAGGGATTCTGACATGAGCCACACCAAGCAGCACGATCCGTGCCAAATCCTAGCACGGGCTGTGCCAATCTCCACAGGCTGTGTGCTCAAATGGCTTTTTTCACTCCAAAATGGCTAGGTATGGAAGTGGACTGTCCCATTTCACACAGCCCGTGCCATTAAAGTCTAAAATGTCACAAACAGCCAGTGGGATGTGAAGAATGAAGTGAACCGTGCCAAAATTCAGAGCAAAAAAAGGATTATGATGACAGCCCATAACAAACAACACGGACCATGAATCAGATGTGCAAAAATGACCTTCTTGAAGACAGGTCGCGTAAGATGAGGCGGATCATGCCTAGCACGGCCGCACCCATTTGCGCACCTCTTGCCAGCACGAGGCAAATAACCCGTGCCGAATCTATCGCCCAATGTCAGCATGAGGCCACATCAGTGGCGCAGACCGCACCATTTACGACGGTCTGTGTCAGTGGTGGTTGATTAGGGTTTTGACATATTTTGGCCTATTTTTAGGCCCAATCCCTACTATTATATATATAGCCTTTATTCTACTGGGGTTTACATTCTAGAGGAGAATTAGGGTTTCTTCCAAACTTGGGCCTTTAGAAGCCCATTTATCTTCTCCTATATAAGGAGCCTTTAGTCTCTTAGGGTTTAAATAAGCAGGAATAATGTAGAAGAAAGATAAGAGCTCTCTCTCTATAGTTCTTTTTCTCTTTTCCTTATTTTTCTTTTCTTTTCTAGATCTAATGTTATGTCTCAGACCATTTTTCATCATTTTCTTGTAGTTTGAAGAGCAACTTAAAGAGAGAGAAACACTTTCTCTTCTCTCTAGGTTCTTTCTCTTTCCCTTTTTATATAGCTTTAGCCCTAATATGTGGAATTCAATGAAATGCTTGAATTCCATGTCTAGGGAGTAGTTTCTATAGCTTGGGGATAATTTGTATTCGTGTGTTGATTGTGTTCTGTGAGATTCTTAGTTCATCCTAATTCTATGTGCTTATGATATTATGATGGCTTGCTCTTGAATGATATAATTGGATGAATGATACACTCTATTAGTACACACTCTAGTCTACATTCATGTTGGTGAAATTATTGATACCCCCCGAGGAAGAGAAACCTGGATATGATATGGGCAGCAGGGTCCGGGTCTACGTGGGTGTGTGCACGTAGGTCTTTTATGAGTTTTACTGCTATAATGAAAGCACACCAGTCTTAGCTGGCGAGTTGGTCCAAAGGATTATGGGTTGAGATAGAAAATAGTAGCAAGCTAGGGTTGTAAGAGGTCCTAGTATTATCGATAAAGTGCCTACCTCCCTTTTCCTCATTTATAGGCCTAGGGGGTAGGGGGAACAAACCTACAATGGCTAGACCTTGTTGAACTCCCCTAATTACGGAGGTGGTGTTGATGGAAGATTCGTAAGAGCGCCCTACGTGAGAGGTATGGGAATGTGCTGATCATTGACCACAACACATGTTATAAGCACTATATTAGGTTGTTGACGTCTTAAATGTGATTGAATGAAGGATCATAAAATTTAACCGACCATGTTACATAAATATTCTCCAAATGTCTAGCTATATAGTTTTATTTCTTTTAATCTTTCATGTTCTTAGTTGTTAGTTGAAAAAACCAAACCCCCATCCTTTTACTATTCTACTTATTCCTAGCATTATGACTAATTGACGACCCTTTCATTGTTATGTTTAATTGACTATTAGAACCTAGCATCTCCGCGGACATACCCCGGCTTGCCACTAGCTACCGTATAGGTAGTTTAGTAGTGAGTTAGGTGAAGAACTATAAATTTTAAATTTTACCTTTTATCCAATGCCTTTGCTCAGGTTAATTAGCTACAATCAACGACTCCGAGTGGAGGTGGGTCAATATTCTAGAGGACCTAGGCCTAATCGAGCCCGTCACCTAGTTGCTAGGTCGGATAGGTCCAGAAGGAAGAGAAGCATTCGAAGACTTGTGGAGCTTAGAATTTTTGTCAACTCTTGAGTAACTTATGGATGCGCAGGGACAAAGAGCCTTCAAATTCCATTTGGACGACAAGGAATACACGATGTCACATCGAGATATGGCTCAAGCCTTTGGATGGAAATATGGAAGGGATGTTCCGAGAATGCACCGAAAGGGTATACCATTCTCACTTGGAAACTTTTGGAGGATACTATCGGGTATGGAAAAGAAACACATATGCAAGAGCGCCACCATTGTTCACCCAACATTGCGCTATGTTCAACACTTTTTGTATATGGGAGTATTTTGTCACGGGGAACTTTTGTAATGCAGGGTTCAGATGTTCATGTCCTTTGAGCGATGACTCTGGAGGGTAACTTCTACCCGAACATGGTGGCCACTTTTATGCAAGAGTGTTTAGCAATGGGAGACAAGAAAGATGGAATATATCAATGGGAGGTATGGTAAGGCTCGTGGATCAATATTTGAGCCATCCAATCCCTCTTCCATTTGCATTGGCAAGTTTCAGATGTTCGGTGACAAGGTATACTATAAAGAAGCTATCTTGGGACTCTATGATAGCAACTACAACATCGGACGACCGATTTGTGTGGTATGGCGGTGCAAAAATTAGCAACTTCATGGTCCTTCCATAGTCGGAGCGCACCGCCATCGACCATGAGATGCGATTGGAAGATTTATTTATAGAGCCTGGCCCACAATTTGAGAAAGAGTTCTATAGGGTTCTATCAAATCCAAAGATAGAGATCGATGAGGATAATGATGGAACTTCATCTAGAGTGTCACCTAGCGGCATTCAACTACCTACAGACCTCCTCAACCAATTGCGCACTCTTGCGGAGCAAGTTACGAATTCTACCCAAGTTGTGCCAGAGGTCGATCTTGTGGTAGGGGGTATGAAGTTATAGTTGGAGGAGTTTGGTACTACATTGGATTCTATAGAGGTCACCATTCAATCTATGAGGTACATTGAGAAGGAAGAGACGAGGCGAGTGAAGGAAGGCCCTTCGAGGCCGCAAGAGTAAGTGCCACTATATTCCCTACTCCACTTATGAGTTCCATTTTTCATGATGCATTGGGGACAATGCATGATTTAAGTGTGTGAGAGGGAGTAGTTGGGTACTTAGGAGTTTTCATCTTGAGACTCCTCTGTGTTTTGTTTTTTATGTGTGTTTTTAGTGTTTATTTTTCTTGGGAATGTCTTGGATGCAAATTTGATGGCGTGATTTGTTTGATAGCATTTATAGTTTGTCTTGGGGTAGGTGTTTTGGAAATATTTTTGGTGGTGTAATTTTTGTTTTTCTTATCTTCATGTAGTATGAAGCCCACCTTTGGGGCATTTTGTGCTACACCAAAAACATTAAAATGAAAAAAATATGTACCTGGCTAAGTTGGAAACCCGAAAGGGTAACTTAAGTAATTATGGAAAATGGCCGGATAGGTCAAAAGGCCTAGGTAAAAATGAGAGGCTAGGTCCAGCTAGGTTTACGAACCTAGGAAAAAATGAGAGGCCGTGTGAAAAAAAGTGAGAATGTGAGCTCAACATGTGTGAAAGCTACGATGAAAACCCGAAAGGGCTCCTAGGCAAAATGAGAGAAATTGATAGAAAATGGAAACTAAATTGACGATACATTGACATTTTCCTTGGTTGTAGTTAAGTTGAAAATCTAGAGTTATCCAAGGTTTCAATTGAGTTGAGGATCTTTAGGATTTCCTTGGTGGTTTTTTGGCAATGACTCTTGGATTGTTTTGGGGAACTATTGGGAGAGTAACCTAGTTCAACACTCATCATTCTTGCTAACCTTTTTCTTCACTATATTTTTGGTGGTTAGGTTACTTTAGGATCTTCGGGGAGTGTGAAAGTTGTGAGATTTTTACTTCTTTGGGGGAACTAGGGTAGCTTGGGAATAAATTCAATGCATTGGCAAACTTATCTTCGCATGCTATACTTTGCTTAGACCTTTTCTTATTTTAATTTACTCGAGGATGAGTTATTTCATGCATTAAGTCCAACGTATTACATGCATTAACCAATGCAGTCAGCATAATAATTGGCATGTTTTAATTGTTGGATTGCTAGTTTTAGTTAGGTTCACACGACAAAGGGTTTAGACGACCATGTTTGGTTTTCTTGTCTAAATACAGAGTTTGTGGACTTAATTGATACTAATGGATGCCTTGTATCCACAGGCACCTATATCTTCCTTTATGATTTCATTGGTATGTTGCTCATGGGTACTTTTCATCATCGTTGTATAGAAGGTTGTTTGCAAGTACAGTAGAAGATATCGAATGTCATTCGTAAGAATGGTAGTAGATTGAAGGACATTGGCTCTAAAGCATTCTAGTAGATGGATTAAGCCTAAGAAAGGCGGATTTGAAGTTCAAAGAGGCTAAGGAAGAAACAGAGAAATTGTTGTCAAAGAGTTGCACAAAGATCTGGGAAAGTTTCGAGAAGAATCAACCCTTGAGCATGACTCCATTGAAATTTTCATCTCGAGCCCTATAAACTTACTACAAGAACTCTCAAATTGGACCAATGGTTTATGTGTAGCAGAGAAAACAAGTCAGCTAGCCGAACCAGCCACGATCAGCACGAACAACACATGGCCAACACGAGGCTAGACCAGCACGACCTGTGCCAAGCAACACGGCCCATGCCAGAAGTCTTTAGCAAAATCCGTTCCAACTAACACAGGCTGTGCCAAGCCCCAACACAGACCGTTCCAATCACAGCTAGTCGTGTTCCACAAGTTTTCTTTTCACACCCAAATTTGTCGAAGTATGGGTGCAAACCATTTCGTTTTACACTGTCTGCATCACTCCAAGTCACAAATGTCAAGACCAGCCCACAGGGTGTGAAGATTGATGTGGACCATTCCAAGATACTAAAAAAATTAGGATCTGGTTGATGGCTGCGCCAAATGACATGGGTTACGAATAAGAAAACAAAAAACGGAGCTCAATTGATGGTCTGTGTTGGTTAAAATGGACCTCACTGGCACGAGGCTCACAAAATGTGCCATGATCGACAGACTGCACTGGCATGAGGCATGTGGCTCGTGCTAGGACCGACGTCTTGTGCCAGCACGGATGTACTTCGGTCAGCACGGGATGTGCCAGACAGTACCCCCGGGCTTTTTGCGGCTGCTAGGGTTTTTGGCCTGCTTTAGGCCTATTTTTAGGCATAATTCCCTACTACTATACATATAGAACTTTGTTTACAATGGTTTAAGTTTATGCTTATTTTTTATCTTTTAAGAGTAGGGTAGAGAGAGAATGGAGCTTCACATTCTCTCTAGAATTTCTTCTTTTCATCTTTTTAATTTTGCTTTTCCCAAAGGCTTTGAGTCCAATGAAATACTTGGGTTCAATGCTTAGGGAATAGTTTAATAGTTTTGGGACAATATTTGTATTCATGATTTGACTTATTTTTGTGAGATTCATTAGATCCACCTATCTCCATGTGTTTCTGATATTATGTAAGCTTGTTCTTGAATTACTTATGAATTGCATGAATGATACACTAAGATAGCACACACCATAGTCTACATTCATATTGGTGCATCAATTGATACCCCTTGGGGAGGAAAACCTAGATGTGTTATGGGTAGCGGGGTCCGGGTCCACGTGGGTGTGTGCACGTAGGTCTTATCTGAGTTTTACCACTACGATGGCAGCACACTAGTCTTAGCCTGAAAGTTGGCCCAAAGGGTTATGGGTAGACATACCATTTCATAGAAAACTAGGGTTTCAAAACCCTAGAACCTTTGATAAGGTGCCTAATTTTCTTTGCCTTTATAGGTCTAGGAATAGAGCATTCATGGTGTAGTGCTTGGGACATAATCGTACGGGGGATAAATAGATCTGCACAATGGCAGGGTTGTTGCACTTCTCTAATTACGGAGGTGGTACCGATGGAAGATTGCAAGAGCACCCTACGTGATAGGTATGAGGAAGTGTTGACCATTGACCACACCACGTGTTATGAAAACTTGAATAGGCTTTGATAGATTGTATGTGATGAAATCAGGGATCGGAACATTTAGTCAATCATGTTATGCAAATATTCCCCAAATGCTTGCATATATAGTTTTCTCTTATTTTTGTTTCTTATGTTCGTATTTGTTTATTGAAAAATAAAAAAATCCCCATTTTCCAATATCTAGCTATTCCTAGGACACAAACGGATTGACAACCCGTACGTGGTTGTGTGTAGTTAGCTATTAGACCCTAGCATCTCTGTGGACAAACTTGGTCTTGCCAATAACTACCCCATAGGTAACTTTGTAGTAAGTTCGGGAGAAAAATATAAATATAAATTTGACCATCTCTCATTCAATCTCGTTTGACATTTGGAATGCCTTTGCTCGGTTTAATTTAGCTACAACTTGACGACCATGAGTGGAGGCGGGTCGGGAACAAACTCTTATAACACTATTGAAAAATCCCCCCTTTGTCAGCGGTTCATAGCAGCTATTTTAAAAACCTATTTCTTTGTAAGTGAGTAGTAGTTAATATTTATTTTTAGGAACTTTTATTTAATAAACACTACGAGCAAATTGTTAAGCAGTTAATTATTGAAGAACCGCTTCTAGAGTGAGGTATTTTAGTATTGGCGGGAAACTATAGCAGCTATTTCTTAAATATTGCTACTATATTAAGTTAGAAGAGAAAACATAGAAGCTGTTGTTGAAAAATAGCTGCTATGTTTAACTTTAAAGCAGCGTGGGTGGGTGGGTGGGTGGATGGGGTGGTTTGGTATACTAAGTTGACCAAAATTTAGTTTTTACCACTTAGAAGCGTGTTTGAGCTTTTCTAGAGGTTCTAGAAATCCATCTAATTGAAGAGAGAAGGGAACTCTTATTTCCCAAGAACGAATATGATTTCACTCACCTCCACCACTGGCGAGTTCACTCCACCGCCAGTTCTTTTTTTGTTTTTAATTGAATGCCAAATAACTGTCCTTCGGGAGATGTTTTTTTTAGATCCTTTATTGCATCAGTTCAACACCCTCCACCCAACTCACGCTAGTCAATGTCGATGTGCTTCGCCCGCTTGTGTGCCACCGGATTCTGAGCCAAGAAAAAAGCACTGTTGTTTTCGCATAACAGCAATGGAGCACCAGAAAGCAGAACCCTAAGATCACGAAGAAAATGAGTGAGCCAAACCACCTCTGAAGCAGTGTTTGTGAGAGCACGGTATTCAGAATCAGTGCTAGAGCGAGAAACAGTTGGTTGTTTCTTGGCACTCAAAGAAACTAGATTCCCACCAAGATAAACCGCATAACCATAAGTGGATCGTCGAGTCTCCAGAAAGCGGGCTCAGTCAGCATCAGAGTACCCTAACACATCAAGAGTACTAGTAGAATTAAAAACTAAGACCAAAATGAAGGGTGCCACGAACATACCGCAAAATCCATGTTACTGCAGCGAAATGGTCATCTCTGGGATCCTGAAGATACTAGCTGACCGTGTTGACCAAGAAAGCCAAATCCGGATGAGTGATGGTGAGATACTGGAGGGCACCAACAAGGGAATGATAAAGTGTGGGATCCCAGAATGAAGGACTTGTAGAGTTGTGAAGATGAGAACCGGCGACAAATGGCGTAGAAACAGGGGCCACGTCAGACATATCGGCCCGAGTCAGAATATCCCGAGCATACTTTGCTTGGCCAAGAAGTAACCCTGAGGAGGTAGGCAAAACTTCAAGACCAAGAAAGTAATGGAGAGAACCAAGATCCTTGATTGCAAACTCTCCGTGTGTCCGATCAATGAACTGATGAAGAAGAGTCAAGTCATTGCTTGTAAGAATGATATCATCCACATACATAAGTAGCTACAGTAACGATGACCCTCTCGAGAGAACAAATAAAGAAGTATCAGCTGAGCTGCACTGAAAACCAAGTTGTGTCAGATAACCGCTGAAGCACTGGAACCAAGCCTGAGGAGCCTGCTTAAGACTATAAATGGCCTTCCGTAAGCAACAAACATAGTCTGGATGAGCAGAATCCTGGTAACCAATGGGATGCTTCATATAGACCGGAGCATCAAGAACACCATTAAGAAAAGTGTTCTTGACGTCCAACTGATGAAGTGGATAGGAACGCATGGTGGCTATGGTGAGGACTGTCCAAACAGTGGAGGCTTTGACCACTGGACTGAAAGAGTGGTCAAAGTCAAAACCTAGAATTCGTGAGAAACCCTGTGCCACAAGCCTAACTTTATGACGCTCAATAGTGCCATCTGGTCGATACTTCAGTCTGTAAACCTATTTGGAGCCAACAATATTAAAGTCCAATGGGCGAGGCACCAAATCCCAAGTGTGCTATCCATGAAGAGCTGCCATCTCGTCATCTATATCAGAAACCCAAGCGGATCCTGAAGAGCATTGCGGTAATCCTTGGGCTCTGACTGAGCACGTAAAGTGGCAATAAGACCATGAGCAATGATATCAGTATAATTTATACGCTGAATAGCTCTAGTCGCCGATCGAGTAGCAATATGATGAGTGCCAAGCGGAGGTGGAGGGACCGGAAGAGCAGTCGCAATAGGCAAAAGGGCCGGTGAGGGGGCCGGTAACGTGGCCATAGAATCAGATGGCTGGTCGGTAGACCAGGTGAGCTTGTTGATTGCGGGATGGTTAGAGCAGGATGAGTCTGAGCGGCCGCTGGGTTGTCTGAATCGTCAGAGTAGTCAAAACATGTTGTTGTAGTCGGTGAGGATGCAACATTGATGAACCAGGAGGGCTGGCAAACAAAGTGGTAGACCGAGCAGGAGGAGATACCACCATGGAAGAAGTAGGAGTATCAGCTGATGTGTCAGCATGATCCAAAAAAAGTATAGACATCCAGAGAGAACAGAGATACTGAAGTAGAACCATCGGTATAAGGGAAGAAAGTATCATCAAACCGAGCATGTCTGATGACATATATCTTTCCAGACGTAGGATCCAAACATCGAAGTTTGTGAGCGAGTTTGTGAGCTGCATAAGGACGAAGATAAGGGTACATGACAACCAAATGCATGAAAGTTTGTGTATTTGGGAACCCGACCATTAGCAACTTCAAATGGTGATTATCTTCCAAGAACCGGAGTGGGCAACCAATTTATAGTATAAGCTGCTGCAGCAAAGGCGTGTGACCAGTGGAAGAGAGGACCATGAGAGTGGTACAACATAGGAAAGTCCATCTTAGTAATGTGGCGGTGCTTGTGCTCAGCCCGATCGTTCTGCTCAGGAGTATACGAACAAGAAATCTGACGGTGAATGCCTTTTTTCTGAAAGTGAGAGCGTAAACGACCATTTACTAACTCAGTCCCCCATCACTCTGAAACACTTTAATGGTGGAAGAAAACTGGTTCTCCACAAAAGCCTCAAAACTGGTGATAGACATCCAAAAAATTAGATTTACAATGAAGTGGGTAAAACCACGAGAGTCGGGAATGATCATCAAGGAAAATGGCATAGTAGGAGAAACCATTAGCAAATATAATAAGAGGGGGCCCCCATAAATCACAATGAACTATATCAAGTACCCTAGCAGCACGTTTATCATTTGTATGAAAAGATAAAACGTTTCCCTTTAGCTTTTTCACACGCTTCACAAATGGTGGGTTTAGGCAAAACCGACAAGACAGCTAAGGATCCAGAAGCTCGCAAACCATAAATAATGGAATGCGGGACATGACCAAGTCTAGCATGCCATATTTCAAAAGACACACTCGACTTATTTGACTCCACATTAGAGATTAAAGTAGATGCACCATAGTCTAAGACATAAAAACTATCCTCAAGATGATCGTGACCCAAGGTTTTCCTAGTGATTTTATACCGAATAATAAAAGAACGATTATCAAGGCTGACAACAGCATTTAAATCTCGAGTTAATTTGCTAATAGAAAGCAATTTTTAGTGATATTAGACACAATAAGCACATCATACATAGGCAAAGACTTAGAAATCTGAGATTCACCAATTTGAGTAATAGGGAGTTGAGAACCATTACCAACGTAGACAAGGGAAGAGCCATGGTAAGGTCTCACATAATCAACAACAGCAGGAGATGATGCCATGTGCTTTGTAGCTCCAGAATCTACAATCCATTGATGGGCCATACTGCAAAGTGGTAAAGTGGTGAGGCTGAGATAAATTGGCTACGAGGTGCTCGCCAAATGGAAGGCTGCTGGTGCATGGAGGGTACAAGCAAATGGGTTCACGAGCTTGAACTTCAGCGGGCGTGTGTAATCACATGCTGAAGAGATGTCCACGCGTGGATCTGACGTGCTGGTGAGTGGTCTGCCATAACAAGGAACACCGAACTGGAGATGGCCACTGCTGGAGACCTGAAGGCGATGCCAACAAAGAGAATAGTCCCCACAAAATAGAGATAGCCGCTGTGTGAAGTCGCTGGTCACAACGAAGAAGAGAACCTGAGTCCAAGATGAAAACCGAGCTTGGAAGAGATGAACATCGATGTCAGACTGCTCGTACAGGGATGATGCTGGAAAGCTATTACCGACGACGAGCAATACGCTTGAGAAGGCCAATTCGGAAGGAAATACCGCTGCTTTAGGGATCAATTGAAAACCAGCGTTGCCGAAGCCGGAGATCTATCGGATGATAGGATGCCGGATGTATCAAGAAGATGCCAGAGACAGCCTGAAGTTGGTCGGAAGTTGGCCGGTTCCTTCGGTCGGAAAGAAGAGGGAGAGGCAGCAGAAAGAAAAAAAAGGTTTTAGGGTTTAGGATCAGAACTTGCTCTGATACCATGAAAGAGTGTTTTCCCATAATGATTCTGATTGATTAAGAAAATTATAAATAGAGTACAAAGTAGACTAGTCTAAGCATAATTCTAGCCTAGTCATCAAGAATAAAATCTTATCTAATCATCAACTTGCTTTATTCTAACACTTACCTTATCCAGTATTTGTTTACCTCACACACACATTTCCATTTTGTATTTTGATTTGCCCATCTCCTCTTGCTTGTTTTCACCATACTTTATGTTTAACTTTGGCTATGTGGATTACATGCTTCTTCTTATCACTGGACCTGATCATACTCCAAATTTCAGTGGTGAAAGAGGAGTTTTTGTTGTTTAATGACTTGTATGTTTCAAGTACTTCATGTGCTCTCATCCCGTCTTTTGAACAAGTTTTGGTGGAACTAGCGCTTTCAATTTCCTTCTCTATTGTATTCTTAGTGTAAAAGTTGGATGTTTGATGTTTTCTTAGTGTTTTACATCTTGATAACTGACTTGCTTTTATATATTTGTGTAGGTGGTGACTATTGAAAATGTTCCCCTGGAGTCTTCCTTCCAAAAGATGCCTAGATGTGTTTATACCTTGACAAGCTTATACGAGTATCGAGAATTTGAGTCCAAACCTTTAAATGCCACCCATCACCGATTTACATGGGGACTTAGGTCATCAGAGGTGAGTTTACATACTTTTTTCCAAGTAAAATTACCTGCTTATTCATTTATCAAGATACATATGTGATGCTTTATTTTCCTAAATAGAACATTGTCTGGATCAGGATGTTACTTAGCCTAGTGATTTACTTATTTTTCTTCAAATCAAAAAAAAGAAAGAATATTCTTTATTTTGAAAGATTTCCAATTGTTGTAAACATTTTGGTTTGGGAAACTTGAGGCACCAAATTTGGTTGGATGTATTCACCTTCCTCGTGTGCAGAATTTTAGTTACACTTTAGTTTTTGTAGGATTTAGCATAATTTTATAGAGTTATGTTTTGCTTATGTCATTACAATTGAGGTTACAATTTATTATGTTAATTTTTCTATTAATGAAGTAATTTTATTTATTTTAATCATTTACAGAAAATTATAAAAGGGGAGCACTGGTTTTTATTTATTTATCTAGAATTAACAATTTTGTAAAGCACATTTTAGGAAAATAGCTGCAATAGGTATAGAAGCTATTTTTTTAAAACAGATGCAGTATGTAGCAACTATTTTTTTTAAAAAAAAAACAGCTGCAACATGTAGCTTCCAAGTTATGTGCAGAAGCTTATAATACAATAGCTGTTACGTTAAATTAATATTTCATCGGCCACTTAGGCACCTATCTTGGCAAAATAAAAAATTGCTGCTTCATGGGAAGAAAATAGATGCTAAGCAAAGCAACGGTTAAATATTTCACTGCAAAAAAAAAGAAAAAAACTTCTTTGTATAGAAGCTATTACTTAATAGTTGCTATATTAAATTAACGTTTCACCGGCCACTTAAGCACTCAAGTTGGCCGGAAAAAATAATTAATTCTACAAAACAAAAAAGTCTTTTTTATGAGGTACAAAGAGAAATAGGAATTTGTATTTATTTTAATAAAAAAATAGCTGTTACACGGCCAAAAACAATAGCTGCAAAATGGGGGTTTTTCTAAATTATAATGGTTTGGAGTAGCTTCTAATCTAGATTCAACCCTAACAAGTAATCACACTACTGAGCGATATTTACTGTTTCTAGGGACGATATTTTGGCGATAACGGTGCGAAAAACACACTACTGTTTCTCTTCCTCCCATTCTCTCCTTTCCCTTTCACTGCGTTATGCCATTAACGGTCATTTCTGCCGTTAATGGCATTGCCAATGCCCAATCCCACCGTGGATATGGGCATCGCCACCAACAAGAGCTTTATCCAAGCCCTAACTGCCAAACCACCACCGCTTTTCACTTCCCTACCCGACAAACCTAACCTACACCCTGTCACTGAGTATAAGGGTAAGATTGCATTTATCCTTCCTCAAGAGGAAGGAGAACGTCTGGCTTCCCACTACCAGAATGCACTAGTAGGAAAATTCAACAGAGGAAAACCATCGATGGAGCATCTCCACTCTGCTTTCAAATCCATTGGCTTTAAATTTAAATTTCAACTTGGTTCAATTGACTATCGTCATGTGCTCATTAGGTTTCAGGATCATGAAGACTACCAGCGATGCTGGATGAAGGGGCAATGGATGATTCAGGGGGCTGTGATGAAAGTTCAGAAATGGTCACCTGATTTCTCTCCAACTGCTGAGTCGTCGATTGTTCCAGCGTGGGTAATGATCCACAAACTCCCTCTTCATTTTTATAATACCTCTGCTATCATTGGAATGAGTAGTCAGATAGGTAGGTTTTTAAAAATGGATGCGGCAACTGCTGCTCTGACTAGACCTTCTGCAATTAAAGTCTGTGTTGAGATAGATCTTCTGTCACAACTGCCATCATCCATAGTGGTAGGAATAGGGAATAAGGTTGCAGATTATCCCATAGAATATGAGGAACTCCCATATTATTGCACTCACTGTAAGATAATAGGTCATAATCAGGATAAATGCAATTTCCTACACCCTGAGTTAAAGAAGAAGTACATGGAAACAAAAACAAAATCTGGGAAAATGGATAGTAGGACTCCGGAACAATTAGATTCTCAGAAACAATTACATTCTGAAGATATAGCTACGGCTAATGCTGCAGGTTCATCGGCCTTAACGGTGTCTCAAAAAGAACTTCAATTCCAAAACCAAAGAAATCAATCAGGCCCTTACCAGGAAAACAATTTCAACCTTTTCACCAATACTCATAAGAAAAGACCTGATTTCTACTCTCTGGATGATATCTCAAAACCTATTACAACTACTTTCTGGAGAAAAAAGAATAAACAGCCAGAAACTCCCCTAATGGAAGATCTAGCAATAATAAACATTGTATCAATCTCTAACGCATTTCATGCCTTAGATGTCTTTAATGAAGATGAACAGGATGGAGATGCTGTGGAGAATCTCTGGAAAGCCATGAGCAATTAGCCCCCTCAACAACAATGGGTAAAATTGCAATCACAACAGAGGGAACACAAACTCCAGGAAAAAAGCAGGATAATCGACTCCCAGATCAAATCTTCATATCAGCAACAAAATCACCAACAATCCCTGATCCGGACCCTGCTCAGAATGCACAGATTGAAGTACAAATGGATGCTCCATGCAAAGCAGATCAATCCACAACAGTTGAACACAGTGTACACACTAAGGTAAGTATTCCAAACCTGAAATCTTCAACTGACAGTAAAGAAAAAGGAGAGAAGGCTATAGGTATTAACAGTAAAGCCTCTACTGTCAAACTTAGGAAGCTAAGATCCTCACACAAAGAAATCCCAATGGTTTTCAAATGATTAGATACACAATCATAGGAAACATATTAGTGTGGAATGTTAGAGGATATGGAACTTCAATGGATAGATTAAAAACTCTTAAGTTGAGTCATAAGATAGATATCCTTTGTCTGATTGAACCCTGGCATGATAAACAACACGTTAATACTTTAATGCATGACCTAGGTTTTAATTATGCAATCACAGCTCAAAATGCTAAAATCTGGATCCTTTGGAATCAGTCCTTTCAATTAATCAGTATCAATGAAACGGATCAATATCTACAAGCTAGAATCACAGAAGTAGCTACCTCAGTTAGCTTGAACTGCTTCTTTATTTATGCTAGTGTTCATAGAAATATGAGGGAGCTTCTCTAGAATGACTTAAGCACTCCACCTACTAAACCCTCCATATATATTGGTGATTTTAACACGGTGGCCTCAGTTTCTGAATATAAAGGAAGGAAAACAACCCCTCATAAAAGCATGAAACAGTTTAATGACTTCATTAATAGTTCTAATCTGCATGAAATTTCAACGGTGGGTAACTCTTTTACTTGGTGCAATAACCGTGTTAAGGATAAATGCAAAGATCTCACTTTCCAAAGACTAGATAGGGGACTCAGTAATCTAGACTGGTTGGATTTATACCCTAATAGTTCAATCCAAGTGTTAAATTGGATTACATCAGATCATTCTCCTTTACTATTGTCTATACAATCTACTTCTGAAATGGTTCCAAGGCCTTTTAGATATCAGGATATGTGGTCTAATAGACAAGATTTTTAGGAACTAGTGATCAGAAACTGGAACTTACTATCCCCTCTACATGGAATGACTGGTTTAGTTTTTAAACTTAAGAGGCTTAAGTGCGAAATTAAAGAATGGAACAAGACCAGTTTTGGTAATGTAAATCTGAACCTGATCCAAGCTGAGGAAAGAGTTAGTGAATTGGAAATAATTTTTCAACAATCTCAACATGAGCTAGACTTAGCTAAACTGAACAAATCTAAAGCCTTATTGCTTAGAGCTCAGAAAGAAAATATCACTTTCTTAAAACAAAAGGCTAGGTTAAATTGGCTTAAGTTTGGAGATGCTAACACAAGTTATTTTCACCATACCATTAGGGAAAGAAGAGCTAGGTCAAGAATTAGCAAAATTAAAGATGGTTTAGGGAACTGGATCTCAGACCCTCAATTGATTAAAGAAGAAGGAGTTCGTTTTTATAAAGATTTATTAAATGAAGACTCCACTCCAAAATTAGGATCCTACTATAACTATTTTCTAATGGAAATACCAAAAGTAATTACTGAAGAGCAAAATATATTCCTCCTCCAACAGTTTACAGTCTAGGAACTTAGGCACGCAGTCTTTGATTTAAACAAATTTAGTGCCCCTGGCTCAGATGGTTTCTCGGGTGGTTTCTATACCACCTTCTGGGAAACCATTAAAAATGACTTGCTAGATGCTGCAAATGATTTTCTATGTAATGGAAATATTCCAAAAGCCATATTTACTACCTGGTTGACTCTGATCCCCAAAAAACCAATCCCAATCTCCTTTTCTGATTTTAGACCAATTAGTCTATCTAACTTTATTAATAAAGTGTTTTCAAAAATTTTAATGGAAAGGATCAAACCATTAATGCCTACGTTAATCTCTCCTGAACAAAGTGCATTTATCAATGGTAGAGATATTACTGATAATGTGCTCCAAATGCAGGAAATGACCCGAATTCTAAACAGAAAATCAAAGGCTCACAATTTAATTGTGAAACTTGACATGCAAAAGGCTTTTGATAGAGTCTCCTGGCCTTTCCTCAACTCTATACTTCTACATTTTGGCTTTCATGGAAATTTTGTCAAGATCATAATGCATAACATAGCTTCAGCTCACTTCTCTGTTTTAATTAATGGAGTAACCTCAGGATTCTTTGCATCTTCTAGAGGCATAAAATAGGGAGATCCCCTATCTCCTTTTCTTTATAACCTGCTCTCCGAAGCTTTCTCTAGAGGATTAAAAAATATTTTCAACATTGGATATCTCCAACATTTCAGTTTACCCCGGTCTTGTACACCTGTCTCTCACCTAATGTACGCTGATGACACAGTAGTCTTTCTCAATGCTAAACCTACAACCTTGAAGAGGTTTAAAAGCTTTTTAATTGCTTATGAGCTGACTACTGGACAAAAGGTTAATTTTGAGAAATCAGAATTCTTTGTCTCATATAGAACCCCTTCCCAGACCATCCTCTTTATTAAGAGATTACTGGGAATGGAACAAGGTTCTTTTCCCTTCAAGTATTTGGGAGTTCCTATTTTCTCTGGTCGGAATCTACAGGTACATTACAAGCCTCTGCTCGAAAGGATGGAGAAGACAATCAACAACTGAAAAAATAAATGGCTTACCAGTGCTGGTAAGATAGTACTCATTAACCATTGTCTAATTTCGATTCCTACGCATACTTTTGCTGTTCTCAGCCCTCCTAAGATAGTGTTAAGAAAAATGGAAAAAATTGCTTCCAATTTCTTTTGGGGGAATGTAGATATTACTGATAGGAAAAAATGGAGGTCTTGGAAAAACATGAGTCTACCAATAGACGAAAATGGCATTGGCTTTAGAGATATAAAAGCTATAGTGGATGCATTCTCATGTAAATTGTGGTGGAAATTGCAGTCTAATAAAAACCAGTGGACCTCATTAATATGGTCACTTCCCAATTCATATAAAAAATCACATACATGGAATAGAATTTGCCATATCACTGCTAAGGCAAACAGATACACTAAGGTGCTATATGGATTGGGGGAATGTTCTTTTTGGAACTCTAATTGGACTGGAGATGGGGCACTTTTCTATGAATGGCCGGATGGGAGAAGTATCCCCTTCGAGGATATTTCTCTTAGGTTCTTCATACAAAATAAAGCTAATCTCCTTCCACAGCTGGAGCCATACTTGGCTACCAATATAATTGCCACTTTGCAGGTAGCAGAACTAGAGTATAACCACGAGGATAGGCTGATTTGGACCCCAAATACTGACGGTTTGTTTACAATACGCTCGGCATATCACACCTTCAGGCAGAGGAAAGTTAGAATCAGACATTTTTCCAAGGTATGGAGTACTTTCATTCCTAGGAAAATGTCTGTCATATTGTGAAGAGAAATGAATGCCATTCTCCCCTTCAATAATATATTAACTAGGTTAGGATTTCGATTAGCATCGATATGCCCTTTGTGCATGAACCACACAGATAATCTAGATCATTTTTTCAATTCATGCCCATCTTCTATTGCTGTTTGGGATAGAGTATGTGATCTGATACATCTACAACATCTTTTTTTCAAAAACTTGAAGACCAGAGTTGATTTCTTCCTGTCCCTTAAGGCTTAAACTAAGATTCACTCTAATATTATCACTGCTTCCCTTCTTGTTACAATATTGATCCTGTGGGTAAAGAGGAACAAAATCATATATGAAAATGAACCTTTCTCCACAACAGTTTGTTTACAAGAGTTTAAAAGAATCATCTCTGAAATATTCACTGTGCACCACCTTTTTGGTAATTTAGATAAGCATAAGTATTGGATTGAGTCTAACATTATCCCTCACATTTATCCCAAGAGGAGGAAACCTTTATCTGCTGTAACATGGAAGAAACCATACTTAGGATATAAGATCAACACAGATGCTTCATGGAAAATTGATGGTTCGTCCTCTTCAGCTGTAATAGTTAGGAATAAGGTTGGGAACGTGGTCACAATGAGAACTAAAATTTTCCAATCCCCAACACCACTACATGCTGAGTTGATCTCTATTCAATATGGATATGAAATATGTTCAGAAATGGATATTGAAAAATGTGAATTGAAATCAGATTGCTTAGTCGCTGTCAAAGGTATTCATAATCCTATGAGCTCCCCTTGGAGGAATTTTTCTATCTGCAGTTCACTTAGCTCTATGCATCTTAAATATCCAATTAGACACATTCATAGGGAGGCTAACTGCGTTGCAGATTTCCTCGCTAAATATTCACTAGAAAACAATCTCCAAGGTAATATAGATATCCTGTCTGCTCCACCTGTTCTCAGAGGACTTTTATCTCTTGATAGACTCGGTTTACCTGTTATTAGAATTGGTACTTGATTTTGTGATCATTCTTAGTAGATATATCCTCATTTTATCCATTTGCATTCAATTCTCTGGAATGGAAACTACTGTGCTCTTCTTCGATTTGCATCAGGTTGGATGGGCATGCTTCTGGATGACCGCAGATCAGTATTCTTGGTCTCAGACGTGACTCTACTATCACTGACCAACATGAGATTACACTCAAGCCATCATTCTCACCAACGGCTTTCACGCACGATACCTATGCTGACCTACTATTCACATAAATACTTTCAATGTTCTTCGCCGTCTTATGGGTCTTTTTCTATATTCATTTCGGCTGGCTTTCCACTGACATACGAGGGTTTCAATTTTTTGATTCGCCGACCCGTTTATGGAAAACACTGATAAGGAATATATAGAAAGTAACTTCTCCTCAATCTCTGGTGACCATTAGCTTAGTTTAGGTGATTACTTGGTTGTATCATCTCTTTTGAAAGCAAGTATTCTTTTGCTTCAGGAGCTTCTTTCTGCTCTTGGATCAACATATGGATGATCTTTTGTACACATATATGAACTTTCAGGCATAATTGCCATTTCTTTTTAGGGGAGCGTAATATATTTTCCCCCCATCCTCGGGTGGTTTACTTTAAAAAAAAATCTAGATTCGACAATGGAGATGCAGTCTAACGAATGGCCGCAGTAGCTTCAGATTTGAATTTCATAATTGAGAATTTTGTGCGAATAAAAATGTGAGAATAAAATTATTAAAACTTTGAACTGAAGTTGTAATTTTGATAGTACCACTGGAGATTAAATTTTTTTAAAGTATAGTCAACAATCTTCTATTTTAATATCACACTAAAGTTCCAATCAAAACTTTCCACATGACACTTAAAAATAAGGGAGACCCACACCATTGAAGACGCTCTAGCAAGATTTCTAGTTGAGGTTTCAGTACATGTGCTATTCATGTCAGATTGACCCCACTCGTTGAGGGATTTAGTACACATGTTATCTATGCTACATTGACTAGGGTTGGTCCTTTTTTTTTTGATTAAATCATCCATAGATGGGGGAAATTATATTAGGCCTTCCCAAGCCATAAAAGAAACATAAAACAGAAAGAAAGATGAAGCCGTAGCTTAGTCAAGATATACAAGAGTGAGCAATAGGCTCGTGAAGCAACATTTGTTGCTTCCAAAAGAATGAAAGAAATGTAGATGATAGTTAGAGGATTACAAAGACTGTTAGTCTATATAAGAGATCATCGAACTTGTTAGTGAATCGACTTAACGAAACACAAGGCAGTCAGAATCACCCCACATAGGCTAAGAGGTTTATCCTCTACTAGTAACAGGAGGCTATGAGTTTACAAAAAATGTTGCATGTGGATCAGTGAGAATGTCCTCAATCAGTATGTGTCAACTGGATCGGTTTGGATCAGTTTGGTCAGTATGTATCAGATTGGATCAGCTGGACATCCTGAGCATGAAGAGTGTGTTGCTGCCCTAAATCTGCAAAAAACAGCATAAGACAACACAACTCAGTAGCATCCATTCATTGAACCATCCTTAATGAGGGTGTACCCATCTGATCTAGTCTAATTAAACCTTGACAAGTAGAAGATAGCATTTGAAAACTACTCAAAGAGGAACTAGACTGAGCTCAGAGACAAGCTTTAGCCATAGAATCAGCAACCAAATTAGCTTGTCTGTGAATATGCAGTAATATGATATCACCCAAGGCTTGGTGAATTTCATCAGCCAGTTGGAACAGTTTCCAATGTGCATGCAGAGGATCAACAACACAATTGATAGCATTTAAACAATCTGATTCAATGCAAACAGGGGCAGAGTATATTACACCAATATCTAAAGCAAAAAGGATTGCTCTCAACTCAGCTTCCAGGGGGGAGTTTGCCTGTGTGTACTTAGTATGAGCCTAAATGAAACTACCCCTAGGATCTCTGATAATCATTCCGAGTCCACACGTGTTAGAATAACCACACCACGCAGCATCGACATTAATTTTGTAACCCTTAAATGGCCTTTTCCAAGCAATTCTGAAAATTTTCGGCTTTGGAGTAGATTTGATCAAAGGTAAGAAGAAGTGATTAGCAATATTTAAGTCTATAGTAGAGGAAATATGGACTGGTTTGGCACAAAAGGTATAGAAAATTTGTTCCCTTGTTCTATTAAGCACTGAACCCCTAATTGGCGAGACAGATTCATATAGGCATTTGTTTCTCATCTTCCACAGATTCCAGCATGTAATTAGGGAGGCAGTTCTAATTATTATTGAATGCAAGTAACTCAAACCAGGATAAGTAAGATAGCATGATAGTTTTTCCCATATAGATGGGAAAGATCTGTCCCTAATTCCCATGAATTGATAAACAGTACTCCAAACTTGTACAAAAAAGGTGCAGGAGTTGAAAAAATGATCTAAGGAGTCCACATGATTACTGCACATACAGCATTTAGAAGGCAAATCAAATCTCAGTTTTTACATAACATTATCAAATGGTAAGTACGAGTTTATCAGTTTCCACATGAAAATTGAGATTTTCTTTTCAATTCTGGAATTCCAGAAAATTTTGAGTAGAAGCAGTAGTACCTGACTGTGAGCTGAGCAAGGGATAAGTAGATTTAAATGTGAAATCACCTTTAATACCAGGTTTCCATATGAGCCTATCACACCTGTGAGTTGAGAGCTTTGATTCCTGCAAAAGAGAGATAGCATGAGAGGGAAGTAAATGAGAAATTTTCTGAATTAGAAGAGGTTTATTTGAGATGAACTCTGAAACTGTACAGTCAGCCGAGATATCTACAAGGTTTTGATCACAGAGATCCATAATAGGACCAATATCTAACCAATTCGAAGTCCAAAAATTACAGTCACCCCTACCAACTATTACTCTGGAATTTGATTCTGCCCAAGCATTAAATGAGCAGATCCTTTTCCAATTAGAAGAAGATCTAGATGAGGGTGGCAGGGATGCAACAAGATGGGTCCATAAAGCCTCAGCCTTTTGATATTTCCACCAAAGTTTAACTGAGCAAGTATCAATTATGGTGTTTATTGATCTGAATCCTAGACCATTTTGGTTAATAGGGAAGTAGAGAGCATCCCATTTCCTCCATGATCTTTTAGGTTTTAGATCAATAGACCCCCAAAAAAATCTGCTGAGTTTTTTTTCTATGATGGAAATAATCTCCTTGCTAGGTTTTAGAACTGACCAAATGTGTTGAGGAATAGAGAAAATGCAAGACTGAATGAGTGTAATTTTTCCCCCAGTAGATAGCCATTTATTTTTCCAGCTACCAATCCTATTATCAATCTGTTCAATTAGTGGCTGGAAATAGGATTTTTGTGCAAATCCGGTAAAAATAGGCACACCCAGATATGTGAATGGAAAACTCCCAATTTTCATACCTAGAATCCTCTTTATACTGTTAACTGTGTGAGCAGAGGCATGTTTTCCCATGTAAATGTCACTTTTACTGTAGTTTATTTTTTTACCAGTGACATCCTCGAATTTAGACAAAAAGGCTTTAAATCTAAACAATGTTTTATTCCCAGCCTTTAAAAAGACCACAGTGTCATCAGCATAAGATAAATGGGAGATTTGAAGAGAGTTACCTGGAAGGTCATAGTAGGCCAACCTACCATTTTGAAAGATAAAAGCTAAACTTCTAGTAAATGCCTCAGAAAAGATGTTAAAAAGAAAAGGAGAGAGGGGGTCCCCTTGTTTGATACCCCTTGTAGATTGAAAGAATCCAACAGGCTTACCATTGATCAAGATAGAGAACCATGCCTGTGATAGATTATTCATGATGGAAAAAATAAATCTAGCATGGAAACCAAATTTAGCAAGGACACTATATAGAAAGGACCACTTAACCCTATCAAAGGCCTTCTTAAGATCTAATTTGACAATGCAATTTGGTTGTCTTTGCTTCCTATTCAGAAATCTTACCATTTCTTGTAGGTAGATAAGATTGTCTGAAATGTCTCTACCTTTAAGAAAAGCTGTTTGGTGTGGAGAAATGAGTTTTGGCATCAGGGGTTTAAGTCTTTCCATTAGTACTTTTGAGCAGATCTTATTAACTACATTGGAAAGACTGATTGGCCTGTAGTCATCGAATGAAATAGGTGTTTTCTTTTTAGGAATGATTGCAATCCAGGTGCTACCAATACCCCTAGGAATGTTATTCCCAACAAGAAAATCATGAACTGCAGAGAGTAGATCAGTTGAAATTATGTCCCAAGATTTAATGAAAATTTTAGATGTGAAATCGTCTGGTCCAGGGCTACTGTTCTTATTGAGACTAAGAACAATGTCCCTGAGCTCAGACAATGTGACAGATTGCATAAGTCTATCATTATCTTGTTGAGTGACCAGATTAGGAATCTGACTCAGAAAGTGAGATTCCTAATTTTAGGGTCGTTCCAAACTCATTTGAGGCCCTCAGAGAAAAAAAAAATTTGGACCCTTCTTTAATATATAAACTTTAATTTTGAATTTTTTTTGTATTTTAAATTATTTAGAACACTTTCAATATATAAACTCCTTAAACCTCAATGTGGGATGAAAAAGTGGGTTAAAATGTGGGTAAATTATATTGAGACGGCAAGACTGTACGTATACTTAAATTATCAAGCCTATATTATCTTTTTAGTGATTGATTCCACTTGTTCATCATCTTCCCTTTCAAACATTGACATCAAATTAATCACACCTTCTTACTTCTTCCTCTTGAATTTAGTACTTTGTAATAAAAACACAAACTATTAGGTCAAGGAAAAAATGTGAATAAAAAAAAATTGGTTCAAGATTTTCCCTTTGGAATATTTCATTGTATTATAAACTTGATTAATCGGAAAATCATCTTCTAATACGACATGTTGTCTTCTTCTTCAATTTCAGTCTCGTCTCCAAAAGATGGTATGTTTTGGTACAATTTAACCTTCTCTCTAGCAACTTTACTTGAACTATTTATTGAATATTTGGAATTTTATTAGTGTTATAAATGCTAATATAAAGCATGCAGAGGAAGAATTACTTCAACAAGAACAGATGGTGTGCTTCATTTTTCATGCGTTAACCGTGGCATCATGTATAGTTTTTGGTATGTTTTGTATGGAGCATGGCTAGTATTGGTTGAGTTTACATGACAAGGGGTTTAGATTTCCATGTGTGGTTTTACTATCTAAATCCCGCATTTTGTAGACTTAATTATTACTAATGGACATTGTGTATCCACAGGCTCCTAGATCTTCCATTGGATCATCTTTAGTGGGTAGCCCATGGGTACTTTTTTTGTTACATTCTAACTGAAGGATATTCGTAAGGGAGATAGAAGATATTGAAGGCCGTTTACAAGGACAATAGAAGAGATCAAAGGCCATTCACCTCTAGAATGGTAGTAGACATAGGCAACAAATATCAATCCATGGATCAGCACGGGCCATTTATGGCTAGGAACCAATAGCCCGTGCCAGAGGAGATGCCCCACGCCAACAGTTCTAGCATGAGGCAATGGTGCAACTCGCACCATACCCCATGGCTTACGTGGCACGAGTTCAAGGATTTGCTAAAAAATGGCTAAGTATAGGCGTTGACCATCCCAGTTACGATAGCCCACATCTTTTAAAGTTTAAGATGTCAATACCAGTCGATGGTCTGTGCCAAAGTCTAGCCCCCATGCCAACATCTGAGCAGAGAAAGCATCCATACGAAGGCCTACGCTAAAGCATGCCTCCCGCACCAAACTTCTGAGCAAACCGTGCTTCCTGACGCCGACATGCACCATAGCCCACGGTCCATGCCAGAGCCTTCTGCCATGGCCCTGTGTTAGATCAAGCACCCCACACTGTTGAAGAACTATGCTCTGAGAGCTATTGTGCATCCTACAACAAGTACTTGGTGCGGACCGCGCCGTCTGCTACGGCCCACACCAGGTGGGGGCTGAACTAGGGTTTTAGCATTTTTGGCCTATTAGTAAGCCCAATCCCTTTCTCCTATATATATAACCTTAGTCTACCAGGTTAAACATGTACAAAGTAGATTATTTCATTAGGAGAGCACTTTTAGAGAAAGAAACACTCTCTTCTTTTTCTTTCTTTTCTTTTAATTTTGTGTTCATCCTAGATGTGGAATTCAAATCTATATTTGAATTCCATGTCCATGGAGTAGTTTCCATAGCTTGTGGATAATTGTAGCGCATGTTTAATTCTATATTTTGTAAGATTAATTAGATTCGTCCTATTAGTTGTGTTCATGATATTATTATGATTGTTCTTGAATGTTCTAAATGCATTATTATCACACCCTATAATGGCACAAACTTTGGGATGTATTCATGTATGGTGCACTTATTGATGCCCCAATGGGAAGAGAAACCTGGATGTTTGGATGGGTAAGGGAGTACGTTGCGTCTGCGTGAGTGTGTGCATGGAAGACCCGAGCATTACTTTAACTTATTTTCCATTGCACCAATTTTAGCTGATTAAGGAAATTTTTCCAAGAGGTTGTGGTTAGAGATAGTGAAAAAGTAGCAATCTAGGGTTAAGAGGTCTTAGATCATAGATATGGTGCCAACGACCCTTGGACCTATTTGATAGGGCCCAGAAGAAGTTGTGCATTAGTGGTGGAAGCCCAGGACGTAATCACACGAGGGAGAAAAAGACTTACAACAATGGTCAAACCTTGTTGTACTCCACTAATTACGATGGCGGCATCGATGGAGGGATGCGAGAGCACCCGTCGTTACAAGTATGGGGAAGTGTATGCCGTTGGCCATACCACATGTTGTGAACACAATATTAGGTTGCTTAGTAAATCTTGCATGTGAATGAATTGAGGATCGAAACATCAGGTTAATCATGTTGCGCAATGACTCCCCAAGTGCTTAGTTTAGTTAGCTTACTTATCTTTTTACTTTATGCTTTGTAGTTGCTAATTTGAAAATAAAAAACCCCCCTTGTTTGCATTTACTAGTTATTCCTTTCACTTGTAGGATTGACGACTTGTACAAGGTTGCATTTTTAGTTGATAATTGAGCCCTAGCATCTCTGTGGACAAACCCAGGGTTTGCTGCTAACTACCCTCTAGGTAGCGTAGCTGTGAGAACGGGTACAGAATTACAAATTTTATCTTTGACCTTCTTAGCCTCCGATTGGGTTAATTAGCTTCAATTAATAATCCCGGGTGGAGGCGGGTAAACAGATATATGAAAACTCCAACTCCACCATTGATTTCATTGAGTTGAAAAGGACACATGCCATCCTCACTAAAGCTCTTCATGATGAAAAGCTTTTCTGGAAAAAGAAAGAAAACATCAATGACTTCTAAATGGGGATGAAAGTACAAAGTATTTTCATGCCTCAGTTAAAAAAATATCAAAACAGATCATCTCAAAGATTAAATCTTCCGATGGCTCCAGGTTAGACAAACTAGTGGAGATTGAAGAAGAAGCCAGCAATGTTTTCTTTAACCTACTAAGTGAAGATCAAGACCCCTCTGCCCACATCTTTAAGAATAACTTTACTAACGAAATCCCTTCTTGTATCAGTGAGACTGATAATCTTAGGCTAATGAGATATCTAGACCTTGAAGAAGTTAAATCTGTAGTCTTTTCTCTCAATCTAAACGGTTCACCTGGACCAGATGGATTCACTATTGCATTCTTTAGAGAATAATTGGATATAAGAGGTAATGATATTCTTATGCTTTACTGGAACTCATGAAAGGTAATAGGATCCCTCCAGGTATTTTTAGTACTTGGATTGTCTTAATACCCAAAAAAGAGATACCTATCTCCTTTGCTGATTATAGACCTATCAGGTTGCATAACTTCATTAATAAAGTTTTTTTTCTAAAATTATTAATGAAATACTTCTAACCTTAATGCCTAGCATTATCTCTGAATATCAATCTGCATTCATTAAGGATAGAGAGTTAGCTGACAATGTTATCTATCTCAGATAAATGACCAGATTCGTTAACACAAAGCAAACAAATCCAAATTGCATAATCAAGCCAGACCTAGCTAAAGATTTTGATAGGGTTAGCTTGAATTTCCTAGCCTCTATCCTGCAAAAATTAGGTTTTCACTTTACTTCATCAAGATTATCATTAACAATCTATCATCTGCTTATTTCTCTACCCTAATTAATGGCAGACTTGTAGGTTTTTTCAAAGCTACTAGGGGTATTAAGCAAGGAGATCCACTATCTCCATGCTTATTCAATATTTTCTCTGAAGCTTCACAAGAAGCCTCAAATTTATTTTTTCTGATGGAAAATTACCTTATTTTAATTTGCCTTATAGAGCTATTCAGGTTTCTCATTTAACATATGCGAATGACACTGTGATTCTCATATAATATATTTTTTCTTATCTGCTTTTGAAGTTACTTCTGGTAAAAAAATTAACTATCGAAAAAGTAACTTCTACATTAGCAGTAAGGCTAAACCTGCATGTATCTATCTATTCAGATCTAAGCTGGGGATTATTTATGGTAATTTCCCTTTAACTTATTTAGGATACTCCATCTTCACTGGTAGGAACAAAATTGACCATTTCATGCCTCTTTTGGAACAGTATTATAAAAGATTGGAAAATTGGAAAAAATAAATGGACCAATATGGCTGGAAAAATGACTTGGATTCAATCTGTTATGTTATCCATTATCCAACATCTTTGGGCTATCCTAAAGCCGCCTGATCAGGTAATTAGAACACTGATAAAAAAGCTGAACAAATTCTTCTGGGGTGAAAAAGAAAAAGGAGGGAAAACGGTTTGGAATAGCTGGGAGAAACTATGCTGCCCTAGACTAGAGAATGGCCCGGGTTTTATAGATCTTAAAAAGGCTATCAAAGCCTATTCTGTTAAACTGTGGTGGAAATGTGAATTAGGTAAAACCCTCTAGTCCCAGTTTATATGGTCTATTCCACAATCAAAGAGGAACTTACATAATTGGAAGAGAACTATGTAAGTCAATATTTTGGCTGAAGTCTCATCTAGGGTCATTCATGTCTTAGGGGTGAGTGAATGCTTTCATAGCTAATTGGACAGGGTTTGGAGCCTTACAGGATTTCCGTGTAAACAAGAACAAGAACTTGGACACAACTATCTCCATTGTTGAATTCATTAAACAAAAAGATCTCTTTATTTCCCTTCTTTAGTTCTTACCTTCTAATATCTTCCATTTCTTATAGGGTGCAATGATTGACATGAATTGGGAAGATAGATTGATTTGGACTCTGGCTCAAATGGGAATTTCACATTGAAATCAGCCTATAATTTAGTGGATGAGAACAAAACAAAACCGAGATTCCTCAAACAGGTTTGGCACTCTAAAATCCCTAAAAGTATCTCTGTTTTCATGTGGAAACTCATAAATGCAATCCTACAGTTTAGTGATATCATTATATTCTCTAATGTTTCCGTAGCATCTAAATGCCCCTAGTGCTGCTTTTATGCTCTATCTCTCACTTTTTTAATGAGTACAAACTATTTGTGGAGTTGTGGTCTCACTTTGAAAATCTTTTTAACTTAAACTGCCCCCTCCTCTGTACTGTATGGGATAGACTATCTTTGTACTAATCCTCCAATGGTCTTACCAAAACCATACTAAACTCATTAGATTGATTTCGGTCATATATATGATGGTACTTATGGAATGCAAGGAATAAATTCTTGTTTGATAAGCTAAATCCCCAGAAAAATGTCATGATTTAGTCAATCAAACATGATATTTTCCTTGATTTCTATAACAAGCCTACATATAGCTCTAATATAGATGATTTGCACTGGTTCACCCTAGGCTTAACACCTGAACCTAGACAGCCACCCAAACCAAAAATCCTGTTAATCAAATGGTTGAAACCTGTAGCGGGTCATAAAATGAATGTGGATGCTTCCTGGACTAACATAGATAAAAAAAGCTAGTCTAGGTATAATTATAACGGATCAAAATGGTGCTTGCATCAAGGCATTGACTAGGACATCAAAGGCATCATCTAGCTTTCATGGTGAATTACTTGCTATATATTATGGAATCAAATTTGCTAGGAGCTTAGACATTCAATCATTCACACTTGAATCAGATTGAAAGATAGCCTTAGACTGGATTAAATATCCTTTGACAACTCCCCAGACTCTGTTTAAACTAGTGCACCTAATTCAAAACCAATCTGGCAGTATAACACTAGTTCACACTCTGAGACATGTGAATTTGATTACTGATTATCTCTCTAGAGTTTCTCTTCAATCCAACTGCAGGAACCATCTTTCATGGAACTTCTACACACTAGGGTTATTGGCCTAATCCATCTTGATCAATGGGATATTCCTGCCATACGTTTATGAATCGGATGCTACTCAATTTATTTTGTTTGCCATATGCACATTCTCTCCACAATTTATGATATGAATCCCCTTGCAAAAAATCTGAATTTCGGAATTTTGATCTTTGACAAACTCAAAAACCCTCCAATGCCTCACAAAATTCAAGGTCTAGCCCTCGGGGTACACTCAATTTTAACTTGCTCTCTAACTAGCCCTCATCATCATATTACAAGGTTTATTGATACTAACTAGCCCTCGGGGTTAGGCAACAATGGAATAACTCGCAAGCAAAGAGTATGAACTCAAAATGTTGTATTTTGATTGATAAAAGTGGTGTGAAATTCATCCAAAGGCCTCCCCTATTTATAGGGTAGATTTTGGCCATAAAACCTAATCACAACTGGAAACTGAATTAACTTATAGCAGCTTTAAGAAGCTATAATCATATCTAAGTAAAATACCTAAAATAAATGGTAATATAAGGTAATCTGGTCGAATTCTTCAAGAAGTAACATTGAAGAATATTACCTTATCTGATCTTACCAAATCTAATTCTAATCAGAATAAAACTGAATATACTAAACCTTAATGGACTGTATTTTTGAAATTCAGCTCTTCAAAGCCCACATGGTTTTGAAAGAAGAACTAGGGTTTTGAAACCCAGAAAATCACAGAAAGAAGAAGAGAGAGTGAGGAAGGATAGGATTTAGTATTTATAGTACAAAAAAGTAAGAAAGGTTCTGGCCACCCATCTGTCGCAACTCGCGACCAATCCATCATGAGTCACGACCGAGCCAAGTTTCAGCATCTTGATTTCTTTCTTCTTTTTGTTTCAAGTCCTCCTCTTCACTTCACTTATCTTCAATTCTTCAATTCTTCAAGTCTTCAAAATCTCAAGTTCAAGTTTCAAATCTTCAAAGTTATTCTTCAAAGTTATTCTTCAAAATCTTCAAAGTTTTCAAACAAATTACCTTGTCACACAAAATCCTCTAGAAAATTAATAAAAGTGTAAAAGTCGCTTTTAACTCTCCTTAGCAAATTTCAAGGAAAAATGCCACATCTAGAGCACAAAAGTGTACAAAAGTGAATCCTAAAAGTCTTAATATAACCATATAAAATGGGCACATCAAACCTCCCCACACTTAAACCTTACTCTCCCTTGTGTAAGAAACGATTCAAGCACATAAAGGAATTCATATGTCCACAACTAACATTCCCCCAATCACAACCTCACAAAAACTCTCAATATCGTAAATCCATAAATCAAAGCTCAAATGAGAATTTTTCACACACGCAACCCCAATTTCTAAATCAAACCAAACCTACAACTTATCAATTCACTACCCATAAAAACATTTCAAAGTCCTGAATTCATAATCCCAAAGTCTAATGACACAAAATGAAGTTAAAACAATATGAAAGGTTCAAGCACATACTTCACTTAATACCAATATATCAACCAAAATCCAATGACACAAAATGAAGTCAAAACCATATAGGAGGTTTAAACACATACTTCACCCAATGCCAATATATCAACCAAATGGAAGTATAAAAGAATCAAGAATTTCATAACCATACTTTGTTTTTCAACCCGCTATGTTATCTAACCCCAAGAGGTCTCAAGATGTTGAGCTACCCAATCCATCCATATGGCACCCGCAACCTTATGACTTCAATGCCGAAAAATGAGTTAAATCATAGCAATTTCTTTTCTCTTTCTCTTTCTCTCATTTTTCCTAGGAGCCCTTTCGAGTTTTCATCCTAGGCATACATCATGTTTCTTTGGCTCACATCTCACCCTTTTCCGCACATTTAGCCTCTCATTTTTGCCCAGGTCGCCCTTTTGGGTTTTTGATTTATCCGGGCCCCCATTGTTGCCTAAGTTGTCCTCTCGAGTTTTAAATTTAGCGGGTTTTCATTTTAATTTTTTTTCTTTTTAATTTCCTTTCTTTTCAAAATTTTCAATTTTTTTCTTCCTTTTTCTCATGTTTTCCCAATCAAAAGTAGCAAAAAGCATTCCAAATCAAGCTAGCATGCACATGAGTCTTCTAACCCTTCTCCACACTCAAAACATTACATTGCCCTCAATGTAAACATGTAAGGCAAGAATAATAAAAATTAAGGTAAGAGGTAGAGTGACACCCGTTTCTCTGTATAGTGTCCGATGATATGCACAATCCCATGAATTTGTATAGAATTGGTCCCAAAATTGGTTTCAGAGCCGGAATGGGAGGAAATAGTGCCGTAGAAGAACTCACCCCTCGAGCAAAATGTTATCTCTTTCACACCGCTTGATCAGGTCCAACACCATAGAGAACAAAATCAAACTCACAAGTACATGAGGATTTGTTATACTTGGTTTAGCATCAAAAGTTAATAACCAACGTATTCTCAAAGATCAACCAATCCATCATGCAATCACCACTATAAGATTTTCCGATAAACATATGCAACATATATCGACACATACCCAAGAATCATTATAGAATATAGCAATTATAATCAAAATTATGTAGTCAGCATACTACAATTGACAAAGGTACTTTAAAGATGAAAGAATCTTTATATGTCAATATATGTAAGATGGTGGAGGAATGAGTAGAGGTGTGGTGGTTCTTGGGTGTATTTGGTTGAGAAGAAGAAACGATTATGCAGTGTTTAAGCACAGTAGAAAAGTTGGTTTCTCCATTGCGACTCGCGACAGTACTAGTCGTGACTCGTGATGCCTTGTCTGGACTCACGACCAAGCTATCGCGACTCGCCATATCTTGGGTCTGCGAGCTCAATTCTTCCAGAAATTGTCCTAATTCTATCGCGACTCGCGATGCCCATGTTGCCACTCATGAAAAGCTAGTGCTATGAGTTCAGTTTTGCTCCCTTGTTCGTCGTGACTCGCGACAGACAGAGTTTCCCAGCACTTAAAGGAAATTTTCTTACCAACTTTCCAAGCTTGCTCTCCTTTCTGATATATCTCATTACTTCATCTTCTCCAATGCAATGAACTTCACTTTGCTACAAAATCACAAAAAACACACTGTAAGATGAACAGAAAAAATCACAAAAACTAAACAAAGAAAACCAAAATAAAGACCGAATTTATTTACATCGTTGGCATGACATAGTTCCTGTTCATCACTAGTCAAGTTCAAATTTGTTATTGAATTCACGACTTCCTCATGTGTCAAACCTAAACTTCCTTGTTGGGCTTGGTTATGGGGTATGGTATAAGGTGGTGATGACCAACTATTTTGTTCGTATTGTAGGTTTTCCGGCTCATTCTTATACCAACAATCTGGATTACCACTCCATACCGGATTGTAAGAATTGTGGTATGGATACCATTCTTGGGTTTCCTTCCCTTGAAAACCAACATCTCCTACCTCTTGGTAGAACTCTTCATAATACCCTTGGTTTTGGAAACCAAAGGTTCTTTCACCATCACAGTGCTCCTCTCTAAACAAATAGCTAGACTTAGTAGGATGGTCAGAATGACACGTCCTACAAAACCTTGCTTGTTTAGCCTCTCTTCTCATCATAAGTTTTCTCAAGGTGAGACGTTCCATTTATATATATAATTTCAAAATTCTGAAACCATATTGCAAGGATTCTCGTTCTCAAGCAATACCTACTCCAAACAAAAACAACCACCAAGGACTGGAAAAATTTTAAAAAAACTAGCCAATATTCAACAAAATATGCCCAAACACTTAAATATAAATGCCTCTTCCCCGGCAGCAGTGCCAAAATTTGGGAGGTTGTCGTCGTACCTCTCAAAGTTAAATTTATAATCCCTAAATGCTTAATAACTACAACTAAGTAGATAGTGGCAAATCGGGGTCGTCCACGAATAAGAGGGATTTTCCTAAGGGTTTAAATATATAAGGTTGATATTAGGCTTGAAGTAAATATATTGAATATATAGAAGAAAGTAAAAAGGGGGGGTGGTTGGTTTTGGTCCTAAGTTATGAAATTAAAAGATAAGATAACTAGCAAAGTCAAGTAACTATGATAATCATCAAACAAATTAAGAAAATGAGTTTAAAACTACAAAAAGACAATGCCTTGGGGGCAATTGATATCCACTTTCAAACCTCATGTAGATCATTAAACCATTCACTCTTAGGGAATACTATGCTATCATTGAACCATTCACTCATGGGAAATGCTATGATACCATTGAACCATTCAATTCCATTAGGGCAATTGATATCCACTACCTATGGAGAATGCTAAAACTTCTTAATTGAAGATCAATATTCATTTCTTCTTAATAGTAATTCACAAAGACGTTCAAGGACCATTTGCAAACCTCATTGATAATCACTTTAGATGTTCAACGACCACAAAGATATTTCATCAATTTCATTATACACGAAGAACCATAGGTTTGATAACAACAAGTCTTCTACCAAAGACATAACCATTTAACCAAACATAGCATTCATAGGCTAAACCTAGAACAATCCACATTCAAGATTTAACCTTTCATTGCATCTATAGGATAAATGTGAGAACAATCCACATTAACATACTTATCTAGCAAGAATTATAACACATTATACACTAGAAGTTCTAAGTCCATGTTCTTGGGTTTTCATGCCGAATGAGTTAAGAAATTTGTAGCTTTCCTAACACCCTAACACTTCAATCATATAAACACTTCCTATTCTCAAACAACCCATGATATAAATTAAGTAAAACATCAAATTAAAAACATGAATGCTAAATAACAGATGCTTCAAGAAAGATTGAAATAGAGGTTCTTACTACATAGATATGGAAGTTTCAATCAATTTATCCCAAGATTAAACTAACCTAGATAATGAAAATATATGATTAACCTACAAAAACTAAGAAAAGAAAGAATGGAGAACTAGCATTTTTAAACCCAGAAAATTGAAGCAAGAAGAAGAGAGACTGAGGAGAGGATATGATTTAGTATTTATAGTACAAAAAATTAAGAAAGGTTCTGGCCACCCGTCCATCGCGACTTGCGACCAATCCATTGTGAGTCGCGACCAAGCCAAGTTTCAGCATCTTGATTTCTTTCTTATTTTAGTTTCAAGTCCCCCTCTTCAATTCACTTATCTTCAATTCTTCAAGTCTTCAAAATCTCAAATGCAAGTCTTCGAATCTTCAAATCTTCAAAGGTATTCTTCAAAATCTTCAAAGTATTCAAAGTCTTCAAACAAATTGCCTTGTCACACAAAATCCTCAAGAAAAGTAATAAAAGCGTAAAATTTGCTTTTAACTCTCCTCGGAGAATTTCAAGGCAAAAGGCCACATCTAGAGCACAAAAGTGTACAAAAGTGAAACGTAAAAGTTATAATATAACCATATAAAATGGGCATATCAGTAATCAATGGAAGATCATATAATATGGGACATTATCTTGCTAATGGTATATATCCGTTATGGGATAATTTAGTAAAAATTATTCCAGCTCCACAAGGGAATAAGAGCAAACATTTTTCTAAGGAACAATAAGGGGCAAGGAAAGATGTGGGGCGTGCATTTTAAGTGTTGCAACAATGTTTTGCAATTTTCTGAGGCCCGACAAGATTTTGGGATAAGGATACCCTAAATTATAATATGACAAAACATGATTGGTGAATATGATCGCGATGAGCCACGATGAAGAAAAAATCAAGCAAGTGACTTTGAGAAAGAATATGAGCCAGTTGATAAAGTTCCTATTATATCACTTCTAAGTGAGCACATTTTGGATAAGCTCTGAATCCTACTCATGCTCGAAGAAATTACCATAGGCCTTAAAGCTTTAATCATAGGTATAAGTAGTAACTGTTTGATCCATCACGATTCACTCTTTTATAGCCACTTAGCAGTTATTAGCCCATATTTATCGGCTATTTATTTTGTGAACAAATGACCAGATAATTTGATCATTCGCTTCTAGCGCTCATTTATTTGCACTAGTTTCTCTTTCTCGAGCTCCTGGTGAATCCATTGAAAGGTGTGAAATATGAACATGTGATACAAGGGTACAATATATAGCCAGCATATACAAAATTGCAAATGGAAAAGAATTCCATCTAAGGTACAAGATATGCACAAAATATTGTAGAAGATTATAAAATATCTCCTACCCTCCTCAAGTTAGAGCATGAGGATCCCGAATGCCCAACTTGCCAAGTAAATTCTGAAATGATTATTGTCCAAGTGCCTTAGTAAAAAAAAATTTCCGGTTAACTAGAAGTATGAATATAATGAGTAACCATGTCACCAGACTGAATCGAATCACGAAAAAAATGACAGTCAATCTATATGTGCTTGATTCTCTCTTGAAACACAGGATTAGCTTCAATATGAAGGGCTAATTGGCTATCACAATACAACCGTATCGGAGTAGGATGATCAACACTCAAAGAATGAAGAAATGATTTAAGCCACAACCGCTCACAACAAGCAACTGCCACATCTCGATACTCTACTCTACTTCCTTTAAAGAACGAGAAACAGGCGGCGGTTGACCTAGAGTTTTAGAAGTTTGGCATATTTTTGGCCTATTTTTAATCCCAATCGCCCACTACTATAAGTATATTCTTAGTCTACTAAGTTATAGAGGTTTGATTATTTTTATTCATCATACTATATTAGGAGAGAAACTTTACAGAGAGAAACACTCTCTCCTTTTATTTTCTTTCCTTTTATTTTTTCTTTGATCCTGGATGTGGAATTCAAATTTTTATTTGAATTCCATATGTATGGAGTAGTTTCCATAACTTGGTGATAAGTTGCAGATATGTTTTGATTAAATGCTTTTTTGGGATTCACTAGATTCATTTTAATATTTGTGTTCATGATATTATTGTGACTTGTTCTTGAATGTGAAAATTGTACAGATAGTACACTTCATTAAGATACACTCTATTCTATGTTCATGTTGGTGCAAATATGGATGCCCCCTGGGAAGGTAAACCTGGATGTTTGTATAGGTAATGGGGTACGTTGATCTGTGTGAGTGTATGCATAGGAGACCCAAGTATTGCTCTGAATTATTTGCCATCGCACCAGTCTTAGCTGATATCTTAAAGTAGTCTGAGAGGTTACAGGTAGAGATAGTGAAAAGTAGCAATCTAAGGTTGTAAGAGGCCCTAGTCTCATAGATAAGGTGCCTACGACCCTTTGCCTAATTCATAGGAATTTGGGAAGTGGCGCATTAATGGTGAAACCCCTTCTTGTACTCCTCTAATTATAGTGACGGTGTCAATGGAGGGTTGTGAGTGAACCCAATGTGACAGGAAAGGGGAAGTGTATGCCATCGGCCACACCATGTGTTATCTCTATCAGGTTTTTCTAAATCTTACATGTGAATGAATGAGGTTCAAAGAATTAAATCATTCATGTCACAGAATGACTCCCCAAGTTTTTAGCTAAATACATTACTTGCTTTTTACTTTCATGTTTTATAGTTGTTATTTGAAAAACCAAAAGAAAACCCCTTGTTTGCTCTACTAGCTATTCCTATCACTCATACAGATTGACGACCCGTACGAGGTTGTGTTTACATTTATTCTTAGGCCTTAGCATCTCTGTGGACATACCCAGGGCTTAGTAGTGAGTTGGGTACAAAATATAAATTTTATCGTTGTCCTACCGTCCTCTGCTCGGGTTAATTACCTAAAATTAACGGTTCGAGTGGAGGTGGGTCAAATTTTGGTGCCACTGCCGGGGATGCTATTCAGCTTAAGTGCCAATTAGCATAACTTGTTAGTAGAGTAGTTAGTATTTTCTTTTTCTTTTGTTTTGATAATTTGGTTTTTGAGCTGTTGTGATAGTTTTCTTGTTGCCTTTTGATCTATTTGCTAGTTTTGTATTCAGAAGGGTATTGTTAGCCCTAGTTTATGGAACACACCCATACCACAAATCTTGGCGTCTTACACTACCCTTCTGAGAACACAAGTGATTGAAGGACAAGGAAGCGAAGGACTAGGGAAAAATTTCAGCCAAGGCAAGCAATGTTGATAGAAGAACCAAAAATAATGGTGGAAGACAACCGAACCTTAAGGGAGCTTATGGCCCCCAATCTGGAAAGCCAACCACTATGCATCTTGCTCCCCTCACTACCACCGAATGTGAGTTGTGAGCTAAAGAGTGGAATGATCCACTGTCTTCCCACCTTTCATGGTATGGTAGGGGGAGTGGACCCAGACAATAATTTATTGGATTTTCACTTGGTGTGTATGAACATGAAGCCACCGGGAGTTTCTGAAGACGACTACAAATTTGAGAGCCTTTCCGTTTTCCCTTCAAGACAGAGCTAAAGACAGGCTCTACTACTTGCCACCAGGATGCATAGGTTCTTGGATAGACATAAAGTGGAGGTTCTTAGAGAGGTAATTTTTGGCATCTAAATCTGCTAGGCTAATGAAACAACTGTCAAATATAACCCAAGGGGCCACAAAGAGCTTGTTTGATTATTGGGAGCGCTTCAAAAGATTGTTAGCGAGGTTACCCTACCATCCCTTCAAGGAGGGGGATCTAGTGTATTATTTCTTTGAGGGGTTATGTGATGAAGATATGAGAATGGTGTACACCCCTTGCAATGGTTCGATAGCAAAAAATGCAATGGACCTCTTTGAAGAAATGGCTAATGGTATGCGACAATTTGGCACTAGGTCGAGGGTTAAGGTCTTGGATGAACCCGCACAATCACCAAAGTTGGAAGAGCAAGTCTAAGCTCTTGCTTCAATGATGCAGGAGCTTTTGAAAGGAAAAGTACATCAAGTCAAAACGTTCAGGGTTTGCAACATTGACCACAACTCCGAGGCATGTCCCAAAGTGATAAATGATATTCAAGAGGTGAAGGCCGTTGAGCACAACAACCGGGAGAGACCACATTTTGCTAGGGGTTAACCATAAGGGTTCCAGGGGAACCAAGGCGATGCAAGGCCGGACCCCTATGCAAACTCATTCAACCCAAGGTATCCAGATCATCAAAATTTCTGATGGAAGAAGGATAACCAACCTCAAGGATATTGGGGTGGACAAGCCCCACCTCAACTATACCCTTGAGGTGAAGGCCATTCCAACAACCATGCTTCAATCTACAAGTCTGATCGAGAGGAGATCTTGGAAGCCATCGGTCAGTTGGGAAAGCAACATGAAGTCTTCACGGAGAGGACAAGGCGTGAGATTGAAGGCCTTGGTAATAGAGGATTTTCAAGTGTTAAGAATCTTGAAGTTCAAGTTTGGTAACTCGCCACATCGATGAGTCAACTTAAAGCCAAGGAGTCTGGTAAAATCCCTTCCCAACCAGAGATCAATCTAAGGAAGGTGAGTGCTCTCAAGTTGAGAAGTGGGGAGGAAGTTTGTGAGTTTGAGAAGAAGGTGATGCAAGAGGATTATAGAGTATTGGAGGCTACCAAGGCACACTTCGAAGAAGATGAGATTGTGGTTAGGGAGGCACCTTCTAAGAAGCTCTGATAAGATGTCAAAATCATGTATTTTCCATAGTATGTAACATCTCTTTTGTCATATTTTTTTTGGAAGATTTCTAGATTTAGCAAGGTTTACATCATAACGGGTTTAGATGACCTTTTTTGGTTTTCATATCTAAATCCTTCATTTGTAACCTATGTTTAGTCTAATATATTTTTGGTCATTATGAGCATTTAGATTCCATTATATGAGCTTAATTTGTAGATTTCTCGTGAGCTCTTTGGAGTGTTTAGTGAAGGCCACAACCCAAAATGTCACCCAGAGGTTTGGACAAAGTTCTTAACATGATCCAGAAGAATCAGCCTTCAAGGGTGGTGTCATTGGATTCCTCTTCTCGAGCACAATAAAATAGACTACGAGAATTCCAAAATTGGAGCAACAGTTCAACTGAAATGATGCAAAGACCGGTCAGCCGGGGGAAGTAGAGAAACCATGCGGCCAGCGCAAGGCAACAGGCGGGAAAACTGAAGACCACGCTGCATGTGTGGTTAGCCGTGTACCCACTCGCGATGGGGCAAGCCGTGGTGCATAGTCTCAGTCAAGAAACACGTGGCCGGTGCCAGAGCCAGCGCCTGCGCGCTTAAGCACCATTTCCTAGCAGGCAAGCACCCTCGCGCTGCCTACGCATCCACACGCTTGCATCAGGCCTTGACCCTTTTGACCACTTTTTGTAGTATAAATACTCTAAACCTTTTCTCTTTCACCCTCAGTTATACCCAACCCTAGACGTAAAAACCCAAGATTTCACTCATCTTTAGTTTTTTCATTTCTTCCATGGGTTTTTGTTGTTTTTTAAGGGTTTTCATAATCTAGGCTAAATATAATCTTGGGAACAATTGGTAAGAATTTCTAGTATGAATTTGTGAGATTCTATTTATCCTATTTTGTCCTTTGATTATCAAGTATATTTGATGCTTTATTGTATGATTGATGCATGATTTAGAATAGGACGATCAACTAGTTGATGATTGTGGATTGATTATGTGCTAGGTTTTTGGTCAAACCCGAAAGACTTTGACTATCAGTCAACATGATTGTTGTTGGTCAATGCTAGGTTATAATTAGAAGTGACAACTAATTATGATTATTGATTGATTGAGTTGCTTAGACTTAGGATGAAGTTAGATGAGTTTTATCTAATTATCGATGTAGCTAACTAATAACAATTAGCATGATGGCTGATCCTCGTAGTCGTTGTTAATAAATATACTTGTGGTATCTATGTTTTTCTTGCTTGTAGGACATTGTGGTAGTTATGTTGGTTCTCTGTGTGTATTGCTATCCTCGGGGAAGTCTATGACACCAATTGTCGAGGGTGGCTCGAGGATAAGGGTTGTTGTGTGGTCCCGATCACCCATTCTAACTATAACTGAGAAGAGGTGAGAAATGTCAATACTTGAAAGGTGTTGACAAGTTCTCCACAATATGTGATTGATGCATAAACATAGGATAATTAATATATGATCAAAGGATGACTAGAAATGTAAACCAATTGCGCCCAAGACTCGTTATCATATTAATTACATCTTTCGTGCTAGTGTATTCATAGTTGTATTGTTTGCCCTAATTGGTGGTTAATTTAGTCGTTAAATTAGTCATAGTGTTTTCCAACTCAAAACCCTCCAATTGGGTTACCACACTCAAAGATTTTTATCTTTGTGTGCTTTTTAACTACACTTTAACACTTGATAAAAAGCCCTTTTCCTCGTGGATGATCTCGTATTACCACTAGCTATTATGTAGTAGTTATCCACAACTTAGGCTTCAAAATATTATCTTTGAGAGGCACGACGATGGCCTCCCAAAAAAATGCACCGCTACCGGGGAAAAAGCGTATTTTATTAAATTGTTAGTGTAGTTTTTTTTTGTATTGTTATTTTAGTGGTTTATTACTGTTGTTTTGCTTGCTCTTGTGATTGTTACTTGGGATAAGGTTGTATTTCTTTGGTTCCTGGTTTATGGTCGATACTCGTACCAATAGACAAGAACCCTTGGACTACGACCTCGATGTCTATGGAATGCTACAGAGAGCTAGAATACTAGCCCATTTTGCTAACCAAGTCACCCAACCATCGCATGATGTAGTCATGGTGATGATAATAGAAACTTGAGGGAGTTCATGGATCCTAACCTAGAAAGCTAACCTCTTTGCATCACATTCCCTCCTCTTCAGGAAAATGTCACTTGTGAGTTTAGGTCCGGGATGATCCATTGGTTACCAACTTTCCATGGGGTGATCAGGAAGGGTGCGAACAAGCATTTTTCCAAGTTATATTATGTAACTATCAATATGAATCCATTCAGAATTTTGGAGGATGATTTCAATCTAAGGGCGTTTCCTTTCACTTTGAAGGATACGGCCTAAGATTGGTTGTACTACCTCCTACCGGGAAGTATAACCTCATGGAAGGAGAAGAAGATAAAGTTCTTGGACATGTTATATTCGGCATCCAAGTTGGTGGGGCTAAAGAAGGAGTTGAGCAACATTTCTCAATCTTCAGGTAAATCTTTATATGAATATTGGGAGAGATTCAAAAGGTTGCTAGGAAGAGTCCCACACCACCCTTACAAGGAGATCTTGTGTACTATTTTTTTGATGGTTTGTCCATTGAAAATATGCAAATGATCAATGCCGCTTGTAATGGGTCCATTGCCAACAAGAGCCCAAAAGAGACCATGGCATTGTTTGAAGAGATGGCTAATAGAACAAGACAATTTGGGGTAACAGAAAGGGCAAGGGTGCAAGAAGCTCCACATCCAGAAAATCCAAGCTTGAGGAGCATGTCCAAGCTTTAGCCTCCATGATAAAGGAGCTAATGAAGGAGGGGATGCATCAAGCCAAAGTTTGTGGGGTTTATTCATTGGATCACCACACTGATGTATGTCCTCAACTCCAGGATAGAGAGTTTGAATAGGTGAAGGCAATGGGGTACCAAGGTGGTCAAGGCCAAGATGTCTAAGAGAAATTGGGGATACCAAGGTGGACAAGGGCAAGGTGGACAAGGTCTCCAAAGGGGACAATATCATGAGAAGAAGTATGATCCATACTCCCAAACTTACAACCTTGGGTGGAGAGACCATCCAAAATTTTTTTGGAAAGATGAGAAAGTCGGTCAATCAAATTCTCAAAGTGGGTTTTAAGGTAATGAAGGCGGGTTTCAACCAAATCATTAAGGGGAACAAGCCCATTACCAAGGAAACCAAGGGTATAATCGAGCACCACAACAAGGCTACCCAAAAGATGAGGTCTCATCTAACCCCTGAGGGAGGAGATCAAGGTTGGAGCATGAGGAGCTTATAGATGCCATAACCACAATGGTTACAAATTTAGAGGACCGCACCTCGGCTAGATTCAAGAACTTGGAAACTCAAGTTAGCTAAATTTCATCCTCCGTGGCCCAATTGGAGGCTGGAGATTCTAGAAAACTTCCCTCACAACCGGAAATGAATCCAAGGTAAAATGTAAACTCAATCACTTTGAGGATTGGGAAAGAAACCAAGGAGCCCAGCCGCATTGTTAATGAGAGAGAGGAAGTTGAAGAGGAGATTTTGGTGAAAGGCCAAGAGGTCGAGGAGGTAAGCCCTCGACCACCAAAGAATAGGGAAATTGAAAAAAAATCCTTCCACCACTACCTTTTTGGCAGCTTTGCGGGACAAGAATCACAAGGATGAGAACAAAGCCCTCTTTAAAGTCTTCCTCAAATGTGAGGTAAGCATTTCCCTTTTTGATGCTATCAATGAAGTGCCTAGGTTCGCTAAATTTCTTAAAGAGTTATGCACTCCTAAGAGAACTAAAGCATTGATGAATGTTGGAAAAATTAAAATAGGTGGACAAGTGTCGACTCTCTTTCAAAAGAAATTACCTCATAAATGGCATGTTCACTATCCATTGTGTCATAGGTGACAAAGTTTTTTGAAGAGGCAATGATAGACCCAGGAGCCTCTATTAATGTAATTCCCTACTCTCTATGCAAGACTTTTAGCTTAGGGACTTTACATGAAACTAGGGTGATCATACAACTAGATGACCATTCCCAAGCTATTCTAAAAGGATTAGTTCGAGATGTGTTGGTTAGGATACTAGTTTCCCCGCCAATTTTTAAGTTCTTGATATATCACATGATGAGAGTGTGCCCCCTATCTTGTTAGGTAGACTGTTTTTGAAAATGGCGAGAACTAAGATCGATGTGCATAGTGGTTTATTGACCTTAGAGTTTGGCGGAAAAAAGGTAGGTTATGAGATCTACACGGATAAAGAGCTTCAAAATTATCAAATGTCTTGCCATGGTGTCACTATACTTGAAAGTTTGCATGAGCCTCACAATGAACTTGAACATTGCCACGTGATTGACTTAGTTGAAGTTGATAATGGAATGAGTAAGTCATCTAAGCAAGTTTCTAGTATTTTGAGCAAGGTCAATGTTGAATGTAAAAATGTCTCTAGTACTAACATGCAGCGAGTGACGAAGGGGTTAACGGAACACATCTTAACCCCTTTCTCTCCAAAGATTCCACAAAACCACCTAAAAAGGGGCAAGGCGCACAAGTTCATTTGGCCTTGAAGGTGAGGTTTAGGGCAAGATATTATTGGAGACCAATACATGTCAAGGTAAGAATGGGTGGAATCACGGATGGTGATTCCAGAGACCCGAGGAGTGTTTTGATTGATGCTTGAAAAAAGTGGGGAGTATGTCGTGCCAACGACATTAAGTAAAATTTGTTTTGATCATCCGGATAGTCATTTGTGACATTCTGTTGATGACATTGTGAACTACTTTTTGTTAAGAATCGTGGAGATTTGTGGTTTTATTTGGAATTCATGATTAATAATTTCTCCTTTTTTAGTTTTAAAATTTTTTTTGGAACACTATTACGCTTGGTTTGCATGATTGTTTTGCATGATTGTTTTGCAGGGAGCATTTGTTTTTGGAGAAAAAGGAGCGAGAAAAATGGGTGAGCTCCCGGGGCTAGAAAAGTTCAACTCACGAACCATATAAAAGTGCAAGGTCCGTGATGCTCACACACTCCCTCATCTCCAAAGTACCGAATTTCCCTCCTACCACCACTAAATACAACCTGAAACTATTTACTCGTGAACCACTTGAAACACACAATTTGAAACCAAAGAGGCATCTCTCTCCTCCAATTCCATTTCAATGATCTATTCGATTTGTAGTGTATGACAATGGTTGTTATTGGACCTTTATGATGGAGGCTGTGGGGAGAGTACATTGTGGTTGTGGTAGTTTGTCCATTGGATCTTATAGTTGTGCTACTAAGCGTATTTTGGTGTTTGGTACTCATCTTGAATATTCTCTCATTTCCTATCCTTGGCATATGCTCTAGAATGTTTATGTGCATTGAGGACAATGCAACATTTAAGTGCGGGGAGGGGAATAAGATGATGCTTGTAATTAGTAGTTAGTTTTGTTGTAGCAAGTAGCTCTTTTGAGAGAATTTCTAAAAAAAATTGAAAAGGAAAGAGAATAGAAAACACCCCGCTAAGTTGAAAACCCATGAGGAAAACTTAGGCAAGATTGGGGGGCCCGGATAGGTTGAAACCCGAAAGGGTAACCTATGAAAAAAATAAGAGGCCAAATGGTATAGAAAAAGGTGAGGGTGAGCCTTAAAAAATGTGTTAAGCTAGGATGAAAACCCGAGAGGGCCCCTAGAAAAAATGAGAGAAATTAAAAAAAATGCTTCTCTTCATTTGTCTATTTGGTGGCCTCTTTGGTAGACTAAGCTAGTTGTGACACTTGTGTTTTATACCTCATCTCTTTTTTTTGTATGATGGTTTAGATTATCTCAAACTTTGGGATGTGAGAGTGTGAGAGATTCTTATGTCTTAGGAGTTAGGGTAGTCTAGGAATATAATGTTGGGTGTTTTGGGAAAACTTTGGCACACTAGTTTACGCTTAGATCTTTGGTTGCTCTTTTTTAATCAAGGAGGAGTAAAGGTTTAAGTGCGGGGAGGTTTGAAAAGATGTCAAAAGAATGTATTTTTCATAGCATATAACATCTCTTTTGTCACCTTTTTGGATAAAGTTGCTAGATTTAGCTAGCTTTACATCATAAGGGAATTAGATGACCATTTTTTGTTTTCATATCTAAATCCTTCATTTTATAACCTATGTTTAGTCTAATGGATTTTTGGTCCTTTCAAGCATCTAGATTCAATTTTGTGTGCTTAATTAGTAGATTTCTTATGAACCCTTTGGAGTGGTTTAGTGAAGGCCACGAGACAAAAGGTGGTAGGAGATAGAAGGGTCGAAGAAGGAAAGCAAAGAAGTTGGTGAATTGTCACCCAGAGGTTTGGATAAAGTTCTTAAAATGATCTGAGAAGAATAAACATTCAAGAATGGCACCATTGGAATACTTTTTTCTAGCACAATAAAATCAACTACAAGAAGTCCAAAATCGGAGCAATGGTTCACCCGAAATGATGCGAAGATCAATCAACAGGGGGAAGTAGAGAAATCGTGCGGCCAATGCAAGGTAACGCGCGGCGCGCACGCAAATACTGAAGACCGTGCTGCCTGCACGGTTAACCATGTACCTGCGCATGGCAGAGCAAACTGTGGCACATAGTCTCAGTCGAGAAACGTGCGGCCGACTCAGAAGCCCGTGTGCACGAGCGTGCAAGCACCCCTTCCTAGTAGGCTAGCACCTTTGCCTCAGCAGGCAAGCACCCTCGAACTGCCGGCGCAAACCAGCGATCCTGCATCGGGTCATGACCCTTTTTTACCACTTTTTGTAGTACAAATACTCCAAACCTTATCTCTTTCACCCCCATTCACTTCTACCCGACCCTAGACATAAAAACCCTAGCTTTCTCTCATCTTTTCTTAGTTTTTTTCATTTCTTCCATGGATTCTTGTTGTTTTGTTATGGGTTTTCATAATCTAGGCTAAATATATCTTGGGAGCAATTGGTATGCATTTACAGTATGAATTTGTGAGATTCTATTTAACCTATTTTGTGTTTTGATTATCAAGTAGATTTGGTGCTTTCTTGTATGATTAATGCATGATTTAGACTAGGATGATCAACTCGTTGATGATTGTGGATTGATTATGTGCTAGGTTTTTGGTCAAACCCAGAAGACATTGAATTTTGGTTAACGTGATTGTTGTTGGTCAATGCTAGTTATAATTAGGAGATAAAACTAATTATGATTGTTGATTGATGAATTTTCTTAGACTTAGGATGAAGTTAGATGAGTTTTATCTAACTATCAATGTAGCCAACTAATAACGATTCGCTTGAAGGCCGATCCTCGTAGTAGTTGTTAGTAAATATATTTTTGCTATCTATGTGTGTCTCACTTGTAGGACATTGTGGTAGTCATGTTGGTTCTCCGTGTGTATTTCTATCCTCGGGGAAGTCTATGATGCCAATCGCCGAGGGTGACCCAAGGATAAGGGTTATTGTGTGGTGCCGATCACCCATTCTAACTATAACCAATGAGAGGTGAGAAATGTCATCACTCGAAAGGTGTTGACAACTTCTCCACAATATGTGATTGATGCATAAAAATAGGATAATTAATATATGATCCAAGGATTACTAGAAATGTAAACCAATTGCGCCCAAGACTCGTTATCATATTAATTACATCTTTCATGCTAGTGTATTCGTAGTTGTATTGTTTGCCCTAATTATTGGTTAATTTAGTCGTTATAGTAGTCATAGTGTTTTCCAACTCAAAACCCCCCAACTCGGTTACAACACACAAAGATTGACATCTTTCTTAGCTTTTTAACTACAGTTTAACACTTGGTAAAACCCCATTTTTCTCATGGACAACCCCTGTGTTACCACTAGCTACTCTTTAGTAGTTAGTCGTAAGTTGGGCTTATAAATATTATCTTTGAGAGGCATGACGACAACCTCTCAAGCTCCCACCTTCCAAGGCAGAAGCTACTATCCTACCTTCATTTCCAAATGCTTTGAGGGGAAAGCAAAAGGTGCTGAAAAATGATCAAAACATTCGAAAAGTCTTCAAAAAGGTTGAGGTAACAATTCCTCTCTTGGAATTGATTGAAAATGTGTCATCATATTCTAAATTTCGTATAGTTGCTCGTACAAAAAAAATAGATAGATCAACAAAGAGGTTAGGACAATTGATAATGGGAGGAGTTACCATTTTGAACCATAAAAATTTGCCTAAGAAATGCGATAACCTTGGAATGTTTTTTATCTCCATAGGTGGTAAACTTGTTGAAAATGCCATGATAGATTTAGGTGCAACTATCAATGTGATCCCATTTAGTCTAGATGAACGCCTAAAAATTTGTTAGCTTGGGGATACAAGAGTGATTGTCCAACTCGCCGATCACTCCTAGTTTAAGCCTTGTGGGTTAGTAAAGGACGTGATGGTGTGAGTTGGCAAGTTGTTTTTCCGGCGGACTTTTATGTCCTAGACGTGGCGCACAATGGAAGTGCACCCCAATACTTTTGGGAAACGTCTAGGAATAAAATTGATGTCAATTTGGGAAACGTCTAGGCATGATTCAACAAATTCCTCTTTTATGGGTAAATGTGTGACCCTTTGTGATGAGCATAAACACCATGAAACCTCTTGTGTTGCCAATGAGCATGAACATTTAGACAAGTCCCATGTTGAAAATATTGTTAATAAGTCCGATGAATTGCATGATGCTATTGATGAGTCTAACCCTTGAACTTGTACCTAATTTTCACGCACCATTAGCCATTTCTTCAAAGACAGCCATTGCATTCTTAGGGATTTTGTTCTCTATCAAACCATTGCAAGTGACATTCACCATTTGTATATCTTCATCGCATAACCCCTCGAAGAAATAATACACTAGATCTCCCTCTTTGGAGGGATGGTAGAGGCAACTCGCTAAGAATCTTTTGAAGCGTTCCTAATAATCATACAAGCTCCCAGTAGCCCCTTGGGTGGTTTTTGACAGTTGTGTTTTAGCCCAGAGGACTAAGACATTGGAAAATACTTCTCTAAGAACCTCTGCTTAATTTCCATCCATGAACCTATGCATCTTGGTGGCAAGTAGTAGAGCCAGTCTTTGCTCCATCTTGAAGGGAAAACGGGAAGGCTCTTAGATTGTAGCCATCTTCAGAAACTCCCAGTGGCTTCATGTTTGTATACACCATGTGAAACTCTATAAATGCTTGTTTGGGTTCTCCCCCGCCATACCATGAAAGGTGGGAAGACAGTGGATCATTCCACTCTTTAGCTCACAACTCATGTTCAGTGGTAATGGGGGTAACGTGATGCATATTGGCTAGCTTTCCAGATTAGGGGCCATAAGCTCCTTTAAGGTTTGGTTATCTTCCGCCATTATTTGTGGTTTTTCTACCAACACTACTTGCCTCGGTTGAACATTTTTCCTAGTTCTTCGCTTCCTTCTCCTCCGACCACCTATATTCTCAGTCGAGTAGTGTAAGGTGACCATATTTGTAGTATAGGTGTGTACAATAAACTAGGGATAACAATGCCCTTCCGAATGCAACACTAGAAAATGGATGAAAAGGTAACAAGATAACTATCACAATAGCTCGACAACCAAATTATCAAAACAAAACAAAAAATAAAAGCAAATACTAGCTACTTTACTAACAGGTTATGCTAATTGACACTTAAGCTGAAGAGCATCCCCGAAAACGGTGCTAAAATTTAACCCTTCTTAACTCAGAGTCGTTAAATTGTAGCAAATTAAACCCGAGTAGAGGCGACCGAGGTTAAAGGGATTGAAATTGAAATTTATAATTCTATACCCAATCTTATTACTACGCTACCTAAAAAGGTAGTTAGTGGTGAGCCATTGGTATGTCTTCAGAGATGCTAGGGCTTAAGAATCAACACCTCGTACAGGTTGTCAACTCGTATGAGTGAAAGGAATAGCTATTAAAGCAAAGGGGGGGTTGTTTTTCAATTTAACAACTACAAAACATAAAAGTAAAAAGAAAATTAATCTATAAAGCTAAACACTTGGGGAGTCATTGCGCAACATGGTTAGTTTAATATTTCGATCCTTGATTCATTCACATAGAGATCTAGAAAAACCTAATAGAGTGTTCATAACACGTGGTGTGGTCTATGGCATACACTTCCTCGTACCTGTCACATCGGGTGTGCTCACAATCCTCCATTGACACTACCATCACAATTAAGAGAGTACAACAAGGTCCAACCACTGTTGTAGGTCTGTTTCTCCCCCGTGTGATTACGTCCCGGACATTCCACCATGAATGCTCTACTTCCGAATCACCTATCAATTAGGTCAAGGGGTCGTTGGCATCTTATCTATGACAATAACCCTAGCTTGCTACTTTTCACTATCTCTGCCGTAACCTCTTCGCCTAAACCTCTTCGCCTACTTTACGCAATTCGCTAAGACTGATGCAAAGGAAAATAATTCAGAGTATGACTCGGATCTCCTGTGCACACACTCATGCAGCCCCGTACTCCATTACACATTCAAACATCCAGGTTTATCTTTCCAATGGGGCATCAATATTTGCACCAACATGAATATATAATAAAGTGTGTGCCTTTATGGTGTGTACTATTCATGCGAATCAAAAATTCAGGAACAAGTCATAATAATATCATGAACACAAATTAGGATGAACTATAGAATCTCATAAAACATAGATTAAACTATGCGCATACAATTATCCCAAGCTACGGAAACTACTCCATAGATATGGAATTAAAATATAGATTTCATTACACATCCTAAGATTAAAGAAAAATAAAGAAAGAAAATAAAAGGGAGAGAGTGTTTCTCCTTCTACAAGATGAACTAAATATGAATTTAACCCAATCTAATTCTCTCGATGTATTTAACCTAGTAGACTAAGGCTATAATTATAGGAGAAGGGGATTAGGCCTAAAAATAAGCCCAAAATGTCTAAAACCCTAGGTCAGCCACCACCTGGCGTGGGCAATCATGGATGGTGGTCTGCATCGTGTACTTGTGGCGGGTCGCTAGATCTAGCGCGGTCCATGCCAATGCCTTTGGCATGGGCCACTGCATCTGGCGAGTGCCATTGCTCTGTGCTATTGTGAATTGTCAAATTTTTCGTGGTCTGCGCCAATACTTTTTGCATGGAATGTGGCCTTTAGTGCCGGTTGTTATCTGGAAGGCTTATTTTGAGCTTCTGATCGTGCGGGATGCGGCCTTTGGCACGGACCATTGTCTAGAGAATTATTTTTGCTTAAAAAGTTGGCATGGGTTGTCTAATTCTCCACACCCTGCTAGCTGGTCTCAACATCTTGGACTTGGAACGATGCGGTCCATTATAAATGGGACGGTCCGCGCCCATACTTTTAGCATGGGCCAAATCCTTTAGTAATAACCATTGGTTCCAACAATTAACGTCCTGCGTTGACCCGTGGTACCTTGGCCGGCTGAACTTATTTCCTTCCCTAGAGGTGAACCATTAGTCTGATTTGAGAGTTTAAGTAGTCAATTTTATAGCGCTCGAGAAGTCAAATCCAATGGAATCATATTTGAAGGCTAATTATTCTCGGATCGTTCTAAGACTTTGGAAAAAATAATCGGACTACGATTCCCTATTTCTTTGTTAGCCGTTTTGAACTCCGTTGCCGCCAATCTTTGACTCAAACCTCCTTCTACCATAGTCTATGGCAATGCCTTTAGTGCGGCACACTACATATAGTGTGGGCCACTGCTCCATGCTGCTGTAGACTGCCGGATCTGGTGGAGTCCACTCCAACACCTTTGGCACAGACCGTGGCCTTTGGTGCGAACCGTCATCTGGAAGGTTTTCTTGAGCTTTTTTTTTTGACGTAAATAGGTAAATAGTATAGACGGTGGTACCTGCAGTGGAGCCCTAAATGGACCCCACCAAATACAAAAGAATCCAACCCTAGGCTACATAGTAAACCTAAGGAGTAAAATCCGAAAGAGGTAGGGGGGGAATAGTAGAGTGTAAATCCAGAAGACAACACTCAACTATCCCCCCCCTTTTGTCCAAATGAAATAACAACCAACCCAATGCAAGATAGCCGAGCAGAGGGAGCACAAAAACAACCTGGAAAAACACAGGCTATAACCCAAATGATGGGGTGAGAACAAACTCACTACCCATAAATCAAATCCGCTTCTACCCCTAACAAATGGGGCCTTCTTCAATCCAATTCCGAAATGCAACCGAGAAGGGTCTCGGGTCTTGAATTATTGTAGTATTTGGATCGTTGATGAAGGGACTAAGAACCAAGAACGGATAATAAGAAAATCCTAATGCAGCCGAGGGTGTCTCGGGTCTTGGATGTCGCATATAATTTGAAGCCGATGAACCAAATGGACAACCGCTTCTACCATATACATCCCTAAGATGAAGAAAGAGGGATGTTATTGGCCTTCTGGCATTCTCCTTTTGCACTGAAGCTGATCCTATGGGCCACGATGAATGAGGCCGTGCCTCGGACCTTAGTGTCTCCCAAGAAGACCAACTTCCGATAGATGTGAAATGGATGCACTTCTACCGCGTACACCAAGCGTGGCGAGTATGTACTCGCCCACTCCATTTTGAGCAAATGGACAGCTATATGCTATTTTAACACAAAGTGTAGCGCGAGCATAAAGTGCATAAATAACCGTCAAATCAATAGTAAAAACTAGGCTTAGGAGAAAGAGTAAGAGGACGGAAATCCTTACTCTAAAACCTATTGCCTCCACCTGAATGCCGAGCTGCAAGTGCCAAAAGAAGTCCAAGAAAAACCATAGGCCAATCCTGACACCATCGAGCCCAAAGCAGCCTCTCCCGGCGCTGAAAATCGCGTCAACCATCGCTGGAACTTGTCGAAGACCATAAAGAGATTTGCAAAGCTTGCAAACCAAACTAGGAATCATGAATGTATAACTGGGAGGGGGATGCAAAATACATCTCCTCATCAAGATCACTGTGCATAAATGCATTGTGAACATCTATCTGATCAACATCTCATCCACGAATAGTAGCAACAACTAAGAAAAGATTAACCAAACTCATATTGGCAAAAAGAGCAAACATCTCTGTGAAGTCTTTCCTCACAATCTGATGCTTACTAGGAATAACCAAACGAGCCTTATAGCGCTCAATAGAACCATCAAAATTGAACTTGGTCTAACACACCCACTGGCATCTAATTGCCTTCTTTCCAGGTGGAAGAAAAACAAAAACCTATGTGTTATTCTGCTCGAGTGTATCAATATCATCGGACATGGACTCACGCCACTAAGAATTGTAATATGCATCATCATAAGTAACCAGATCAGCAACATATGTAACTGCAGCTAAATATGTAGAATGCAAAAATGAAAAAATATTACAGGAAACATAATCAACAATAGGGGAACGAGTACCTAAAGACACTGAAGCAGGTGATGATAGATCAACAGAGGGGGAGGGGTTTATTGAGCGAGTAGCAGTGCAAATGTAATTCTTCAATTTGAGAGGAGATTGGCAAAGATGAGTGCTTGGAGGACGAACTAGCTGAATGGACTCAGGCGAGAAGGTCGGTAGCTTTGAAGTAGGATACAGATCGGATGTGTGCATCTGTACAGCCAAGGGAGCTGGGGGCGACTGCCATGACTCAGTGGTAGATGGTCATAGCTCGAGAAGAGCTGGTCATTGACCGATCATGGTCGGCTGGGTTTTTGGAGGCCACACTCGTAGTAGCATAGCTGACCGTAGCACAGAAGAAGACGATGGCTCGGGAAGGGAGTTTTCATAAACATCAGGTGACTGAAAAGGTAGTGGATTAATAGGTACTGTCATCGCTGAAGCTGGTACATAAGGAAAGCAATCTTCATAAAATATCACACCCAGTTGTCAAACAAAGTACGAGTCTCCAAGTCATAAACACGCTAGGCTTTTTTGCCAATAGGATAGCCAAGAAAGACACACATTCGACTTCTAGATGCAAATTTATCGAACGGACGTCGAATCTGAGAGGCAAAGTACAGGCTACTGAACACTCATAGATGGATGTAATCTGGTGAACGATCGTACAAAAATTGATGGTGGTGATTTAACACAGGTGTTTGTGTGCAATTGATGAGGTAGGCGACGGTAGGAGTGCATTCTCCCCAGAAATTGATAAGCAAATAACCATGGAAACGAAGGGCACAAGCAACATTAAGAAAGTGCTTGTGCTTTCAATCCACACGCTTATTCTGCTGAGGTGTGTAGGTTGTGGAGGTCTCAAAACAAATGCCTTTCTCCAGAAAAAATGGTCGAAGGGAAGGAATTTGGTTCCATTGTCAGCATGAACTTGCTAAATGGGACGATGGAACTGTGTTTGAACAAGCGTGAAACACTCCTTCATCTTAACTTGAACTTGATACTGAGAAACTAACAAGCAAACTAAAATAGCTCAGGCATAATCATCAACTATAGTTAAAAATGAAAATGCTCCACTACAAGAAGGTGAACCATAAGGCCCCCAAACATCGTAATGTATAAGTTCAAACAAATGACTTTCCTTAACATAACTAACGGGAAAACTATGTCAAGACTTTTTTTTGCTCGATGATAGACAGAGCATGGAACCATTTTATTCAAATCAATAGACATTAAAGAAATAACTAGGATAAAAGATAACACCAAAGAGGATGGTTGCCAAAAATGCTGATGCCACAAAGCAGACAAAGACACTGAAGCAGTAACAGACAAGAATGACTGTGTAGACTGTGTAGACTATAAAGCTCCCAATCTGCGCAACCAATGAACCCCTCATTGTTGTTCACCCATTCCAATCACTATCCTCGTTCTTATATTCTGTAATATAAATAATTTTTTGGTAATCAAAACTAGACCATTTGAAGCAGCAGTAAACTTGGCAAACGACAACAAATTGCATCGCAATGCCGGAATAAGCAGAACATGATTCACAAAAATATCTCCAAAGTGTAGTTTTCCATGTTCAATAGATAGAAATAGAACCATTAGGTAGGATGGCATAAACATTTTCAGCATGCTCAATATCATAAAGAAGATATTTGTCACCGGTCACATAATAAGATGTTGGTATTGATGTGCACCATTATGCATGCGTTAACCAATGCATTCGGCATAATAATTTTTATTTTTATATGTTGGATTGCTAGTATTATTTTAGTTTACATGACAGGGGGTTTAGACGACCATGTTTGATTTTCTTGTCTAAATCCCGCATTTTGTAAACTTAATTGGTACTAATGGACATCTTGTATCCACGAGCACCTAGATCTTCCTTTGTGATCATTCTTAGTAGGATGCTCATGGATACGTTTTATTACATTCTATGTGAAGGCCATTTGCAAGGACGGTAGAATATATTGAAGGCCGTTCACAAGGATGGTAGAAGATATTGAAGGTCGTTCGCAATGACGGTAGAAGATATTTAAGGTCGTTCACTAGGATGCTAAAAGAGTTAAAAGGACATTCATATTAGAATTGCAGTAGATGAAGACCACATACATCAAATCATGGTAGTAGAAGGATAGAGCCAAAGATAGGTGGTATTGGATTTCAAAACGACCAAGCAAGAAACGGAGAATCGTGGTCCAAGAGTTGTGTTAAATTATAGAAACAATCCAAGAAAAATCATCATTCAAGGTTGTTTCCAATGAATTTCTCTCCTTGAGAACCATAAAATTGGCTATAAGAACTCTCAAAACAGACCAACAGTTCATCCGTAGCGAAGGAAAAAAGTTTATATGGTGAAGCAAAAAAGGGTCAGCGTGGACCATTCATGGTTGGCACCAAACGAGGCACCAATGTCCCTCACCGCACAACAAGGTCCGTGCCAAAATCGATGGGCCTACACGCAAGTTCCAAGTTTCACTCAAAAATGGGTAAGTATGGGTGCAGGCTGTCCTATTTTCGACGACCCACGCCGTTTCAAGTGAAAAATGTCAAGACCAGCCGGCGAGATGAGAATAATTGAGTTGCCCATGCCAAAATACCGATCAAAATGAGGATTCTGATAATGGTCCATAACAAACCTCACATCCTGCGGATCAGAAGTGCAAAAAAAACCATTCTTATAATGGGTCACCCCAGATGCCACAGACCGTGCTAGTATAATCCAAGCCAAGCACCACGGTCCGTGCCAATGGAGATGATGCGGAACAACCCAGATCACAAGGTTTGCACCAAAGGAGACGATGCAGACCAGCCCAAATAATATGTTCTGTGCCAAATCCTATAGCCGCACCAGTACGAATAAAGTAGGTAGTGCCAAATTTGGTGCCCCATGCCAGCATAGACCGTGCCATCTGCGATGGTTCGCACCAAGCGGCAACTAAACTCGGGTTTTACACATTTTGGCCCATTTTTGGCCTATTTTTCTGCCCAATCCCCTACTACTATATATAGGAGCCTTTAGTCTTCTAGGAAAACCTAAGCAAGCATAATGTAGATTTTTCTCTTTCTCTAGTTTAGATAGAAGGAAGATGAGAGTTCTCTCTCTCTAGAGTTCTTCTTCTCTTTCCTTCTCTTTTTCTCTTCTTTCTCCATCTTATTTTCCTAGATCCATGGAGTTGACTCACATAGCTTGGGGTTTTTTGTATTCATGCTATGTTTATAACTTTTTGAGGTTTATATTCTCGTATCTTATTGTCTCATGAATATTTTTTCTTGAACTTGTGGTTTCTAAGATTTATGATTTATGCTATGTCATTTTTATGATGCACTTATACATGTGTTGTAGTATAAAATTGTGCTAGGCTTCATTGCTATCTTGGAAAGTGTTGAAATTGTGGAGTAGGTAAAGAACACCGGGGAGATGAATGCATTCATATCCCTTGAGAGATATTCCTTATGTGTTATACCATGCTTCTAATTGCCTAGTTTTGTGAGAAATCAATATGTTGGGCGGTCAATTTGGAAAATCCCAATGGGGGAAAATCCTTGTCTTAACCCAATGTATTAGCATGTTTGTTTGTAGCGACTAGAGTTGTGCCAACTCTAGAGTCATCGCAAGGTGTCTTTTCCTTTGTTTATCTAGGCCTAGGGATTAAGATCCATGGTGGAGTATCCGAGATGTAATGCATTTCACTACATATCCAATGGTTGCGACCTATGCAAGGCATTGCCCTTTTAGGCAGGCTCTGTATTCCTCTAAGCGGGGCCTGTTGGCATTGGGAGTGAAGAAACGGGGAATGGTCTGCAGCATCGGAGAACTAGAGAAAATTCCATAATTACGGAGATGCCGAGATATGGGCATTGTGGTAAGTACAACGTGTGACGTACGGGGGAAATACCTGGCTATCTCCACACTGTGTGACATTGGCATAAGATAGGTTTATAAGTCTATATGTTAATAAATCGAGGATAGAATTCATTTATCGAGCATGTTACCAAAATACCCCCAAGTGTCTATTTATATATAGTTTACATTCATTTTATTTTTCATGTTTAGTAGTTGCTAACTGAAAAACCAAACCCCCCTTGTTTTACTATATTAGCATTTCCTAGCAACTCGTACAGATTGACAACCCGGACGAGGCTATAATTAATTGATTTTTAGGCCATACCATCTCTGTGGACATACCCAGAGTTTACCACTAACTGCCCTATCGCTAGCATAGTAGTAAATTAGGTATATACCTATAAATTTTATCTTTGACCTTACTTAGCCTTCGCTTTGGTTAACTAGATACAATTAACAACCCCAAGTGAAGGTGGGCCAGGTATAAAGAATCCAAGGTAAAGCAATCTTACCTAGCATATTGTTAGAAGGATTTGAATCAGAGAACATGCTTAAAACCTTACATCATTGCTCCTTGGACAGAGCTGGGACGAATGTAGACTGATCAAAATTGGATACAACGGTGGCAGCGGCGGTGCACTCTGGTGGAGTGATGGCAACCACGGGCTGAGCAGCTTTGGAAAATGATGCCCAAGGTGGGGCACGAGTCTTGGGATATGCGGCAACCTTGAGGCCTGATCCAGGTGGTCAATTCTCTACGAACCAATCCGGGTATCCAATAATGCAGAAACATGTGGTAACATCATGACCTCTACAACCACAATAAGTTCAAGTAAGACTATAACGATCAATGACAGTGGCTAGGTTGCTTCCCGGAGTGGTGGTGATGGATTTTAGAGCGGAGGATTGGGCCTAATGACGTGTAGCAAAGGCTAAGGTGTCTGTCGAAGTAACAGAATCACGGGTGATAATGACCGTCTTCTAGCGCTCCTCCTGAGAAACAAGCGAGTAAACCTTTTCGAGCGAGGGAAATGGATCTTAGGTGAGGATATATGAGCAAAGAGTAACTTAGATATTGTCTAGACCAATGATAAATTGATTAACTATCTATTTCTCACATTCATCGTAAACGATAGTAGCATCTAGGTAAGACATGCATGTTTGTGGATTCATATAAACAAGCAGGTTATTCCACAACTTCTTGGATATACCAAAATAGGTATCAACAACTTAACCATTCTGATAACACTTGTAAATGTCCACACAAATTTGACACGTACATGGGCCATTCTCAACTCAGAAATGCTAGTGAAGGTCATCCCAAAGCTCTTACTCACCTCTACCCGGGGTCATTAATTGTAGCTAATTAACCCGGTCAGAGGGCTTATGGGTCAAAGATAGAGATTTATAATTCTGCACACGTTCCCACTGCTCAGTTACCAAGGGGTAGTAAGCGCCAATCACTGGGTTTGTCCACAGAGATGCTAGGGCTTAATTACTAGTTAGAACACAACCTCGTGCTGGTCGTGAATCTGCAGAAGTGAAAGGAACACTAGTAATGTAAACATGTAATTAGGGGGGGTGTTATATTTTCAACTAACTACAAAGAATGAAATAAAAAAACAAGTAAACTATTTATACTAGACACTTAGGAATCATTTAGCAACATGCTAGTTCTAATTGTTTAATCCTTGATTCATTCACATAAAGACTTACAAAAGACCTATTTGTGTCTTCACAACATGTGGCGTGGTCGATGGCATACATTTCCACATCCCTATCATGGTGGGTGCAGTCGCAACCCTCCATCGACACCGCCATAGTAATTAAGGGAGTACAACGAGGTCTGACCATCATTGTAGGTCTGTTTCTCCCCATTCTATTATATCATGGGCTTCCACCATGAATGAAACTACTCCTCCCGGGTCCTATATACGCTAGGCACGAGGATAGTATGCACCTTAACTGTGAAACTAGGGTTTCAACACAACACCTAGCTTATTACTATTAGCTATCTCTACCCGTAATCTCTTGGTAAATAGTTATAAAGTCAGCAAAGACTGGTGCGATGGAAAATAGATCAGAGCATGCACACACCCACATGGATGCGTTCTCCACTACTTATTCTAACATCCAGGTTTCTCTTCCCAGGGGGGCATCGATAATTGAACCATACATGAATATATCCTAAGTGTGTGCTTATATAGGGTGTAGTATTCATGCATTTATGACATTCAAGAACTATCACAATAGTATCATAAACACAAAGATTGGTTGAATCTAATAAATCTCAATAAGCATTTAGAACATGCCAAGTGCCAAAATTAATCCCAAGCTGATGATCTACTCTACAAAGGTTAGATCCAAGTAAAATACTAGGTTAGATGCCATGGATTTAGAAAATAAGATGAAAGGAAAAAAAGAAGACAAGAAAAGAAAGGAAGGAGAAGAAGTATTCTCCTTTTCCTTCTCTCTAAACTAGAGAGAGAAACTAATCTACATTATGTCTACCTATATTCTACTTAGGGTGTAGTAGAAGAATAAGGCTCCTATATATATTAGTAGGAGATTGGACCTAAAGATAGGCTCAAAATAGGCCAACTTAGGTAAAAACTCTAGTCACTCCTTCCCTCTTTTCGCTGAACCTTTCTCGAATAAACTGCTCAAATCCGTGAATCTTCTGGAGCTGAATTGTAGTATGTTGAATAGAGCTTGGAACGAAAAATATTTTGATATATGGTAGAGGGAAGTTGATCTCCACTATTATGCATGTTGTAACAAATGCATTTGGCGTAGTTTTTATTTACTTTTGGTTGGATGTTTGGAAACATTAGTTGAGTTTACATGACAAGGGGTTTGGGCAAAAATGTTCAGTTTTCTTTTCTAAATCTCACATTTTGTACACTGAATTAGTGATTATTAACATATCATGTTCACGAGCTCCTTGGTCCTCATTATAAGTACCTTTAGTAGGTCACCCGTGAATGCTATTTATTACATTACATTCTTACGAAGGCCGTTTACTTTTAATAGTAGAAGATTTGAAGGCCACTTGCATTGAATAGTAGTAGATGAAGGCCATGAGCATCAATGCGTGGTAGAAAGAGATTGAAGCCAAGGATAGGCAGCTTCAAAGTTCAAGATGACAAAAGGCAGAAATGGGGAATCATGGTCTGAAGAGTGTTTCTTAAGGCCGAGAACGATCCAAGAAGAATTAGCCTTCAAAGCTAGTTCCATTGGATTCATCCTCTCGATTATTACAAAATCGACTAATAGAACTCCCAATTCGGACTAACAGTTCACCCATGGCAAGCAAATGAAATTCAGCCGACAAAGAACCAGTGGTCTATGATAGCCCGCGCTACATGAAGCATCAACAGCTCGTGAAGATGCCCACAATCCTCTTTACACAAAGCAACAGTACTAGTCTGTGACATTGAAGTCGAACCGTAAAGTATGTAAGGGAAGAGTTAAAGAAATTTGCCTAAGAATGGAGCCAGTCAATGAAAACCTTCACGAACCATGGTAAGAGTTTTGAGAAAATACCCATGATGCTCACGTTCCATGAAAAGGAGGTCGGGCCATGAAAACTACTGAGTGGAACCGTGATGCTACTCATGGTCTATGAAAACATTCACGGACTGTGGTACGAGCCTAGATTCACGAATTGTAGCTTCCCGTGGCTATGAATGTTCATGGACCATGCCAGATTTGGCAGTCTTTGTTTGAAGGCTTCATGGACCGTGGCATCCGAGCCAGTCCGTGAAAACTAGGCGGATAACCTAGGTTTTTAGCCCTTTTGTCCTATTTTGGGCCTATTTTTAGGCCCAATCTCCTACCACTATATATAGGACCCTAGTCTACTCATTTTTATATACATTAGGGGAGAAAATTCATACCTTGTAACTTGGAGAGCATTTGGGAGAAGGAAGGATTTCCTTAGTAGGTTTTGTACCGATTCCTTTTTTTTCTTCTTGTTTCATCCCAAAGATGTGAAATTCAAATCTATATTTGAATTCTATGTCTAGGGAGTAGTTGGATTAAGCTTGGGACATATTTGGCACATGTGTAGCTTTTGATGCTTTATGAGATTCTTTAAATTCCATCTATCTTTGTGTTTATGATATTATTATGAGTGTTCTTAAATGTGACAAATTCATGAACACTACACAACATATGAGCACACACTTTCATGTATGGTGCACTAATTGATGCCCCATTGGGAATAGGAACCTAGATGTTTGAATGGGTATATGGGAATGATTCTGCGTGAGTGTGTGCACAGGAGATTTGAGGCAACCCTAATCTGCATACTTAATGATTTGAGGCACTAGTTCTAGCTGATTACTTAACCATTTTTCAATATATTACGGGTAGAGATAGTTGATAGTAGCAAGCTAGGTGTTGTGTTGAAACCCTAGTATCATAGATAAGGTGACTATGAACCTAAGGCCTCGCGTATAGAGGACCACTAGGAATTAGTTCATTTGTGGTGGAAGCCCTGGATGTAATAGCATGGGGGAGAAACAAGACCACAATAATGGTTGAACTTTGTTGCTCCCTCCTAATTATGATGACGGTGTCGATGGAGGGTTGCGAGTGCACCCACCGTGATAGAGATGGGGAAGTGTATGCCATTGGCAACACCACGTGTTATGAACACACTTATAGGTTTTTTACATGCCTATATGTGAATGAATCGAGGATTGAAGCATTAGAACTACCATGTTGCTAAATTAGTCCAAAGTGCCTAGTATAAATAGTTTACTTGTTTGTTTATTTTATGTTTCTAGTTGTTAGTTGAAAATACCAACCCCCCCCATTTTGCATGTTTACATTAGTAGTTATTCCTTCACTCGTGTGGATTGACGACCCACACGAGGCTATGTTTTAACTTTTACTTGAACCCTAGCATCTCTGTGAATAAACACAAGGCTTGCGGCTTACTACCCTTTGGTAGCATAGCAGCGAGAAATGAGTGCAGAATATAAATTTTATCTTTGACCATCCCACGGGAAAAGTGCCTCGGCCTGAGTTAGTTAAATTATACTTGCTGCAACTCTATTAATGACCCTAGGTCAGGGAGGGGTAAATTTTGGCGCCGCTGCCGAGGATGCTTTCCAGGTCAAGTATTTATTGAGCATAGCATGTTAGTAGAGTAATTAATAGTGTCTTTTATTGTTTTTCTTTTGTTTCTTTTGTTTGTTGTGAGTTGGCCTATGGTTATAGTATTCTTTTTTACTTTGATCCTGTTTTCTATTGTGTTGTTGGAATGGTAGTGCGGCCCTAGTTTATGTTGCATACCTGTACCACGAATTTAGGTGTTTTGCATTCCCTAATCAATTCCACAAGTAAGTGGAGGAGAAGGAGGAAGAGAGTTAGATCAGAGGTTTAATTTAGTGGTTTTAGTTTTGAGGAATTACCACATGAAATGGCGAAGGACAACCACACTTTAAGAGAGCTTATGGCTCCTTACTTGGAGAATCAACCACTAGGTATTACATTCCCGCTTTTGCTTCTGAATGTGACTTGTGACCTAAAAAGGGGAATGATACACTTCCTTCCTACATTCCACAGTTTGGCCAGAGAGGATAGGTACAAACATTTGTTTGAATTCCATTTGGTATGCACAAACATGAAGCCGTTGGGAGTGTCAGAAGATGACTACAACTTGAGAGCTTTCCCCTTTTCACTACAAGATGGAGCAAAAGATTGGTAATAGTATTTTCCACCAGGGTGCATAGGGTCATGGATGGATATGAAGGGGCGGTTTTTAGAGAAATATTTTCTGGCCTCAAAGTCTACCAGTTTGAGGAAACAGTTGTCCAACATCACTCAAGGAGTGACCGAGAGCTTATATGAGTATTAGGATAGATTCAATAGGCTTCTCATAAGTTTTCCCTACCATCCCTTCAAAGAAGGCGACTTGGTCTATTACTTTTTCGAGGGCTTGTGTGATGAGGATATGAGGAAGGTTAATGTCACGTGCAATAGTTATATCACCAACAAGAGTCCAAATGATGCTATGGCACGTTTTGAAGAGATGGCCAATAAGATGAGGAAATTGTGTACAAGTTTGAGGGTTAAGGTCTTGGATTAACCCGTACACACACTGAGGTTAGAGGAGCAAGTCTAAGCTCTTGTATTTATGATGAAAGAGCTTATGCAAGGAAAGGTGCACCAAGTTAAGATGTGTGGGGTTTGAAACCTTGATCACAACTCCGAGAAATACCTTAAGGCCATTAGTTATATGCAATGGGTGAATGATGTGGACTACAACAATCGGGAGAGATCTCAATTTGCTAGAGGTCAACAACAAGGGTTCCGGGGGAACCAAGGCAAAGCAAGGCCAGACCTCTGTTCAAACTCATTCAATCAGAGGTATAGGGATCTTCCCAAATTTCAATAGAGGGATGACAATCAACCTCAAGGGTATAGGGGTGGACAAGCACCGCATGAACCATATCTTAGAGGTGCAGGGCAATCCAACAATCATACCACACTTTACAAGTTGGATAGGAAGAAGATCTTGGATTCCATCAGACAATTGGGGAAGAAACATGAGATCTTCGCGGAAAGGACAAGGAGAGAAATTGAAGACCTTGGTACTCACCACCTTGCTGATCCGACTTGAAGAAAAAGAGTCTAGCAAGCTACCTTCCCAATCGAAGGTTAACCCAAGAAATGTTTGCGCACTCAAGTTGAGAAGTGTGAAGGAGGTTTGCAAAACGGAGGAGAAAGTGGCACAAGAGGATGATGAGTTAGTGGAGGCTACCAAAGGGAAGTTCGAAGAAGAAGAGATGGCTGTCAAGGAAGCACCCTCCAAGGAGCTTTTACCACCCGAGGTTCAAATTTATATTCCACCTCCTTTTCAAAGTGATTTGAGGGAAAGGCCAAAGATGGAGACAAATGAGGCCAACATTCGTACAGTCTTTGAAAAAGTGGAGGTATCTATCCCTATCTTGAAATTGATTGACAATGTACCTTCATATGCTAAATTTCATAAGGTTGCATGTATTAAGAAATGGGGTTAGACCACCTAAGAAGTTACAGAAGCTAAGAATTAGGGAATTCGCAATTTTGAATCATAAGAATTTGCCTAAGAAATGTGATGACCTCATAATGTTTTTTATCCCGATTTTTTAGGTGGGAAACTTGTTGAATATGTCAGATATATTTAGGAGCTTTTATCAATGTGATTCCCTTCAGTCTATTTGAATGGCTTGAAATTGGTGAACTAAAGGAGACTAGAGTCATTTTTCAACTCACCAATCATTCCCTAGCTAGCCTTCGAGGACTAGTGAAGGATGTGATGGTGTGAGTGGGAAATTTGGTTTTTATGGAAGAATTTTATGTCCTAGAAGTAGCGCACAATGGAAGTGCACCACCAATCCTTTTGGGGAGAAATTTTCTAAAAATGCCTAGGACTATAATTGATGTCCACCCGGGGATTTTGACTCTAGAAGATGACTTAGACAAGGTGGAATTTGACATTTATTAATCTAGGCATGATTCAACAAAACCTTCTCTTATGTGCAAAGGTGTGACACATTTTGATGAGCATGATAATCTTGAACCTTCTTGTGTTGCAAATGAGCATGAATCTTTTGATCACGAATTTGTTGAGGACCCTGACGGTTTGAATGATTTGATCAATGATATGTCCGTGCTAGATTGTTTTTCTATGCTAACAAATTTGCAGTGGGAAAAGGAAAGTGCTGAGGTATTAATACCTCCTCGACCCCCTCCTAACCCCAAGGTGACATTTAAGGAGTCAATGTTGGCAAGAAAAGGACAAGGGGTACAAATGTAAGGATGGCTCATTGTGGAGACCTCTCCACAACAACGTCATCGTGGGTGGAGTTTCCGATGGCAATTCTGGAGACCAACCAGTAAGTTCTTGAAATTTTAATGCATGAAAGGGTAATAAGTCGTGATGATGACAATAAACATGCATGGATTTTTATTTTTTGGTTTTTTTGAGTAGTTACTTGGTAGATTTTTCATGTCATGCTTGAAATAAATTATCCGTTGAATGAAATTCATAGTTTTCTTTCCAAAGTTGAGAAAAACCAAGGAATAGGGAAAACTTGGGGTTAGCCTCGTGACAATGGTTGTCACAAAGGGCAGGTCTTGTGCCGTGATGATGGGCACAAGACTCTACCTCATGATGATGGAAACACTGGGCAGAAATAATTTTTTGTCAAATTTCAATTTTCCATCCCCCAACTTGTTTCAAAAAGGCAATTTTTGAAAAGGAAGTTTTAATTTCAAAGTTAAAAAAGCATTTTTGGTTCAAGAAGTGAGATTTCATATTTCCTTAGGATTTTTTATGCAAATAGTACTTCCCATGTTAATTGATTGTACTACTTGTCCCCTAATTTGAAATTCCATCTTTATCCAAAGTGTACCTCTTTCTCTCTTTTCACCAATGCTGAAATTTTATTCTCATGGTATCACTCTTCACCTGATTTCATCATCTACACATTCTTTCCTCCCAATAAACACTCACTCACACAAACTCTTGGGTGAACACGAAAATTGAAGCATTTTCTTCCAAAAAATAGCAATTTTTGCTTCTTCTTGTGTGGATCTCACATTTCTAGGCTTCAAATTTTTGGTAATCTGTTGATCTCTTTGTCTATATAGTTTATTGGCATTGTGGTTTTGTTATGAAAAACATTATTTATAAATTAACATGTGTTGTTGTGAGGTTGTTTGGGTTTGTGTGATCAATCTTGTGATGATGAAAATATAGATGTTTTGAATTTGTCACTGATATTGAGTGATGTGTTCTTCATGTGTTGGGTGATTACAGGTAGAATGAACATTGTTTGCATAAATCTATTGATGGGTTAGTGAAAGGCATACATGATGTTGTTGATTGATGAGGAATATTGTTGTTTTAAATGGCCTTTATGCTAATACCATCATGCTTTGAATGTGTGCTCATTTTGTGAGAATATTTCTTGATGAGTGATATCATGGGCCATGCATTGTTTATTGTTACAATACCATTCTTCTCTCTCTCAATTTGTTATGATGGCTCCAAAGAAAGGTACTTCAGAAAAAGAGAATTCGTCAAGGGGTGACAAATGAAAGAAACTGGTTAAGGGTGCAAACTCTAAACCAATGGCTACCATTCCTTGCAACTCTAAGCCTATGGACGATGGGGGTTTAGGATTAACCAACATCACCAGGACCGTAGTTCGGAGATGGAGGAATTTGACGGAACCACAGAGGAGTATTTTGGAGACTAGTTTTGCTTGCAAGAGCATCTTGATGGCTCTAGGTTTACTTGAACCCGTGACCTTTCTTTTGGGCCGGGTAGGCCTAGAAGGTTTTCTCGATGTGCACTCAAAATCCTACATAAGGTGGACCTTAGATTTTCTAGCTTCCATTTGGATGGTCACAGACGAGAAGGGTCGCAAAGAGATTAAGTTAAACTTGAATGACAAGGAGTACATAAATGACCTATAGAGAGGTGGCACTAACTTTTGGGTGAAAGACCAGCCATTCTCTCTTGGGCACTTTTGGGTCCAACAAACCGGGACTGATAGGAAGAATCTGAGCAAGAGCATGGCTATATTGCACCTGGCAATCCGTTATGTTCATCGACTCCTTTCTATTGGCGTTCTATGGCACGGTGAATTGATGCATTATCCAGGCTTCAATGTACAACATCTTTGGGCAATGACACCGTAGAGGAACATCTACCTGGACTTGGTTTGTGTCTTTGTTTAAGAATGCATGCGATAGATAGATCAGAAGAGTGGGAAAATCTCTATAGGAGGCATGATTGGTCTTTTAGCTAACTTAGATAACTTAGGAAGATCATGCACAAGGTACAATATTGAGAAATTATCTAAGGCGTCTATGGTGAGAGCAACGACATCAGAGGGTAGATATGTATGGCTCTATAGTGGTGTGAGCACGTGTAGCTTCATGATTCTTCAACAACTAGAGCGCACTACCATCGACCATAAAACATGTTTGGATGACCTACTTATTTCACCAGACTAGAAGTTTGAGAGAGAAGCCTACAACATTATGGCCAACTATCGAGAGCACTTGTGAGCCGATCTCATCTTTCCATGGCCATTATGGATCAATTACACCTACTTACAGAGAAACTCTAGAATTCTTCCAAAGTTCTTCAAGGGATAGTTCAAGCGATTGGATGAGTGAAGACAGAAGTGGAGGAGCTCAACACGAGTGTGGATTGCCTTGGAGCCACAATCCAAGCGATAAGGTTCATAGAGAGGGTTTCACTAGCCACGAAGAGGCCGGCCCTTTGGGGCCGGAAGCGTATGTATTTGTAATCTCCCTTCCTCACTTATATTTTGAAATTCTTTTTTAGCATTGGAGACTTCGCATCTGCAAAGTGTGGGGAGGGAGTAGTGAGCACTTAGGAATTCTCATTCTTGGATTTCTTCGTGCATGCATGTTTTTTTTTATTTTTTCTTGATTGTTGGTAGTTTTAGTTCTTGTTTGTTGGGGATGATTTTGGATGAACATTTGGTGGATTGACATGCTATGTTAGGTTTCCTAGTTTGCATGGGGTAGAATGTTTTAGCCATTGGTGGAGTACTTTTGTGTGTTGATTATCTTTGTATTATTGAGCCCACTTATGGGGCACTTTTTGAAAATTTGAAAAAATGAAAATAGATCAAAACCTGGACAAGTTAAAATCCCAAAAAAGGCAACTTGGGTAACATTAGGAAAAGCCCAGATAGGTCAAAAGACCTAGGTAAAATTGAGAGGCTTGACCCTGCTAGACTTACGAGTCTAGGAAACATAAGGGGCCGTGTGGAAAGAGGTGGGAGGTGATCAAGTTTTGTGGGAAAACGCTATGTGAAAACCCAAAAGGGCGCCTAGGCAAAATGAGAGAAATTGAGAGAAAAAAGAAAAAAGAAACAAGAAACTAGGTTGACAATACATTGGACTCGTTGTTTGCAACTAGGTCGAGAATCTAGATTTATCCCTATGTTGCAAGCAAGTCGACGGCCTTTGGATTTCATTGGTTGATTGTTTTTTACTTGAGTATTGCTCTCTTATTGCTTTTGGGACTTCTTTGGGGAAAGTAAGCTTGGCTTTACTCCGATCTTTTGTCACTTATCTTTTTCCATACACATTTACATGCTTTGGGTGGTTTGGTTCCCTTAAGTACTTTGGAAGGTGTGAGAGTTGTGAGATTTTCATCTTCTTTGGGGAACTAGGGTAGATTAGGGATAAGTTGGATGCATTGGCTATTTTTGTATGCTTCATGTCACTTGAACCTTTTTTTTATATACTCCAGGATGAGTAAAGGTTTAAGTGTCGGAAGTTTGATTTGCACCATTATGCATGCTTTAACTAATGCATTTGACATAGTTTTTTTACTTTTGGTTGTTAGGATGGCAACATTAGTTGAGTTTACATGACAAGGGGTTTAGACAACCATGTTCGGTTTTCTATTCTAAATCCCATGTTTTGTACACTTCATTAGTGATTACTGACATACCGTGTTCATGGGCTCCTTGATCCTCATTTTAAGTACCTTTAGTAGGTCGCCCGTGAATGATATTTTTCACATTACATTCTTGAGAAGGCTGTTTGCTTTCAACGGTAGAAGAATTGAAGACCATTGGCATTGAATGGTAGTAGATGAAGGCCATGAGCATCAATGTATGATAGAAGGAGATTGAAGCCAAGGATAGGCAGCTTCGAAGTTCAAGACGAAAAATGGTGGAAATGGTCAATCGTGGCTAGAGGAGTGTTTCCTTAGTCTGAGAACAATTCAAGAAGAATTAGCCTTCAAGGCTGGTTCTATTGTATTCTTCTCTGCAAGTATCACAAAATTGACTACTAAAACTCCCAATTTGGACTAACAGTTCACCAGTGGCAAGCAAACAAAGTTCAGCCAACGAAGGACCAGTGGCCCATGATAGCTTGCACTACACAAAGCATCAGTGGCCCGTGAAGATGCCCTACATGAAGCAATATTTCTGGTCCGTGACAGTAGAGCTGGGCTGTGATGCATGAAAGGGAAGAGTTTAAGAAATTTGGCTAAGCATGGAGTCGGTCCATGAAAACCTTCACAGACCGTGACGAGAGTTCTGAGCAAACACCCATACTGCTCACGGTCCATGAAAAGGAGGTTGGGCCATGAAAAATACTGAGTGGAAACTATGATGCTGCTCGCAGTTTGTGAAAACCTTCACGAACCGTGACACGAGCTCAACTTCATGGACTGTGGCTTCCCACGGCTATGAATGTTCACGGAGCACGCCAGATCTGGCGTTCCATGCTTGAATGCTTCACGGACCGTGGCTTCCGAGCTGGATAATTTCATGCTTTAATTATTGGATAGTTTTATTCCTTACCAAAGTTGGGGTTTTCTCAAAGTTTTGCTACTTCAAAGTGCAGTGGAAACACGGGCTACCATGAGCCATTTTATGGTGTTCAAGCTCGAACATAACAGGTTCAGAGTTTCTACGTTGTGCAGTAAATTGTATTAAAACCTTTTTTTTGATAAAGTGTACATATGTATCAGTCAATATATATGTAAAATGGTACAATACCTGAAAAAAGGGTGACTTGAGGATCCTTCACTAGCCATTAGTCCTGAATATAAAGTGAATATGTTTAGGGTAAACTAGCCTTATATAAACAACGTGCGACGTTGGCCATGTGTTGCAGGAATATGTCATTCTTATCCATTGGTTTAGCTGACATGTACGAGTGACATCGCCGATGAGTCGGCAAGTTCGATATCATGACTACTGGAGAAACAAGGTTGCAGAAAGAAATTTAAAGTTAACTCAAATGCCTACATGCGACGTCGTTAAGACATCGGTATTATCGATGGATAAATCGGGACGACTACGACACCTTGTGCATAACTTGAAATAAGAATGTGTGATGTCTCATGCATAAACCAAATGGCATGTGACTAGAGACCGACTTCGCATATAGAAATGGAAAAAAACACAGAAACCTAGAAAAAATAATGCATTAAGAAGACAAAAATTACACAAAAACATCAAAACAAACCAGAGCATAGTACCTAGGTTTACATTTAATAAATCTTAACACTCTAACAAATCTAAGTAAGAACTAGAAAACTAAAAATACAACCCATACAAAAAGCATAGATTAAACAAGGTGAAGTAACAATTACAAAAATTTAGGCACTTCAAGAGTAGAAATTCATACCTTTGTCAAAGGAGAAAAGGAAAGGGGTGAAGAGACTCTTGGTATTCACAGGAAACATGAAAATGAAAAGCTTAAACTGATTCTAAGGGACCATTTATTTATTCCCACTTTGCAACAACGTCGTTTTGGAACCTTGTGTTGTCCGCCTCAGTTGGTGCAACGTCACATGTATATCACTTGTGTCGACAAACGGCCAACTGTAAAGCAATGTCGCATGATTAAGTGGGCAGAAATATTTAAGCCCTCTAGCTTAACAAATGAGCCTGCCAAGGACTAGTACGAATAATTTCATCCAGAAAACACTAAAATATGGCAACATAACATTTTTTGGTTGTGTGAACCGTTTCAGTCCACCACCAAAGAAAATAGCCGGTGAAAAATTTGAATATATTAAAAAAGATTGGTGAACACAAATATATTTTCTATTTTAAGAATGAGTGAAACAAATTAATCATTACACACAAGTCTTTTATAGTTTTATGTATGATCGTAACATAAAAATTTTGTTTGATATGGTTGGCTAAATATTAATGATTCAATAACATAAAAATAACATTCAACAAATAGATTCAAGATTAATTTAGATAAACATCACCTTCGACAAAATAGTCTTAATGTCACAGCTGTTTGTCATAATTTGTCACAATTTGTCACAATTTGTCACAAATTCTAAGTACTAATTTTGTAAGATGATGAAATTGAAAACTATGGGCGCAGAACTATCAACCAGCTTGAAGTAGAGCGTGTCCCCAACCTTCATGCCCTATGTATGAAAGAACTAGCTAAAACCCTTTGGGGTCGGGGTTTTTAGCCTCCTGTTCCCTGAGTAGCGCATGTGACACTCTTTTCCGTGGCACCTCAAGACAACATGAATTTTTAACTTTGGTAGAAGTGACTCAATTTAGCCGGGGATGTACTAAATTATAGAATACCATAATTAGTATATATGAAAATAAATTAGAGAAAATTTTAATTGAAAATAAAATACATGTGTAAAAGGGAATGACTTACAATAATCGTAATTGAACTGAAGTTCATCTGGGTTACCGTACACATGAAATGCAGTATGATATCACTGAATGAAGTTCACGCATAGTCCTTATCCGAATTGCTACAGATCTGCATTTGGCCAATGAAATTAGTAATAATTAAATTAGAATATTAAAGAATACATGTTCTAAACAAAATATCGCTCACCTCAACTAATACACGACTACTAAAACCTTCATCGCCAGTCATGATTCCTGAAAATCATATTGTCACGGATGAAATGTATAATGATAAATAGAAACTGGTCTGATTGAAATCGGTTCAATTAATCGTTTGAGTCAAAATGTACATGCGATGCCGTAGACCTATCGGTACATCTTCTTGGTTAACTGAGATAAGTGCAACGTCTCATTCAAAGATGAGGAGCAAAAATATGAAAGTACGACATCACACATCAATCACATATAAAGACCTAGTACGTGGTCTATAGTAAATTATAGAAGGTTACTTATAAGTATGCAAAGGTTAATTGGAAGATCTTTGCTGAAAAGTTTCCATGAGATCATGCCTGTTTATTTATCATTTTTGGGGATTATAAGTTTGAATGAGGATGGAAAAGGTCTTTTCTGGGATGTTTGGAATTACTTTTGGGACTACGGGTGAACATTTTAATGTTTGCACTTAGGTCCCTCCACGAATGTGAGAGAAATGGAAAAACAAATGTGGAGATACCCTAATCTAATTCACATTGTCAGGACCAAGATGTTCTGATTTAGGCATGAATGGGCCAATATGACATGGTAATCGTCTGTCATTAGTATTTCCATTAATACCCTTAAGATAATCGTTATGGAAACAATAATTTCCAACACATAGAATCGCATGAATTTCTTATTCTTGGTTTTTTTAAGAAAATAAAATGTAATAAAATTCCACCATATTTTAGAAAGAGCTAGTACTTGGTCCAAAGTAAATTTTAGATGATTACTTATAAGTATACAAGGGGTTAGTTGGAAGAACTTGTGGAAGAATATGTGGAATAAATTCAGTTTCTTATTTGTTACTCTCGGTTATTACAAGTTCGACTAGAGATGGCAACGTTTCGTTTTGGGACGATTGGAATCAGGTTTGGGACCATCGGTGAACTTTTCAATATTTACATTTAGGTCCCTCCAAGAAAGTGGTAGAAGTCCAAATGTAAATTTTTAGATAACATTTTTTTATTCATATTTTCACAACAATGTCGTTTCGATCTCGGATTAAAAGGGTCGATGGAAGGGGCCCCAATCTTAACATGGAGTATTTTATGACACTTTTAAAACATTACCCTTTGGCCCTCTTGTGCAACGTCATAGGTTTGTTTCCTAATGCGAATCCACGACCGAACAAAGATCGGCATCAGTTATAATAAAATTTATAGCGTGAATAAAAAAATTAAGCCAAAATTTTGAACCAAAATTTCCCCCCAACCAAAATTTCAAGTTATTAATATCAGCACCATTACCCATTTCTCATCTTTAATACAATTTCTACAATCCCTACTCCACACCATCCTCTCCATTGACACCGTTACAACAATTTGAGAGCTCAATCAATTTATTTTTACCAAACATCAACAAGTATCCGATTGTGGAGTATCTCCTGGGTCAAATTAATTGAGGTAGTTTTCCATACATTCAATATTAATTTAGCAATTTAATTACCATACCTTCTATATGTTATTTTTCTCATGTTAAATAGTTTATATTGTTTTTGTTTCCAAGATGATGTCATGTTTGTCAAGAATGAGAAAAATGCTTAGATTTAGGCTGATTGTGTAAATAAATTTTTATTCGTATGAACACAATATGAGTGTGTGACGTCGGTCACAGTTAGTCGGTCTTTGAAATATACAACCAAATTAAGACCGATGACACACATGTCAATAAAAAGCATGAAATGTCTTGAATGTCCGACGCCGCGTGTAGGTCGGCCTTAGCGACATCAATCACTCTAGTTTGCGACATCACTTTTACCAATATCCATTTTCCCCCAACTTGACATTCACGTCGTCCAAGCATGACTATATTATGTGTTTTTCATTTCGGGACCGCCCAATTCTGACATAAATTTTGTCTCTTGTGTATTGGATGTAATAGGACAACGAGAGTTATCGATGGACTGTAGATGGAAGACTTGTCATTTCACAAGTTGCCCTGACAGTGTTAATGTCTTACAACATAGACAATATGGAGGTTCAATACCATTAATGTTCAAATTTAATATAAACCCTATGCATTATTATATATTGTAACATGTATTTTTAATGTATGTTACAGTTTTGTGGATTTTAACATGTCATTGTTAATTTTCCCACATGAATTTAATAGCAATTGATGATTGTATGGTGTTTAACCATTTCTAGAGTAATCCAATACTAAATAACATGCAATGGCTATCAAAGAACGATTGTTTGTTTCTTCAAATATTCAATAATATAATATTGTACCAAAAACATTCTCTCCACGATTTTTCTGCAACGCCGCACTAGCCGGTGCTCATGCAATACATAAGCAACATTGCGTGTAGAACCGGCATGCAATGTTTTTTGTGACATTACCTATTTGAAACGATGTCGTATTATTCACCATTCCACGTCAGCATGCACAGACATGGGTGTACGACATCGTGCGATTTCACTGTTCTTTAGAACGGTGTCGCGGATTTTACTCACATAGAATGTCTTGTTGGTATGCCCGACGTTGTTTGTCTTATGTTCTGACGTCGTGCGCAGAACAATGTTGCAGCTCTGGTATCCTATTGCCGGCCTTAGTGCTATGAGCAAATTCCCACGTTAAACCTGTCTATGTCGCTAAAAAACTGCAGTGAAGGATTTTTTTTTACCTCGCTTATGAACTAAGGTAAAAGATACACTTTTTACTTCAGCTACATTGACCTTGGTTTCTTCATTTCTTAAAACTGAGGTAAAAACACCCGCAGAATCAAAGTAATAGATGTTGTTTCTTGTAGTATTCTCTCAGGAGCCGTAAGATATCTAATAGCAAGAACACACCCCAACAATTCAAAAAGATACACTATACCACAAAATTTCACAAAGTGTTGCAAAAAGTGTCAAAAATCTCAATCACCTAAATAATCACCCCCAATATGCAACAAATTCACCAAAAATTCTACAAAACCCCCAAAATCTCTACACTAGCATCAATAGCACATTACACTATATTCATCACAAAAGAAAATCCAACAACACCATTATTCATCACAACGCAAGAATTCATAAAAAATAAATAGATAGGTTTTATCGTAGAAACGATGGAAAGAGTGTGGAGAGTGCTAAGTTTGTCCAAGAGATGCAAAGGTAGATGAATTTGACCAAAAATTTAAGAACCCCCAAATTCTAGGGTTCTTGAGTTTTTAATCAAATTGGGGAAGATGGGTAGGATATGGGTGTTAGGGATGTGGAAGAGTGGAAGGAGGGGAAGGATTTGGTTGAAGGTGGAGAGGGGGCGACGCAATTCCGGCGACAATGGTTGTGATGGGTGAAGGGATAATAGCACCCGTGGGAAACAAATGGGAGAGGGAAGTGAAATTTGAGGCTGAATCGTGAACTGGGTTCCCTTTGTTTAAGTCGCTGTAGGCCGCAATATATGCCGCGGCCCACGGTGGAAAATCAACCTTAGTATAAGTCCGTCACTTAGCTTGCTACGGGCTGCAATATATGCTAAGACCCGCAGAGAAAAAGCATCCCAAATAAAAAAATCCTCATTTTTCATTGTGGGCCACCATATATGCTCCGGTGCGCAGAGATGAATCTGCCCGACTCCGTAAAATCCCTTAAAAAATCAACATTTTGGTCTTCAAAATTCCTCAAGAGCACTTTATTCCTACAAAATAACAAACAAAGCAAGCCTATGGAAACAACACTTATTACTTCACCCCTTTTACCTCGATTTCCGCCACAAAGAATCACATAAAATTATATATTCTTTATTTTCTATGATATTAAAAGCTAAAAAAAGTATGTCCATCAATTTTTAAAAAGCGCAAGTACATTGTCTTGAGTAAATTGCATATGATTACTTATAAGTATGCGAGGGCCATTCGTAAAGAACTTGTGGAACTATCTATGGGATCATGCCAGTTTCTTTAGCAGTTTCAATAATTAAGAGTTTGACTTGGTATTGAAAGTGTCACGTCCACGAACCGGGATAACCTTCCATCATTTGTGTTAGTATTCCATTATGACCCATACAATAAGCGTTATGAGCATGATAATTTCCACCGCAAAGAATCACATGAAATTATATATTCTTTATTTTTTATGATATTAAAAGCTAAAAAAAGACTGTCCATCAATTTTTTTTAAATGCCAAGTACATTGTCTTGAGTAAATTGTATATGATTACTTATATGTATACGAGGGCCATTTGTAAAGAACTTGTGGAACTATTTGTGGGATCATACCAGTTTCTTTAGCAGTTTCAATGATAAAGATTTTGACTTGGTATTGCAAGTGTCGCATCCACCAACCGGGGTAACCTTCCATCATTTGTGTTAGTATTCCATTAAGACCCATACAATAAGCGTTCTGAGCATGATAATTTCCACCACAAAGAATCATATGAAATTATATATTTTTTATTCTTTTTATGATATTAAAAGCTAAAAAAAGTCAGTCCATCAATTTTTAAAAAGCGGAAGTACATAGTCTTGAGTAAATTATATATGATTAAATATAAGTATACGAGGGGTATTCGTAAAGAACTTGTGAAATTATCTGTGGGATCATGCCAGTTTCTTTAGCAGTTTCAATGATAAAGAGTTTGACTTGGTATTGGAAGTGTCACATTCACGAACCGGGGTAACCTTCCATCATTAGTGTTAGTATTCCACTATGACCCATACAATAAGCGTTATGAGCATGATAATTTCAACCACAAAGAATCACATGAATTTATATATTCTTGATTTTTTATGATATAAAAAGCTAAAAAAGGCTGTCCATCAATTTTTTAAAAGCGCAAGTACATTGTCTTGAGTTAATTGTATATGATTACTCATAAGTATAGGAGGGACATTCGTAAAGAACTTGTGGAACTATTTGTGCGATCATGCCAGTTTCTTTAGAAGTTTCAATGATAAAGAGTTTGACTTGGTATTGCAAGTGTAATGTCCAGGAACCGGGGTAACCTTCCATCATTTGTGTTAGTATTTCATTATGACCCACACAATAAGCGTTATGAGCATGATAATTTCCACCACAAATATTCACATGGAATTATATATTCTTGATTTTTTATGATATTAAAAGCTAGAAAAAGTGTGTCCATCAATTTTTAAAAAGCGCAAGTACATTATCTAGTGTAAATTGTATATGATTACTTATAAGTATACGAGGGCCATTCGTAAAGAACTTATGGAACTCTCTGTGGGATCATGTCAGTTTCTTTAGCAGTTACAGTGATTAAGAGTTTGACTTGGTATTGCAAGTGTCACGACCATGAATCGGGGTAACCTTCCATCATTTGTGTTATTACTCCATTATTACACATACAGTAGACGTTATGAGCATGATAATTTCCACCGCAAATAATCACATGAAATTATATATTCTTTATTTTATATAATATTAAAATCTAAAAAAGGACTGTCCATCAATTTTCAAAAAGCGCAAGTACATTGTCTGGAGTAAATTGTATATGATTACTTATAAGTATACGAGGGCCATTCGGAAATAACCCGTGGAACTATCTGTGGGATCATGACAGTTTCTTTAGCAGTTTCAATGATAAAGAGTTTGACTTGGTATTGCAAGTGTCACGTCCACGAATCGGGGTAACCTTCCATCATTTGTGTTAGTATTCCATTATGACCCATACAATAAGCGTTATGAGCATGATTATTTCCACCGCAAAGAATCGCGTGAAATAATATATTATTTATTTTTTATGATATTAAAAGCTAAAAAAAGTCTGTCCATCAATTTTTAAAAAGCGCAGGTGCATTGTCTAGAGTAAATTGTATATGATTACTTATAAGTATACGATGGTCATTCGTAAAAAAAATTGTGGAACCGTCTGTGGGATCATGCTAGTTTCTTTATCAGTTACACTGATGAAGAGTTTGACTTGGTATTGCAAGTGTCACGTCTGCGAACTGGGGTAACCGTCTGTCATTTAAGTTAGTATTCCGTTCTAACCCTTACAATAAGCGTTATGAGCACGATAGTTTCCACCACAAAGAATCGCCTTAAATTATATATTCTCAATTTTTTATGATATTAAAAGCTAAAAAAAATCTGTCCATCAATTTTAAAAAGCGCAAGTGCATTGTCTAGAGTGAATTGTATATGATTACTTATAAGTATACGAGGGTCACTCTTAAAAATAATTTGTGGTATTCTCTATGGGATCATGCCATTTTAATTCTAAGTTACGGTGATAAATAATTTGACTTGAGATTACTAGTGTCACGTTTGCGAACTGAGATCATCGTCCCTCATTTGTGTTTGTATTCCAATATTACCCTTACAATAAGCATTATGAGCAAGATCATTCCAACCACGTAGAATCGTATGAAATTATATATTATTGGTTTTTTTAAAACTTAAAAGATAAAGATAATCTGTCCATCAATTTTTAAAAAGTGCAAGTACATTGTCAAGAGTAAGTTGTATGTGATTACTTATAAGTATATGAGGGCCATTCGTAATAAACTTGTGGAACTCTCTGTGGAATCATGCCAGTTTATTTATCAGTTACGATGATAAAGAGTTTGACTCCGGATTGCAAGTGTCACGTCTGCAAACCATGGTAACCTTCCACCATTTGTGTTAGTATTCCATTACTACCCTTACATTTAGGGTTATGGGCACGATAGTTTCCACCACATAGGATCGCATGAAATTAAAAGCTAAACAACACATGTCCATCAATTTTTAAAATGTGCAAGTACATTGTCTAGAAAAAAAGTGTATTTGATAACTTATAAGTATACGAGGGTCATTCGTAAGAACTTGTGGAACTCTTTGTAAGATCTTGCCAGTTTCTTAATCAGTTACGGTGATAAAGAGTTTGACTTGGGTCCGTGAACTGGGGTAATCGTCTGTAATTTGTGTTAGTATTCCATTATTACCCTTACAATAAGCATTATGAGCATGATAATTTCCACCACAAAGAATCGTATGAAATTATATATTGTAGGTTTTTTATGAAATTGAAAGCTAAAATATGTTTGTCCATCAAATTTTAAAAAAGTGCAAGTACGTTGATTAGAGTAAATTGTATATGATTATTTATATGTATACGTCGGCCATTTGTAAAGAACTTGTGGAACTCTCTGTGGGATCATGCCAGTTTCTTTAGCAGTTACAGTGATAAAGAGTTTTTTTTTTAATTTAGTGGGGGTGTATATAAGGCTCCCCAAACCCAAGATAAACTCCATAAAGGAGGCAATTTTTGACAGAGATCTAAAGATATGACTGACTATACTATCTCTGTGTCTAAAACTCCACGCAGGGAGGCAATATGAGAATTCTCCACGCAGGGAGGCAATATGAGAATTCTCCACGCAGGGAGGCAACATGCAAACCTAAAACCTAAAACCTAAAAAAAGGGGTAAATATCCTGGTCGTAGCCAGCAGGATGCGATCACATACTAACTACAATACTGAACTGACGTCCCCAACAATATGATCACTCCCTAGAAAAGTCTCATTCCTCGCTAAAAGCTAATCATCCTCGCTCTGCCGGATTAGTCACTGTGTGGCTCCCTATGACAGTAAGAGACTTTCCCAGTTCATTTACGCACTATCAGAACGCCGGTGAGCTGCCCACCCGCGTCAAGCAGTGGTGTCAAAGACACCTCAACCTATACGGACTACAAATCTGGTTCAGACAGAGTCGCCAATGGGATAGTCAATACTTCCCTTGACTTGGATTTCTCCTGTCTATCTATTAAATCAGATCAGAAGCCAGCATAGTTTTTCCAAACTGATCGGAAAAAGTATGGTGGCGGACAACAGACGAATCCAGTACTATATCAAAAACCTAGCGTCATAGCACATACCCCATAAACCGAATTCAAAAATAGAATCCGAAAACCTAAAACTGAACTAGAAAAAAGAGCAACAATTTTTTGAAAAAAAAACAAAAGTAATTGAAAAAGAATAGAAACCATTACAGTGGTGGCATCCCGGAGGTGTGACTGCATCTACCCCACACCGGCGTGGCGGCGCACTGGCAGCCCAGCCAGGCGCGGTGGCGCGTGGACCACACGCGCGGACGCGGTGGCGCGTGAGAGAGGCAGACATGGCCGGGCAGAGCCGCGCGTGGTCGTCGCGTTTGGCATCTGACCGGCCAGAGGCGGAGGAGCAGCGCGGGACCAGTGCAGCTTAGGCTCCTCTTCACCTTGCAGCCTAACTCCGGTGTATCACCTCCTAGCTAGCCTTACAGTGATAAAGAGTTTGACTTGGTGTTGCAAGTGTCACGTCCACGAACCGGGGTAACCTTCCGTCATTTGTGTTAGCATTCAATTATCACCCATTAAATAAGCGTTATGAGCATGATAATTTCCACCGCAAAGAATCGCATGAAATTAATATTCTTTATTTTTTATGATATTAAAAGCTAAAAAAAGTTTGTCCTTCATTTTTAAAAAAATTCAAGTACGTTGTCTAGAGTAAATTGTACATGATTACTTATAAATATGCGAGGGCCATTCGTAAAGAACTTGTGGAACTATCTGTGGGATCATGCCAGTTTCTTTAGCAGTTATAGTGATAAAGAGTGTGACTTGGTACTGCAAGTGTCACGTCCACGAACCGGGGTAACCTTCCGTCATTTGTGTTAGTATTACATTATGACCGATACAATAAGAATTATGAGCATGATAATTTCCACCACAAAGAATCACATGAAATTATATATTCTTGATGTTTTATGATATTAAAAGCTAAAAAGTCTATCCATCAATTTTTAAAAAGCACAAGTGCATTGTCTAGAGTAAATTGTATATGATTACTTATAAGTATACGAGGGTCATTCGTAAAAATAAATTGTGGAACTCTCTGTGGAATCATGCCAGTTTCTTTATCAGTTACACTAATACAGAGTTTGACTTGGTATTGCAAGTGCCACGTCGTGAAACGTGGTAATCGTCTGTCATTTGTGTTAGTATTCCATTCGAACCCTTACAATAAGCGTCATGAGCACTATTGTTTCCACAACATAGAACCACATGAAATTTTATATTCTAGTTGTTTTATGAAATTAAAAGCTAAAGAAAGTCTTTCCATTAGTTTTAAAAAAAATTATAAATATACGAGGGTCATTCGTAACGAAATTGTGGAACTCTATTTGAGATCATTGCAGTTTCTTTATTAAATATGGTGATAAAGAGTTTGACTTGTGATTGCAAGTGTCATGTCCACGAACCAAGGTAACCATCTGTAATTTGTGTTTGTATTCCATTATTACCCTTACAACAAGCGTTATAAGCAGGATAATTTCCACCACGTAGAATCGTATGAAATTATATATTCTAGGCTATTTATGAAATTAAAAGCTAAAGAAAGTCTGTCCATCAATTATTAAAAAGCGCAAGTACATTGTTTAGAGTAAATTGTAGATTATTACTTATAACTTTATACGATAGTCATTCGAAAAGAACTGGTGAAACACTCTGTGGGATCATGCAGTTTCGTTATCAGTTATGGGGATAAATAGTTTGACTTGGGATTACAAGTGTCACGCCCGCGATTTGAGATAATCGCTCGTCATTTGTGTTAGTATTCCAATATCACCCTTACAATAAGCATTATGAGCAAGACAATTTCCACCACATAGAAACGTATGAAATTATATATTCTTGGTTTTTTTATGAAATTTAAAATTAAAAAATTCTGTCCATCAATTTTTAAAAAGTGCAAGTACAGTATCTAGACTAAATTGTATGTGATTACCTATGAGTATATGAGGGTTATTTGTAAAGATCTTATGGAACTATCTGTTGAACCATGCTAGTTTCTTTACCAGTTACTGTGATAAAGAGTTTTAACTTAGGATTGCAAGTCTCATGTCCGCGAACCAGGGTAACCACCCATTATTTGTGTTAGTATTCCATTGCATCCCTTACATTTAGCGTTATGAGCACGGTAGTTTCCACCACATAGGATCGCATGAAATTAAATATTATAGGTTTTTTTATTAAATTTAAAACTAAAGAACGCCTGTCCATCAATTTTTTAAAAAATGCAAGTACATTATCTAGAGAGAACTGTATATGATTACTTATAAGTGTACGGGGGTCATTCCTAAAGAACTTGTAGAACTCTCTGTGGGATCTTGCCAGTTTCTTTATTAGTTATGATGATAGAGAGTTTGACTTGGGTCCACGAGCTGGGGCAATCGTCGGTCATTTGTGTTAGTATCCCATTATTACCCTTACAATATGCGTTATGAGCATGATAATTTCCACCACAAAGAATTGCACGAAATTATATATTCTATGTTTTTTTTACGAAATTCAAAGCTAAAAAAAGTTTGTCCATCAATTTTTGAAAAAGCACAAGTACATTGTCTATAATAAATTATACGTGATCACTTATAAGTTTACCTGGGTTATTCGTAAAGAACAAGTGGAACTCTCTGTGGGATCATGCTAGTTTCTTTATCAGTTACAGTGATAAAGATTTTAACATGGTATTGCAACTGTCACGTCCACGTACTGGGGTAACCTTCTAGCATTTGTGTCAGTATTTCATTATTACCCATACAATAAGCATTATGAGCATGATAAATTCCACCACAAAGAATCGCATGAAATTATATATTCTTGATTTTTTTAATGATATTAAAAGTTAAAAAAAGTCTGTCCATCAATTTTTAAAAAGCGCCAAAAGATTGTCTATAGTAAAATGTATATAATTGCTTATAAGTATACGAGGGTCATTCATGAAGAACTTGTGGAACTCTCGGTGGAATCATGCCAGTTTCTTAATCAGTTACAATGATAATGAGCTTGACTTGGTATTGCAAGTGTCACGTCCACGAATCGGGGTAACCATTTGTCATTTGTCTTAGTCTTTCATTATCACCCTTAAAATTAGCGTTATGAGCATGATAGTTTCCACCACATAGAATTGCATGAAATTATACATTCTTGGTGCTAAAGAAAGTCTGTCCATCAATTTTTAATAATCATAATTACATTGTTTAGAGTAAATTGTATATGATTACTTATAAATATACGAGGGTCATCCGTAAAGAACTTGTGGAACTTTCTTCGGGATCATGCCCATTTCTTTATCAGTTATGGTGATAAATATTTTGACTTGGGATTGCAAGGGTCACGTCCACGAACCAGGGTAACCATCCGTAATTTGTGTTAGTATGCCATTATTAGCCTTATAATTTCGACCACATAGAATCACATGAAATTATATATTCTAGGCTTTTTATGAAATTAAAAGCTTAAGAAAGTCTTTCCATCAATTATTAAAAAGTGCAAGTACATTATTAAGAGTAAATTGTAGATTATTAATTATAAGTATATGAGAGTAATTCGTAAAAAACTTGTGGAACTCTCTGTGGGACCATGCCAGTTTCATTATCAGTTAGGGTGACAAATAGTTTTACTTGGGATTACAAGTGTCACATCCGCGAACCGAGGTAATCGTCTGTCATTTGTGTTAGTATTCCAATATCACCCTTACAATAAGCATTATGATAAAGATAATTTTGACCACATAGAAACGTATAAAATTATATATTCTAGGTTTTTTATGAAATTAAAAGCAAAAATAATTCAATCCATCAATTTTTTAAAAAGTACAAGTATATTGTCTAGAATAAATTGTATTTGATTACCTATGAGTATACGAGGGTTATTTGTAAAGATCTTATGAAACTCTCTATTGAATCATGCTAGTTTCTTTATCAATTACGGTGATAAAGAGTTTGACTTAGGATTGCAAGTCTCATGTCTGCGAACAAGGGTAATCGTTCATCATTTGTGTTAGTATTCCATTACATCCCTCACATTTAGCATTATGAGCACGATAGTTTCCACCACATAGGATCGCATGAAATTAAATATTCCAGGTTTTTATTAAATTAAAATGTAAAGAACGCCTGTCCATCAATTTTTAAAAAGCGCAAGTACATTATCTAGAGAAAACCGCATATGATTACTTATAAGTATACGAGGATCATTCGTAAAGAACTTGTGAAACTCTCTGTGGGATCTTTCCAGTTTCTTTATTAGTTACGATGATAGAGAGTTTCACTTGAGACCGCGAACTGGAGTAATCGTCAGTCATTTGTGTTAGTATTCCATTAATAACCTTACAACAGGCGTTATGAGCATGATAATTTCAACCACAAAGAATCCCATGAAATTATATGTTCTTTATTTTTATGTTATTAAAAGCTAAAAAAAGTTTGTCCATCATTTTTTTAAAAGGGCAAGTACATTGTCTAGAGTAAACTATATGTGATTACTAATAAGTATATGAGGGTCAATCATAAAGAACTTATGGAACTCTCTGTGGAATCATGCCAGTTTTTTTATCAGTTACATTGATAAAGATTTTGACTAGGTATTGCAAGTGTCACGTCCGCTAACCAGGGTAACCGTCTATCATTTGTGTTAGTATTCCATTATTACCCATACAATAAGCGTTATGAGCATAATAATTTCCACCTCATAGAGTCGCCTGAAATTATATATTCTAGGTGTTTTATGAAATTAAAAGCTAAAAAAAGTCTGTCCATCAATTTATAAAAAAACGTAAGTACATTGTTTAGAGTGAATTGTATATGATTACTTATAAATATATGAGGGTCATTCATAAAGAACTTGTGGAATTTTCTTTGGGATCATGCAAGTTTCTTTATCAGTTACAATGATAAAGAGTTTAACTTGGGATTTCAAGTGTCACGTCTACGAACCAGGGTAACCGTCCGTAATTTGTGTTAGTATTTCATTATTACCCTTACAATAAGCGTTATAAGCATGATAATTTTGAACACATAAAATCGCATGAAATTATATATTCTAGATTTTTTATAAATTCAAAGCTAAAGAAAGTTTGTCCAGCAATTATTAGAAAGCGGAAGAGTAAATTGTAGATTATTACTTATAAGTATACGAGGGTCATTCGTAAACAACGTGTGGAACTCACTGTGGGACCATGCCAGTTTCATTATCAGTTACGATGATAAATAGTTTGACTCAGGATTACAAGTGTCACATCCGCAAACTCAGGACCATGCCAGTGTCACGTCCAGGAACTGGGGTAACCTTTCTTCATTTGCATTTGTATTCCTATTTCCCCATACAATAAGCGTTATGAGCATGGTAATTTCCATCACAAAGAATCGGATGAAATTATACATTCTTTATTTTTTATGATATTGAAAGAAAAATAAAGCCCGTCCATCAATTTTTAAAAAGCGCAAGTACATAGTTTAGATTAAATTATATATGATTAGTAATAAGTATACGAGGGTTATTCATAAAGACCTTGTCCAACTCTCTGTGGGATCATGTCAGTTTCTTTATCAGTTACAATAATAAAGAGTTTGACTTGGTATTAATAGTGTCACGTCAGCGAACCGGGGTAACCGTCTGTCATTTGTGTCAGTATTCCATTTTTACACTTACAATAAGCGTTATAAGCATGATAGTTTCCACCACATTGAATCGCATGAAATTATATATTTTGGGTGTTTTATGAAATTTAATGCTAAAGAATCTCTGTCCATGAATTTTTAAAAAGCGCCAGTACATTTTCTAGAGTAAGTTTTATATGATTACTTATAAGTATACGCGGGTCATTCGTAAAGAACTAGTTGAACTCTCTGTGGGATTAGGCTAGTTTCTTTATCAGTTACAGTCATAAAGAGTTTCACTATGTATTGGAAGTGTCACTTCCACGAACCGGGGTAACCTTCCGTCATTTGTGTTTGTATTCCATTATTCTCCATACAATAAGTTTTATGAGCATGGTAATTTCCACCACAAAAAAATGAATGAAATTATATATTCTTTGTTTTTATGATATTGAAAGCTAAAAAAAGCCTGTCCATCAATTTTCAAAACGTGCAAGTACATAATCTTGATTAAATTGTATATGATTACTTATAAGTATACGAGGGTCATTCATGAAGAACTTGTCAAACTCTCTTTGGGATCATGCCAGTTTCTTTATCTGTTACAATGATAAATTGTTTGACATGGTATTCATAGTGTCACGTCTGCGATCCAGGGTAGTCGTCTATCATTTGTGTTAGTATTCCATTACTAGCCTTACAATAAGCGTTATGAGCACGATAGTTTCAACCACACGGAATCTCATGAAATTCTACATTCCAGGTGTTTTATGAAATTAAAAGCTAAAGAAAGTCTGTCCATTAATTTTTTTTAAATGCAAGTACATTGTTTAGAGTAAATTGTATATGATTACTTATAAATATACGAGGGTCCTTCATAAAGAACTCATGGAACTTTCTTTGGGATCATGCCAGTTTAATTATCAGTTACGGTGATAAATAGTTTTACTTCGGATTACAAGTGTCACTTCCGCAAACAGAGGCAATCATCTATCATTTGTGTTAGTATTCCAATATTAACCTAGAAATGAGCATTATGAGCAAAATAATTTCCATCACATTGAATCGTATGAAATTACATATTCTAGGTTTTTTATGAAAGTAAAAGCCAGAAAAAGTACGTCCATCAATTTTTAAATGCAAGTACACTGTCTAGATTAAATTGTTTGTGATTCCCTATAAGTATTCGATAGTTATTCATAAAGAACTTATGGAACTATTTGTGGAATCATGCCAGTTTATTTATCAGTTACCGTGATAAAGAGTTTGACTTGGGATTGCAAGTGTCACGTCCGTGAACCGGGGTAACCATCTGTCATTTGTGTTAGTATTCCATTATTACCCTTACAATAAGCGTTATGAGCATGATAGTTTTCCCCACATTGAATCGCATGAAATTATATATTCTAGGTCTTTTATGAAATTTAAAGCTAAAGAATCTCTGTCCATCAATTTTAAAAAAGCGCCAGTACATTGTCTAGAGTAAGTTTTATATGATTACTTATAAGCATACGCGGTTCATTTGTAAAGAACTAGTTGAACTCTCTGTGGGATTAGGCCAGTTTCTTTATCAGTTACAATCATAAAGAGTTTCACTATGTATTGGAAGTGTCACTTCCACGAACCGGGGTAACCTTCCATCATTTGTGTTTGTATTCCATTATTTTCCATACAATAAGTTTTATGAGCATGGTAATTTCCACCACATAAAATTGAATGAAATTATATATTCTTTGTTTTTATGATATTGAAAGCTAAAAAAAGCCTGTCCATCAATTTTCAAAACGTGCAAGTACATAATCTTGATTAAATTGTATATGATTACTTATAAGTATACGAGGGTCATTCATGAAGAACTTGTCAAACTCTCTGTGGGATCATGCCAGTTTCTTTATCTGTTACAATGATAAATTGTTTGACATGGTATTCATAGTGTCACGTCTGCGATCCAGGGTAGTCGTCTATCATTTGTGTTAGTATTCCATTACTAGCCTTACAATAAGTGTTATGAGCACGATAGTTTCAACCACACGGAATCTCATGAAATTCTACATTCCAGGTGTTTTATGAAATTAAAAGCTAAAGAAAGTCTGTCCATTAATTTTTTAAAAACGTAAGTACATTGTTTAGAGTAAATTGTATATCGTTACTTATAAATATACGAGGGTCCTTCATAAAGAACTTGTGGAACTTTCTTTGGGATCATGCCAGTTTAATTATCAGTTAGGGTGATAAATAGTTTTACTTGGGATTACAAGTGTCACTTCCGCAAACAGAGGCAATCATCTGTCATTTGTGTTAGTATTCCAATATTAACCTAGAAATGAGCATTATGAGAAAAATAATTTCCATCACATAGAATCGTATGAAATTACATATTCTAGGTTTTTTATGAAAGTAAAAGCTAGAAAAAGTACGTCCATCAATTTTTAAATTCAAGTACACTGTCTAAAGTAAATTGTTTGTGATTCCCTATAAGTATTCGATAGTTATTCGTAAAGAACTTATGGAACTATTTGTGGAATCATGCCAGTTTATTTATCAGTTACCGTGATAAAGAGTTTGACTTAGGATTGCAAGTGTCACATCTACGAACCGGGGTAACCATCTGTCATTTGTGTTAGTATTCCATTATTACCCTTACAATAAGCGTTATGAGCATGATAGTTTTCCCCACATTGAATCGCATGAAATTATATATTCTAGGTGTTTTATGAAATTTAAAACTAAAGAATCTCTGTCCTTCAATTTTTAAAAAGCGCTAGTACATTGTCTGGAGTAAGTTGTATATGATTACTTATAAATATACGAGGGTCATTCGTAAAGAACTAGTTGAACTCTCTGAGGGATCATGTCAGCTTCTTTATCAAATACAATCATAAAGTGTTTGAGTTGTTATTGGAAGTGTCACGTCCACGAACCTGGTAACCTTTCGTCATTCGCATTTGTATTCCATTATTCCCCATACAATAAGTTTTATGAGCATGGTAATTTCCACCACAAAAAATTGAATGAAATTATATATTCTTTGTTTTTATGATATTGAAAGCTAAAAAAAGCCTGTCAATAAATATTTAAAAAGCGCAAGTACATAGTCTAGATTCAATTGTATATGATTATTTATAAGTATACGATGGTTATTCATAAAAAACTTTTCCAACTCTCTGTGGGATCCTGCCAGTTTCTTTATTAGTTACAATAATAAAGAGTTTGACTTGGTATTCATAGTGTGACGTCAGCGAACCGGGGTAATCGTCTGTCATTTGTGTTAGTATTCTATTATTACCCTTACAATAAGCGTTATGAGGAAGATAATTTCCACCACAAAGAATCGCACAAAATTATATATTCTAGGATTTCTATAAAATTAGAGGCTAAAAAACGTTTGTCCATTAATTTTTAAAAAGCGCCGGTACATTGTCTAGAGTAAGTTGTATATGATTACTTATAAGTATACGAGGGTCATTCGTAAGGAACTAGTTGAACTCTCTGAGGGATCATGCCAGTTTCTTTATCAAATACAATCATAAAGAGTTTGAGTTAGTATTGGAAGTGTCCCGTCCACGAACCGGGTAACCTTTCGTTATTCGCATTTGTATTCCATTATTCCCCATACAATAAGTGTTATGAGCATGGTAATTTCCACCGCAAAGAATCAGATGAAATTATATATTCTATATTTTTAGGATATTGAAAGCTAAAAAAGGCCTGTCAATCAAATTTTAAAAAGCGCAAGTACATAGTCTAGATTCAATTGTATATGATTATTTATAAGTATACGACAGTTATTCATAAAAAACTTTTCCAACTCTCTGTGGGATCCTGCCAGTTTCTTTATTAGTTACAATAATAAAAAGTTTAACTTGGTATTCATAGTGTCAAGTTAGTGAACCGGGGTAACCGTTTGTCATTTGTGTTAGTATTCTATTATTACCCTTACAATAAGCTTTATGAGGAAGATAATTTCCACCACAAAGAATCGTACAAAATTATATATTCTAGGTTTTCTATAATATTAAAGGCTAAAAATGTTTGTCCATCAAATTTTAAAAAGCGCCAATACATTGTCTAGATTAAGTTGTATATGATTACTTATAAGTATACGAGGGTCATTCGTAAAGAACTAGTTGAACTCTCTGTGGGATTATGCCAGTTTCTTTATCAGTTACAATCATAAAGAGTTTCACTATGTATTGGAAGTGTCACATCCACGAACTGGGGTATCCTTCCGTCATTTGTGTTTGTATTCCATTATTCCCCATACAATAATCGTTATGAGCATGGTAATTTCCACCACAAAGAATCGAATGAAATTATATATTCTTTATTTTTATGATATTGAAAGCTAAAAAAGGCCCGTCCATCAATTTTTAAAAAGCGCAGGCACATAATCTAGATTAAATTGTGTATGATTACTTATAAGTATACGAGGGTAATTCATAAAGAACTTGTCGAACTCTCTGTGGGATCATGCCAGTTTATTTATATATTACAATAATAAAGAATTTGACTTGGTATTCATAGTGTCACGTCCGCAAACTAGGGTAATCGTCTATCATTTGTGTTAGTATTCCATTACAATACTTACAATAAGCGTTATGAGCACAATAGTTTCCACCATATAGAATCTCATGAAATTCTATATTCTAGGTGTTTTATGAAATTAAAAGCCAAAGAAAGTCTATCCATCAATTTCTGAAAATGTAAGTACATTGTTTAGAGTAAATTGTCTATGATTACTTATAAATATATGAGGGCCCTTCATAAAGAACTTGAGGAACTTTCTTTGGGATCATGCCAGTTTAATAATCAGTTACAGTGATAAATAGTTTTATTGGGATTATAAGTGTCACGTCCGCGAACAGAGGCAATCGTCTGTCATATGTGTTAGTATTCCAATATTAACCTTGCAATAAGCATTATGAGCAAGATAATTTCCATCACATAGAATCGTATGAAATTATATATTCTAGGTTTTTTATGAATTTAGAAGCTAGAAAAAGTCCGTCCATCAATTTTTAAAAAGTGCAAGTACATTGTCTAGAGTAAATTGTATGTGATTCCCTATAAGTATACAAGGGTTATTTGTAATAAACTTATGGAACTCTCTGTGGAATCATGCCAGTTTATTTATCAGTTACCGTGATAAAGAGTTTAACTTAGGAGTGCAAGTGTCATGTTCGCGAACCAGGGTAACTGTCCGTCATTTGTGTTAGTATTCCATTACCACCCTCACATTTAGCGTTACGAGCATTATAGTTTCCACCATATAGGATAACATGAAATTATATATTCCAGGTTTTTTAATTAAATTAAATGCTAAAGAATGCCTGTCAATCAATTTTTGAAAAGCGAAAGTACATTGTCCAGTGAAAACTTTGTATGAATACTTATAAGTTTACGAGGGTCATTCTTAAATAATTTTTGGAACTCTCTGTGAGATCTTCCCAGTTTCTTTATCAGTTAAGATTATAGAGTGTTTGACATGGGTCTGCGAATTGGGGTAATCGTCTGCAATTTCTGTTAGTATTCAATAATTACCTTTACAATATGCGTTATGAGCATGATAATTTCCACCACAAAGAATTGCACGAAATTGTATATTCTATGTTTTGTTTAATGAAATTCAAAGCTAAAAAACATTTGTCCATCAATTTTTAAAAAGCACAAGTACATTGTTTAGATTAAATTGTATATGATTACTTATAAGTATATGAGGGTCATTCGTAAAGAACTTGTGGAACTATCTTTGGGATCATGCCAGTTTCTTTATCATCAACAATGATAAAGAGTTTGACTTGGTATTGCAAGTGTCACGTCAACAAACCGGGGTAACCTTCCGTCATTTGTTATGTATTCCATTATTATCCATATAATAAGCGTTATGAGCATGATAGTTTCCACCACAAAGAATCGCATGAAATTATATACTTTATTTTTTATGATATTAAAAGAAAAAAAAATATGTCCATCAATTTTTAAAAGAGCAAATACATTGACTAGAGTAAATTGCATATGATTACTTATAAGTATATGAGGGTCATTCATAAAGAACTTGTGGAACTGTCTAATGCAAGTTTCTTTATCATTTACAAGGATAAAGAGTTTGACCTTGTATTGCAAGTGTCACGTCAGCGAACCAGGGTAACCGTCTGTCATTTGTGTTAGTATTCCATTATTACCCTTACAATAAGCATTATGACCATGATTGTTTCCACCACAATTAATCGCATGAAATTATATATTCTAGGTGTTTTATGAAATTTAAAGCTAAAGAATCTCTGTTCATCAATTTTTAAAAAGTGCTAGTTTATTGTCTGGAGTAAGTTGTATACGATTACTTATAAGTATTTGAGGGTCATTCGTAAAGAACTAGTTGAACACTCTGTGGGATCAGGTCAGTTTCTTTATCAGTTACAGTTATAAAGAGTTTCACTACGTATTGGAAGTGTCACGTCCACGGACTGGGGTAACCTTCCGTCATTTGTGTTTGTTTTCCATTATCCCCAACACAATAAGCGTTATAAGCATGGTAATTTCCACCACAAAGAATCGAATGAATTTATATATTCTTTATTTTTTATGATATTGAACGCTAAAAAAAGCATGTCCATCAATTTTTAAAAAGTGCAAGTACATAATCTAGATTAAATTGTATATGATTACTTATAAGTATACGAGGGTCATTCATAAAGAACTTGTCAAACTCTCTATGGGATCATGCTAGTTTCTTTATCTGTTACAATAATAAAGAGTTTGACTTGGTATTCATAGTGTCACGCCCCAAACTACGGTAATTGTCTATCATTTGTGTTAGAATTCCATTACTACCCTTACAATAAGCGTTATGAGCACGATAGTTTCAACCACATAGAATCTCTTGAAATTCTATATTCTAGGTGTTTTATGAAATTAAAAGCTAAAGAAAGTCTGTCCATCAATTTTTTAAAATACGTAAGTACATTGTTTAGAGTAAATTGTATATTATTACTTATAAATATACGAGGGTCCATCATAAAGAACTTGTGGAACTTTTTTTTTGGATCATGCCATTTTAATTATCAGTTACGGTGATAAATAGTTTTACTTGGGATTACAAGTGTCACGTCCTCAAACAGAGGCAATCGTCTGTCATTTGTGTTAGTATTCCAATATTAACCTTGCAATAAGCATTATAAGCAAGACAATTTCCATCACATAGAATCGTATGAAATTATATATTCTAGGTTTATTATGAATTTAAAAGCTAGAAAAAGTACGTCCATCAATTTTTAAAAAGTGCAAGTACATTGTCTAGAGTAAATTGTATGTGATTCCCTATAAGTATACAAGGGTTATTCGTGAAGAACTTATGGAACTCTCTGTGGAATCATGCCAGTTTCTTTATCAATTACCGTAATAAAGAGTTTGACTTAGGATTGCAAGTGTCACGTCCGCGAACTGGGGTAACCGTCTATCATTTGTGTTAGTATTCCATTATTAACCTTACAATAAGCATTATGAGCATGATAGTTTCCACCACATTGAATCCCATGAAATTATATATACTTGGTGTTTCATGAAATTTAAAGCTAAAGAATCTCTGTCCTTAAATTTTTAAAAAGCGCCAGTACATTGTCTAGAGTAATTTGTATATGATTACTTATAAATATACGAGGGTCATTCGTAAAGAACTAGTTGAACTCTCTGTGGGATCATCCAGTTTCTTTATCAGTTACAATAATAAAGAGTTTGACTTGGTATTCATAGTGTCACGTCAGCGAACCGGGGTAACCGTCTGTACTTTTTGTTAGTATTCTATTATTACCCTTACAATATGTGTTATGAGCAAGATAATTTCCACCACAAAGAATCGCACGAAGTTATGTATTCTAGGTTTTTAATAAAATTAAAGGCTAAAAAATGTGCGTCCTTCAATTTTTAAAAAGCGCCATTATATTGTCTAGAGTATGTTGTATATGATTACTTATTAGTATACGAGGGTCATTCGTAAAGAACTAGTTGAACTCTCTGTGGGATCATGCCAGTTTCTTTATCAGTTACATTCATAAAGAGTTTCACTATGTATTGGAAGTGTCACGTCCACGAACTTGGGTAACCTTCCATCATTTGTGTTTGTATTCCATTATTCCCCGTACAATAAGCGTTATGAGCATGGTAATTTCCACCACAAAGAATCGGATGAAATTATATATTCTTTATTTTTTATGATATTGAAAGCTAAAAAAAGCCTATCCATCAATTTTTAAAAATCGTAAGTACATAGTCTAGATTAAATTGTATATGTTTACTTATAAGTATACGAGGGTTATTCATAAATAACTTATCCAACTCTCTGTGGGATCATGCCAGTTTCTTTATCAGTTACAAGAATAAAGAGTTTGACTTGGTATTCATAGTGTCACGTCAGCGAACCGGGGTAACCGTGTGTCCTTTGTGTTAGTAAAATATTATTACCCTTACAATAAGCGTTATGAGCATGATAATTTCCACCACAAAGAATCGCACAAAATTATATACTCTAGGTTTTTAATAAAATTAAAAGCTAAAAAACATTTGCCCATCAATTTTTAAAAAACGCCGGTACATTGTCTAGAGTAAGTTGTATATGATTACTTATAAATATACGAGGGTCATTCACAAAGAACTAGTGGAACTCTCTGTGGGATCATGCTAGTTTGTTTATCATTCACAATCATAAAGAGTTTCACTATGTATTGGAAGTGTCACGTACACTGACAGGGGTAACATTCTGTCATTTGTGTTTGTATTCCATTATTCCCCGTACAATAAGCGTTATAAGCATGGTAATTTCCACCAAAAGAATCGAATGAAATTATATATTCTTTATTTTTTATGATAATGAAAGCTAAAAAATCCTGTCCATCAATTTTTAAAAAGCGCAAGCACATATTCTAGATTAAATTGTATGTGATTACTTATAAGTATATAAGGGTCATTCATAAAGAACTTGTCAAACTCTCCGTGGGATCATGCCATTTTCTTTATCTAATACAATAATAAAGAGTTTGACTTGGTATTCATAGTGTCACGTCCACTTACCAGGGTAATCGTCTATAATTTGTGTTAGTATACCATTACTACCCTTACAATAAGCTTTATGAGCACGATATTTTCCAGCACATAGAATCTCATGAAATTCTATATTCTAGGTGTTTTATGTAATTAAAAGCTAAAGAAAGTCTGTTCATTAATTTTAAAAGAAAAAAAAGTACATTGTTTAGAGTAAATTGTATATGATTACTTATAAATATACGAGGGTCCTTCATAAAGAACTTGTGGAACTTTCTTTGGGATCATGCCAGTTTAATTATCAGTTACGGTTATAAATAGTTTTACTTGGGATTACAAGTGTCACGTCCATGAATAGAGACAATCATCTGTCATTTGTGTTTGTATTCCAATATTAACTTTGCAATAAGCATTATGAGCAAGATAATTTCCATCACATAGAATCGTATGAAATTATATATTCTAGGTTTTCAATGAAATTGAAAGATAGAAAAATCCGTCCATCAATTTTTAAAAAGTGCAAGTACATTGTCTAGAGTAAATTGTATGTGATTCCCAATATGTATTTGAGGCTTGTTCGTAAACAACTTATGGAACTATTTGTGGAATCATGCCAGTTTATTTATCATTTACCGTGATAAAGAGTTTGACATAGGATTGAAAGTTTCATGTCCACGAACTAGGGTAACCATCCGTCATTTATGTTAGTATTCCATCACCACCCTCACATTTAGCGTTATGAGCACGATAGTTTCCGCCACATAGGATCGCAAGAAATTATATATTCCAGGTTTTTTTATTAAATTAAAAGCTAAAGAATGCCTGTCAATCAATTTTTAAAAAGCAAAAGTACATTGTCTAGTGCAAACTGTGTATGAATACTTATAAGTTTACGAGGGTCATCCGTAAAGAACATTTGGAACTCTCTGTAGGATCTTGCCAGTTTCCTTATCAGTTACGATTATAGAGTGTTTGACCTGGGTTTGCGAATTGTGGTAATCCTCGGTCATTTGTGTTACTATTCAATTATTACCTTTACTATATGCGTTATGAGCATGATAATTTCTATCACAAAGAATCGCATGGAATTATATATTCTATGTTTCCATCAATTTTTAAAAAGCGCAAGTACAATGTCTAGATTAAATTGTATATGATTACTTATAAGTATATAAGGGTCATTCGTAAAGAACTTGTGGAACTATCTTTGGGATCATGCCAGTTTCTTTATCAGCTACAATGATAAAGAGTTTGACTTGGTATTGCAAGTGTCGCGTCCACGAACCGGGGTAACCTTCCATCATTTGTGTTAGTATTCCATTATTATCCATACAATAAGAGTTATGAGCATGATAATTTCCACCACAAAGAATCACATGAAATTATATATTCTTTATTTTTTATGATATTAAAAACTAAAAAAGTCCATCCATCAATTTTTAAAAGGTCAAATACATTGTCAAGAGTAAATTGCACATGATTACTTATAAGTATATTAGGGTCATTCATTAAGAACTTGTGGAACTCTCTGTGGGATCATGCCAGTTTCTTTATCAGTTACACGGATAAAGAGTTTGACTTGATATTGCAAGTGTCACATCCGCGAATCGGGTTAACCATCTGTCATTTGTGTTAGTATTCCATTATTACCCTTACAATAAGCATTATGAGCATGGTAGTTTCCACCACATTGAATGTCATGAAATTATATATTCTAGGTGTTTTATGAAATTTAAAGCTAAAGAATCTCTGTCCTTCAATTTTAAAAAGTGCTAGTACATTGTCTATAGTAAGTTTTATAAGATTACTTATAAATATACGAGGGTCATTCGTAAAGAACTAGTCGAAATGTCTGTGGGATCATGCCAGTTTCTTTATCTGTTACAATCATAAAGAGTTTAACTTGGTATTGGAAGTGTCACATCCACGAACCGGGGTAACCTTTTGTCATTTGCGTTTGTATTCCATTATTCCCCATACAATAAGCGTTATGAGCATGGTTATTTCCACCACAACGAATTGGATGAAATTATATATTCTTTATTTTTATGATATTGAAAGCTTAAAAAAGCCCGTCCATCAATTTTTAAAAAGCGCAAGTACGTAGTCTAGATTAAATTGTATATGATTACCTATAAGTATACGAGGTTTATTCATAAAGAACTTGTCCAATTCTCTGTGGGATCATGCCAGTTTCTTTATCAGTTACAATAATAAAGAGTTTGACTTGGTATTCATAGTGTCACGTCAGCGAACCGGGGAAACCGTCTGTCATTTGTGTTAGTATTCTATTATTACCCTCACAATAAGCGTTATGAGCATGGTAGTTTCCACCACAAAGAATTGGATGAAATGATATATTCTTTATTTTTTATGATATTGAAAGCTAAAAAAAGCCCGTCCATCAATTTTTAAAAAGTGCAAGTACGTAGTCTAGATTAAATTGTATATGATTACTTATAAGTATATGAGGGTTATTCATAAAGAACTTGTCCAACTCTCTGTGGGATCATGCCAGTTTCATTATCAGTTACAATAATAAAGAGTTTGACTTGATATTCATAGTGTCACGGCAGCGAACCGGGGAAATCGTCTGTCATTTGTGTTAGTATTCTATTATTACCCTCACAATAAGCATTTGGGCAAGATAATTTTCACAACAAAGAATCGCATGAAATTATATTATCTAGGTTTTCTAAAAAAATAAAAGCTAAAAAATGTTTGTCCATCAATTTTTAAAAAGCGCCAATACATTGTCTAGAGTAAGTTTTATATGATTACTTATAAGTATACGAGGGTCATTCGTAAATAACTAGTTGAACTCTCTGTGGGATCATGCCAGTTTCTTTATCAGTTGCAGTCATAAATAATTTGACTATGTATTGGAAGTCTCACGTCCACGGACCGGGGTAACCTTCCATCATTTGTGTTTGTATTCCATTATTCTCCATACAATAAGCGTTATGGGCATGGTAATTTTCACCACAAGTAATCTAATGAATCGTTATGTTCTTTATTCTTTATGATATTGAAAGCTAAAAAAAACATGTCCATCAATTTTTAAAAAGCGCATGCACATAATCTAGATTAAATTGTATCTGATTACTTATAAGTATACGATGGTCATTCATAAACAACTTGTCAAACTCTCTATGGGATCATGGCAGTTTCTTTATCTGTTACAATAATAAAGAGTTTGTTTTGGTATTCATAGTGTCACATCCGTGAACCAGGGTAATCATCTATCATTTGTGTTAGTATTCCATTACTACCCTTACAATAAGCGTTGTGAGAATGATAGTTTCCACCACATAGAATCTCATGAAATTCTATATTCTAGGTGTTTTATGAAATTAAAAGCTAAAGAAAGTCTGTCCATCAATTTTTTAAAAACGTAAGTACATTGTTTAGAGTAAATTGTATATGATTACTTATAAATATACAAGGGCCCTTCATAAAGAACTTGTGGAACTTTCTTTGGGATCATGCCAGTTTAATTATCAGTTACGATGATAAATAGTTTTACTTGGGATTACAAGTGTCACGTCCGCGAGCAGAGGCAATCGTCTGTCATTTGTGATAGCATTCCAATATTATCCTTGCAATAAGCATTATGAGCAAGATAATTTCCATCACATAGAATCGTATGAAATTATATATTCTAGGTTTTTTATGAAATTAAAAGCTTCAAAAATTCCATCCTTCAATTTTTAAAAAGTGCAAGTACATTGTCTAGAGTAAATTATATGTGATTCCTATAAGTATACGAGGGTTATTCGTAAAGAACTTATGTAACTCTCCGTGGAATCATTCCAGTTTATTTATCAGTTATCGTGATTAAGAGTTTGACTTGGGATTGAAAGTGTCATGTCCGCGAACCTGGGTAACCGCCCATCATTTATGTTAGTATTCCATTACAACCCTCACATTTAGCGTTATAAGCACGATAGGTTCCACCATATAGGATCGCATAAAATTTTATATTGCAGGTTTTTATATCAAATTAAATGCTAAAGAACGCTTGTCAATCAATTTTTAAAAAGCGAAAGTACATTGTCTAGTGAACACTGTGTATGAATACTTATAAGTTTACGAGGGTCATTCGTAAAGAACTTTTGGAACTCTCTGTGGGATCTTGCTAGTTTCTTTATCAGTTACAATTATAGAGAGTTTAACCTGGGTCCGCAAATTGGGGTAAGTTTCTGTCATTTGTGTTAGTATTCAATTATTACCTTTACAATAAGCATTATGAGCATGATAATTTGCACCACAAAGAATCGCACGAAATTATATATTCTATGTTTTTATGAAATTCAAAGCTAAAAAAAGTTTGTCCATCAATTTTTAAAAAGCGCATGTACATTATCTAGATTAAATTGTATTTGATTACTTATAAGTATACGAGGGCCATTCGTAACGACCTTGTGGAACTCATTGTGGGATCATGCCAATTTCTTTATCAGCTATAGTGATAAAGAATTTGACTTGGTATTGAAAGTGTCACGTCCATGAACCAGGGTAACCTTCCGTTATTTGTGTTACTATTCCATTATTATCCATACAATAAGCATTATGAGCATGATAATTTCCACCACAAAGAATCGCATGAAATTTTATATTCTTTACTTTTTATGATATTAAAAGCTAAAAAATGTCTGTCCATCAAATTTTAAAAGCGCAAATACATTGTCTAGAGTAAATTGCATATGATTACTTATAAGTATATGAGGGTCATTCATAAAGAAATTGTGGAACTCTCTGTGGGATCATGCAGTTTCTTTATCAGTTACAATGATAAAGAGTTTGACTTGGTATTGCAAGTGTCACGTCCGCGAACGGGGGTAACCGGCTGTCATTTGTGTTAGTATTCCATTATTACTCTTACAATAAGCGTTATGAGCACGATAGTTTCCACCACATAGAATCGCTATGAAAATATATATTCTGGGTGTTTTATGAAATTTAAAGCTAAAGAAAGTCTGTCCATCAATTTTTAAAATACGTAAGTAAATAGCTTAGAGTAAATTGTATATGATTACATATAAATATATGAGGGTTATTCATAAAGAACTTGTGGAACTATCTTTAGGATCATGCCAGTTTCTTTAGCGGTTATAATGATAAGGAGTTTGACTTGGGATTGCAAGTGTCACGTCTACGAACTAGGGTAACCGTCCATAATTTGTGTTAGTATTCTATTATTTCCCTTACAATAAGCGTTATAAGCATGATAATTTCCACCACATAAAATTGTAGGAAATTATATATTCTTTATTTTTTATGAAATTAAAAGCTAATGGAAGTTTGTCCATCAATTATTAAAATGTGCAAGTACATTTTTCAGAGTAAATTATAGATTATTACTTATAAGTATATGATGTTCATTCGTAAAGAACTTGTGGAACTCTCTGCGGGACCATGCCAGTTTCATTATCAGTTACAGTGATAAATAGTTTAACTTGGGATTACAAGTGGCACTTCCGCGATATGAGGTAATTGTCCATCATTTGTGTTAGTATTCCAATATTACCCTGGCAATAAGCATTATGAGCAAGATAATTTCCACCACAAAGAATCGTATGAAATTATATATTCTAGGTTTTTTCTGAAATTAAAAGCTAAAGAAAGTTTATCCATCAATTTTTAAAGAACGCAAGTACACCGTTTAGTGAAAAATGTATATGATTACTTATATGTATACGAGGGTCATTCGTAAAGAACTTCTGAACTCTCTGTGGGATCTTGCTAGTTTATTTATCAATTACAATGATAGAGAGTTTGACTTGGATCCGCGAATGCGGGTAATCGTCTGTCATTTATGTTAGTATTCCATTATTACCCTTATAATCAGTGTTATGAGCATGATAGTTTCCACCACAAAGAATAGCACAAAATAATACATTCTAGGTTTTTTAAGAAATTCAAAGCTAGAAAAAGTATGTCCATAAATTTTTAAAAAGCGCAAGTACATTGTCTAATGTAAGTTGTATATGATTACTTTTAAGTTTACGAGGGTCATTCGAAAAGAACTCGCGAAACTCTCTGTGGGATCATGCCAGTTTCTTTATCAGTTATAATGATAAAGAGTTTGACTTGGTATTGCAAGTGTCACGTCCGTGAACTGGGGTAACCGTCTATCATTTGTGTTAGTATTCCATTATTACCCTTACAATAAGCATTATGAGCACAATAGTTTCCACCACATAGAATCGCATGAAATTATATATTCTAGGTGTTTTATGAAATTTAAATCTAAAGAATGTCTGTCCATCAATTTTTAAAAACGTAAGTACATTGATGAGAGTAAATTGTATATAATTACTTATAAAATACGAGGGTAATTTGTAAAGAACTTGTGGAACTATCTTTGGGATCATGTTAGCTTCTTTATCAGTTATGGTGATAAAGAGTTTGACTTGGGATTGCAAGTGTCACGTCTACGAACCAGGGTAACCGTCTGTAATTTGTGTTAGTCTTACATTATTACCCTTACAATAAGCATTATGAGCACGATAATTTCCACCACATAAAACCACAGTAAATTATATTATAGATTTTTTATGAAATAAAAAGCTAATGGAAGTCTGTCTATCAATTATTAAAATGCGCAAGTACATTGTTTAGAGTAAATTGTAGATTATTACTTATAAGTATACGAGGGTCATTCGTAAAGAGCTTGTGGAACTCTCTGTGGAACCATTCCAATTTCATTATCAGTTACGGTGATAAATAGTAGGACTTGGGATTACAAGTGTCACGTTCGAGAACTGAGGTAATCGTCCGTCATTTGTGTTAGTATTATAATATTACCCTTACAATAAGCATTATGAGCAAGATAATTTCCACCACATTGAATCGAATGAAATCATATATTCTTGGTTTTTTACGAAATTAAAAGCTAAAGAAAGTCTGTCCATTAATTATTAAAAAGCGCAAGTACATTGTTTAGAGTAAATTGTAGATTATTACTTATAATTATACGAGAGTCAATCGTAAAGAACTTGAGGAACTCTCTGTGGGACATGGACAGTTTTATTATCAATCACAGTGATAAATTGTTTTACTTGGGATTACTAGTGTCACGTCCGCAAACTGAGATAATTGTCCGTCATTTGTTTTAGTATTCAAATATTACCCTTACAATAAGAGTTATGAGCAAGATAATTTTGACCAGATAGAATCGTATGAAATTATATATTCTATATTTTTTATGAAATTAAAAGCTAAAGAAAGTACATCCATCAATTTTTACAAAGCGCAAGTACATTGTCAAGAGATAACTGCATATGATTACTTATAATTATATGAGGGTCATTCATAAAAAGCTTGTGAACTCTCTGTGAGATCTTGCCAGTTTCTTTATCAGTTATGATGATAGAGAGTTTGAATTGGGTCCGCGAATGGGGGTAATCGTCTGTCGTTTGTGTTAGTATTCCAATATTATCCTTACAATAAGCGTTATGAGTAAATTGTATATGATTACTTATATGTACACGAGGGTCATTCATAAAGAACTTGTGGAAATCTCCGTGGGATCATGCCAGTTTCTTTATCAGTTACAGTGATAAACAATTTGTCTTGGTATTGTAAGTTTCACGTCCGTAAACCTGGGTAACCATTTTTCATTTGTGTTACTAGGAACTAACTCTCCCTCTTTATTCACTATCACGGTTACACCACTTTTCTTAGGCACAACTTGGGTAGGGCTTACACACTGGCTAGCGGAGATGGGGTAAATAATTCTGGCTTGGAGCAATTTAAGAATCTCACTCTTCACTACCTCCGTCATTGACAGATTAAGACGACACCGGGGCTGCCTCACCGATTTGGCCCCATCATCCAACAAGATATGATGCATGCAAGTGGAGGGGCTAATATTCTTGAGATTGGCCATGGTCCATCCAATTACCTCCTTATGGCTTCTAAGAACCTCCATCAACCTCTTATGCTGTTCCTGGGTGAGTTTACTTGAAATAATCATGGGTAAAGTATCTCATTCACTAAGGAACATATATTTCAAATTCTCGGGTAGAAGTTTCAATTCCACTACCGGTGCCTTCTCAAGAGACCTGGTGATTCCCACATCTTGAGGTGTATCAAGAATTTCACTAAGGGGGTTGAGAGGTAGCTTATAGACAAAATTAACCTTTTCTATAGTTTCAAGCTAGTTTATCCTCAAAGAATAATCGTGCAATTCATTTACATCAATAATATTTTCTAAAGTGACCTTTAAACAATCCATGCCTTCATTCACAAACACATCTTGCATATAATTACCAACAATATCAATCGCATGACAGAATAACCCTCACTAGGTAAATTTCATGGTATCATAGATGTTAAAATTCACAATTTCCCCCCATTAAACTCCATGGTCAAGCTTTCACTATACACGTTGATTTTAGTTCAGGATGTTTTCAACCTCCCTAACAAGATAAGGGTGGCATAGTTGCCATTCTCCATATCTTTAAAATAGAAATCTGCGAGGAAAATTAATTTATCAACCTTAAACAAAACATCTAGCAATAGAACGATCGGCCAATTGGATCACTACCCTGGTTTCCTGCAAATTTTCAAGATCTAAGGATTCATATGAGTATGGAATCACATTTATTAAAGCTCCTAGATCTAGCATGGAATTTTGGAAATTTTTACCACCTATGAAAGAGGGAATGGTAAACATTCTGGGATCATCGCATTGTGTGGGGGAGGGGGGTTGTTTTGAAAAAGGGCAAACTCTTGACCACCAATTTTTATCTTTTAATCATTTTCATGGTTTTGTTTGTCCTAGAGGTAGATAATTGTTTACGGAATTTAGCAAACCTAGGCACTTGATAAATGGCATTAAGAAGAGGAATACTTACCTTGCACTTGTGGAAGACTTCAAAAAGCGCTTTGTTCTCATCCTTGCCATTCTTGTCCCGTAAAGCTGCCATAAAGGGTTGTGGTGGAAGGATCTTCTTGATTTCATGCTTCTCCAGTGCTGGAGTGGTCACCTCCATGACCACTTTTCCCTTCACCACAAGCTTCTCTTCTATCTCTTTTCCAAAGTTCACAATTTTCTCGGGGTCCTTGGTTTCCTTTCCACTCAAGGTTATGGCACTAGCATTACGAGTATAGGGGTTTAACTCTGGTTATGAGGGAAGTTTCACAGAATCCTTAGCTTCTAATCGGGCCACGGAGGATGGTATTTGACTAACTTGGATTTCCAAACTCTTGAATCTTGCGGGAGAGTGGTCTTCCACATTTGTGATTTTAAATGCCTTTTGGTCTTCCAAAGTAGTGACCATATTTGTTATGGCATGCAAGAGCTCCTCATACTCTGACCTTGGTTTTCCTTCTCGGGGGTTAGATGACCCCTCATCCCTTTGGTAGTGTTATGGTGCCCAATTTCCCCACTGATTTCCTTGGTATTGGGGCCCCTTGATGATTCAGTTGATACATACCTTGGCCACCTTGATAACCACTTGGGGGACTTCATTGACCAACCATATCATCTCTTCACCTGAGTTTTGGATGGTCTCCCCACTCGGGATTTTAGGTCTTGGAGTAGGGATCATAGTTCTTATCATTGCCTATTTCCATGAAAGCCTTAGACTTATCCTCCTTAATATACCATTGCCTTGGCTTCCTCAAACTTTTCATCTTGAATTTGGGGGCATGCATCGGTGGGATGTTCGAATGAACACAACCCATAAGCCTTGACTTGATGCACCGTCCCTTTCATTAGCTCCTTCATCATTGAAGCTAAGGCTTAAACTTGCTCTTCAAGTTTTGGAGTTTACGGATTTGGAGACTCTTTCACCCTAGCCCTTTCCCTTATGCAAAATTTTGTAGTACCATTGGCCATGTGTTCAAACAATGTCATGGCATCTTTAGAGCTCTTGTTGAAAATTGACCTATTACAAGCGGCATTGACCATTCTCATATATTCAATGGAAAATACATTGAAGAAATACTACATGAGATCTCCTTCCTTATATGGGTGGTAGAGGAAAATAGCTAGCAACCTCTTGAACCTCTCCTAATATTCATTTAAAGATTCACCAGAATGGGAGATGTTTCTTAACTCTTTCTTCAAACCCACCGACTTGGATGCTGGAAAGAATTTTTCCAAGAACTTCCGATTCATGTCCATCCACAATTTTATACTTCTCGAGGAAAGAGAGTATAACCAATCTTTGGCCGGATCCTTCAAAGAGAATCGAAATGCCCTTAGATTTAAATTATCCTCCGAAACTCCGGTTGGCTTCATATTCATGATCACAAGGTGGAACTCGGACAAGTGCTTGTTTGCATCCTCCCCACTCATCCCATGGAAAGATGGTAGACATTGAATCATCCCGGACTTGAGCTCACAAGTGACATATTCTAGAAGAGGAGGGAAAATGATGCAAAGAGGTTGACTCTCTAGGTTAGGAGCCATGAGCTCCCTCAAGGTTCTAGTATCATCCACCAAGGTTGGTGAAACTACTTCGGGTGGTGCTTGAGTTCCTTTGTTAGCAAAACAAGCTAGTCTCCTTGCTCTTCAGAGTGCTCCTAAAAGATTGGGATCGTAGTGCGAGAGTTCTTGTCCACTGGTTCGAGTATCAACCATAAACCAAGAACTAGAACAATACAAACTTATCTCAAGTAACAATCACAAAAGAAAAGGTCAACAACAAACAAGTAAAAGAAAAAAATACACAAAGAACTACACCAACACTTTAATAAAATACGCCTTTTTCCCAGCAGCTGCGCCAAAATTAGGGAGGCCGTCGTCGTGCCTCTCAAAGAAAGTATTTATAGGCCCAAATTATGGCTAACTTCTAAATAATATCTAGTGGTAAGACGGGGTCGTCCATGAGGAAAATGTGGTTTTATCGAGTGTTAAACATATTTAAAAATCACACAAAAATGTTACTCTAAGTGTGTGATAACAAAGTGGGGGGTTTTTGTTTTGGAAAATAATACGCTTACTTTAAGCTACTAAATTAAATTAAAATTATAAAGAACGATGGAAACACGATCACACTAACACAAAAGATGGAATTAAGATGATAACAAGGCTTGGGGCTATAGGTTTACATTTCTAGCCATCATTTGATCATCGATTAATTATCCTACATTTATGTATAAACCAAATATTGTGGAGAACTTGTCAACGCATTTCATGTGAAGACATTTCTTGCCTCTCCTCAGTTATAGTTAGAGTGAGCAATTAGCGCCACACAATAACCCTTACCCTCGGGTCACTCTAGACGATCGACATCATAGACTTCCCCTACAATAAAAATGAACATGGAGACCCAATATCGCTAACACAATGTCCTACAAGCGAGAAACTTTGAGATAACACAAATATAACTACTAATAATGACTACGAGGATTGACCTTCATGCTAATCATTATATGTGAGCTACATTGATAATTACTCAAACCCATTCGAAATCATCTTAAATTTATGAAATTTCATCAATCAAAAATCATAATTAGTTTTCACACCCAACTATAACCTAACATTGAATAACGATAATCATATCAACAAAAAGTCAAAGTCTTCTAGGTTAGACTAAAAACGTAGCAAATAATTAACCCACAATCATCAACTAGTTGATCATTCTAATATAAAACATGCATTAATCACACAATAAAGCACAAGATATACTTGATAATCTAATCACAAAATAGGATAAATCAAATCTCACAAATTCATAAAAAATCTTACCAATTGCTCCCAAGAGTATATTTAGCCGAGATAGAACTAAACAACAAGAATCCATGGTAAACATAGAGGAAATGATGAAAAGTAAATGAAAACTAGGGTTTCGGGGAGAGTTTTTGAGTAGAAGTAATGGAAGAGAGAAGATGGTAGGCTAAAAAGTGTAGACATTAAAGCAGCCACATCCGTTCGCTGAGGGCCGCAATATATGTTACGGCCCACAATGACCCTTGTTGACCATCTTGACCATGCCATTTCCTTCGCTGCATGCACAATATTTGCTGCGGGCCGCAATGACCAATCTGCCCAACTTCTACAAAATTTCAGCATTTGGCCTTCTTCTTCAAAATCTCCTTACTTCTTCAATACTTCTTCAAAACTCAAACTCTTCCAAACCCGAAAACTTCAATATGATCTAAAATACTTCATAAATTAAATAATTAGGATGTAAAACTTGTGAATTCATCCTAACCCTCTTATTGATAAATGTTAATTTCTTTTCAATTAAGTCCCTAATCAATTACAAAATTATACTTCGAATGTATTGAAAGTGGGATATAAATTGAGCACATCAGAACCCGTGCTTTGTTGAATGTAGATTGTGCCCCTCGTATCTCATCTATATAAATCTCAATATATGGAACAATGTCTTCATGGTTCTGAAGTACATAGAGATGTGCATCACATAAATCCTCTACATTAGGGCTGAATAGCTTACCTTGTCAAACCCCTTGGCCCTCCAACTGCCCTCATGTCTAGAACTTGTAACTCCCACAGAATCAACGCCCTTCAAATAATCGGTACAAAACTCTATTACTTCCTCTGCTACATACCGTTCCACAATACTTGCATTATGCCTATATCTGTTGTTCACAAAATGCTTTAAAAATTTCATATACCGCTCAATGGGATACATCCATCTAAAAAATACGGGACCACATAGCTTCATCTCCTGCACTCGATGAATAATCAAATGGACCATTATGTCAAAGAATGAGGGTGGAATCTCTACTTAGCATAATACTTCAACAATCATTGCTTGAAACTGGTCAAAGTTTGTATACTAATGCTTTTGGAAAAAAAGACTTAAAGAATACACACAACTTTGTAATAGACAATCTTATATGGGAAGGCAATAACGACCTTATTGCAATGGCATTCAATTCCTGCATCAAAATGTGGCAGTCATGTGATTTAAGGCCGGCCAACTTCAACTCAGTGAGCGATACACATGAACCAATGTTAGATGAACAAGTCCTTGTAACCTTCACATTACTTAAGTTCTTTCAATATGATTTCTTCTATGCTTTAGACATGGAGTAACATGCAAGGGGGAAGATGACAATCATCACCATTTGTGACAGGACAAAGACTCTCGTTAATACCCATCTCAACCATGTCAAGTCGGGCCATCAACCAATCTTTTGTTTTTCCAAGGGTATTTAATAGTGTCTCAACCAAAGAATCACGCGTATTCCTCTTGTGCATTATCAAGACAATGTCTAACATCTGAATCCTTCAAGTAAGGGAATTGAGAAAAAAAATAGAGCATTCCTTCCACATTCCTTCTATTCCATATTCTGCTCCCTCTTCTAAAAATCATTAGGCAACTCCCTAACTCTTTCACAAACCTCATCGCACGTTAGTGCTAATGGTGGTCCTCACCTATTCTTGCTAAAATTTTTTTCACAAACTCTGGACATTTATCACATGTACGATACATACAAACATGCAAAAAATATCATAAGAATAAAGATATTGAAAAAATGTACTAAATGGTACTCACTTTTAGGTTAATTTTACCAAATATGTTTCTAAAGTTTTTTTTTGGGAAGTTTACGTAAACATTTTCCTTGTGGTGATAAGGGATTCATCATTATGATCAACCACAATCAAGACACCAGATAAGTATGTAGATTCATTAGGTAATTAATTTGGGATTAAACATAGAAAGTTTTAACTTGTGGATTATGAAATCCACAATATTAGTTGAAGGAAACCGCATAAAACTATAATAATCATAGTATCACCATAACATGGCCACTAGTTTTCACTTAGAAGCATGAAACTTGTAGAGAAATCACCATTTTTTTTCACTTGTGACACATCATTTGGATTTGGGGTGAAAATCACAATAAGTAACCCTTTTTTTTGTTGAACACTGTCTCTCTCTAAACATTGCAATTCTATTAGATATCTAGCTCGCAGAGCACACATGTCATGAAAGCAAGGGGAACACTTGGATCATTGCATGTATGACGTTCCCATTCAACAAGTGTGTTTCTTTGTGCCACATGAAACAAAATTGCATTGAACTATTTGCAGAGATGAAAAATCTATCCCTTTTACACCATAGAAATTAACGACTAATATTCCTTGTAAAGTAGGTGGTTCACATTTTTTGCCAGACCTAGTTTTTTATTATATGTTCTCCGCAATGGACATCCCATGATTAGACATAGTCTTACACTCAAGGCAAAGTATTGAAGGTTCATTTTGTCCATGCTGTTGAGGAGCTTAGATTAAAAAATTTGTGGACTAGGAAAGGACCCATATGTTACAACCATTGCATTTTATATATTTTCCACTGAACAAATGTATATATATTATTTGAATAATTTATATATCAGATGCATTAAAGGTAATCAGCCCCCACCCCATATTTTATCAATATTTCAAAGCGCGAATCTCCATTCTTGCTATTATAATTTTCACGCATTATGCACGTTTATCACATGCATGTGCAATACATACACACATTCAAAAAAGTTCATAAGAAAAAATATATTAAGAAACTATACAAAAGAGTACAAACTTTTAGATTTATTTTACCAAATGGTTTGGTATAGTGTTTGTTTTGGGATGTTTGCATAAACATTTGGCGTGTAGAGATAAGAGATTCATAATCATGGTCAACCATCATCAAGATGTCAGGATAGTTATTTAGATTCATTAGGAAATCTGTTTGGGATAAGACTAAGTAAAGTTAATTTTGTGGATTGTGAAATTAACAATACTGGTTAAAAGAATCTGCATAAAACTATAATAATAATAGTATCATCATCATATAGCCATTGGTGCAATTGTTTTGGAAGATATGTACCGTTTTAAGGTAGTTTGTCATGGAGAAATCAAGATTAATGTAGCTGTAAAATTTATGTAGCGTATATTGAATAAAGACAAAATCTCAAGAAAGACGACATTTTCATAAACTTATGGACAGTCCATAGTGGCTTTTACATTAAATGTTGTAATTTTTTTTTATAAAATTTAAATATTCTATTTTTATAGTTAAAAGAAGTAATAATATGTATTTAAATGTGAAAATATAGAAATATATAACACAAAAAAATATCTTCAAAATTTTTAAATTTAGTATGTAACTTAATAAATGCAGTGTATAAGGTAAAATATAAGTGA